>CM032229.1:7050000-8255000 GCA_019009955.1 Riptortus pedestris
GGCCGTTTCCAGAACTATTCGTCCCTCGTGAATAGGTTTAGAGATCCCTTCCTACTACAGCTGTTATTAGGCGGATTTCTCTATTGTAAAACTTCTCGTGGGAAATCTGCTTAGTTTACGCAGCCCCTGCGTGACGGACTTTTCTCTATTTTTTATTAGAAAAATGTAATGTAAGATATATAAGATAGCGGGGTTAGCTAGAGATAGCTATCGAGAAGGCGTTGGATAGATGAGCTCACCATGTGTTTGGACCAGCTGTTGAGTGTTTAGTCTTCAGCTGGCTGAGTGCTTCTCTTGGGTAATACTCAGTTTCAACGCCTCCTTTATTCACCTTTACTCAGAATTACATATTTAGGAAAACATGCAACTTTTAGTATAAGTACCTCAGTCACTAAACATCTTATGTCCAGTTAACATTTACATTCTTGTTTACATAGTCTTCTTACTATGGAAGAAATGGGAAATAAATTGTGAGATGATGTCATCAGCGCATATTCCAGGAGATGGGAAAGGTGCTTTGTGATTTCAATTAAAAGAAATCAGCTGTTGACGTCATACACGGTTTTCGAAAAAATTCCTCAAATGTCCATCAATCCGACATAGGAGATAAAGAAAAGGAGGTCCCTTCAGAATGATATATATACATATTTGTCTGCTAACAAACTGCTCTAGGGGTCGTCATTGTTGTTTGATCGTTACCAAACTGGCTATTTAAGCGTTAATGTAAAAACGAAGATCAAGTTCGTTAACGCCAGAAATCCAATTGGGGGGAGGAGTGGGAAGTTTCCAAAATTGTTATTGAATGCAAATTGAAAATGTTATGCAAATAAATAATATAATGTGCATTTTTCGCCGAATCGAAAAAGTGATAGAACGAATCTCATTGCAAATTGAATGTTCTATGAATTATTTTAATATGTTTTTTCACTATCTTGATTAATAACCGAGATATTTGCATTTTTTAGTTTTCGGCGTTGTATAAACCCCCCTCTCCATCTCATGTCTCCCTCTCCCTCCCTTTATTGGTGTTAAGCAGTTAGACCAAGATATAAGCAGTTAGACAAATCCATGATTAGAATTGCTGTCATCCCGAATCAAGTTGATATATTAATGGTTTCCCGTCGAAATATAAATACTGGATAACGGAACCATTAAATAATCCATCAATTGCTTTACAAATTAATGCATATTTTATAGTTTTTCTCGTTTTGAAGTTTCGGATTGTACCATTGGATGAATACGGACAATTTTCAATTTATTTCATTTTATTTTTATTCTTGGTGTCAAAATAAATCTAGTTTCCCGTCAATATAAATAAATTATATTATCTTAGCTGTAAAACTACCCTTACATGTAGAATACCTGTACAGATATTCAGATTTAAACCCCCTGAAGTAAAATATAGAGAGATATATTAATTAATATAGTGAGAGGGAGATGGATATCTGAAGGAAGATTGAATCATGCGTACAACCAGTTAGCGGGGATATCTGCTAACAAGCAGTTTAAGCCAAGTGGTGAAGTTGATATGTTATTTGATTAATGAAATAGGAAACCAAGTTTAATGAATGGAGGGCTTGATTGGGCTGAGTGATGAGGCTTATTCCTTGAAACTTGGCATAACGGATGGATTACTCTATCATATTACTTGCTAATTGAACTATGGCAGTGAGTAGCTACACACTACTCTGCTATCTCTGCCGGCAATATCGAATTAACTATTAAGCCCTGCCTCACCTTGGCCAATCCTACAATACTAAACCATGTTAACAGATTTACCTTCGGGGAAACTAACTATTGACGTCGTGCTCACAGCACGATTTTCGAAAAAAATCCTCATATGTCCGTCGATCCAACCCAAGAGATGACGAAAAATAAGGTCCGTTTAAAATTTTATATATGCCTGTCTGTAACCGCTCTAGCGGTCGTAATTTTTGTTTGATCGTTACCAAACATGATATTTAAGAGTTTCATGTTAAAATAAAGATCAAGGTTTTTAATGGCTGAAATCAGGCCATGGTAGGGGATTTCTATACGTCGGATCGAAAAATTTTATAGATCCAATCTGATGGCAAATATAATGTTCTATAAATGTTGATCTATACATATTTTCTATATAATGAGTATTAGCAGTGTTTGGATTTTATAGTTTTCCGCTTTTAGTAATCACCTATGTCTGTAATCGCTCTAGCAGTCCCAATTAGAGCTTTATCGTTACCAAAAACGATATTTAAACACTGTTTATTGTAAAACTAAAGATAAAGTTCGTTAATGGCTGAAATCACAGTGAGGGCCGGAGTTAGGGAATTGCAAAATCTCCAAATGTCTCCGTTGTTATAGGTCGGATCAAAGGAGTGTATAAAACTAATCAGATAGCAAATAAAATGTGATATAAATATTATTACCTCAGTATTTTCTCTATCTTGATTATTAAGCAAGATATTTACAAATTTTAGATTTTGCCCTTGAGAAAATATATGTAACCTTGAGTAAACTCCCACTCCTGTGTCGGATTACAAAATCTAAAATTTGTAAATAGCCGTTATATCCCGAATCACTTCATTCCTAGGTTAAATACCAAATATTGTTTTCAATGAACTTCTTTGTGAGATTCATTCGAATAAGTTCTGTGTTGACGTCATCAATTAAAATTTTACGTTCTTTACGATTTAACCGTTCAATTCAAAACTAAAGTTCAGGGTCGTTAATGGCTAAACTTCGACCAGGGTGGTTATGAGGAGGTGAAGATCCATTATGAGTCGAATCAAAAAATGTTTTAGGACCAATCTTGTTATACTATTGATATTTTACAACTGCCGTTCTACATATATTTTTATATTATATCCCTTAAGGGAAATCAGCTATTGAGGTCGTACTCATGACGGAATTTTCGAAATTTTTCATCAAATGTCCATCGATCCTACCTAGTAGATGACGAATATGAGGTCCGTTCGAAACTGTATATATGTATATATATGTCTGTTACCGCTCTAGCGGTCGCAATTTTTGTTTGATCGTTACCAAACTCGATATTTAGTCGTTTTATGTAAAAAGAAAGATCAAGTTTGTTAAGGGCTGAAATCAGAACCAGTGGGAGGGGGGGGGGGTTAAAGAGGAGGATTTTCGAAAATTCGAAAATATCTCCGTTACTATACATCGGATCGAAACATTGTAAAGAATTAATCTTATTGCAAATTAAATTTATTATAAATATTGTTATATACATTTAATCTCTATATTTAATATTAACCGAGATATTTGCATTTTTATTATATCTGTGCGGTTAACGGACGAGGGAGCTTACCCGCCAAAAGCTAGTTCAGCCGTTTCCTTAACTGCTCGGCTATCGTGAAATTTCTCTATTGTAAAACTTCACGTGGGAAATCTGCTTATTTTACGAAGCCCCTGCTGACGGACTTTTTTATAAATAGAGAATGAGACCAGATCATGTCTAACCCGAACGTGGGATATCTGCTTAGTTTACGCTGACGAAATGTTATTTTCTTTATTCGCGTTATTAATTCCCTTAAGATTCAAATAATTCCACAGGGGATCCATCATCTAATCATCCTAATCCAGAAGTGCTAGCCCTTTTCCAGTTCCACTCATCCATATTCCCCTTGACAAGAGACAATGGCCCAGAGATCTCCTATAGAAGTGTGAAGTGCAGTGATAGCAGTGGCTATTTCCTTATCAAGTGCCATTCCTCCTTAACTCGTGACTCCCTTGTATTGTACACTATCATATTACCAAATGCAGAAGAATGTAATTTTCTGAATAATATGTATGTATGTATATATATATATATATATATATATATATATATATATATATATATATATATACTTGCTCAGATACCCGGCTGCGACCGGGAGTTGATTGAGGCTGAATGGTGATGGTATTTTTTTTGGCAAGGCTTTACTTTTCACACTATTTTTGCATTTACCCGTCCCACTGTTTAGGGTTAATACCCGTTGTTGGCCTTTGTTAATAATAAAATTAATTTTTTATGTAAGTATTCACTGTCCTCCGAATTGTCATATTTCCCGTCTCCTGTGCATTATGCATAGATTTCAGTTATTAAGGACAAAATATTAACATAGATTTAGTGTTAATTTTTCCAGATGAGGTACCTCATAGTTAAAATTAGAATGAATTGTTGAGCATATTAATATTTCTTTGCAAATTACTTGCTCCACACATTGTTCCTGGAGAAATGTTTAAAACAACAGTTAATCTAAATAACAAAGTAAAACAACTTTTGTTATGTGCATGTTTGTCGGAGAAACAAATAGACAATGAAATATCTCGAATTTTTATTTCAGGCCTCCCTTATAACCCCCACTCCCGTTCTAACCTAAAAATTTTCATATAGCTTATAATCATGGAAGAATTAATGCTAATTGATATACCGAGTTTTTTTAAGTTCGGTTTAATAGTTAGCGCCCAATGAAATAGTTGACTCCCGCTTTATACGTTTATATACTTTGTTAAAAGACAAAAATGAATATGACAAAAGTTACTCTAAATAACAAAATAAACAACTTTTGTAATGATCATATTTGCCGAAAAACTAATAGAAACGAAATACCGCTATTTTTAATTTCAGGCTTCCCTTATAATCCCCACTCCTGTTCGTCTCATAGGATATTAATATTTCCTATAGTATAAGTTGCTTTAGTAGTAATATGCATACCAAGTTTCATAATATTCTGTTCGGCAGTTTATGCGTGTAAAGTTAACAAACAAACAAACAAACAAACATACACGAAAGAAACAAAATGCAGTTATGGTATCTATGACATGTGAAACGAAAAGTTATCGGAAAATTTCGCGAAAAAAATCAATCTACAGACAGAGGCTACAGTTTTTATATATATATATATATATATATATATATATATATATATATATATATATATACTCGCTGAGATACCCGGCTACGCCCGGGCATTGATTTGAGGCTGAATGGTGATGGTAATTTTTTGGCAAGGCTTTCCTTTACACAATATCCCAGTGTTTAGGGCTAATACCCGTCGTATCTGTGGATTTGTTAATAAAAAAATTTGTAAATTCAGGCTTCCCTTATAACCCCACACTCCTGCCTGTCCCTAGAAATGTTAGTATGGCTTATTATAAGGAAAGGCGTTAGTACTAATTCACATACCAAGTTTGGGTTATAGTTCGGTTGAGTCCTTTTGTGCCAAATAAAATTGTTGTCTCCCGCTATAATTTTTAGCGTATAACGCCTTTACAATTCGGTAGACGACGATAGTGTATATAAAAAAAGTTTCTCTAAATAACAAAATAAACAATTTTGTCATGTACATATTTGCCGTAACCCCAATAGGAAACGAAATATTACTATTTTTAATTTCAGGCCTCCCTTATAACCCCCACTCCTGCCTGTCCCTAGAAATGTTAGTATGGCTTATTATAAGGAAGGCGTTAGTACTAATTCACATACCAAGTTTGGTTTAGTTCGGTTGAGTCTTTTGTGCCAAATAAAATTAATGTCTCCCGCTATAATTTTTTGCGTATAACGCCTTTACAATTCGGTAGACGACGATAGTGTATATAAAAAAAGTTTCTCTAAATAACAAAATAAACAACTTTTGTTATTACATATTTGCTGAAAAAGCAATAAGTAACGAAATATCGCTATTTTTAGTTTCAGGCCTTCCTTATAACCCCCACTCCTGCCTGTCCCTAGAAATGTTAGTATGGCTTATTATGAGGAAGTCGTTAATACTAATTCACATACCGAGTTTGGTTTAGTTCGGTTGAGTCTTTTGTGCCAAGTAAAATATTGGACTTCCGCTATAGTTTTTAGCGTATAACTCATTTATACTTCCGTATACGGCAAAAGTGCATATAACAAAAGTTACTCTAAATTACAAAATAAACTACTTTTGTTATGGGCATATTTGCTGAAAAAGCAATAGGAAACGAAATATCGCTATTTTTAATTTCAGGCCTCCCTTATAACCCCCACTCCTGTTTGTCTCAGAGGATATTAATATAGCCTAAAGTCTAAGTTGGGTTAGTTGTAATATACATACCAAGTTTCATAAAATTCGGTTCAGCCGTTTATGCGTGAAAAGGTAACAAACAAACAAACAAACAAATAAACAAACAAACAAACAGACACGAAAGAAACAAAATGCAGTTATGGTGTCTATGACATGTGAAACGAAAAGTTATCGTGAAATTTCGCGAAAAAAATCAATGTACAGACAGAGGTTACAATTTTATATATATATATATATATATATATATATATATATATATATATATATATATATGCATATATAATTTCGCGTCATAATAACAGATATATATCTAATTTTTAAATTTACATCCCTAGTCTCCCTTCTTCCGGCTTCGGTTTCATTCATTATCGTCATTTTTGTCACCTACTAGGTTGGATCGATTTGACATTTGAGGAAATATTTTGAAACATCATGAGTGCGACCTCAATAGTTGATTTCCCTCAAGGGAAATCTGCTTAAAGTATATTGTAGTATAATCCTTCTGAACCCAAGAACGAAATCATTTTCCAAGGCGCTATTTTTAATATACTGAAAGGTCAACAATATAGTATTTCGAATAAATGTCTAAATAAGGAACATCTTTTTTTTTTCTTTTTTAAATCAAAAGACAGATTTAGTGTAAGAGAAACGTTTTCTCGAGACGAAATTCTTGTAATTTTTGCTTTATCCGTGGATTGACATGAAAGAGTCCCACTGTGAATGATTTCAAGTAGCTGCCTGTACAAAGTAATTACTTCGAAATTCCGTGATCCGTGTACTTTTGAAGAGAAGGACTTTATATTTCTTAGTCGAGACGGAATCTTTCTTTTTCACAAAGGTCGAAGGGTAAATTATTTTCATATTTCCAATTTTCCTTCTAGGAAGTGTATTTCGAATATACATGTAACAATATCAGGTGAATCAGTCTACAGGCAATATTATAAAAAATATTGACTACATAAACAACTTTTCAATCCTGCATTTAATGAAATTTCGTTACGCCAGGGGCCGCGAAAACTTAGCAGATTTCTCACGTGTTGTTATGTCACTATTAAACTCTTCTCTATATACATTTCCTTTATCTAAATTATAATCAGATAAGCTGAAGAGGGGATTTACTGAAGGCTGAAAACAAGAAAGTACAAATAACTCACTTAATATTTAAGCTACGAAAACAATTATAAAACAGAAGTTGTAGAACATCTAAAGCTTAACAAGATGGGTTCTGTTACATTTTGCAATACGAACTATGATAACGGAAATATTTCGAATTTTCGAATCCCCCTCCTTGGTGGAATTTCAGCCATTAATGAAACGGTTAAACATTATTACAACGATTATGGTATAGATCAAATTTGCATTTTCGAGTAAAGAACGAAAAAGTCCGTCACGCAGGGACTGCGTGAACTAAACAGATTTCCCACGTGAAGTTTTACAATAGAGAAATTGTAACTAGAAACGAGCAGTTACGGCAAAGGACCGAACTAGCTTTTGGCGGGAAAGTCAATTCGTCCGTTAGCCGCCCAGTTTTAATAAAAATGCCAATATCTCGGTTAATATTCAAGATAGAGGATAAATGTATATAACAATATTTGTAGTAAATTTAATTTGCAATAAGATTGAGTCTATACAACGACGTATAGATATATGATTCTGTACAATTTTTCGATCTGACGAATAGTAACAGAGATATTTCGAATTTTCGAAAATCCTCCCCTTTAAACCATCCCTCCCCGTGATCCGATTTCAGCCGTTAACGAACTTGATCTTTCTTTTTACATAAAACGACTAAATATCAAGTTTGGTAACGGTCAAACAAAAATTGCGACCGCTAGAGCGGTAACAGACAAATATATATATATATATATATATATATATATATATATATATATATATATATATATACACATATACAGTTCTGGACGGACCTCGTTTTCGTCATCTACTAAGTAGGATCGATGGACATTTTAAAAAAAACTTTCAAAATTCCGTCATGAGTACAACCTCAATAGCTGATTTCCCTTAAGGGAAATCTGCTAAAATCTTAATTGATGACGTTTTCACATAACGTATTTTCTCACGTATCTTACGGTGTAGAATGGAATGAAAACAGAATTTAATATTTAACCACGAAATGGAGTGGCTCTAGACATAATAGTTTATTGCTAATATGACATGAATAGGAATGGCGTTTTGCTGAAGGCTGAAAACTAAAACATGCAAAATCTTGCTTAATATTCAAGATAAAGAAAAAGTTGATATGACAAAACTTTATAGAACATTACATTTGGAATAAGATTGGTTCTATACAATTTTTCTATCCGACGCATAATAACGGAGATATTAAGAATTTTCGGAGTTCCATCCAATAACTCCCCCCTCCCGCTAGTCGGATTTCATCCATTAATGAACTTGAACTTTTTACATAAAACGTTTAAATATGGAGTTTGGTAACGATGAAACAAATATTGCGACTCCTTGGCCGTTAACAGACAAATAAATGAGTGAGTGTGTGTATGTATTTACTTCACCATCAACGCTCTAGCCCTTTAGCATACTTCCCTTTAAGGGAAATTAGCTATTGAGATCGTGCTCATGACGGATTTTTCCACCTGCACAGTTTCATGTATAAAAAAAAAAACGGTGCGGTATCTTCCAGGGAAGAATCATCGCCCCACATTTTTTTTGTTAAAACAGTAAATGGGACTGTCTTCAACCTCTTCCTAAATTAAAAAACAAATTAATTAGAAGACATAGCCCTGATGCAAAGAAATGAAATGTGGCTGCAGCTTGACGGATATCCTTCCCACTTCTCAATCACTACTCGATTAACAATTAGAGAAATCTTTCTCCAAAGCAGAATCTGTTGAGCAGTTTGTACATTGAGTGGCCACACTGGTCACCCCATCTGACAGCAATGGATATTTCCTATGGGGGAGGGTCAAAGTCACCTCTATCAGAACAGGTCGCAGAATATTGAAGGCATGAAAAATATAATCAGTTTGACGATAAATTTAATTTTAGTGGCAGAAATACACAGTGCCAAAAGGGATTTCAGTGAATGTATAAATGAAGAAAAACGCATCATCGGACATATGTAAATCTAGCTGTAGCGTGATACAAAGAAAAAAACAAGTTTCTGTTTTTTTACAGTTGGGAAAATGTATTCCTTTTACAAATAGCTCTACGTAATTAGTTTAAAATAAGTGAATTCTAAGAACGTTTTTTGAAGTAATTGTTTTTTGGATTCAATCAAGAATATTTTCCCCGTAGACTTGTTTCAAAGGAAATTTGGTTGACTACCACTTATAAGCCGCAGCATTTTTATCAGTAAAATGTGTTGTTTCTGAAATAAAGATTTACGCATGTTACGGCTAAAGGATGCGTCAAATCGAAAAATTCACAGATTTAAACTCGTATTAGAATTTGATTTTCTACAGGAATCCGCCACAAAACGTAGAGCATTCCATTGGAAATTCCAAAGTTATGGTCTCTGGAAAAGTACTGGAAAAGGTTAGGAGGATGAATATGGACTGAAAAGGTTTTTTTTTTTCAGGGGTCGCAATTATGACATACCAAGTCTCTGCCTTGTATTAAAATAATTGGAGATTTTAGAGGGGGCGCGGGAACTTGGGACACCCTGTATACTGTTGTATACATTCTTTCTCTATCTCAAATATTAACAGAGATGTTTGCATTTTTTTATTTTCAGCCTTTACTCTTCTTTGGCATCACACGTTAAGAATAAGCCAACATAATATGATATTATCATGAACCGTCTTATTTCCTGCTGAAATACCAAATATTGTTTTCAACAAATCTTTCCTAGATGAAATACATGCAAATACGCTCTTATGCCCCCCCCCCCTTCTTTTGTTCTTGGAATACTATAATTAAAGTGATGAGACAAACATTATTTTGGTTCATTATAAATTACTGTACTTGACATAGTAAATAGTTTTCAATAAAATTAATATCGTTACGTTTATTACAAAATCAGTAATAAACGTTATTTATAGAGTACTTTTGGATTGCAAAATTAAACTCACACAAGTTTCAGAGTTTTTCCAATGGTCCTTCCATCGGTCGGCTCCTTTCATCTCCTTCGTACTTCTTAAATATGTGATTTGCTCTGTTTAATTTTTTCATGTACTTAATTTCAATATATTATATTCATATATATTTCAATAATTGTTTTTCTTGTCAGGATATTTCTAGCTATCTATTCAGCTCTGAGAGGTTGGCTGACCTGTTTGTTTACAATTCGACCGCTTTCTGTTATGGAGGTTATTAAAATGTAAACTGGCTGAAAGATTTCTCATTACCATTTGTATTGGTTCACTTATTGTTCACGGTGGTTTTAATTGTTACCAGTATGTAAATTTATCTATTGCAAAACTTCAAGTGGAAATCTGCTTAGTTTCCGCAGTCCCTTGATGCATGTTGTGAGCAGAGGAAGCGCCCTCTAGCCTTTTCTAGCCGACTTAGTAAATGAGAATTTCAAAATAGAACTGAGAATGCCACCGATGTTATTGTTAAGGCAACCTTGTTTAGCTCTGTTAGTGTCTGATTGTTTTGTTGAGTCACCTCTACCTTATTTTATGTTAGTAATAACACTTCCTCAAGTGTTTGTTTTCAAGTGTATTTTTAGCCCTAATAAAAAACCGCTGCACACATTACTTAATTAACTGCTTTGTTTGTTTTTTTATCACTGCATTCCTAGTGCATTTCATTCTTCCCTGACCATCCCAAAATAAAATGAACTCCGTCACGCAGGAGGTGCGTATACTAACCAGATTTCCTGCCTTCAGATATGATACACTACTTATCTCTTCTCTCTGCATATCCTCTATTATATACAAAATAAAGGATAAAATATGTGCTGATGTCTCCTGTGTCACAACAAATCCTTTTTCTAGTTTATTTCCTATTGATACAAATGTTTACCAAATTAAAAACTCTTTTTGCATGAGTTTGGTCGAAATTACGACCGCTAGAGCGTTAACAGATATATATATATATATATACATATATATATATATATATATATATATCAAGTTCTTTAATGGCTGAAATCGGACCAGTGGGAGGGCGGTTAAGAGGTGGGGATTTCTGAAAACTCGAAATATCTCCGTTACTATGCGTCGGATCGAAAACTTCTATAGGACCAACCTTATTGTAAATTAAATGTACTATAAATATTGTTGCATACATTTATTCTCTATCTTGAATATTAACCGAGATATTTGCATTTTTATTAAGTGTGTGCGGATAACGGGCGAGATGAGATCTGCTGATGTCGGGTCTATTCGTGAGTATCCCCAGGAGGATAGTTCGGCCGTTTCCGTAACTGTTTGGCTCTCGTGAAATTGGTTTAGAGACTCGTTACTCCTACTGTTACTAGTATGCAGATTTCTCTCTTGTAAAACTTCACGTGGGTAATTTGCTTAGTGCTGAGCAGCCCTGAGTGACGGGCATTTTAGCAGATTTCCCTTAAGGGAAATCAGCTATTGAGGTCGTACTAATGACGCGATTTTCGAAAATTGTCTTCAAATGTCCATCGATCCTACCCAGGAGATGACGAAAATGAGGTCCGTTCAAAATTATATATATATATATATATATATATATATATATATATCTGTTAACGCTCTAGCGGTCGCAATTTTTGTTTGATCGTGACGAAACTCGATATTTAACCGTTTTATATAAAAAGACAAATCAAGTTCGTAAATGGCTGAAATCGGACCAGAGGGAGGGGGGATTTTCGTAAATTCAAAATATCTCCGTTATTATGCATCGGATCGAAAAATTGTATAGAACCAATCTTATTGCAAATTAAATATACTATAAATATCGTTATATACATTTAATCTCTATCTTGAATATTAACCGAGATATATGCATTTTATGAAGTCTGTGGTCGGGTATACTTCGGATTACGTCGGCCATCTTCGTCATTTCTAGGCTCAGGCGGAAACTTCTTCTAACCTGTCGTTTTTAACCTTACCTTACCTTCGTTACTTTGTGAGATTTATGCAAATACGTTCTGTTCATCCGCCCCCCCCCTTCTTTAGTTCTTGGACTACTAAAATTTGAGTTATTAAAATATAAATTATTCTTATAATTCAGAAGCCGTTTCAATTGGGAATTTATTTTAATTAACTGAACGATTTCTCATTATCTAATCACGGTGGTATTGTGTTACCAGTATGCAGATTTCTCTATTGTAAAACTTCACGGGGGAAGTTTTACTTAGTTTACGCAGCCCCTGCGTGACGGACTTTTTTTATCTTGTACGAATTTGTCCACGCTTATCGACTTGTTGAGTTTTTCAAAAATACAACAATGGTTCTTCCTACTAAAATATTTGTCATTCTTATAACAATTTGGAACACCTAACACAACTTATACAGTATCTTGAAAGATTCAAATGAGAACTTGTGTTAATTAATATGGGTTGATTTTTAGACCTCTTTGACTCCCAAAATCACTTTTCGTTTATGCCAACACATGGGAAACCGAAAGACTAACCCATCCAAATCTATTAAGGACGGAGAAATAAGTATACTTTTATTTTTACAAAAATATAATAACTTCTACTTATTCTTTATATGACCCCCAAATATATTTGATAAATGTGTGAGAGGTAAGCGGTGAGGTTAAGTGGAAGAAGGAAGTGCTGAGAAGAGGAAGATATTAAGTGAAAAGCATTAGCCCACTTTCAGAATTTATTGTGCCTCATATAATGTCTTTCTTCTTATTCCATCTCGTTCTCACTTCGAGAAAACACCAAACTATTTACTTTGGGGGTTTATCTCTAATGCACAAACATAACCCGTGTGTTTCCTCTTCGATCCTCTCTACTGCCGATTAGAGATGCCTATCATCTCTCTCGAAAATACAATGGCAATAACATTATTCTGGAAAATGCTTTCTGTAGAATAATAAATCAGCGATACTTGAATGTTGAATGTAGTGTCTTTCAATTTTCCTATAATTTCTCTCCAGTGAAGGTGCATGATTTCTCGATAAAATGTAAGTTTTTCCACCCTTAAGGGGAAATCAGCTATTGAGGTTGTACTCATGACGAGTTTTTCTAAAAATTGTCTCAAATGTCCATTGGTCCACTGCCTAGGAGATGACGAAAATGAGGTCCGTGCAAATTTATAAATATTGTTACGTTTATTAAAAAATCAGTTTTAAACGTTGTTTATTAGAGTTCTTCTGGATTGCAAAATTAAACACACAGGCTTTAGAGTTTGTTGTTTGTTTTTATCACTGCACAATTTACTTAGCAATGAACTACACACGTGTTTAATTATTCTTAAACTACTACTCACAGTATGCACTGATAGCTTCACTGCTCTTGTTATTGCACAGTCCAATAACTCACTCACGATGACTGAAGTTCACAAAAACACGGCACTGCACTGCTGTTCGCAAAGATAACGGCACAGCACTGCCCCTTAACTTTTGCACGGCACTACACTGTTCTTTACATAAAAACGGCTCAACACACTTTACCGCACTGCAACTAAAAGAGGGACAAGACATCAAAAGAGAGTTGTCTGGACACTTCTAGATCCCGGACGGGTATTGCCGAGGACGGGCTAGACCATCTGTCGGATCCTTTCATCTACTTCGTTCTTCTTAAATATGTGATTAGCTCTGTAATTTTTCATATACGTAGCTTTCGCAACACTATTCTAACGGAGGTACCCGGCTTTTCTCGGGAAACCATTTTTGAGGCTGGGTGTTGATGATATTTATTTTTGGCAAGGCTTCAAAGTTTACATCTACACATCCCGTCCGGGCTTATTGTTTTACCGTAAAAGTCTAGGATCATATAGAGTAGACATGCGAACTTATAGACTTTTTGGTACCAACATACGAATTATTATAGAATAGAAAGTTTAGTTTTGAAAAATAAATGAAAATGAGTTCTTAATCAATTCCTCTACGATGTTTGACACACCGTGAGTAATCCAAATCATAATCATGGATAACATTTATTATAATTAAATATCTTCTATAATTTACATATTTCCTGTCAAAAACGAATCCGAGCTTAGTTATATACATAACATTATATATATAATAGCAAATGTGAGTAGAAAGCAAACACAACATTTCCCAGGAAATAAGTTAACAAAATTAACTGTGCTAGCCTCCCGACAACTTCCGCTCCTCCTTGAGTCTTATCAACATTGCTTTACTTAAATTATTTATTCAAAACCTCAAAAGTTCGAATTTTCGCATGCTAGTCGGAGACCTTTTTGTGTTAGAATTTCTTCTGATGAGGCATCATGTGTACGCTAAACTTGTATAGAAATAAAAATAATTTTAATAATCATTTGTGGTTTTTATTTTTTTTTTATTTTCTTTTGACCTTCCGCCATAGATTATTTAATAAAGTTAAACCGGCCATATTTTCACAATATATCTTCAGATTCCCGCGAGAAACCATTTCTATTTCACCCCGCCAATTACAGGTGACACTGCTAATAATAAATATTGCTGAACTCGAATTGAACCTTCTAGGGACACATCTTGTGAGATATATTCCATATCTTGATTATTATGTTCGTTCTAATAGTATTGTTATTTGTAAGTCAGCTCATTGTTTGAGTATAAGATGTTGACCTTGCTTGTTTCTAGAGCTTTGCTATGCAGACACGGTGGACTGGGACCTGATCGCCAACTCCGGATCTAACTGGATAACACCGTCAGAAGATAGCTCAGTATGTCCTGGTTGCTACTGTCCGCCCCATGGTCGATGCTGGTCCAGGAACCATTGCCAGGTAATGCAAAGCAGTTATATTGGAATAAATGTTGGTACTTATTGCTTATCGGTGGCCACTCATTTGAATACGATTATATTAAAAGGGGAAAAAAAACACTATTATTTAAAATTACACTTCTAGAATTGATTCGAATGACAAAATGTAATTATAAATTAAAGTTAGCCCGTATCTGGAAGATGTTGGGGAGTAGCTGGATAAAGCGGCCGTCCCCAACCGACACACAGTGCACTGGACTAATCTATGTGGGCACAATTCTGGCCCGTATTATATGGGGTTATAAAATACACATATTCTTATGTTTTAGTAAATAAAAGATAAAACAATATACAAAATCGTTTTTATTAATCTTTTAACAATCTTATAATATCTCTGTCATGTTTAAATATCTGTTTTCGAGGAATTTTTCTTAACAAATATGTGTCCTGATGATATTAACAATTATTTACATAAATCAAAATTAGTCCTGTGCCTTGAGGTTTTCACGGCATATCCCAATCTTGTTTTTCTAATTTATTAATTTTTAGCTTCGGACGTTTCCTCAGACATTTGTCCTACTACTATTATTGAGTTTTTTTTTTATATCTGCTCCGTGCATCAGAATTTTGTGGACAGTCACTGGCATGTTGTACTATGGATACAAACTTATATACAGTTTTCTAGTCTCCTCACAGTAGTCGTGAAATGTTTGGGGGTTAATTTTATATCCAGAAGCGATAGCGGCAAGAATTGTTCTAACCTTATGCAAAAGTTTTTCATTTAGACCAGTGCTGCTCGCCGTTGTTTCATAATTATAAAAGAATGATATTGCTGTATTTCCATCATTAATTGAACCAAACCCTGGTTTAGCTCTGTCTATGATGAGACCCACTTCTTTGAATTATTTCTTAATTTCTTCTTTGTTTCTTCTGATTAACCACTCACAAATGCTCAGGCGGTAAATTTTATTTAAAAAACATTTCATCCTGCTAATGTAGGCATGCAAACTGGAGATACCAAAGTGGTATTTGCAATGCCTGGCAAGGAAGTCAAGAGCTAAGGAGGAATGGCACTTGATAAGGAAATAGCCACTGCTATCACTTCACTATACACTTCTATTGTAGATGTCTGGGCCATATTCTCTTGTGGAGGGGAATAATATGGATGAGTGGTACTGGAAAGGGCTAGCACTTCTGGATTAGGATGATTGGATAGCTTACTGTGGGATTTAGTACATATTAGCGTCAGGCTCTTTAAGCATAGATGTTAAATTCATCATTTTAAATATGGCCTTGCAGAAAAAGCATCTTCGTGTTGATTTATTTTCATTTAAAACATTGAAAACGTTTGTTCCCGCGGTCTCCTGACTCTAGTTGTTGGTATCATCTGCTTCCACAAGCATGAAACACGTTAATTTTCGTTTAACCACCGACCGTAATCTTGTAAAAACAATTCTAATCTTCTTTGTTTAATAATCCATTTAACTCTAATTTTCTCACATTCATTTCTCAAAAATGCCTTTAACTGCCCGCGCATCTAATAATAACGTTAATAACGAAATCACCGAACTTCATCTTCACGAAGTTGATCTCTTCGTTTAATCGATCTTTTGCCGGAACACCAAACATCAAATATTGATTTCCGTTGCAGTGACCTATGAATAAATTAATTTATTCTTTATAATCGTAAAAAATCTCAAGTATCAGCTAATATATTACGAAACTACATTAAACAGTGGTTCTTTTAAAACTATTATCACAGCTTTACTACTCTTGACTACATAGTAGATCTCTATTCGAATGTTACTTATAACAAAAAATAATCATTTTTGATGACCATTTTTTAGTTAGCTATTACATATTAATATAGATGCATTGTGATATTTTTTTGTTATTTAATGAACTTATAAATATCTATTTATTGTTGGGTTCAGGTACTTTCAATGATAAAAGTCCGTCACGCAGGGGCTGCGTAAACTAAGCAGATTTCCTATGTGAAGTTTAGCAATAGAGAAATCTGCATACTGGTAACACAACAACACCATAAGTAAATACAAACGGTAATGAAAAATCTTTCAGTTAATTTTAATAAACTCCCAACTGAAACGGCTTCTGAATTGTAAGAATAATTTATATTTTAATAACTCAAATTTTAGTAGTCCAAAACTAAAGAAGTGGGGGGGGGGGAGAACAGAACGTATTTGCATTAATCTCACAAAGTAAAGAAGGTTAGTTAAGGTTAGAAACGAAAGGTTAGGTTAGAAGCTTCCGCCAGAGTGGACTTACGAAAACGGCCGAACTAACCCGAACAACACCTGACCACAGACTTCATAAAAATGCAAATATCTCGGTTAATATTCAAGATAGAGAATAAATGTATAGAACAACATTTATAGTAAATTTAATTTGGAATAAGATTGCTTCTATACAAATTTTCGATCCGATGCATAATAACGGAGATATTTCGAATTTCCCCCCCTCCCTCTGGTACGATTTCAGCCATTAACGAACTTGATCTGTCTTTTTACATAAAACGGGTAAATCTCGAGGTTCGGAACGATCAAACAAAAATTACGACCGCTAGAGCATTAACAGACATATATATATATATATATATATATATATATATATATATATGTATATATAAGTTTGAACGGACCTCATTTTCGTCGTCTCCTGGGTAGGATCGATGAACATTTGAAGAAATTTTTCGAAACTCGCGTCATGAGTACGACCTCAATAGCTGATTTCCCTTAAGGGAATTCTGCTAAAATGCACATATTTCGCTTACTAATAAAAATAATTTAAAGATGTACATAACAACATTTATTGAGCATTAAATTTGCAATTAAATTAGTCCTACACACTTTTTCCATCCGACCTATAATAATGGAGATAATTCGAATTTTTATAATTACTCTTAATAACCCCCCCCCCCCTCCCTCCCACTGGTTCGATTTCAGCCATTAACGAACGTGATCTTTATTTTTTCATATAACGTTTAAATATAGACTTTGGTAACGATAAAACAAAAATTGTGACCGCGTTAATAGACAAATTTATGCCTATGTCTATATGTGTGCTTGTATATAGTTTTGAACGGGCCTTATTTTCGTCATCTGAGTAGGATCGATGGATATATGAGGAAATAGCTTAATAAATACAAACTCAAGACCGGATTTCCCTTAAGGGAAAACTGCTAAAAGGATTTTCAAGTAGAATATTTTCTTGTTTTGAAGGATTCAGTTCCTTGGGTCGCCGGCAGATAGCGTTTACTAAGTAGCCCATATGTGGGCAACCACCGGGCCAGGCCCGCAAGACATTTTGAAGAACCCAATTAAACAAAAATATTACACTACTTACTCCAAATGAGGAGAGATTTTTGCGTTTGGCAGTACTTATAAAAGCCAACAGTTCTTTTCAATGATAAAAGTTAATAAATCAAAACATCGTACAAGGCTGACTGACATAACTTGGAAAATTCTTTTCGTCTTTGTATCAGTGGAATTAATTCAAACATCCATGGATTAGTTTCCCAAATTCAAGCTCAAGTGACTCATTGATTTTGGTGTCGCTATTTAACTTTCGTTGTTTGTAATAATTCCAAAATTTACGATTTAATATTAATGTTGTACCTATTTTTTTCATTTCACTTTGTTATTTCAATAAATTGTATTATAATTATATTGTCGTATAATTTCATGTCTGATATCATGTTAACAATTATGAACACTACTTTAAAATGCACTACTTTTAAAAGCGGCCCGTATTTGCACACTAAAGTTTGGCCCTCAACATGTCAAAGGTTGCCCATACCTGCTATAGCCTCTCCCCCCCCCCCACCATCATTCTCATAATCACTTATTGAACACAGTATTCTTTTAGATTGGTTTCATTATTCTTTTTGATTTAGCCGTATAGCCAGAAACTCACCAGCCACACTTAATTCCTTAATAAAGTGTATTTCTTCTAAATGGACATTGAAATTATTTTAGCAATCTTCGGCAACACTGTCTATTAGCGGGCGCTTTACTTTGGCGTAACCTCTTCAGACATTTGTTGGGTTGATATACTCTCTAATACTTCTTGCCTATTCTATAATATACTTTTGTTAGTAATGCCAAAAGTAAAGAATAACAGTTAATAAAGAAGACTAAAGAAGAAGATGGTGTTCTAATTGGTGAGCAGTATTTAGTGAAGAGGAGGAACAATGCCTGGACCAAGGGAGAAGTGGTGGCGAAGAGAGTGAACAAGGTTAGCGGCATTCTCGAATACTATGTCCATTTTGTGGAGTTGGACAAACGGCTCGATGAATGGGTCACTTCTTCTTCTATTCGGCCCAGTCCACCATCCGAATCTACATCTTCAAATGATATAAATTTTACTGTAAGCCAGGATCCAGGTAATAAAACCATATCTTGTTCAATTGAAGGGGATCTTGCTTCTCTCTCTTTGAATTCTACTGACCCTTGTGAAATGGAACACAAACAATTGACTAAAGTCAAGTATATAGACACCATTCTTTTTGGTAATTATGAAATAGACACTTGGTACTATAGCCCTTATCCCAATGAGTATGGCGAACAGAAGGAATTGTTTATTTGTGAGTTCTGCTTGAAATATATGCGACTCCACAAGTCGTACTGTTATCATTTGGGTGCCTGTATGCAGAGAGCTCCTCCTGGAAGTCTTCTTTACAAAAAAGGCTCTATAGAAATTTTTGAAATCGATGCAGCTTTTAATAGATTGTACTGTCAAAATCTGTCTCTTATGGCAAAATTATTTATAGACCACAAAACTATTTGCTATGACGTCGATCAATTTCTGTTCTATGTGCTCTGCGAAGCGGACTCAAAAGGATCTCATTTGCGTGGCTATTTTTGCAAAGAAAAGGAATCGCCCGACGGCTACAATCTGTCTTGCATTTTAGTATTGCCCCCGTTCCAAAGGCGAGGCTTTGGCAAACTGCTCATCGGATTATCTTATCAACTCTCCAAAATGGAACGGTCTGCAGGCTCCCCAGAAAAACCTCTTTCAGACCTCGGCAAGCTCTTGTACCAATCTTACTGGGCCTGGGCCGTACTAAACGTTCTCAAAGACTTGCGCGGCGTAACAAAAATCTCTTTTATCAGCGAAATGACTGGAATATCTTCGGAGGATATAATAGAAACTTTACAGTCTCTTGACATGCTTAAATATTGGATAGCTGGTGATATTGTCTGCGTAACACCACAAACACTCCAATCATATATATCTTCTCCCCTTATGAAGAGCCCTCATTTAACTGTCGATCAAAATCCCTCATATTGGAGGCCATTCACAAATGGAATCAAACTCGTTGAAAAGTGATTAAAAAGGAAAATTGTTTTTACTTTATTACTTGAATTTAATGATTATTTGTCTGTGATATAATATGTTTGTTCATTACAAATATTTCATAGTTTTATTTTACATTCTGTTATTTATATAAAATAATAATTATTAACATCATTAAATATGTTTTTGTTTATTGTTATTTAATAAATAACATTTGTTCTTAGCGAACCATTGAGCTTCATTTATCCAGCCCTTTACTAACTCAAATCATTGTCAGATATAAGCAGTCCGATCATGTTTTCTCTGTCTGTTCAAATAGAAGTGTCATTTTAGAAGTTAAAATGATCTCAGATAAGCAAACATAGACCTTGCTTCTTCACAGCTATTTATTCTGTGTGAGAGAGAATACACTCCATCTTCAGTTTCCTGCTCTCCATAAGGATACTACAATGAATCACCTTTAAACAAGGGACAATATAATTTTACAAAATTAAATAAATATTACAAATCTACAAAATTAAATATTCCAAATATATTAATAAATACATGGCACCAAATTAAATATAAAATGTTAGTAAATTTACAACGTAGGAAAGAAAAAAAAACAACTATAAAGAGGTAAATGTTATGCTCTACAAATAAAGTGCTTACTATATATAATTTTACATGATAATAACTAATAGCTTTTATATTTCATCAAATAATCAATTATTTCTTAAATACTTAAAAACATCATCTATAAATTAGCTACTAGCAGCTAATAGTTGGCATACATTTCTGAGCCATGGCTACGTTATTGTTTGCAGTCAGTCAGTATGTGTTTTAGAGTCAGCAGTCTACTGCAGTAGCGGCATATAGGTTCATCTTGTCTGCTCAGTAGATATGAATGTGTTCTGTATGTAGGCGTGCAAGTACTATTTCTTCTCTTCTAGAGTGTCTATTACTTGAACTCCAGTTTAGTATATTCGGTTTGATTTCTCTAAGTTTACTGTCAGAGTTATACAATAAATTATTCCAATCATTAATTATGAGTTGTTTTTTTTTTTTATTTCAGAAAAAGTGTCTTGATAAGCTATGTCCAAAAAAATCTATTTGTTCAAGTTGAGTAGATTTTTTCATTGCTCCGTATACTATGAACTACTAACTTTGAGTTATGCCCACATTGGTGGGAACCAAACCGTGAAGGAACAAGGCCTTTAATGTTTTACCTGAGATATCAGATTCTTTCACTATCCAGCACCTCAAAAGTGAATTAAAATTACGTACACCAACACCTGCTGCTGTAATAGTATGATGGCACATGCTGTTGAGCAACCGCTACATCACTTCTTATGTCTGGCTTTAGGACAAGAAATTTATAATTGAAGATTGGATGTGGCCAACTGACTTGAGAACACCTTATTAAAAAAGATACACCATATGCACACATTTGTTACAGACAATAAATACAATTCATAATTTATTTAATTTTAAAAGCTTTGCATGAAGGTGATTTTGGTCATTTAAATTGAAAAAAAAAATCACAAAAGATCAATACTGAGCAAAAACTCTGAATAGAATGAAAAAGAAAACGACATTAACAATCATAATTAAAACCAATAAATAGATGATAAGGGAGTATTAAATAAATAAAAACTAATATTATATGGTAATAAAAGTTAAAATAATTCTAAGTTGAAGAAATTAAAGTAGTTGATTAATAAAAACACATTTATATAATAAATATTGTAAAAACATCTCTAACAGCACAAGCAATCATGTACACACTGTGACACATATAAATGGAAGTGGGCGTTAATAAATAATAATAATAAATGGAATTGTAAAGTTATTCAATTTTGTTAAAAATACAATTTTAAAATCAATGCATATTAGGGCTAAATTTGTTTGTATACATTTGTGTGAATATTCTGGGTATGGGCAACCTTCAGTCAGTAAGTGATTGGTTTATAGGAAGAGGTGGGTACCGGCATACAACATATTTTGCCCATACCTTCTTTTCTATTACGAATCCATGTGTTAGGAAAGAATGGCCTATACAAAGTCTTGTAACAATAACTTGGTCTCTTTGTTCAAATGTAATATTTTTTTGTTCCAGTCATGGATTTTAGTTTCAAAATGTTTAAATTGATTTATTGTCCGTCTGTTAGTGGTCATTACCATCCAACACCCATAATATGCCGAAAATCAATAATATAATGGACTAATGAAATACATAATCTTATCTAATAATAATATTGTGATGGCTATGGTAAATCCAGTGGTTAATAGAATATTGATTCAATTATTATTATTACTCAACTTAATTTCTTATTTATTTAATTTTTAATTTATGAGTATTTTTCTTTTCATAGCTTGTATGCTAATATTTTTCTTGGTTCAGCTTTATTTTCAGTTAAAATTTTCTTAATTGACTAATAGTGTGTTTGCTTATACTGATGGCTCAAAGACGTTAAATGGTACAGGCTCGGCTGTGATAGTTAGCTCCAATAATTACCAGCTAAAATTAACACCAGTATCTAACTCTTTTACAGCTAAGCTGCAGGCCATCCTACTAGCCTTGTCAAGAATTCAAAGCTACCAAAATGAAATTGTACTGTGAACTGATTATTAAGCTCACTAAATACTCTCCTACATTATATACACTAAATAACATTTACTCGTCAAATCCTTTGGCTGTTAAAAGTTTTGAACAATTTCACAGACTAAACTCAAAAAACGCTCACATTACTCTCTTATGGTTACCCGGACATAGAAACATTATGGAAAGTACAAAGATTGATAGTAAAAGGAAAAAAGAGTAGCAAAAGGTATAATAAACATATCTGACATAGACATAAACTCTACAGACCACCAAGATGTATTAGCCCAGGGGTGAGCCACCTTTTTAATCAATGGGCCAATTTAAATTGGCCGCACAGAAAAAAATATTTACATATATGTATATATTATATAACAATATATTCAGTGGAGAAAGTCGATAAAATAAATTCAATTGTAGAAATGCTTGGCAGCCCGCATTAACATGTTTAGAGGGCCGCACATTGCTCATCCCTGCATTAGTTGAATACACTAAGGCATTGGAAGAGCAGTGACAGCAATCTTGGCTTACCACACATGACAGTAAACTAAGACAAATAAATTAAACAATTCAGGAATGGCCATCAAGCAACAAGAATAATGAACAGAGGAAGTTAGACCAGATTATGCATTGGCCATTCCTTGCTGACCCATGGACACTTAATGACAAACAAGGACACACCGACTTGAAGACACTACAGCAAAACTTTGACTGTACATCACATATTGACTGACCGTTGACAAAGAAACAATTTAGACATTCCACACAACTTACAGGAATTTTTGTGTGTTAACAGTAATTACATAAGCACTATCATTACATATCTAAAAACCATTAATATATACGTCACACTATAGTCAACAATTTCTACACACTACTCTTCATTTTTCTACTACATTAGCTGGCTCTATACATTTTTATTTATTCTTCTACTTTTTTTTTATTGTCTATTTTTTTTTCCCCTCCCATCTATACTTATATTTTTATTTATATCGTACACAATATATTTTCCTACTGGTAGACTTTGGTATGCCAATGAACTGTTTCTGGAATCACTATAATACATTGTTCATTTCTTTTCTATTGTTTCGTTTTTGTTTTTTTTTTGCTGTTTGCCTTTTTAAGCACACCTGATTAATGGATGAATTACTAGCATTGTAGAACTCATTTACATAAATCAATAAACATTCACTAAAATATTGAAAGAATATGTATGTTTTAGACTTATTGTATGGAGCATAGTAAGTTGTAGTAGTAAAGTGCAAAGGTATTCTAATGTGTAAAAATGGAAAATAAATATTGATTCAAGAATTTTATAAACAACTAGCTCAGATACCCGGCTCCGCCTGGGAATTCATTTGAGGCTGAATGGTGATGGTATTTTTTTGGCAAGGCTTTGCTTTGCACAATATTTAGACATTTACCCGTCCCAGACTTTACTTTCCTCTATATGGTCATATTTCCCGGTTCCTGTGCATTATGCATAGATTTGAATTATTAAGGACAAAATATTAACATACATTTGAATTAATTTTTCCAGGTGAGGTATCTGGTAGTTCATATTGAAAAGAATTGTTGAGCGAATTTCTCTAAATAACAAAATACCAACTTTTGTTATGTGCATATTTGCCGAAACCCCAATAGGAAACGAAATATCACTATTTATAATTTCGGGCCTCCCTTATAACCCTCCTCTCCTGCCCGTCCCTAGAAATGTTAGTATAGCTTCTTATAAGGAAAGTATAACTTCTGCTATCACCCCTTGTGCCAATTCAGCATGACTATGTGTAAATAATACATTATACAAATTAAATAAAGGAAGTGCTCTTATAGTGTACATTTCTATTGGAAATAAATAACGATGTTATTTTCTATCAAAAATAAATAAATAAATGAGAAGGAGGCGACAGAGATATATAACCTCACTAATCCGAATCATATTTAGAGTTATCATATGTGACTGAAACATAAAATCATTTTTCATAATATGCATTCGTTAAAAACGCTTAAATAAGCACTAATAAAATTAATGACTCCCACTATAGTTTTAGTGTATATCCCGTGTTTATTTCATTTTACAAAAAAAGTGAATGCAACAAATGTTACTCTAAATAACAAAATAAACAACTTCTGTTATGTGCACTTTGCCGAGAGTCTAATAAGGAACGAAATATCACAATTTTTCATTTCAGGGCTCTCTCATAACCCCCACTCCCGTTTGGACCTAAAAAGTTTTATACAGCTTATAATCATGGAAGAATTAATGCTAATTCACGTACCGAGTTTTGTTAAATTCAGTTTAATCGTTAGTGGCCAACAAAATTGTTGGCTTCTGCTTTAGTTTTTAATGTATATCTCGTTTATACATTGTTATACGCAAAAGTGAATATAACAAATGTTACTTTAAATAACAAAATAAACAACTTTTGTCATGTGCATATTTGTAGAAAAACCAGAAGGAAACGAAATACCGGTATTTTTAATTTCAGGCCTCCCTTACAACCCCCACTTCTGCCCGTCCCAAGAAATGTTGGTATGGCTTATTATAATGAAGGCGATAGTGCTAATACACATACCGAGTTTTATTTAGTTCGGTTGAGTCTTTTGTGCCAAATAAAGTTGTTCACTTCCACTATGGGTTTTAGAGTATATCTCGTTTATAATTCAGTATACAAAAAAAGTGTATATAACAAAAGTTACTCTAAATAATAAAATAAATCACTTTTGTTGTGTGCATATTTACCGAAAAACCAATAGGAAACGAAATATCGCTATTTTTAATTTCAGGCCTCCCTTATAACCCCCACTCGTGTTCGTCTCAGAGAATATTAATATAGCCTAAAGTCTAAGTTGGGCTAGTAGTAATATACATACCAAGTTTCATAAAATTTGGTTCAGCCGTTTATGCGTGAAAAGGTGACAAACAAACAGACACAAAAGAAACAAAATGCAGTTATGGTGTCTATGACATGTGAAACAAAAAGTTATCTGAAATTTCGCGAAAAAAATCAATGTACAGGCAGAGGTTACAATTTTATATATATATATATATATATATATATATATATATATATATATATATATATAATGAACACAGAAATAAAACCTAATTTCCATTTGCTAAAAGTTAAAACAGAAAGCTGTCAATCTAAATACTCTATTCATGAAAGCTAAGCAGGCAGCAATGTAAAACAATATTGATAAGGAACAAACAATGTGGTAATTGGTTACACTTTAATTTTTCACCTCTTCAATCACATACTGTCAACAGTTATCAGCCTTGACAGTCGAAACATTGACAATAATAAACTAGGAGAGTACTGCTCAAACAATTAGACTAAAAAATCTACTGGTATTGAAAGCTAAAGAATATATAATTCTAAATTAATAAAAGCGACATGTACATTTTGATACCCAAACCCAATGATTTTATATAAGCACATTTCAGTTAAATTAAATTATTTATTAACGTCCACTTTTTGCAACTAAGGCTAACAGGGACTGGTTATCTACAGATTACCACCCTTTTCTAGCCAGGGTGGGACTATGTATTTTATTTAATGGATTACATCACTAAATAAATTCCTTTGCCCAGCTGGGAATCGAACTCGCCACTCTAGGTTTACCATGTGAGATTAAGGTCAATGCTTCAACTCACATGGCTAACCAGAGCCCCCACAGTTGGTATTGAATGGTTAAAATCCCAACCTGGGAAAATAGGGAATGAAATTGCCCAGACTGAATTCATTTTTACATGTTTTGTCGTTATTAACATAATTTATGAGAAATAAATGGTTTATTAATTAGGGTAATTAATGTTTAAAAGTACCAACTACATTTCAAAATCAAAAATCTCTGAACATCAGTATTAATATAATTTATAATACTAATTATTTTTATTTTGATAGAAAAAAGACAAAAGCTTATTTATAATGGAATCAATGTTTGTTAATTTTTAATATATTTATTTGTTACAATGTACTGCATCAACAATAGTCATTAGTGGTGGGGTGGATCTATATTTCTTGGAACGAATGAGTGTCCTTTAAGAATGTCATAACCTTTTGATGTCTTCTTCATTGTCTCCAAGGAGTTCTCTTACGTTTGTTTTATGGTTTAACACTTTTCTTGGAAGATCATATTTTTCGCAATGAAGAAAGAGATTTGAAACAGTAAAAAAAAACATTGAAGGAGCCGCGGGTTGGTGAGAAGAAGCATTTCATTAAATAACTAGGAGTTAATTTTGTATGTACAATTCGGATACAGGCAAGAACTGTCTCTTTTTAGATTTTTGTGCTTGGAGTATTCCAGGCTGCTGTAATTTCTTTAATTTGTCACAATTTGTTTCATGAGTCTTTGACTAATCTGACTTCCAATTATGAAATATGAGTTTTTAAAATTATAGTTTCCAATCCTCTGGGGAGATGTAGGTTACTTTAATATATTGTTTTTACTCAAAATAAAATTAAAAATTATTTATTAAATACTGGTACTGCTGTTTTTTTTTGTTTTTTTAAACTGGATTTATTATGCATGTGCTTAAAAGTTGAAAACATTTCTTCCAATCGCTACCTATAGTCACTTTTGCAATCAATAATGGTTTAATTTCATTGAATATTCATGTTAAATTTGTTTGTAGACGTTGGAGTGGGGTACAAACTGCCACCCAGAATGCTTTGGAGGTTGCAGTGGCCCTACTGCAGAAGATTGTTCGGCTTGCAAGCACTTCAAGTTTGAGAACAAATGTGTCCCTCGTTGCCCGCCCAACACGTGAGTAATCCTATTTTAATCATAATTACTTTCCTAAGTGTTTTCATATGTTTAGGCTCAGGTTAACTGGTGAGTTAAAACATTGGCATAAATCTCAAATGTTAAACATAGAGTTTCTGAGTTTGATTCTCGGCCTTGGCACAAGGAATTTATTTACTGACTCATTAAATTAACTCCTTAGGCCCACCCAGGCTAGAAAAGGGTGGAATCCTGTAGATAACCTGCCCAATTAACCTTAGTAACACAAACTGGTCATTAGAGTGATAAAACTGTACATAGCCACTACCTCTATTGCATTTAAATAAAAATTGTGTCATCAGTTAATTTTTTATTCATATGATGTCCAGCAGAACACTTCAAACAGCGAAGATTAATCAATTTCATGGTGCATTATATTTTGCCCGAGTAGAGCTGACCTTCAAGAGAGTGCTCTTCTGCAGGGATAAATTTTGCTATTGTATCATAGACAGCAGTGGTTATGGAGATATTTTGTTCGAAGTTGGTTCTGTAGAATGTAAATGGATACTGCAAAATACATATTGTTACGCTTATTACAAAATCAGTATTAAACGTTTTTTATTAGAGTTCTTTTGGATTGCAAAATTAAACACACAAGCTTTAGAGTTTTTTATCACTACACAATTTGTTTAACAATGTACTACACACGTGGTTAATTATTCTTATCATGACTTTTACACAGCACTACACTGTTCTCTACATGAACAGGGTACTACACTGTTCTTCATATAAAACACTTTACCTCACTGCAACTGAAACGTACTGTTCACTAAAGCCGCACTGAACGCACTGTTATTCACTTGAAGAGAGCTGAGAACAAACTAGAAATAGCCCTTCCGTTAGTCTGCTCCTTTTATCTTCTTCGTACTTCTTAATTATGTGATTAACTCTGTTTAATTTTTCATGTACTTATTTTTCGCAAAAATGTGTTAATAATGATTAAACTGTAAGTTTCAAACTAAAATTCTTGTCATTGAACCTTTTATATTTCATACCAGTGTAGTAATTATTTTTTGTTTTCCATTTTGTTCCAGATATGAATTTGAGAAGAGACAGTGTGTTACTGCAAATGAGTGCCACTACATGAATGATACACTTCTCCGGCCTGGTTACAAGGAATCTGTTGAAAATTGGTTTATTTGGAAAACTCATTGCGTCAACTCGTGCCCAAGAGGTTTAGAACGGGATCCGATTCAGGGTTGTAAAGTGTGCCCTGGCAAATGTGTGCTAGTTTGTGATGGTACAAATGTCGAATCCATTCAGGCGGCTCAGGCCCTAAAATATTGTACTTACATTAATGGCTCCCTTGAAATTCAGATAAAAAATGGTAATCAGTCTGTTATTTATAAAGAGTTAGAAGACAACCTGGGTGATATTGAAGAGATAGTCGGCTATTTAAAGATCACTAGGTCATTTCCTCTTACGAATTTAAATTTTTTGAAAAACCTCAGAGTCATACATGGATCACCGTGGTACATCTCACCCATGAACTATTCCTTAATTGTTTTGGAAAATCAGAATCTTCAAGGCCTTTGGGACTGGGAGAATAGACCCGCTAAACAAAATTTTTCCATAATGTCCGGCCGCATATTTTTCCATTACAACCCAAACTTGTGCTTGAAACACATTTATGAGTTGGCAAGAATAGCTGGGCAAGAAAACGTTACTAAGTCTGAAGTCGCTTTAGAATCCAACGGAAATAAGTTTGCTTGTTTTACCATCAATCTTCATGTATCGATCCACTCCAAATATTCGACCGAAATAGGGATCGTAATAAGCCGACCGACTGATGAGAAAAATGAGAAGTACAATATGATTAGATTTAGGTATATGGTATATTACATAGAAGCGCCATTCCAGAACCTCTCTGCTCACTATGAGACGAACGAATGCGCGGATTATCGCTGGACGATTAAGGACGTAAGCGAGACTGAAGAAACGATCGCTAGGACGCGCTCCAACGGCTCTGTGTACTACAATATAAGGAATCTGGAGCCGAATACGCAGTACGCATTTTTTGTTAAGACTTACACAGTGGATAGTACCGGCGGTCAAAGCCCTATACAGTATTTCAGAACGCTGCCCAGCAAACCGACCTGGCCTATCGGATTCTACGGAGTCAGCACCAACACGACGACCATCAGCTTGTTCTGGGAACCTCCAGAGAAGCCCAACGGGAATATTGTGGAGTACGCCCTCTCCGGGTTCGTCAGGGAAGAAGAAAAGGAGATGCTTCACGACAACGACTTATGCTCCCACAGCAACCGGGAATACTTTCTGAAGAAGAAAACCGAAACGACGACAGCAGTCCCGGAATTTATGACGAAAGTAGTAAAGGAAGAAGAGGACGATTGTTGTGAAAGTGGACTGCACAATGACATCGTTTTGAACAGCGAGAATATTCCTCTTTGCCAAAATTTAAACCCCAACGACGCCAAGATTCCATCGACATTTCTAAACCAAATGAAAGCTACAACCTGCGAAAAGTATATGTACGATTTAATAGAAACAACGTTTCTCGACCCTCCTATTTTCCTTAACAAACGCGCCATCAATGTTAAAAGTAATTTGGCGAACAGCATTGGCCTGTACGATGTGAAAGGTGAAATTGATTTTCCCCTTATTAAGAACGTCTCGGGCAACACGACTTCCGTCACATTCACAGATCTTGAGCCGTACTCTTTGTACACATTCGAGGTTAAAGCGTGTCGCGAAGCGGACCCCACTGAAAATTACCCTAGCGAAGAGAAAAGATGCAGTCTGAGTTCGTATGTTACTATCAGAACACTCCCAGACTTGGATAGGGATAAGATAGCTTGGTTCGATGCCGAAGTTAAAAATAAGTCTGTAGAGTTGAAATGGCAAGTCCCTGCATTCCCGAACGGAATCATCATGAGCTATGACATAGAGTATCGCAGAACTGATGTAGCCAACAGTCGGCCAATAACTGATTGTATCAAAGCCAGCGAGTTCCATTCTAAAGGCAGTTATTTCCTTCATGGTCTTGCTGTCGGCAATTATGCATTTCGGGTCAGGGCCATCTCCCTTGCTGGTGTCGGACCGTACACAAGCTTCGAATCCATTTCAATAACAGAATTTTCCTCAAAAAGTATTATTATGGTCAGTATACTCATCACATTTTTTTTATGCGTAACTATTTGTTGTTTAATTTTTTACGTATATTGCAAAAAGAAGTCGATGTTCAGACAAAATGTTCTAATTGCTTCTGTAAATCCTCAATACTTTTGGGTACCTGCTGTCGACGAAGAATGGGAATTGCCAAGAGATCGAATTCAAATCGGCAAAGAGCTGAAAAGAGGGAATTTCGGTATAGTGAGTGAAGGTCTGCTGCTGCCGGAAGAGAAGAAAGTCGCTGTGAAGAGTGTCCTGGAGACTGCCAACGACAGGGACCGCATCGAGTTCCTCAACGAAGCATCTGTTATGAAGCAGTTCACATCGGCATATCACATCGTCAAGCTTATCGGCATAGTTTCAAGGGATTGGCCTCAATTGGTCATTATGGAGATGATGGATCACGGCGATCTCAAATCCTATTTGAGGGAAAGCAGAAACAAAAACCCGCCATCACCTTCTCAGATGCTACTGATGGCTGCACAGATAGCAGACGGTATGGCGTTCCTCGAAGCTTCTAAATTCGTGCATCGAGACCTGGCAGCCAGGAACTGCATGGTTCGATCAGATCTAGTCGTCAAGATCGGCGACTTCGGAATGACTCGGGACATCTACGAGACGGACTATTATCGCAAAGGGAACAAAGGCTTGCTCCCTATCCGCTGGATGGCTCCTGAAAGCTTGAACGATGGCGTCTTCACGAGCAAATCGGATGCTTGGAGTTATGGGGTCGTCCTCTGGGAAATGGCTACCCTAGCCTCTCAACCTTACCAGGGCATGAGCAATGAACAAGTGCTCACCTTCGTAGTCTCTGGGAACAAGCTGGATTTGCCTCCGGTTTATCCTAAACCATTCAAAGGCATCATGCTCTCTTGTTGGAAGTGGAAGCCCAAATTCCGTCCTTCTTTCATTCAGATACTGGATGAGCTGGCAGAGTTCACTACTAAAGGATTCCGAGAGGTGTCTTACTACGATAGCCCTGAAGGCAAATTGGAGAGAGAGCTACTCGCTTCACAGCCACAGCAATGCCTTGTCGAACCAACAACTAATATCGCTTTATACCATCCGATTCAAGCTTCGCTTACAAATACAAGAGACTTTTCATAAAATTCCTATTAAAGTTTTTTTTTTTTTTTTTTTTTTTTATAAAATTTTACCTAAGACAAACCACTGGCTTATTTAAAGCCATTGAAATTTATTTTTTAAAACTATTTTAAAAATCAATTTTAACATTCCACTCGATATAAAAATGGAGAGAACAATGTACCTACACAGTTGGCAACTATCTGTATAAACTTCCTTTTGAATATTGGAAAGATTGTTTTGGGGGACAAAGTTGGTTATTTGCCGCACATATCTGTCACAACTAGTGACTTTTTATATCAGTTGGAAAAAGTAATTTCTTTTGATTTTTCTCAAAAGGAATCGTTTAATGAATCAAAAGACAAAATGTTTTAATGATATGTGTAAATGTAATTAGGATCCTAGCTGTGTTATTGACTGAGTATTAGTTTAAAAGTAACTAAGTCATTTCGTATGATTAGAAGGTTCTAGCTTATACTTGTGTTACTCTAGTATTTACCCTACGGCCATGGATTACCTCATGGTTGTCCTAGTACAAATGTTCATTATTAAGGCTGATATGAGGCTGCTTAAACTCTCATAATCGAATGCTCTATTTAGTTACTACAGATTTTTTTTTCAGTCCTAATAAATAACTATCGTTTTTAATACCGTACTTTTAAAATAACTTCTGTAGCATATTAGTTTAATAGACTTTTCCTTTGGCATTGTTGAATCAATCTCCATTAATGTCTAGTCATTAATTTATCTTTAAGACTACTTTGTATTGAGTTCCTTTTTGTATAGTTATTACATGTACAGTCTAGAATTATGTTTTGTTGATTTATTCTCCAATATTTGTTTATAGACTTTTTTTTTAAATGAAAAACACATTTTTTAATCGATTCATTTATAAAACATACGAGTACATTTATACAGTTTTGTTTTATAGTTTATTTCTATAGAATAACATATTAATTTTTATATATCTATCAATATGATCAATGTTAAGCCGTTGCAATTAGTCTTCCAGCTAAGGGAGAATTAACTGGGATGATATGAAGGGTTCTAGAGAATTGAAAAAAAGAAAAGTGTTTTATTCAAAGCTGATAAGTATATTAAGTACAAACTTAAAGCATTACAATTTTCTTTTCTAACCACATTTTAAAATTGGATATAATTATTCAACTTCGTTTAAACAAGGATGCTTTTCATTTTAATTTCGAAGCAGATTCATGAACAATAAAATCTGTCTATAAGAATCAAATTGCTCTCTTTCCTAACTGAATAACTATGGGTTTTGTGAACTTAAAATGTTCAATAGATTTGCATAGGTTTATTAAAAGTTTTTATTTTAAACATTATTCTAGTGATAGAACGGCATATACTCATTCTTTTATTATTATTGGAAAGTAAAGCAAAAATAAATCTGAGGAGTTTTAAAATTAGAAATTTAAAAGAGTTTAATACAAGACAAAATGGCTGTGATCTTGAAGAAAATCTTGCAGCATTTTTTTTGAAGTTTTCAATTTGATGAGTATCTCTTTGGAAAAAACAAAACAAATTTATTAATGTTATTTTTGAAGTGTGATGATGAGTGAATAGAGAAAGAAATGCAGCTGTTATTTGGTTATTTTCTATTTACTACGTGCAAATAATTTTGAACGAAACAGTTTTTCTTCAATTTTTCCACTATACGCCTTCAAATCCTTCTGGGGCTCTCTCTTACTTCCAACTATGCTCTCCTTCTATTATTTCTTTTTAATAATTTATAAATGTCCGTTTAGTTGATCCATCTCAGAATCATTTTTTGGAATAATAATATACGCAGAATAGTTTTCTACAACAAACAGCTATTAAGAAAAATATTTCCTTCTTAGCGATTTATCTCCTGTTTCAAATGTTCAAGTACTATTTCCATTTATATACTTTTTTAACTTTGATATTTTCCTTTAAATAAATTACATATTTCATGAACAATGATTCGTGGACTAGAATTAGAGAGTGCTGTTTAATATATCCCTTCTTAACAGTAATCCATTTTTCAAAAATAATGAGGAAATGCACAAAGGTTAAAGCAACAGTTCCTTCTTTATATATGTTTGTATATCTTTATATATATGAGATATTTAGAGTGGGTTGATATTTTTACTGTTCCCTATGAATATGGCAAAATTATAAAGGATGATTTTAAATAATGGATAATTTTCCTTATTTTTTTTTTAGTGAGAAACTGTGTGCTCTATTCACAACCATTCAGTCTCTCATTACTATATTACTATTAATAGTCTCTAGTTTCTATCATTCTCTAATGGAACAACTATCCTTTTTTAACAAATATTCGAATTTAGAATTGAAATTAAATTTCAAATGCCACGTTCACTTGACATTTAATATTGATCTGTTTTTAATTAATTACAAATCTCACATCACAAAAATTAATTTGTTTGTTATAAATCTTCTTAATAACCGGTTTATCCATTATCACAAAAGAATTTTTGTTATTGACCAGTGTACACTTTATTTTTATTTGAAATTAATTTGACAAGTAAGCAGGAATATTTAATGTTATTCATAAGTATTTCCTTTACACTCCGTTCAATAAACCTAGATTCATGTTTTTAAAAACAGAGAGTTTTCATTAATGTTTAGTTTAGTATTTAATGAGTATTGAAATTATGCTCTTTATAATATAGTGGGGCGAATACTGTAACAAGTACAATTCAACTCTTTAAGAGCAAATATAAAATATCATTTTTTTTTTCTTTTCATGATTTTTGAGAAAATGTGAGGAGGTGTTTAACTGTCATTGGACTACGTTTTGAGGAAATTAGAATTTCCCCTCATGATATTTGATTTATATCTATTCCTATGTAGGTCAACTGGATCGTCAGAAAACAATCACTAAACAGGAGTAGCTGACCTAAAGGTATTTGTTGTAATGCAAATCTCTAATTATCTATTTGTTGTATTCATCTCACAATATCTTAAAACTATAAAGGTACATGAAGAAAGTGGAAGGAAAAAAATTGAGAATTTTTTCGTGACATTTACATACCTTTTTCTTCTTAAATATTAAACAAATGTGTTTTTTTTAATAAACAAAAAATGGAAATATCAATCTATGTTCCCAATATCTTATTTTTCTTAAGTACACCTCTAATCGAGGTTTATTTTATAAAGTTTCTCCAGTACATCTTCATAGACTTTGAAAATAAGATTAATCATTTTTAACATAAGAACTCTTTGATTTCAGATTTATTTTTGTAGTTCAGGTTTAACGAAATAGGATATTATACATTTTGAAGGTATCCTATTGACAGGGTCCAAAAAAGAGCACCTACAGAATTAACAGAAAATCCATGAAAATGATAGAAAGGTGAAAAACGCGAAAAGGAAAAGAAAATAGTTATGCTGTTATAGGAGAGCTTCGTTATAGAGGCTTGAAAAATAATTGAGAAAAGTGAAAATATTGATCATCGTTCTGTAATTAGTATGAAGGTACTCTCACAGTGTGCGCGCTTGCCTATTTATTGTTTACTCTCTTCTCAAACAGTTTTTAATAAATTAACTATTGATATTTTTATATCTATTCTCTTGCCCTATTAATGAGTAGGCTATATATTCCATTAGAAGTTGGAATTGTATTGATGTAAGGCCCTTAGCACCTGGAGAAATACAGGGTGAGGCAGGATAACTTCCTTTCTGGAAAAGAATAATTTTCTTTCCTCAAGGAAACAAAGTAAGTTATGATGCCGCACTCTATGTTACTCAAAAAGGGTAATCAAGTCAAAATAATAATGTAAAATACATATGTATGTAAAACTTATCTTATTTTATATGTTTTGTAGTTTAATGTGAATTTTAATCACTAATCTAATTAATTAGATGGTCAAAAAGTGACAATATTACTGAGAGTACATTGTAGAGAGATATAATAAGCAAGCTTTAGCAATTTCGCTCTGAACAAAGAATTAATGGCTACTAACTTGACTTTAAGACTGTTTTCTCAGAGCTGATTTTTACAATATATTTATGTTAATATTTTTTTAATAAATTAAATACGCAGAACTATTATATTTTGTACTATATATTTTATGAATATATATTGTATGTTTGGCTTGCCTTTGATCAAATTGTTGGGTTGAATGATTCACTAATTCTACCCCGATATTTCCCCTTTTTATATTTTACTGTTTTTTGTTGAGAGAACTTTTTTTTATATTGTATCAAAAATTTAATTTAGATTTAGATGCAATTTTTGTATGATAAATGTTATTAGTTATGTTTCTCATGTTCTATATTTTATTTTTTTCTATTGTAAGATTATGTGCTCAATCTGAAATTGTTGTAGTATTTGCTACTTTAGTGTAATTTGTACTTTCACAAAAAATCCAATTTTCTAACGCTTCTAAGAGACTTTTCTATGGGATTCATACAGAGTGATTTGCTACTTTCATCCCCTTCACCTAAAGATCCTAACTAAACTTTGCCTAATTTATATTGCATTTAAAGCCAATGAAAAATTAAATGGTTATTTTTTGGTCAGGCTAGGGGATCGTATCACAACTGAGATATTTGTTGGCTACTCTACTGCTCAAATACTTTGTAACAATATTCAAATGTATGCAATTTATATTACTAATGAGTTGTACATATGGACAATTGCTTAGTCTAGTCCTATACATATTTTTCTGATGATGAAAAAGCGAAAGGTATTCTGTTCTGGTAAATATGCTGAGTAAAAACAGTTGTAGCATTTTATTTTGCATCAAACACCTCAAAGGTAGAGACAGTGTAATGTAACTAACTTTAAGTACAAATTATGAATTATGAATGAAATATATTTATTTTTTGTTTTACATTTCTAATACAAAAAATTGAAAGATGAATTACAAAATAATTGTATTTTTTCACATTTGATTCAATGGAATTCGACATTCATTACAATGCTTCCCAAAGAAATAATGAAACTCTCCTATAATCTGGAACAAATGTACATAAAACATACAGCGGAAAAATAAATATAAGAAACTATTTCATTAATAAATTTAATGTTAGTGTTAAGTTTCATGTTGTAATGAGCGTTGGATTTAACTGCTTCTCATCATTAAAATGACATTGGATTTTTTAATGAAAACCTCTTTGTTTTCTTGTGAATAGTTTACATTTTGCTCTGTGAGAGCCATATTTTTATAAATGTGTTAATCTTTTTAAACTTTATGAGACCTGTTGACGTTTTTGATAATTTTTGTTTTTTTAACCAGTTTTAAATAAAATGAGAACTATATTTTTGTTTTCATAAAAATTTTGGCATGAATCAAAATGTCTAAAATTTGTATTTTGAATACATTTTGGATAATAAGTTATCATTCATCAATCAAAATTTTATTTATTTCGAACAAAAATTATTACATATAAATAATAGTATTAAGAGTTGTGACTAAGGTAAGTTTTATTTTATGAAAATGTGCCTTATAAAGTTATAAATGTAGCTTTTAATAGATTTGTTTTATATTTTCTTGTTATTCATTTCATTGTAAAATTGGGATTTAATTCCTGTAAGCCCAAATCTTGATGTTTTATTTTTATGCTGAAATATCCTGTATAAAAATGTTAAACGAGAGACAGACACTGTAACATAGCTAAATGTAAGGTATAACTTTATATAATACTTATTATTAAGTGTTCAATTCAATGTAAGTATTACATTTAAATGTCCTATGTACCAAATCGAATTTGTAAGTCTTATTAATGTTTTATGTGATCACTAATACATACTTCTAGTCGTATGTATTCTGTAAATAGATATTTCTAAGAGAAGAATTTGTGCTGTATATGCTCAAATATTAATGTTTGATGTAATGTCTGTTATATGTTAACTATACCTTCTGTTCATATTTTCAGTGTATTTTAGAGTAATCATAGTCATTCCCGACTATTATATTCAAAGAATATTTTAAAAGAAATCGAACTTAATTTTAAAAATTATTGTGAAGAGATTTTATATATTTTATAATGAAACAAAGATTATAGATCTTACTGTTCTGAAAAGTGTAATTGAAACTTTTTTCTTGTAATAAAACCGATTTCTTTTTATTCAGTAACTATGCTTTACTATTAAAACCCAATCTTTTTTTTTGTGTTGATTTTATTTGGATTACATTACATTGGTCGTTGATTTAAAGGAAAATCAATTGGTTGTGATTAAGACAAGACAGTGGAAGAAAAGATGTTCATGAATGAACTACACGTACTTTTCATTTTCTCTCCGACAATTTTGCATTAAATGGTCGGTCACTCAGGGGCTGTGTAAACTAAGGGAATTTCCCACCTGCTGGATGTTATACTATTCATCTCATCTCACCATATATCTCTATCTCAGGTATGAAAACAAGGGCCTCGTTCCTTCACAGTTATTTATTTTATGCAACAGAACATATGCTCCATCTCAGTGTCCTGCTGGCTATTATTAACCATTAAAAACGCCATAAAAGCTGTTATTAAATTAAAAATAAAAACTCTGGAGTCTTCCTTAACATAACCTAAGCTTTTGGTAAGATTTGGCACCAAGGTTTGCTATTTAAACTACAAAATACTCTCCCATATACTTATTACCTCATCCTTAAATCATACAGGTCTGACAGACTCTTTCAAGTTTAATTTTGTTCCTCAGTCTCTTTGTTATTTCTCCAACTTGCAGGTGTACCACAGGGGGGCATCCTAAGTCCTTTCTTATGCTCTACCTTTACTGCCAACATCCCATCACATCCTGAAACTTGTATCTAGATCAGGGGTCTCCAAACTTTCCAGCCTTAGGGCCATACTGATTACTCCAGTAAGTTCCGAGGGCCAAAACAATATTATCATTTTTGCCGGTGGTAAAAAGTGAAATAGTCCACTAATGAAAAAAAAAGTCCGAAAAAGTTCGCAATGTTTAAAAAAGGCTGAAAATCAGACTAAAGTCCGCAAAACGGCAACACTGCATATTATTAATTTTCCTGTCATTATCTGTAATTTCTAGATTAGTCGTAGAATACGAGCCATGAGGAGTAACGTGACACGACATCTGGTGGTAGGTAGTACCTTCTATCGCTAACAGATGTATAAAAAATATGTTCTCTAAAAGGAGTTTTCAAGTATGCTAGCTCTCCGCGGGCCGGACAAAATCTGTCCGCGGGCCGGATGTGGCCCTCGGGCCGTAGTTTGGGGACCTCTGATCTAGATGATACTGCAATCTTAAGTCGAACTCTTATCCAAATCTGCATCTCTTCAAGAACACCTAGTTAGCTAGAATCCCGGCTGACTCAGTGGAGGAACAAGGTCAACAGCAGCAAATCAAGCCATTTACTCTCCGACATTTCATTTGCCCTCCTGTTACACTCAATAGGGTTCCTCAAAAATCACAATTCAAGCATTTAGGACTCACAAGACAAGCAACTAACTTGGAAACCTCACATCACATTAAAAATTCCGTCATGCTGGTGCTGTTTAAACTAAGCAGATTTCCCTCGTGAAGTTTAACAATAGATAAATCTATATAACATTAACACATTTGCACAGTCAATATCAACTGAATAAATACAAATGATAATAAGAATTCTCCTGATGAGAAGCGTCTGAAACGTAAACAAATAGGACTGTTAACTTCTCACAAAAAATAAAAACAATTACTCAAATATATCAGAATATAAATCATTAATTTTATTGAAAACTATTTACTATATCTAGTACTGTAATTTATAATGGATCAGAATAATTTTATTCTCAACCAATCAAATTTTAGAAGTCCAAGAACTTATGACGGGGAGGGGGGCATCAGAACATACTTGCATTTATCTCATATAATAAAGGTCTCTTGAAAACAATATAATGTATTTAATCTTCGAATAATGTGGTTTATTACATAACAGAGTGTTGTTTGAAGTGGGGTTTGCTGAAAACTGAAAAATGCAAATATCTTGGTTAATATTCAAGATAGAGAATAAATGTATATATCAATATTTATAGTACATTTAATTTGCAATAAGATTCATTCTATACACGGTTTCAATCCGACATATAGTAACAGAGATATTTCGAATTTTTAAAATTATCCCTTTCTAAACCCCCCTCCCACCTGTGATACAGTACTCAGGCTAATATGGAATATGGATTTGAACTTTGGGATTCCATAAAACCATCAAATTCATACAAGATTTAAGCCCTCCAATCCAGAATACTTCGCGAAATTACCAATTCCTCATTATACCTATCCAATTCAGCTTTCCATAATAATCACATTCCTTTTGTCCATATGCTCGCAAACTCCCGATATCAGAAATTCACTCTCTCCTTCCAATACGGTATAATCCAATGTCCATTACAAGTGGGTATTGTCAATAGAAAAATTCTCACCTCAAACCAATAATGAAGTCAATTGTTATTATTATCATATATAGAATTTGCTTGTAATTTTTTGTATGTTGTTGCAAATAAAACAAATAATGTACACATTGAAGAAAAAGTATTAGATTTTGAACATGCAACTTAAAGAAAAAATGCAAATCAGTGTCCCAGTGAATATTTATAAAGAATATATGAATACTTTTTTTTTCAAATTTAAATTGAATGCTTACCGATAGAATATATATATATATAATTTAAATGAATAGTGAGAATAAACAAATAAATAATAAAATGTGAATATTTACTGATAATATGTATACAAATTGAACAGATGGTCAAAAAAACCAAATAGTCAAATTCAAATCTAAAAACCACAAGTGGTCAAAGAAACACACACTAGAGGAACGATATACATAAAACGTGTCAAGAGATATAAATAGAGAAATGAGACAAATAAAATATCTTAAGAAATTTGAAAGCCTTATGTTTAAAGCTTTTCTAAATTTTCAAAGTTCATTTCGTGGGGACAGGTGTCACATTAAATTATAAGGATCGTCATGAAAGCCATTTTATTTCTCCTATATTCTATCACAGCACTTTTATCATGAACTTCATGTTTGAATATAATAGGAAGGAGAAGAAAGGAATAACTTCTCTTTCTATGGCATTTGCTCTACTGAAAGATTGATGGGTGTCAGAGAGAGAGATGACTATAATTTGAATTCAGACATAGGGAACCCTCGTGCAGATAGGCCCTTTATCCTGTATGTGTAGCCTCCATTCACATCCGATTCATCATGGTCTATGTTATTGGTAGTGACGTACAAGTCTCCCAAGTCAGGCCCTCCCCAAGCCACTGATGTAACATTTGTAGTGGGTATTTTTATCTGGTCGAGGAGTTTGCCAGAAACTGGGTCAGCTTTTATCACCTAGAAAAAAGGAAAAGACAGATGATAAAGAAGGTCTCATCACTAATAAACTACCGTGAATTTAAATATATTGGTTACATCTCTGAATTTTCTTCAGACTGAAAAATAAATACTTAGAGTGGAATGCATGATTTTACAAATCGCTAGCAAATGAAGGGGTTTACTTTTATTTCCAACATATTTAAATATTTGAAAGTCTGTCACGCAGGGGCTGCGTAATCTAAGCAGATTTCCTCTGTGAAGTTTAATAATAGATAAACATACATACTGCTAACACAACACCACCGTGAGTATTATGAGTAGGTGAATATATACAAACAGTAATAAGAAATCTTTCCCCTGCCTTTCTGGCGGGAAGCATCTGAAATGTAAACAGTTTAGCCAATGGCTCACCAGGAAAAAAAAAAACAATAACCGAAACAGATAAGAACATAACACATTAATTTTATTGAAAACTATTCACTATATCTAGTACTGTAATTTATAATGATCCAGAACAATTTTTATCTCAATCAATCAAATTTTAGAACTCCAAGAATTTAAGACGGGGGTTACAAGAACATATTTGCATGTATCTCGTATAATAAAGGTCTCTAGAAAACAATATCTTATTCTGGTATTTAATCTTTGAATAATGTGATTTATTATATTACAGTATGGTTTATGTAACTAGAAGAAGTGGGGGTTTACTGAAGGCTGAAAACTGAAAAATGTAAATATCTCGGTTAATATTCGAGATAGAGAATAAATATATATAACAATATTTATAGTACATTTAATTTGCAATAAGATTACTTCTATACAATTTTTCGATCTGACGTATAGTAACAGAGATATTTCGAATTTTCCTCCCTTCCCCCTTGTCCGATTTTAGTCGTTATTGAACTTGATCTTTCTTTTTACATAAAATGACTAAATATCAAATGCGGCCGCTAGTGCGGTAACAGACAAATATAGTTTTGAACGGACCTTATTTTTATCATCTCCTTGGTAGGATTGATGGACATTTGAAGAAAAATTTCGAAAATCGCGTCATGAGTATGACCTCAATAGCTGATTTCCCTGGAGGGAAATATGCTAAACTGTCCATTGTGCAGAAACTGTGCAAACTAAGCAGATTTCCTACGTTTGGATTTTACTGTTTGAGTGAGTTTTATTCTTGAAGAGGTGTCCTTTGGCATGAAATATGCAAAGCTTAATAAAACATTCAATAAGGGTGACAAGTGTTTTTGTTGCTTTGACATTTTTGCCTTATATTGCAATTAACCAAGTAAATGGGGTAAATAAGATTTTACGACCTTAAAAACTACATTTCAAAATTCCATTTTGTATTCATAATATAAAAAAAATGAAACAAATATAATTACCCGAGCTCCTGCATAACAAGCAACCCACAAATTTCCATCAGAGTCTATAGTCATGCCATCTGGATAACAAGGTAGTCCATTCTTCTTCAAGTCAAATGCAACTCTCCGGTTTGCTGAACAAGTTTTGATACATTATTATTTTTAAAAGAAAATGATGTAATGTTTCAATGTTGTTGTTAGTACACTTAACTAAGCTTAATTCTATGGGGGGGGAAGCTCAGGTTCAGTGAGGGGAGTCAGAGAACTGATAATGGTGCTGGGCCCTTGAATGGAATAAATATGTATTTAAAACCTAGGTGAGGTGTAGACTTTTTTTCAAACATCCCCCACCATCCAGGAGACTCAAGCCATTATAATTTCCTGAGCCTACCCCAACTTAAAGGCCCATAAAGTAATAAAAAAAAAAATGGACGTAAGAGTTTTGAGTTATTGTGAAGGTTTGAAATATAAGTCTTGCCCTAAAACTAACCCTGAAAATTGTTGGGCCAATATCTGATGAAGGGACAAGGCCTCAAAACAGCATAGATTAGTTCAAAGAGCAAAGGCCATTTCATGCTAAACCTAAAAGTACCACCACACTATTGGGTTAAAATGATCAAGTGGTATTTCAAAAATAGTTAATATCAAGAGATTGAAGGAAGATTCAGAAACTAATTTTACTAGTCCAGCTATTTTAATACAACATAAATATAATACCCTGATTGAGACTTTAAAATCCACAAGATGTGAAATTCAAAGTCATTGTTCCTCCTCCTATTTTAATAAGCTTTCAACTCATACTCTTTCACTCATCGCTAAGAGAAGAAGTATGATAGGACAAAGAGAAAACTGGAGGAGACATCAATAGATAGAAAAACTATGGTATGTAATCAATGTCATATATAAACCATCGCTAGGCAGTGGCCTAATGGCTAGATGTATTATATCCTCTACTAGGGCTTCAAGTTCAAGATGAGAGTTGCACATTAAGATTTATTTAGCTATGCGATTTCTGGAATATGACATACTTATATCTCTCACTCATTAATAAAGTGAAAGTGAAGGGAAAGTTTGGTAAAAGATTGTTAATTATTATTATTATTTTAACTCTCAGGTTACTTGATTTAATTATAGTGGAGTTTGTAACCAACCGCCATATTTATTTTTTTAATGGGAATTTAAATGTTTAGTCTTATTAATTGCTCAGGTAAATTAAGATATTTTCTTGCCTTAAGTGTAGTTTTTGGAATTAAGCCATTTATTGGTATCAAGACTTCAGTGACAGAGACAGAATCTAGCTTGTAAAGGGCTTTTATTTTGATAGCTAAATCCTGATAGTTTCATATTTTAAAGAATATGAGGCTTCTTATGATGGACAGTATGATCCATCATCATCGCTTCATCCCAATAAATTTTTACATCATGTTTTTCAAGCAACTTTTGAGGGATGTAACGATAATAGGGACCTCACTCCCCAGCATGCTGAATTTAGTAGCTATCGCCTGGTGGTATATTTTAGCCGTATTATTATGTCTCTCCTATTGTGACCCTGCCAATATTTCACAACCTGCAGTAATATGCCGAATATTATTATTATTATTTATTTATTTATATTAACATCCACTTTTTGCACCTAAGGCTAATTGGGATGGGTTATCACCCTTTTCTAGCCAGGGTGGGACTAAGGCTTTTATTTATAGAATTCCGTCACTAAATAAATTCCTGTTGCCCAGGCGAGAATCGAGCTCGCCTATGAAGGTTTTACCATATGAGATTAAAGCCAACTCTTTAACTACGGGCTAACCTGAGCCCCATATTATTATTATTATTGTGCAATAGATTGGTGAAGGTGGTCGTTTATTAATTATCATGTCGTGCAACTCTTATAATAATGGTATTATTTGATTTTTTGTTTTTCAAATTAGGTTCTACTACGATTAAATATAGGAGTTGATAATAGTTACCTATAGTTCCGATCCTGCTGTAGTCGAATACATCGACAGCCTGCTCTACAGTGTCTATGAAGTACATGGCGTGCTTGCCCATGTCCCATGCTATCCCATTGCTTATCCCTACCTCAGTCAGTTCCTTCTTGCAGCCTCCCTCCCTCGTGTAGCTGTACAATGATGCTATCCTACCATTCAGATAGTCCTCCAGCTTCATCGTTCCTACAATATGTATATTATAATGAAAAATTTAATTTGCCCCAAAATAAAACTTTATGTTTGGCTATAAGAAAAATTTTATAAATAGAAATGGACTATTTTTTTTTTTTTTTTTTAAGCAATAAGACTTAATTATTAATATCTATATATGTGTGGGTGTGTGTCTGAGTGTGTATTGGTACCTTATAGACCTATATGATTTATTTGAATCTAATATGACCATGTGAACCTCCAAGCAGGCCAATATCTGATAAGAATCTATACTCATATAGATAAATATATCCAATCGGTTTTTTACCAATAAATATAAGAGTAAATAAATATTAAACAATATTAAAAGGTGTAACATAGACATAATGAATACATTATATACAGGGTGTAACAGACTTTAGTGCACAAACTTTGAGAGATGATTCTAAACACAGTGTCCAAGAAGTTATATATGGTTGTTAAAAGTTCATATATGGTCTGGTCTGATTTTCACTAGTTTTGGAGATATTATAGTTTTTGGTTTTCCAAATTGGAGCTATGTTTTCTCATATATCAAGCCATAACTCCAGAAATGATTTTAAAATCGAAAATCTGAGTTTACCATTCGAAAGAGCAATAAATTTCCCTTAAAATGATGCCCCAAGCATTTAAATGCCATTTTATAAGTAACAACATTTTCTTGACCTGTAAACTTTCTTCGTTTACTGCTCCACTATTAGAAAAAAAAAGATTTTAAAATTCAAACTTCAGAAAAAAACTTCTCCATTTAGTAAACTGCAAATCTCTCCTTTTGGTTTTCAAATTCCAACAATATTCACATCGCAAAGATATTCTAATTTGCTAAAATGGATCAAATCTTCGCAGGCCCAATTCAAACAATCACAAGAACCTATTCGGAGCTTTACAAAGTCTATGAAATATTAAGAAACCCAATTCGACTGTAAACTCTCTTTAAAAAATATTAGAACCTCCAAATGCACATGAAGCTTTTAATTATCTATTTGGCAGGACGAGTGAGCATTATAACAATGTATTGAAAGATTGTGTTATGAGTATGACCTCAATAACTGATTTGCCACTTGCTAACAGAAGCATAATATGCACTACATCACTTCCATTTATAATAGTAATATGTTGGAATTATTCTTGAAAGTAATAATTTATAATTTTAGTAAGTTTCAAGAACATTCTCGTTGCAAGGATAAAATACACCTTTTACAGCAATATCAAAATTGTATTTACCAAACCAGAGACGCCCAACAGGATCACATTTGCCATCATTTATCCTGTTTATCTGAGGTTCATCTTCGAGAGTGAGCAAAGGATAAATTGATTCTATTTCGCTAGAAAATCCATTCCATTTAACAGTATATAAAGTTAAGCCCCCTCCAAGCAGAAACATGTTGTCATCTCCCAATATGGGTATAAAGAAACCAATTGTTGTTACATCTGAAACATAATGATAGAATTATCCAAATAAATGAAGATTATATTAAATAGGTGTTCAAATTCAACTGTGAAAGTATTGACTAATATTTGCGGTTTGTCTATAGACATTGATGACAAATGCTAATGGATGCCATTCATACTTCTTATATTGGCCAAAAATAAGTTTTGGGAGTTTTGACCCTTTTCAAGGATATTTTGTATTTTTTAAATTTATGCTTTAATTTGTGGAGATACCTACCTATTTATTTATGATGGGTTACAATGTATAGTGAAATAGTTATGAATTATTAATTAAAGTTACTATTAGTCATAGGTATAAAACATGATCAGTCTTCGAATTTGTTTTTTCATTACTTCAATATTTTGAAGTAGTCTAATTTTGAAATTTAAAGGTTTTTGGGTATTGGGCTTTATGTAAATTGTTTATAGCGTACTCTTGTATGTATCAGAAATAGAGGGTTCTGGTTATTCAGATGTGATAGAGAAAGCTCAATTAAACTTCTTAAAATGGGTTATGTGACTTCTTAAAAACACTCCTAATGCTTACATTAGAATAGAATTTAACCGTACACACACCCGACTGAAAATTTTCAAGAGGATATTGAATTGGTGGAAGGCTCTACAAGAGAAATTGGCTGATGATCTATCAAGACTGTGTTACATGCGCCTAAAGGGATTATCTGCCAATTATTCAATGCCATTTAATTGGGTGAATGAACTGGAAGGGTATCTTGGGTGCATAGGAGGAAACTTGGTGGAATTGGTATGGGCAGAAAATATTAATGGAAAAATAAAGACTTATTTACAGGCTCTCGAGAACCATTTAATTTTGTTAGATATTGAAAGAGTTTTAAACATCACTTATAGCTAGTACTTTAGAAAAATTAGCTCTCGGCAGAGGCGAGGAGTACCTGTTCCAAAATGTGCCATTTTTTAAGACCAAAGTTATATCTCAAATCCGTTTATTAGGTACTAAAAATCTAAAATTAATAGTTGGCAGGAAATTTACACATTCAATACAGAAACAAGACACCATTACGCACTTCATCCTTAAATGCCCTGTTTTAGCAGAGAGAAGAAACCATCTCCTGAAAAGTCTCAACATTCCACAGCAATCCATGGATAATCTGTTTGATCTTATGGACAAGAATAAAATAAACTGCATATATTTTTTCATACTTAGAAGCCTTTATCTCACAGGGAAAAGAATGCAAACAATATAATTATTAAAATAAAATAAATGTTTTTTTTTTTTCAAATGAATTCTCTGTTTATGTTTATATAAAGAAAAGATAATAGGAAAATGTAATCATAAAATGTGGTTGAACCCTTTCTATAAAACTATTAAATTTTAAAAGCAATAAAAATATTCATTCATTCATAAATTGTTTACGAGATTTTATAGACATTATTGAAAATTTAAATCTTTGCCTTAACCGCTGAAGAAGTGTCATCATGGAAGGTGGAGTCGGGGTTTTATTCGTGTAGCAACTCAATTGCCTCTCAAAGCTGGCTGGTTGGAGAGAACGGATTGTTGTCCGATGAGAGCCAGCTAACCGATCACTTAATAAAATTCAGTGTGGAACCCTCAGTCTGCATATATAGTACTTTGAATGACTCAACCACCCACTTTTGGCATTATTTTATTTTGTTTAGGGCTCTGCCAAATAATAGATGGATAGTTTATTGGGTTATATTTACAATTACATAGGCCAAGAGTCTGACCCAATTTGTGTTAGTTATGGATTATTAATGTAATTTAGTACATTTAAAATATACATTTATAGAAAAAATAATAAGAATAATATTTTCTAAAATACTTATTAACTGCAAATACACTGTTAATAATATAATATGTGATATAAAAGACATAATATATTAATCTAAATAATTACAATTCATAAATAAATCCAATTAATTATATTTAATGTACTTGTAAATTAAACTAGCTCCCACCAAAAAAAGCCTGTCACACAGAGGCAGCTTAAACTAAAATGATTTCCCACATCTTGGAATGACACACTACTGAGCTCACCTCACTATATATTCACTATCCCCCCCCCCTAAAAAAATAAAATCAAAATTGATGATGTCATCATACTAACTCAAATGTATCTTTTGTGCTGCAAGAGTTTGTTTAATATTTTCAAATTTTACTCCTGAAGAGGTGGATTATTGAAATTCTTACCAATTTTAGCACTGTAGTACCTATCAGTAGCAGGGCTGTATCTATATACTGATGCACCCGCAGTGTCAACCAGGTACAAGCATTGATTTGAAATACTCCAGTGAGGTGCTTCTCCTACAATCAGTTGTGGCAACGGTAGTCTTTCTACGACAGGTTCCATTCTTCTAAAAATAAAGGATAATATTAATGTAAGAAATAAGGTATTCATTTTTTTAAACAACCAAGGACATAAGACACTGGTTATACTAAGCCCTCCTTAACTTTCCTAAGATCAATTTATATTCAATGAACATTGATAAACTTATAACCAAATAATATTTCCTCCAAAAATTGTAACAATTAGCTGAAATTAAATCCTTACAATTATAAAGTACATGAGTTATACTATTGTACGGATATTAGAGTCTAATTATAGTACAAGATTTAAATTACAATAACCTACTGCTTGATGTGACCTCAACTCCAGCTTGACACTTTTCTAAAAATTGAAGGTTAATCAACACAACATTTTCTTGATAAATGAGTTTATTGAAGTTCTACGCGACATGTTGTACATCACTTTTAGTACCTCTTCAAGAGCAAATAGCCAACACCAACTAATTTATATTTATTTTTAACTATGTTGTTAGGAGGGCTTCGGCCTAGAATGGCGTAGGTATTAGGTTAGGTTAGTATGTAGGTTACTTTGAAGTTAGAATTCTGTTTTCTCATCCCACACCACCTTAGCTCTAGTATAGCCTCTTTTAGGTTTACGACTTAGTTGTTATGATTATTCTTTATTTCTTATCTCCTCTTCTACTATCCCATCTTTTCCTTCTTTAGTTTTTTCCTTTCCTTTTCAACACACCTACCACGCCCGTTGGTGGATAACCATCGGCATTTCTACCTCTTAAAATGGCTCCTTAAAATAGTACATTGTCCTCAGACCTGCAGCTCATACACAGCCCGCTTTTCATAACAGCTAACATCACTGAATTCTGGGCCTAGTATAGAAATTTAATTTTTTTGCAGTCATCTCCCTTTGTCCCGGTTTGAGGCTGTTGGTCCCCTACTTAATCCATTTGAATCGTTGCCTCCCGAGAGCAGAGATAGATTTGACCGGGTTTGTAAGAGGATTGCTGGGTCTTTCCTTGTCCACAGTTTGCCAAGCCAAGGGAGGTGTTCACTACTATAGCAATCTTCAACTCCAAACCAGGAGTAGGTATAAACAGCAGGCGTTGGCAAGTCCCCATGAGAAGGGACTCCTATGTTATGTTTGTTTTTCTGATTCTGCTCACTTAGGGATCGCTTTTGCACAAGCCCGACTCCAGGCAAGAGAATTATATCGATGTAATCACTGCTAACTATAAACATTTTTTATTGAGTATACCATATTTCCATAACAGTAACTTAACATTATATATTGCTTTGCGTATAATTGTTTTTTAAATTATTACAATGCATTATTAATTCAGTTATCACACTATTTATTGAACCTAATGATGGCTTTCTGAGTACCATGCATTTTGCCATAATTTTAAATTCTTAAACATACATTTTCTTGATGTACAAATTCTCTTGAAAAGCCATTATTGCTTACCTAAATCCTGGATACATTTTTACATGAATTAAAGTTTGTTACTTCATTATAAGGGAAGGATTATATTTAAATCTTCCATTGTAATATATCCTTTATTACACTTGTATCATTGGGGAATTGTAATTCCTTCGAATGCCGTGATACTTCGACTTTTGTCGTGTTACAGCTCCAATTTTTGATCGATAAATTAATTTCTGGTAGAAGTGTGAACTACAATACAGTTCATAATAGAAAATAATTACCTCTGTACATCATTAAGCATTGCATCTTCTGAACAAAGTATCGACTGGCAAACTGCTATCCCTGCTCCCATTGTTGAGTCGAAATGTTCAGCTCTCCTAAAAATTAGGGTTAAATAACTCAAAATAGAATATTCACAGAAGTGTTTGGTGTGTTGGGTGCAACAGTTCTGGGCTGTTGAGACCTTCAGGGACTCAGGAGCTACCTTTTACCACTTATCGTCCTATCTACTCCCATATCCTAGTTGGGCATAAACAAACTTACTACCCCGTATTTGGCAGCCTGCTGTGACCCCTTCTTTCTACATGCCTCACCCTCCCGTAGCCTACTCTTGCTCATCATGTCGGCCACATCATACAGAACAATTAGCTATGTGCCCCATTTGCCCTGCACTTTAACGGGGAAAAACATCGTCCTTCGGTCGTCCAGACCATCCCAACAGAAGTAGTTCTCCACTAATCCTTGTTGGAAAGATACTTTTCTAATAAATCATTTCCTAGATAAAATTTTAAAATAGAAAATATTATTTAACGCGCGGGAGTACATGGTCCTCCTAATAAATATACACCTAAAATTATTATATTACAGATATAATTAACAAATCATGGTTACACAATATTATTGTTAAAACGTTGTCTACGTAGAAGAGCTTCTCACTGGATTTTTATTTTTATCATATTCATATTTAAGCATTTTAAGGTAATTTTGAGACGGGGTGAATAATGCTGTATTATCAATTTTCCTTAATCAAACAGTTAATGTCCAACAATTGCTGTTCTGTAAATTTTTTCTTAAGTCTTAAATATTAAAAAGTTTTTTTTATCATTGCCATATTCGATATGTAAACGTTCTATGTAGAATTAAAGATCAAGTTCGTTAACAGCTGAACTCGGTTGTGGGTTTAGAGAATGTGAATTTCGAAAATCTGAAATATTTTTGTTACTATAAGTTGGATCGATATATTTTATAGAAAAAATCTTATTATAAATTTAATTACGTATAAATGTTGTTATATATATTTTCGGGGTTTAGAAAATTCCAAATATCTCCGTTATCGTGAGTTGCATAAAAAAATGTTGAAGAACCAATCTTGTTAAACTATTAATGGTCTATAATTGTCCTTCTATGCATTTTATTGCAATTAAAATATTAAGCGAGTTATTCGTACTTTATTGTTTTCAGCCTTCAGTTACCCCCCACCCCTCCTTCTACTAGTCGCTTTTAGCAGATTTCCCTTAAGGTTGTACTCATGACGGAATTTTTGACATTTTTCTTCAAATGTCCATCGATCCTACCTAGTAGATGACGAAAATGAGGTCCGTTCAAAACTGTATATATATATATATATATATATATATATATATATATATATATATATATTTGTCAGTTACCGCTCTAGCGGTCGCAATTTTTGTTTGCTCGGTACCACACGCGATATTTGGTCGTGTTTTTTAAAGAGAAAGATCAAGTTCGTTAATGGCCCCAGAAAAAAAATCCCAAGTAAAGGTTGGATACAAATTTATAATTAAAAAAAAAAGCATCTTGTGGGGATAGGAATTTATACAGTGTTGAACTCACGAAATAAAAGTCGTTCTCGCCAGGGCTGAGTTACCTAAGCAGATTTTCCACGTGCGTCGCGAATTTGCATTTATCTCAAAACGTTAAAGTTCAATGGGAACAATATTTGATATTTAAGGTTCAAATAAAGTGCTTCAAAATATAACAGCTTTAATATGAAATGAGTAGGAGAGGGGGTTTACTGAAGTCCGACAACTACGAAATGCAAATATCTTGGTTAATAATCAAGATATTGAAAAGAAAACATATATAACAACATTTATAGAACATTAAATTTGCAATAAGATTTATTCTTTACAAGTTTTCTATCAGACACATAATTACGTAGATATTTTAGAAATTTACCCCCCTAAACCTCCCACTTTTAAAAAAGTTTAAATATCGAGTTTGTTATCGATTAGACAAAGTTGCGACCGCTAGAGTGTTAACAGACTATATATATTGAACGGATCTCATTTTCGTTATCTCCTTGGTAGGATAGGGACATTTGAAGAAATCTCTTGAAAATGCCATCATGAGTACAACCTCGATAGCTCATTTCACCAACGAGAAAATAGTCACATCCTGGCTATAAAAGGGTGGTAACCTGTAGATTATCGTCAGGAGCACAATGTGGACGATATCAAGTACTTAACAATGCTTAACAAAGTTAGATAAATAGTTTTAAGTTTACCTTTAGAATATTGAAGAAATGTTGGCCGTGGATGTTGCCTGTAGATTCTATGATTATATTAAGGGAACTGATGCGACATATCAGAAATGGCCCAGAAATGATATTTGGGTGTATTATTACAAATAGACTTGATATATCATCATGTATTATTGTCCCTGGGATATATTTATGTATGCAAATTGATCCGGCCGACAGCAACCTACAATTGCACGCTCAAAGCCCCGCTGTTGTGCTTTATTTATGGCCGAGACTGTTCATTATCAATGTATCTAGTGATTTTGAACTTATATCTTTAAGCATTAGTTTTTTATTCTAGTGTTATCAGCGGAAAAAAATCGGGCGGCCTCCAAACTTCCTTTAAATATTGACTGCAGAATGAATTTGTTATAATCAGCCCACTCATGAGTATCTGGTTTATTGAAATACTAAAGTACATTAAAATGCCGTCAAGCAGAGATTGCGTTAACTAAGCAAATGCCCAACTTGCTGGTTTGACACACTATTGATCTATCACCATATCTTTTAGCAGATTTCCCTTAAGGGAAATCAGCTATGGAGGTTGTACTCCTGACGCAAGTTTCTAAAAATTTCTTCAAATGTCCATCGATCCTACCTAGGAGATGACAAAAATGAGGTCCGTTCAAAATTATATATATATTTGTCTGTTACCGCTCTAGCGATCGCAATTATTGTTTAATCGTTACCAAACTCGATATTTAGTCGTTTTATGTTAAAAGAAAGATCAAGTTCGTTTACGGCTGAAATCGGACAAGATGGAGGGGCGTTTAGAGGGGAGGATTTTCGAAATATCTCCGTTACTATACGTCGGATCGAAAAATCAGACAGAATCAATCTTATTGCAAATTAAATTTACTGTAAATATTGTTATATACATTTATTCTCTATCTTGAATATTAACCAAGATATTTGCATTTTTATTAAATCTGGGCGGCTAACGGACGAGAGTGACTTTCCCACCAAAAGCTAGTTCGGCCGTTTCCTTGACTGCTCGGCTCTCGTGAAATTTCTCTATTGTAAAACTTCACGTGGGAAATCTGCTTAGTTTACGCAGCCCCTGCGTGACGGACTATTTTTCTGTATATAGTGAAAATTTGATAAGTAGACGTGGGCTTTACTGGCTAACCTGAGCTCCCTCTACTATGAAATTTCGATTATTTAATTATTTAGTGAAGAAATTCATTAAATAACATCCTAAGTCCCACCTTGGCTACAAAAGGGTGGTAACCTATAGATAACCCGTCCCGATTAGCCTGAGTTGCAATAAGTGGACGTTAATAAATAATAATGATATGAAGTTTCGTGTTGAATAAAAGGGTAACATATTTTCGAGAAATGAAGTAAAATTCGGTTGAGACACAGGTACCTTCTCTCTCGTTCTATATGAATCCTCTACCCTTTGCGACACATCTTGTTTTTTATCCATAGCAATAAGCCCAAAGCGTTTACCTCTCTAGCCTTATGACGATTTATGGAGATTTTCTTCATTTCGCTCAGATCTTGTCTTTCATTCCCATTCCTTTCTCACAACCTCCAGTGCCGTTTCTCACTGGGTAAGTGCTCCAGAAGTAAGACTGATTTGTTACAATATTTGTCACTGCATATACATTTGTACTTTGTGTATTTTCCGCTTATGTTAGCTCACCAGGGGCTATTATTTTTTTTTAATATTATTTTATTTACCAAGTTGGGTTTGTTTTTGTTACTAAAGCCCACAAATGTATTTGAATGAAATATTACTGCGATAAGGGATGAGGGATGCCTTTGATTTGGAATGGCATGAAGAGTAGCTTCCGACAGACCTAACTCATTGCAACTACAACAGAAAGCCTTTAGGTTCTGATGATGATTAAAAGGGAAAGACAAGACAATATATCATCTACTCATTTATTGAATACTAGCTAAGGTACCAGGTGACGATCAGGGCATCTTTATAATAGTTGTACTGTTATGACATATTTTGTTTGAAGGGTAATATTCATAGAGTTGTTAAGGAATTATTTTGGAGATTGAGATCTGAAGAAATAGTCAAACAGATTTGTGTTTGGCAGAAATATTTGCTTTATTGATAGTCTTGCATAAAATAAAACAACTCAGTTATATACAAGTTATAAATATCACAGATTAATAATCAGTAGAGAACATTTTACTTTAACATTTTTTTCAGCTTTACTTCACTAATAAGCGAATAAATATAAGTTGCTCAGTCCAGTTTGAATTCAGTCATTGGAAATCCTCTTGCATTTAGTTCTGTGGCCCTGAAGATTCCCCCTGCATTTGGGTCCTTCTCCTCATTCTTACTTGCTTGGAAGTTTCCTGCTGACGTGATGAACAATTCATTTAAGTTCGTCCCACCCCATGCGACTGAAGTTATATTAGGAGTAGGCAGGTCTATTTGGTCCACCAAACTACCAGCCTCTGGATCTACCTTGAGTACCTGAAAAGAAATTCACTTTGTGAGTATTTTCCAATTATGAAACACAATTTATTATCAGTAAAGGGAGGCAACCATTTACCATCAGTTTAAGCCCATCATATTTTATCACACTAACTACTATTGTATTTATTGTAGAAAAAAGACCTGTTTTACTTTACTTTTCTAATCTATTGCAGAAGGTCAATAAATATGGAAACCTCAAATGATTAAGAAAATAATTTTTATTTCTCTACTAGTTTCTCGCCCATATGATGCTTCATCTGGATAAATTGTAATACAAAAAGGCAACTAAACTATTGGCTACATAATACTATTTGACCTTCCACTACCTGTGCCTGTCTGACAATGGCTTACAAAGTATGGCGGGTCAAGTCAGCTGATTTATACAAATGAAGTGTAGTCTAAATAGTAAATGAGAAATTTATAATTGATGAACCATCACTTTAAAGTTTCTAAAAAAATAAAATATATATAGTTCACATGTTTTACCTCTGTTTTCTTATTTATCATATTTTTTCTATTTTTTATGTAGTACATATTCTCTTTTATCCTCCTCTTGCCTATATTTTTTCATTTTTCTATTATACTTACGTTTTCAAAATCAAAGTATATTACCATGTGGTCGGCTTAGATTTTTTATTGTCCTTATTATAACATGTAACCCGCTTCTTCTTTTTGTAATTGTGATGATTCCCCTATGTAATGTTTATAGCAATCCATACAGTTTATTTTGTATACATTATATTTGGTATGGATTGATTTCAATTTATCCCTTATATGGCTAAAGCTGTTTTTCACTCTAGATATTCCCATGTGATTTGTTAAATACCTTTACATATCGATGCAATCTTTCTGGTTACTGTGAAGTTATAATTCAATGTACAGTAAATTTTTGTTTCCCTATATTTTTTATTAGCTAAATTAGAATCCTTTTGGTTGCCTATATGTTTATTTATATTTTTCTTGGACACTATTTTGTTGTAAGTTTTATTTTAAAAGAAATAATTAATGTAGCTGAAACTAAAAATGATTTTAATAATCTTTTGAGATTTTCATTTTTGTTAACCTTCCACCATAGTCTAGTTAAGTACTGTATTTAGATTTTATGGGGTACTACAGCTCTTGTAAGACCTGTGCCTGTGAACTATTGAATGCATTCAGCTAATTGGAATCCTCTGATTGTAAACCCCATTCTCTGCAAATCCTCCTAATCTTACATATGGTTCTCCTTGATCACATCAGTTGAATGTGTACTCTAACTAGAAAATGAACTCCCTTAATTCGAGGGGACCATCAATGCCCCTGTACATTGCATGTTCTTATACACATAGTTTTTCCATGCTTACTTTTTGTTCCACGTCTTATTATGGTGGATGTATAGACTTATGCATCCAATGTTGTGATATATCTACCAGTGATCTCCACATTGTCAGTTTATGTCATCTGTAGTGCTAGGCTAGTAAAAATAATGTAAGTTGTTATTTTTTGGATGCTAGCTCCATGAAAAGGTTAAAAAGTATCATGTGTTAAGGCAGTGTTAACTTGTGACACGTGATGCCATTTCTGTCTTTGGGTTTACAAAAAGCCCTTTTAGTGCCATTGTAGTCAATCCAATAATCCCAATAAGCTTTCTAGGCAATTCCAGGGGCATCAATACTTCCTGGTATTTTAGCCTCTGCATACTCTCATTTACCAGCCAGAAATCACACTGTGACAAAGATAAATTACACATGTGCTACTCGGGTGTTTATCTAATAGAGAGAACAAACGTTTTGATTGTCAAGGGCAACATACAATCTGGATCACCCTCCCAGTGACAAGTATCATGATTTTTGCACTAACATCAAGCAATATTTGCTTCTTGCCATTCTGCTGGAATATTTCTGTCTGCCTGCTGAATCTCCTCCATGTTTGAGTATTCCAAGGGGTTTAACCAATAAATTAATAAAAAGGAATACATAAATGAAAATATTACCCTGGATCCACGAAAACAAGCAACCCAGAGAAATCCATCTGTATCTATCGTCATACCGTCTGGGAAGAATGGCAGGTTGTTCTTCTTCAAGTCGAAAATACACCTTCTGTTTCCTGTAAAATAACATGATTCATACATTTAGAATAAGATGGAAGTCAAAATTTTCAAATTCAAAATTCAGGCCAACCTTTTAGTACTCAATTTACTTTCATTTATTACTATTCACGTTTTTTTTTTTTTTATTCATTTTTATTTTTTTATAAAACCAACATCAAAAGGAATCAATGATAGATGATAATTATACAACTTGTTCCAGTTAACTAGTTGTAATTGACTTACAAATATAAAAGATCATAGAAATCCTTGAAGCCATTTTTAAGAATTTGAGTAAAAGAAGAATTCTAATGATAATTGTGAATGTGAGAAATGCATATTCCTGCAGAATTTAAATAGGACTGAGTTTTATTAGTGTAGATACACAAGCTAAGGTACGTGGTGTTGCTCAGGATATGTTAATTATGAAAGTATTTGCTATGTAATTCTTCAGTATCCACAATATTTTTATATTTCCTACTTCCTGTGTATGTACCTTTTTTCAAAACATCATGGACCATATAATTCATAATCATGGACAAGTATTCTCAATTCCCAACCATGTCTGAATATAAACTTCCTTCCTCAATAACAGTCCAAAGCACAATGATGTCAACTATTTTACATATTAAATAACCATTATCAAACACATCTTTTTTGTATATCTGGAAAGTAAACTACACTTTCATAATGGTACATAGTATATTCAGTAAAGTGTAAGTTATCATATTAATAGAGCAGTGTTAATAAATATGAGAAATTACTGGACAAGCCTCCCCAGTGGTCATCATTTTAAATTATTTATTTATGAGATACTACATTACTTAAAGCGACAAATCGCATGTAAGCGTAAATCAATGTGAGGTTGGAGTGGGGGGGGGTGTGGGGCAAAAGTGACTATAACTTTTTAAACTCTATAGTGGTTCAGGAACAATGTTATTGTCTACATTTGTAACCAAATAATTTAATATAGTCCATTGACAAGTTGATTTGTACCTTAGTCTGGGCTAATCTAAGCAGTTGCCCTTCGACACATCTATTGCAAGCTGTTATAGATCACACTTCTTCTTTTTTTTTTTTTTTTTTTTAATTTATTTATTAATGTCCACTTTGTGCTACTACAGTTTATTATTTATTTAGTTTTGTGCCCCAAAGAGATGGTGATTGGCATTATTAGGATGATATATTAACTCCTTCATGTGCTTACCTTTTTTGAACTTTTATATTATGGAAAATATTTCTTTAAAATCTGATTCTTTCTCATATCCCTGCTTTGTCTAAAAAACACAATAAAAAATAACCCTTTTAAATCTTTTTAGGTATGCTGTAGACCTATTCTATTTTGTATTACATGTTTTTGTAAATGTTGATGTGTTTTAGATATGTTAGTATTGTGGAATATATTGGCTGCTGTCAGTTAATAGTTCTGTCATATCGTGGGGAATGTGAAGGTTTTCTCGTTGGATGCAGTCTGTCATTATGTGTTTTATCGTAAGGTGTTTGTTGCAGTATTTGCATATAGGGTTATCAGTCCTTGTCATTAAGTGTCTATGTGTCAGGTATGTGTGGCCGATCCTGAGTCTGGCAAGAACTACTTCCTCCCGTCTAGTACTCCTATGGCTCGATCCCCACTCCTTAATAGTACTTTTGATACTGCGGAGGTGGTTCTTTACTTCCATCCATCCATACTACGGTTTAAATATTTACTGGAAATTATTGAGGTCACTAGAGTGTTAACAGAATATATATATATATATATATATATATATATATATATATATATATATCATTTTCACCATCTTCTGGGTATAATCAAGGGATATTTGAAGAAAATTTTCATAAATTGCGTCATGAATCAATAGCTGATTTCCATTAAGGTAAATATTCTAACATGAAGTTGTACTATTGAGAGTAAAGAAATGAATAAAATGACTTACCTAGAGTACCATCACTATTGTAGTCGAATGCATCAATCGTGTACTGTATAGAATCAATGTAGTACATCCTGTTCTTCCCTAAATCCCACGCCATCCCGTTGCTTATCCCTATTTCGGAGATATGCTTCACTAAACCAGTCTCGTGTGAGTAGCTATACAGGGATCCTTCTCTACTGTTTTCTATATCAGATGTATTCATGGTCCCTGAAAAATGTTTTTTGCGTATTTAAGCATAAGCTAAATGATAAAACGAACTATTATGCTGTGACACAAGTTTAATTTCTGGAATTAGAGCAAGGATTATTTTCTTTGTATATGAGTATATATATATATATAAAACCCAAAAAATAATCAAGACATTTTACCAGTCATCATGACAATGTTTTTAGGAGTGACTATGGACAAACAACTTGACGGGTTTGATAATATTGGAGAATTTAGTAAGAAATTAAAATCACATTGCTTCTTATTAAAATTGTTAAATCTATTGTTAAAATATGTTAACTATGGTTATTTTCATATTCAGTTAACTTAAGTGCCTTTTTTTTTTGCCGGCCACTTTTTAAGGTGTGAAAATAAACACATTTCATTTCACTTCAATGCTTGTTTAGAAACATTAGTAACTCAAGGTAATGAACAGTGCAAGGTGGCTGCCGTTAATGAGATATAACAATACAAAAAAGAAAAAAAAGTATGTAATATTATTTCTTACCAAACCAGACTCGCCCGAACGGATCACATTTCCCGTCATTGATCCTGTTTGTCTTAGGTTCATTGTCGAGGCTGTGTAAAGGAGTCAGTGATTCAAGGTAGTTCGATATCCCATCCCATTTCACAATGTAGAGAGTAGTTTCAGCCCCGATCAAGAATTGGTCCTTTGTTCCTAGCACAGGAATTATGAAGCCGACAGATGCTAAATCTGAAACCAATTGTTTAGATATCAATGGAATGTTTAAACCCATATCAAAATGACAGTCATTAGTAACCTAATATATATATATATATATATATATATATATATATATATATATATATATATCCTTATGTACACACCCGTATGTGCCCCTAAGCACTATATTCCTGAGTCCTTGTTCCAATAACCACTCATTATAAGCCTCTATTTCAATTGTCCACATTCTCTAAACCCTTAATTAATAAGCTTTAGACTCTTATGTTCTATATTCTTAAGCCCTCAATTACCAAGCTTTATTCCCCCATGTTCCCAAAGTCAAATTATTCCCAAGCATAATGCGTATATACATATGTTCCATATTGCAAAGCCTCACCCATTCTAAAACCCTCATATTCCTGAGCCCACATATTCCCAAGCATAATGCGTATATTCATATGTTCCATATTGCAAAGCCCCTCACATTCTTAAACCCTCATATTCCTGAGCCCTCATATTCCCAAGCATAATGCGTATATTCATATGTTCCATATTCCAAAGCCCCTCACATTCTTAAACCCTCATATTCCTGAGCCCTCATATTCCCAAGCATAATGCGTATATACATATGTTCCATATTGCAAAGCCTCACCCATTCTTAAACCCTCATATTCCTGAGCCCTCATATTTCTAAGTCTTCTTATTCATTGGCTCTCACATTCCTAAGCCTGTATTCTTATTCCCTATAAGTCTCTACTTCAACTTCCCTCACTTACTAAGCACTTTATGCCTCAACCCTCCAATAATAAACCCCCTTTTTACTAAGCCCTCTTGTTCTTAGACCATCCTTCCAAAGCCCTATTACGGAACTCTATATTCCAAATCACTACTTCTCATGAACCTCTATTTTAGTCATTCGCTCCTTTCAAACCATTGTATCCCTGTGGCCTAATGATAACCAATTCCTAACTATAAGCCCTATTATTCTACGATGTACTTCTAAGCCCTCTCATACTAGTCTCCTTTTAGTAAGATGTCATGTCGTAAGCCCTACCTTCTTGAGACCTATTATTTCCAAGTCCCCTATGTCTGTAAAACCCCTAAGCCCTCTCTTACTACACCCCATCTTGTTAAGCCAACACATGGTAAAACTGTATTTCTTAAACCCTGCAGTTGGAGTAAGCCCTATTACTCCCAAGCCTCTATCCAAAACCCTATATTTGTTAACCCTATTATTCCCAAGCCTTTTTCCAAAGCCCTAAACCTTATCCCCCCTTGCCCCTCTGAAGCCCTATATTCCTAAGAAATTGTTCCCTTAGCCCTCCCTTCTCAAGCTCATACGCCCCAGAGGCCTTAACTCCAAAGCCCCTCTCATCTCAGAGCTCCACTTTTAAATGCTTCCATTTTTGAAGGCTACACTAAAGTCCTCATGCCCATCTTAAATTTAAATTAGTGTTTACATAGGGTCCTTATCATGTGTGAAATAGGAGGGTATAATTTGAGGCGAGCGAAGTATTATTGGAGCAGTTCGGAAATGTGGTTAGTTTGCCCAGTTCATATATGACTGACTTTGCTAACAGGAGCAACACTGAAACAATCTACTTATACTACTTGCCCAGTAATATCGTCTAATTCTATAAAGAAAGCTATCTTATTCAGCACTTAGTATAATCAAGTTAGTTCTAGTCAATATTAAATCTTCTGCTTCTGTCACCGTTATCTAGCTATTTTAATTTATTCAGTAAATCAATAGTTGTGCTACCAACAATTATACTGAAGAAACCATCTCATTTAATGCCCATGAAAAACTGCTGGGTGGGTCTGTAAAAATTGTTTTAAATACACTAGCCTTGAAAACAGAACTTAGGATATAATGGTACCATTAACGTACATCTTTTGGGATTGTTTAAGTTGTATTGTGAGTAAAAATATTTAGTATTTAAAAATAAATAAGAAACATTTATTTAAAAATTATGTTATATTATATTAAGAAGTTACATCAAACATTATTTAAAAAAAATTCTCTTTTCCTTCAGATGTGAAGGGATTGAGTCTTTTCCTCTTAGCCTTCAACTTATATTTTAGCAATTCCGAATTTCTATCTGAAATTTGTTTTTTAATACCAGATTCATTGCCCCGCTTATTGTTCCCCAAGTTTTGTTGAAAACCATAAAGTAATTGTTTTATGAAACCTTATACTAAATATTATGACAATATACTTAACTAATAATACATTATTGAAATAGCTACTCTAGCGAATATAAATGTTTACCAAGTTGTAGAGTGTATAGCATTCCGGAAGTAGGGTGATATCTGTGTAATTGCCTTTTTATAATGTCTACCAAGTAAAGAGATTCAGTATTGACACTCCAATGCGGCCCTTCTCCTAATATGAGAGGTGTAGTAGCAAGCCTTTCAATTTTTCGGCTCATTTTCTAAAAAATAAATATAAGATAATTTAATCATTTTCACTTCTAATCAATATTTATATTGTGTTTTTTTTACTGGCAAATCAATATATATTAAGAAAATGGATTGGATGGTGAAATGGAAGAAGGTCAAAACATGGAGAATAAACAAAAAAAAAAACTAATCATTTTCACACTTCATATATGTATATGTGAGTGTGTGATACCGCTGATGCAATGGCAGTTTTTGGCAACTCGATATATAGAATTTTTTTTTTTTTTGTAAAACTAAAGGTCAAGTTCGTTAACAGCTGAAAATTTGAAATATCTTTGTTATTATACGTCGGGTTGAAAAATTGTGCACATACTTGTTGCAAAATGACTCATACATATTGTTATGTAAATATTTTCTCTATCATGTTGACCAAGATATTTGGATTTTTTAAATTCCAGCCTTCAGTAAACCCCCATATCTATTCACGCCATAATAACTGCTGTAATAGTATGAACCACTTTATACTATGTGTATATACCAAATATTGTTCAAGGGACCTTTATAATGCGACATGCATTCTTTGTGGGAAGCCATCAATTAATGTTTATTTTATTTATACCATACTCAATATTTAACTGTCTCAGTTAACACTAAAGATCATATTAAATAACGTCCTAAAATCCCACCCTGGCTAGAAAAGGGTGGTAACCTGTAGATAACCCGTCCCGATTAGCCTAAGTTGCAAAAAGTGGACGTTAATAAATAATAATAATAAAGATCATATTTGTCATTGTCTAAATCGGACCTGGATTGTCTAATTTGTCGGACCTGGGTTGTCTAATTTGTCGGACCTGGGTTGTCTAATTTGTCGGACCTGGATTGTCTAATTTGTCGGACCTGGGTTGTCTAATTTGTCGGACCTGGGTTGTCTAATTTGTCGGACCTGGGTTGTCTAATTTGTCGGACCTGGATTGTCTAATTTGTCGGACCTGGATTGTCTAATTTGTCGGACCTGGGTTGTCTAATCTGTCGGACCTAGATTGTCTAATTTGTCGGACCTGGATTGTCTAATTTGTCGGACCTGGGTTGTCTAATTTTTCGGACCTGGATTGTCTAATTTGTCGGACCTGGGTTGTCTAATTTGTCGGACCTGGGTTGTCTAATTTTTCGGACCTGGATTGTCTAATTTGTCGGACCTGGGTTGTCTAATTTGTCGGACCTGGGTTGTCTAATCTGTCGGACCTGGATTGTCTAATTTGTCGGACCTGGATTGTCTAATTTGTCGGACCTGGGTTGTCTAATCTGTCGGACCTGGATTGTCTAATTTGTCGGACCTGGATTGTCTAATTTGTCGGACCTGGATTGTCTAATTTGTCGGACCTGGGTTGTCTAATCTGTCGGACCTGGGTTGTCTAATTTGTCGGACCTGGATTGTCTAATTTGTCGGACCTGGATTGTCTAATTTGTCGGACCTGGGTTGTCTAATCTGTCGGACCTGGGTTGTCTAATTTGTCGGACCTGGGTTGTCTAATCTGTCGGACCTGGGTTGTCTAATTTGTCGGACCTGGATTGTCTAATTTGTCGGACCTGGATTGTCTAATTTGTCGGACCTGGATTGTCTAATTTGTCGGACCTGGATTGTCTAATTTGTCGGACCTGGATTGTCTAATTTGTCGGACCTGGGTTGTCTAATTTGTCGGACCTGGATTGTCTAATTTGTCGGACCTGGATTGTCTAATTTGTCGGACCTGGGTTGTCTAATCTGTCGGACCTGGGTTGTCTAATTTGTCGGACCTGGATTGTCTAATTTGTCGGACCTGGGTTGTCTAATTTGTCGGACCTGGATTGTCTAATTTGTCGGACCTGGGTTGTCTAATTTGTCGGACCTGGATTGTCTAATTTGTCGGACCTGGATTGTCTAATTTGTCGGACCTGGATTGTCTAATTTGTCGGACCTGGGTTGTCTGATTTGTCGGACCTGGATTGTCTGATTTGTCGGACCAGGGTTGTCTAATTTGTCGGACCTGGATTGTCTAATTTGTCGGACCTGGATTGTCTAATTTGTCGGACCTGGATTGTCTAATTTGTCGGACCTGGATTGTCTAATTTGTCGGACCTGGATTGTCTAATTTGTCGGACCTGGATTGTCTAATTTGTCGGACCTGGATTGTCTAATCTGTCGGACCTGGGTTGTCTAATTTGTCGGACCTGGGTTGTCTAATCTGTCGGACCTGGGTTGTCTAATTTGTCGGACCTGGATTGTCTAATTTGTCGGACCTGGATTGTCTAATTTGTCGGACCTGGATTGTCTAATTTGTCGGACCTGGATTGTCTAATTTGTCGGACCTGGATTGTCTAATTTGTCGGACCTGGGTTGTCTAATTTGTCGGACCTGGATTGTCTAATTTGTCGGACCTGGATTGTCTAATTTGTCGGACCTGGGTTGTCTAATCTGTCGGACCTGGGTTGTCTAATTTGTCGGACCTGGATTGTCTAATTTGTCGGACCTGGGTTGTCTAATTTGTCGGACCTGGATTGTCTAATTTGTCGGACCTGGGTTGTCTAATTTGTCGGACCTGGATTGTCTAATTTGTCGGACCTGGATTGTCTAATTTGTCGGACCTGGATTGTCTAATTTGTCGGACCTGGGTTGTCTGATTTGTCGGACCTGGATTGTCTGATTTGTCGGACCAGGGTTGTCTAATTTGTCGGACCTGGATTGTCTAATTTGTCGGACCTGGATTGTCTAATTTGTCGGACCTGGATTGTCTAATTTGTCGGACCTGGATTGTCTAATTTGTCGGACCTGGATTGTCTAATTTGTCGGACCTGGATTGTCTAATTTGTCGGACCTGGATTGTCTAATTTGTCGGACCTGGGTTGTCTAATTTGTTGGATCTGGGTTGTCTAATTTGTCGGACCTGGATTGTCTAATTTGTCGGACCAGGGTTGTCTAATTTGTCGGACCTGGGTTGTCTAATTTGTCGGACCTGGGTTGTCTAATTTGTCGGACCTGGATTGTCTAATTTGTCGGACCTGGATTGTCTAATTTGTCGGACCTGGATTGTCTAATTTGTCGGACCTGGGTTGTCTAATTTGTTGGACCTGGGTTGTCTAATTTGTCGGACCTGGATTGTCTAATTTGTCGGACCTGGATTGTCTAATCTGTCGGACCTGGGTTGTCTAATTTGTCGGACCTGGATTGTCTAATTTGTCGGACCTGGATTGTCTAATTTGTCGGACCTGGGTTGTCTAATCTGTCGGACCTGGGTTGTCTAATTTGTCGGACCTGGGTTGTCTAATCTGTCGGACCTGGGTTGTCTAATTTGTCGGACCTGGATTGTCTAATTTGTCGGACCTGGATTGTCTAATTTGTCGGACCTGGATTGTCTAATTTGTCGGACCTGGATTGTCTAATTTGTCGGACCTGGATTGTCTAATTTGTCGGACCTGGGTTGTCTAATTTGTCGGACCTGGATTGTCTAATTTGTCGGACCTGGATTCTCTAATTTGTCGGTCCTGGGTTGTCTAATCTGTCGGACCTGGATTGTCTAATTTGTCGGACCTGGATTGTCTAATTTGTCGGACCTGGGTTGTCTAATTTGTCGGACCTGGATTGTCTAATTTGTCGGACCTGGATTGTCTAATTTGTCGGACCTGGATTGTCTAATTTGTCGGACCTGGATTGTCTAATTTGTCGGACCTGGGTTGTCTAATTTGTCGGACCTGGATTGTCTGATTTGTCGGACCAGGGTTGTCTAATTTGTCGGACCTGGATTGTCTAATTTGTCGGACCTGGATTGTCTAATTTGTCGGACCTGGATTGTCTAATTTGTCGGTCCTGGATTGTCTAATTTGTCGGACCTGGATTGTCTAATTTGTCGGACCTGGATTGTCTAATTTGTCGGACCTGGGTTGTCTAATTTGTCGGACCTGGATTGTCTAATTTGTCGGACCTGGGTTGTCTAATTTGTCGGACCAGGGTTGTCTAATTTGTCGGACCTGGGTTGTCTAATTTGTCGGACCTGGGTTGTCTAATTTGTCGGACCTGGATTGTCTAATTTGTCGGACCTGGATTGTCTAATTTGTCGGACCTGGATTGTCTAATTTGTCGGACCTGGATTGTCTAATTTGTCGGACCTGGGTTGTCTAATTTGTTGGACCTGGGTTGTCTAATTTGTCGGACCTGGGTTGTCTAATTTGTCGGACCTGGGTTGTCTAATTTGTCGGACCAGGGTTGTCTAATTTGTCGGACCTGGATTGTCTAATTTGTCGGACCTGGATTGTCTAATTTGTCGGACCTGGATTGTCTAATTTGTCGGACCTGGGTTGTCTAATTTGTCGGACCTGGATTGTCTAATTTGTCGGACCTGGATTGTCTAATTTGTCGGACCTGGGTTGTCTAATCTGTCGGACCTGGGTTGTCTAATTTGTCGGACCTGGGTTGTCTAATCTGTCGGACCTGGGTTGTCTAATTTGTCGGACCTGGATTGTCTAATTTGTCGGACCTGGGTTGTCTAATTTGTCGGACCTGGATTGTCCAATTTGTCGGACCTGGGTTGTCTAATTTGTCGGACCTGGATTGTCTAATTTGTTTGACCTGGATTGTCTAATTTGTCGGACCTGGATTGTCTAATTTGTCGGACCTGGATTGTCTAATTTGTCGGACCTGGGTTGTCTAATTTGTTGGACCTGGATTGTCTAATTTGTCGGACCTGGATTGTCTAATTTGTCGGACCTGGATTGTCTAATTTGTCGGACCTGGGTTGTCTAATTTGTCGGACCTGGATTGTCTAATTTGTCGGACCTGGATTGTCTAATTTGTCGGACCTGGGTTGTCTAATCTGTCGGACCTGGGTTGTCTAATTTGTCGGACCTGGATTGTCTAATTTGTCGGACCTGGGTTGTCTAATTTGTCGGACCTGGATTGTCCAATTTGTCGGACCTGGGTTGTCTAATTTGTCGGACCTGGATTGTCTAATTTGTTTGACCTGGATTGTCTAATTTGTCGGACCTGGATTGTCTAATTTGTCGGACCTGGGTTGTCTAATTTGTTGGACCTGGATTGTCTAATTTGTCGGACCTGGATTGTCTAATTTGTCGGACCTGGGTTGTCTAATTTGTCGGACCTGGATTGTCTGATTTGTCGGACCAGGGTTGTCTAATTTGTCGGACCTGGATTGTCTAATTTGTCGGACCTGGATTGTCTAATTTGTCGGACCTGGATTGTCTAATTTGTCGGACCTGGATTGTCTAATTTGTCGGACCTGGATTGTCTAATTTGTCGGACCTGGGTTGTCTAATTTGTCGGACCTGGGTTGTCTAATTTGTCGGACCTGGATTGTCTAATTTGTCGGACCTGGGTTGTCTAATTTGTCGGACCAGGGTTGTCTAATTTGTCGGACCTGGGTTGTCTAATTTGTCGGACCTGGGTTGTCTAATTTGTCGGACCTGGGTTGTCTAATTTGTTGGACCTGGATTGTCTAATTTGTCGGACCTGGATTGTCTAATTTGTCGGACCTGGATTGTCTAATTTGTCGGACCTGGATTGTCTAATTTGTCGGACCTGGATTGTCTAATTTGTCGGACCTGGATTGTCTAATTTGTCGGACGTGGATTGTCTAATTTGTCGGACCTGGATAGTAGAATCAATCTTGTTAAACTATTGATGATCTACAATTATTTTCCTGTGCATTTTCTCGTAGCTCTAGTATTAGGCGTGTTTTTGTATTTCCTTGTTGTCATCCTTCCGTACCCCCCTCTTCCCCCTTCTGCATAGAAATAGAGAATGTGGAGTGAGATGAGATCAGTAGTGTGTTATACCATCGCATGAGAAATCTGCTTAGTTTACGCAGTCCCTGTGTGATGGATTTTTTTTCAATTTAATTTAATGGGAGTAGATTGTAATGATTTGGTGCCCACATCAGATATTTTATATTATAGGCTTGTGAGTTGCATCCACTTTCTTCAAATGGTGTTGGGTTCCCCTGAACCTATAAGAAATCAATGCAATCAATGCTGTAGTGGGGATTAAGTCAATCACCGATTTCATCAACGATTTTTGTTGTAAAAACCTTGTTCAGCTCACTGCGACATTCCGACTTGCTACAGTAACACCAAAAGTACCACATTCACCAAATACCCATATGGAACTTTTAACTCTCCTCTCTTACGGAAGCAGAAAATAGTTGAAACTTAATATGTATGCTAGTAATTACATTTAAATAAACAAACAAATGTAGACCTGTTTGCATTTATCAACTTTAATATGGCAAAGAAGCCAATTATGGTGGATATTCATGCACTAAATTCTTAAGTTGTTGGACCAATCAGAAAATACCAATTACAGACCAGAGGGGGGGAACTGATTAATCCAAAATAGGTCTGTAAAGTTGATTGAATTTTACTGTTGACAGCTATAAAATATATTGTTACGTTTTTATTACAAAACCAGTAATAAACATCGTTTATAAGAGTTCTTTTGGATTGTAAAATTAAACACACACAAGCTTCACAGTTTTTATCACTGCACAATTTATTTACAATACACTCCACACTTGGATAATTGTTATTAATTACTATTCCCAGAATGCGCTGAGATCGTCACTGTTCTTGTTATTACACATTCCAATAAGTCACTAACGGTCACTTAAGTACACAAAAAGAAGGCACTGCACTGTCCTTCACATATAAACACTTTACCGTACTGCACTAAGTCGCACTGGAGCACTGAACGCACATATGAGCACTTGAGATCAAACTAAAACTGACTAGGGTCGGCCAGGGTGTCTTATAATATAATAAGATCAAAGGGGAGGCCCAGACCCTTCCAGAACAGGACTCGATCCTCTGTCGGCTTCTTTGATCTACCTCGCACTTTCCCAAATACTCTGGACGTTTTAGGCCCTCTTTACTCTTTTATCTTCTTATCTCCTCTTCCTCTATCCCTTTCCTTTCTTATTTCGTTTTCTCCTATCCTTACAATCCCTCCCGGCAACTGCCCGTTGCCGGGCAACCTACCTATGAGTTAACACCCTCACCAAGTCTACAGACCCCCCTTATAATGGAACTCTCAGTTCAGCAGGAGGGGAACTGTCCGTACCACCTCGCATGGCTTGGCGGCCTGCGCAGTTGACGAGCCGTGGTATGAATATAAAGGGCCTCAGGTAAAAAAAAAAAAAAAAAAAAAAAGCTACTTGTTGTGTAGACTGGCCTAGATCTCAAACTGGCCGACGTCTAGACTATTCCTGGCTCTATCGCTCCTCCAGGTTTGTCTTCATTTACTTCATACTTCTTAAATACGTGATTAACTCTGCGTAAGTTTTCAAGTATATAGCTTTTGCAACAATATTATGCCTATTTTGTTAAATTTTGATGAGAAAATGATGTCGTTAACCAACCGCAAAGTTTTTAAATTGGTAATCATGTTGTTTCAATTAGAAAAAAAAAACTAGATATCAAATTTTTAAAGTAATTTGGCTATGGGGGTCTGAGGTATCAGTTCATTTTGGATAAGGGGTGTCTTGCCAAACATGTTTTGGGAATCTCTGTTTTAGATAATCTAAACTCCAAAATTTAAAAATCGGAAGAATTTTGTACATTATAAATATAATTTAATTCCATAATTTTAATTAAGGTATTTAGTAACTTGAAACATTGAAATTTTTAGAACTTCTCTAGCAAATATAAAGAACAAAAAATATCTTGGGTAAAATCATTACAAGCAATGATTTGTTCATATTTATTGCCCCTCACCACTCCTCTAAATGAAGTATTATTATTCTGCGGTTTATCTACTAAAATAAATAGGTAGTAGAGTATTTTGTGAACTCTTAAGACTTTATTTTTCGTGATTTTCTTACATCGGTCCCACTTGTTCTATACAGGGCATAAAGCATGAAACCTTACTCAAAATGTTGAGACTGGTTATAGCTCACAGGCAGAGATATATACTACGATTTATTTACATTAATAAACACTTTCATATTCATCGGTCAGGTGTAAGAGTTCTAAAAATGTTAGATACTGTCCACAACACCGGCCTGGCTACAGGGGTATTTAGGTCTAGTCCGGAAAATGTGTATAAAATATGTTCTACAATGTAAATGTTTAAATAATCCTAGTGCAAGGTCAGCCCTAAATAACCCGTTTTGTAATAAATATTTGATTCACTGAACTAGACCTAAGTTATTCACTTTACGCTGCACAAATACCATCCGCAATCACGGACATACCCGTATACACTCATCAGTTACTTCCATATCCTCCTAGACGTATTCGAATGTCTATACAATAGTCATATCTTTAGGAAAGTTTAAAACATCCAACCCAACCTCTCAACACATGTACAGTGCCTATTTTAGGTCGGTACTGAGTGACAAAGCTAATAGTGTGTTTGCTTATACTGATGGCTCAAAAACCGCAAATGGTGCTGCGATAGTTGGCTCCAATAATTTCCAACTAAAATTCTCGCCTGTATCTAGCACTTATACAGCTGAGCTGCAGGCCATCCTTTTAGCCTTGTCTAAAATTTCAAGCTACCAAAGTGAAATAGTAATGTGCACAGATTCATTAAGCTCACTACATACACTCAACAACATTTACTCGGCAGAGTCGGCTGTCAAAATATTTGAGCAATTTCACCGACTAAACTCTAACAAGATACACATAGTTCTTTTATAATTACTCGGAAATACGAACATTAAGGAATGTACAGACATCGACAGATTAGCAAAAGGTACAGTAGGAAAGACACCAGCGGCGGACTGGCCAGGTCGGCAAATACCCATAGGGGACCCAAGGGGCTAAAATGACAACGAATAATCTAAATTTAAAAAGGCATTAATTTTATTATTAATTAACTACGGAAATATTACTTATTTACATTTGTAAATACATTGCTGATACATATTTCTACTAGCAAATGTTACGATTGTATTTTGCACTTGTGCTATTCTTACAGGTTTTTTTAACACTTGGCAATGTTTTATAAGGAACTAATGCTCTGAATTATTATTACAGGTAAATCTAGTTTCATTAATTTTTAATAGTTACAGTTATTGTTGAAGATATAAAATGTATATAACAGTGTTTATAGGGAATAAAATATTCAATAAGATTTGTTCCATACAATTTTTCGATCTGACATCTAATAACGGAGATGTTTCGAATTTTCAAAATTCCCATCCCTCCCAGTGATTTGGAATTCAGCCATTAAAGGGCTTCCTCTTTCATGTCGCATAAAACGTTTATATATCGAGTTTGGTAACGATCATACTAAAATTGGGACCGCTAAAGCGACACACACACACATACTCTCTCTCTCTCTCTCTCTCTCTCTCTCTCTCTCTCTCTCTCTCTCTCTCTCTCTCTCTCTCTCTATCTCTCTCTATCTATCTCCTCTCTCTCTTCTCTTCTCTCTCTCTCTCTCTCTCTCTCTCATCTTTCTCTCTCTCTCTCTCTCTCTCTCTCTCTTCTACTCTCCTCTCTTCTCTCTCTCTCTCTCTCTCTCTCTCTCTCTCTCTGTCTCTATCTCTCTGTCTCTATCTCTCCCTCTCTCACACTCACACACACACACACACACAGACACATATATTACAGCCTCACGTTGGCCATTTCCTAGGCAGGATCTACATTTGAAGACATGTTTGATAATCCTATCATGACAACAGAAAAAATATGCATGTACATAATTTTTGAACGGACTTTAATTTCGTCATCCTGTCATGAGTACAACCTCCATAGCTGATTTCTGGGGTAAATCTGCCCAATCATAAATATATGTAGTTACCTTGTGTTTGTGTTGAGCGAATCGGCTTACTAGCCCGGGGCTAACTGAACTCACACAATAATCTGACAATGTACTCAAGGTCAGGTCTGATTAGATAGTTTGCCTAATGCAATATAGTTTACAATTCGGTGTTCCGTCCGAGTCTCTTCAAGAGATAACATTTATATTTAAAAGCATTGCATAACAGTGAAGTTATCTCTCTCTATATATAACCTGTGTACATCAGCTTGGTCCTGTCATCATGAGAAACTCTCTATTTTCAAGGAAGACTTAATTAAATAGGATCACAATGAAATTCCAGTGTTTTCATTTGACTCCTCAATGAGCCTGTCTAACAATAAAGCATCACGAGTTACGAACTTTAACATATTTCTACAATTGAAATCAACTGCTGAGGTTGTACTCATGACAGGATGACGAAATTAAAGTCCGTTCAAAATTATGTACATGCATATTTTTCTGTTACCGCTGAAGCGGTCGCAATTTTGTTTAATCGTTACCATACTCGATACATAAGATATTTGTGCATTAATAAATGTCATGATCGTTAAAGGCTAAAACAGGTGGGGGGGGGGGGGGTTAGAGAGAGATAATGTCAAGAATACAAAATATCTCTATTTTTATACGTCCGATCAGAAATTGTGTCAATGTTATTATAAATTTAATAGTCTATAAAGGTTGTTATTTTTCATATTTTCTCTAATATGTATATTAACCGAGATATTTGGGATTTTTAGTTTTCAGCCTTCAGTAATCGCCCATTCCTACCAATGCCACATTAACAATAAGCTGTTATATAATAAACCCCATTATTCCAAGCTTAAGTAACAAAAATTGTTTCAAAGAGACTTTTATGACGTATGATACATGCAAATTCATTGTGCGAAGACGTCATTAAGAAAGATTTTATGTTTTTGTCTAGAAAATGTTTATTTAATCTATACCATACTCGAAATTTAACCGTTTTAGTCAAAATTGAAAATCATATTTGCTTTTTGCTAATATTGAACCTGGAATAGAGGAGGAGATTCAACAATTCATGTACCTTGGTTACAAATATGTTGGATCGTAAATTTGTATGTAAACAAATGATAGTCGACGAAAATGAGGTCCGTTCAAAATTTAATATATATATATATATATATATATATATATATATATATATATATATGCATATTGGTCTGTTAGAGCTCTAGTGGTCGCTATATTTGTTTGATCGTTAGTAAACTCGATATTTATTAGTTTTTTACAAAAAGAAAGATGATGTTTGTTAATGGCAGAAATCGGACCTGTGGGCCCCTGTTTAGAGGCGGGGAATTTTGAAAGTTCTCCATTACTATATGTCAGATCGACCGAAATCGATCGAAATTTGTATATAACCAAACTTTTTGAAAATTAAATTACCTGTAAATGTTGTCTCAAATATTAACCGAGATATTTGTATTTTTTTAATTTTAAGCGTTCAATAAACCCCCTTTCTTCTTCAACGCACGTTTTGAGCAAGCCAACATGTCATGGACCGTCTTATTTCAAGCCGAAATACCACTACTGTTGTCGTATCTGTCGGTTCATACCGTCGTCACTGGCTGATGATCGAGTACAGCTGGGATTGTGCTATTGATGCTTAGGTACCATCTAACATCAGTTGTACAACTCTAGACGGGTTGAAGATAGTGCCATTGCGTCTACAGCACAGTGCCAGCTGTTCTCAACCATCAGCCAGTGACGACGGTCTCCACCGACTGCTATGACAACAATATCATCTATACTGGCGGTTCCAACCATTACTTACTGTTATTTACGTCCACTTTATGCTACTATGCCGAATCGGGAAGGGTTATCTACAGGTTACCACCCCTTTCTAACCTTAGGGTGGGCCTAAGTAGTTTATTTAATGACTCCGTCACTAATTAAATTCCTATTGCCCAGGGCGGGAATCGAATCCGCCACTTTAGGCCTACCATGCGAGACCAAGTCCAACGCCATAACTCGCTTGTCCAACCTTAGCTCTAACCCTTCACTCGATTTACCAAATATTGTGTTCTGATGAGATACACCCAAACCATTCTGATGACAACTCACCCCGTCTTTTGATATTGGAATTTCTGAAATTTGAGTGATTGAGATAAAAGCTATTCTGGTTCATTATAAATATTGGCACTAGATACAGTAAACAGATTTCAATAAAAATGATTTATTCTGATATATTTTGGTAATTGAGTTTGTTTTGTGGTCAAGGTGGTTAGTTAACGCAGCCCCTGTGTGACTGACTAAGGTTGGTATGGCCTTATAACTCTGTTAGAGTTATACCCGTATCCCACTTATCTTCCTTTCACTTTTGCTAAACAACTCAATATTGTTGTCCTTATCTCTTATCACTATTGATAGCAGCTAACTAAATATTCTCATTAGACACGTATATCAAGAATTATCTAAACATTACTTCTGTTATCTTATTTGTTTTACCCGTGTTTATTTGAGAAACAGTTATTATTTTTTGAAAAGTAAAGATTTTGAAGTAAATTGTCCCAGTTCCAAACATACCGTGTAACGTCCCGCATGCTTTCGTCAAAACATCCAATACAAATTTTCAAACAATAAATCTAATATAATATAGTATTCATGTTTATATTTTAACCAAATATAAAGATATATTTCTCAACACTGCAGTAGGCGCGCCCCTCGTCAGTACAAGAGTGGGCGCATGTCTTCTCTCACATGACTTACCACCTTTCCTTAAGTAAGAAGGTTGGTTTTAATTAAGCCTGTACTAATATTTGTATAAAAGTTATAATTAATTCATTATGTGAAGAACATACATGATTGATGATTATATAATTTTAAAAAAAATATTTCACACATTATCTTGGCTTACACAATATAAAATTGATACCTACATATGTTATACAGACACATTATGTAATCAGGTTTATAAAATAAAATAAAATAGTTAGGTATGTTTATAAAATGAAATATGGCCATCTCCTAAATAAATTCCTTGAGAATTGATCTCCAAAATATTCAGAAGAGAAAAAAATACTACCATAGGCTACCTTCTGGTATTTCTCGATACATTATAAAGTGAACACATTTTATCCAATATGTCCACACCTACTTTGGTTTGATTATAATGGAAGGATTTTTCTTTTCTCCTGTTCTTTCATTTATCCATCAAAATGCACACTTAATATAGCCAATACATTTCTAATTTTGGACTTATTTTTTGGGACGTAGGAAACCAGGGTTCCCTCCTTCCTATAAGCGAAGATGCTTGAATTTATTTCCCTATTTTTTATACTTTACAGCTCCCTGTAAATCTGCCACTGCACTACTTACAAAGGTAGTCTCCCGGGATCTCAAAGATGCGCAGTACTGGAGAATCAGAAAAGGGTTGGAACAGTACTGACGGAAGGCCCTAGACATAAGGGGAAGTTAGCTAGGGTGGGAGGCACCCAGGTTCTATCCTCTACTCTGCAGTTCAAAAAGTCTCTAACAAGTCATCTCTCAGATGATGTGCGATGTGTGTGTACTGGAGTGCTAAGAAATTTTTGTTAGTAAACCGTGTACCTCATATGAAATGGATGAATCTAATTGGAAGATAAATTCAAAATGAAATGATGAAAAATGTTAATCAGAAACAATAAATCAAATTCAACACATCAGGATTTATTTTTCTCTTGCGATATTTGTCACAAATGGTCAGATGAAACAAATTCATGCGAAAGGGGATTCAGCTATTGAGGTTGTACTCATGATGAGATTTTCGAAAGATTCCTTCAGATGTCTGTTGATCCTAACCAGGAGATGACGGCAATGAGGTCTGTTCAATATATATATATATATATATATATATATATATATATATATATATATATATATATATATATATATATATATACATACATACATATATGTGTATGTATGTATATATATGTATATGCCTGTTATCGCTCTGGCGGTCGCAATTTTTGTTAAAAGTTACCAAACTGGTTATTAAATGTTCTTTATAAAATTATCGTTGAGGGGTTTAGAGGGGGATTTTTGACAATTCGAAATATTTCCGTTATAATAATTCGTAGCCAAGAAGTGGTTATAGTAGAAATGTTATTGCACATTTAATGTTCGATACGTGTTCTTTATACATTTTTTTCAGCCTTCGGTGAACCCCCACTCTTGCTCACAGCATATTAACAATAAGCTATTATATCACGGAACGTCTAATTCCATGCTTAGGTACCAAATATTGTTATCATTGAACTGTTACTGCGAGAGATACATGCACATACGTTGTGTGATGACGTCATCAATTGGGATTTTACATTCTTAAATTGAAGATGTTATTTAATCCTACCACACTCTATTTTTCACCGTTTCAAGCGCCACTTTCATAGTTCAAAGTCGACAATGGCTAAAAAAAGGGCGTTGGGCAAATCTTTGCTATTATAAGTCTTATTGGAAAATGTTATAGAAACAATACTGTTAAAATATTGACTCTTTGAAATTGTTGTTCTATTTGTGAAATCCAGGAGTTCCTGTCTATGGGAACAGTGAACTGACCTGACATATTTAGAATTGTATTTTTTCTCCTAGACTTCAACGGTTCCTATTTATCGATATATTCCGGTAATCTACCAGTGTGTCACTAGCCATGCTCTTTCTTCTTCGGGGTATCGGAACAGAGATGAGCACCTTTCGACGTAGTCATATTCCGGGATGAAATTTATAGTTTTTTTATAAGCCTTTTTATACGGCGTTTGTAGCTTCTCTTCATCTTTGTGTCAATCCGTTGCCTTAACGTTATAAATGGTAAAAATATCCATGACCCTAGTGTAAGAATGCTAATTCGTCAAGTCTCCTATATACTCATGTAGCTGTATGGCCGAGACAATTTCTACTTTCCTGTGGAAATTTCATGCTCTAGCTGGAATTTTCTAGCTCGCAGGAAGATGGCGAGATACCAAATTCCCACTTAATGTCTCCTCTTATTCTTATTTCCTTCCTTTCTTGCCTCTTTTGTCAGTTTCTTCCTGTTATTAGTGTTAAGGTAAGACTACTTTATTTTAATCGTTTACTTTTGTTTTATGGAATCTTCATGAGTTTTCAGTTCATTTGTCACTTTTCTGAGCTGACCGGTACCTAATTTTTATGCATTATTTCATCTTTTATCATTTGTGAGTTTGCGTATTTCATATTAGTTTTCCTCTATTTTTTAAAACATCCCCAGAGTATTATGTATTTATTTCTATTATTTTTAAATTTAACCCATTCAGAGTCTGATTTTCAGCCATGTTGAAGTAAATGAGGTTTGTTGAATTAAAACTACGTAGTTTCTTTGTAGTCACATTTTATTAATAAATTATCTGTCATATAAAAAAGGTACTATTAATAGAGTTTTTGAACGGAGCTTATGCAGGAGGAAGTGGAGCAGGCGGGAAGGGGGCTAGAGGGCGTACTCCAGCAGGAGGTAACGGGAATCCAGTCCTGGCAGGGATGACTCCAGGGATAGCTGCTCCAGGAACCAGCTGGTCTGGAGTGTACTGCCCTACCCTAGGGATGTGGGCACCTTCTGCGTGGAACCCAGTCTCATCTGCATACCAGTTCACTGTGATCACCTGCCCGTCTGGAGCTGTGTACGAGTAAGCACCTCTAGCAGTCTGTGCTTCCAGCTCAGGCTGTCCAGGGTTCTTCAGGAAACCTTCCTCAGACACCGAAATGCCGTTCCCTGTCGTGTAGCTGCAACAAATAACAGAAAATCGGTAATCGAGTAGACATAATACTCAATGGCTCAATGCTTGGACTTCAGACTTCAAAGGAACAAAGAACTATTAAGTATTATAAGGCATTAATCACGTATCCATTACTGGAGTCACATCAATGAATAATTGGGACATTTTACCAGTCGCCATGATAAAGATTTTAGGACTGACTGCGGGCAAATGTATAGACTGGGTCGATCATATTGATGAATTAAGCTGTTATTTATTACCGGCTAATTGGGACGGGTTATCTACAGGATGCCACCATTTTCTAGCTAGGATGAGACGAAGGATTCACTCAGTTATTCACTAAATAAATTCCTAATGCCCATGCGGAAATTGAATTTGCCACTCTAGATTTACCAATGAAGAATCAAGTAAGAAACTAAAATCGCTTTGCTTCTTATTAATTTGTGTTAGAAAATATCTTCTCATAGAAACTCTATTATAAATATACTATGGTTATTTCCGTTTAACTTATTAAATTTAAGCGCCATTAACTTATGGCGTTATGCATTGGATTAACTGAAAAAATCTTATTTTAATATTTAAATTGCAGAAGATAACAATAAGGTTAATATTCAACTGACCGTCGAGAGACTCCTGTCGTCCACTTTTAGGGAGACAAAAATATTGACTTTTCTCTCTATTCGTATGTAGCAAACAATATTGCTTACAAAACAAAACTTGAACTTTTTTTACTAAAATAGTATAACACCTTATCATAAAACAAGATACAAGAATTTTCTTTAAACATCCAACCACAAGGTAAGAGTAAAACTAAATATGATTAAAATACCTTTTTGAGCAAATTTAATAAAAATAAATACATAGTTTGCCATTTGATTTAAAATCAGTTTGGGGGGTTTTGTGGAAAAATGAATTTAAAAAGCTTTTGTGTCAGCACCAAATCAGCAAACACTCTCCGAATTTCCCAATGTACAAAAGTAATTCCATATATATATACATTTTTGAACAGGCTTCATTTTTATCTTATCAGAGTTGAAATCTGTCTGCATGTAAGTGTCGTTAGTGTGTGAAGTATCAAGAAAGAATAACTTACGGTTGGTGAAGTTTCAACACTGAATAACTTTCAAGACAGAATTAATTAAGTTGGTGTAGTTTGAAGAAAGAAGAACTTTTATTTGCTGAAATTTCAAGGCAGAATAAGTTCAGTTGCTGAAGATTCAGCATTGCATGGAAAAGTATATCTTACATTCGAATGGCTTACCTGTATTTATATGAGCCGTCGTAATTGTTCTCGTTGACATAGGAGAGTATTGGTATGTCGTTGTATGGGACTGGGGGTATTGGCAGCCCTGCTCTGGGTAGGATGGGTAGAGGGCGCTGTACGGGTGGCACCACTGGCACAGCTCCTTGGATTGGTGGGATGACAGGTGGCACTTGAGCAGTGGCATAGCCAACCAGAACAACGAGGAAAACGATCTGAAAATATATGTAATCATTATTTGTTAACGCTCACTCTGTGCTCCTTAGGCTAAAAGGAACGGGTTATCTACATTATACACCTTCTTCTATGAACTAGAAGAACACTACTCCGGTGGGACTACTATTTTTTCTGATCAGTTCTTAACTAAATAAATTGCTATTGTCCAGGTGAGACAAAACTCACGAATTTAGGTTTACCAAGTAAGAATAACTCATTTTTAAAATCTTATTGTCGATTGCTATTGATTTACAGCAAAGAAAAAAAAAATTCAGGTGGATATGGAAAAAGTACCTTTTTTTGCGCATTGTATTTGAGAAAATTTTAGGTCTTAAAATTTCAACAGAATTATTCGTTTTGAACCCCCTCCCCCAGTTAAAACGGGTTTCCGTTTTCGGAGTGACGTCTGTACGTACGTTTTTGGCATAACTAAAATCCTGTTAATTTCAGAATGTTGAAATTTCATATTTAAGATTTTTACAAGGTGTAGTTGTATACACCTCATTCCGACCGAATAGACTTATGGTGGGAGGAGATTTAAAGGAAAGCAAAACAAGAAACTGTACATTCCTCGGTACGTTGAAGAAGATAGAATTAATTGTGGCTACTCACAATATTGTCACTACACATCTAAATCATCAATCATATGGCATTAAAAAAATAAAATAAAATATATGTTAATGAAATAAAGGATGAGTTAAAATAAAATTAGCAATTAAAATAAAATAAATGTGTGCGATAAAGAATATGCCAAACAAATGTAATAAGAATTTTAAAAATAAATATAAAGAAACAAAAACAAATAATAATAAAGAGAACAATGTCTATATATACACACAAACACACACATATCAAAAAAATATGAATGAATTAGTAAAAATAAATTATATAAAACCATTTTTGTTCCTCATGGTTCATCATTGTTTTCATCTAAAAAAAATCTATAACTTGTAATCTATAACATTTTTCGATCCTATGTATTGAATATAACTTTGAAATGAAATAATTTTAAATTAAGTGCAGCAAAACATTTAGTTTATTTAATTTGTCAGGAGTACTAGAGAATCATATGGTGTCTACATCAGATTTTATGAATTCGATTGGAGTTGAGCGAATCGAGTTGTTTCAGATAATAATATATTACTGATTTATTTGAAGACATGTGTAGATGCTACACATCGAAAATTTTTCTAGATCCTAGCCTTTGGTGTTCTACGACAAATTATTTGATTGTGGAATGAAATTTACAGAAGTCTTTGTAGTTCCCAACAACCAAGTTTGTAGTCACTGAACTAATCCAAGTTTCAACAAAAAATATATAAAGTTGATTTTACCTTGAATAGTGTAATTAATTAGTACGTATGAGTGATTAGTGTGGTTTATGAAACTACTAAAATATCGATTTAAAGATGAAAAAAGAGTATTCTAAGTGATAATCTTGAGTTCCTGCCAATTTCGCTCATATTTAGATGCAAATGCAAGCAACTAGTTTTAGCAGATTTTTGTTAAAGGAACCAGACCGCAATTTTTGTCTTAACGTTGCCAACCTCGATATATAAGCGGTATATGTAAAACTAAAGATCGAATTCGTTAGCGGCTAAAATCTGACTAGAGGGAGGTGCCATTTAGATTTATAATCTCTCTGTTACTGCACGTCAGGTCGAAAAATGGTATATATCCAATCTTTTGCGTTTCCTATTTTATGTGTATTATCTCTAAATGAATGTGTATGCAGACAACTTATTGGTGGCTTCATAATTCATACTATAATTATTTTACATTTGATCAAAGTTCCTTAATGTAAAAATACTTAGTCTGTCTGTTTTTAATCACTTTTAGTAATAGAAGGCTGATAAGGAATAAAGCAGGTTACATTGTTTTATTTACTTAAAGCAGTTGAGGAGTTTCGAAAAAAAATAACTAATAAATAGTAAAAACTATTATGAAATTGTGCAAAAAAAAGGATATTTTAAATTTTTGTGGAATTACATAAACAAAGTTGGTCCACGAAGTAGGCACACCCCTGTCACAGAGAAGCTACCTGTTTTTCAACTCCTTTGACTATTAATATTCCAGTGTTTAGAAGAAAATTCCCTTATAAACAAGTAAAATAAAAAAAAAACCTCTAATTTGAAATGCACATATTTTAGATTTTAGGGGCATAGTATAATATTTAGAGTTTGCTGATCTAATGTTGCTTCTAAGTGAGGGATGAATGGACGATTACAAAAATAAAATGGAATTAAATAACTATCTTACAGTTAATCAAATCAAAGACTGTTATTGGGCATGATTTATAACGTTTTCGATAATTAAATAAAAAAGTTTCCTATTGATCGTAGATTGGTTCTATAACTTTTTACAATTCGACTCATGATAACGAGGATATTTTGAATTTCAGAATCCCCCCCCCTCCTCTAGATCCCCAATTTCAGCCAACAAAAAATGAGATCTTTAGTGTTGACTGAAACGGTTAAATATTGAACATGGTATAGAACATATGTGGGCAACAATAGGCCTCGAGACATTTTGAAAAATCCAATTAAACATAAATATTACACTACTTACTCCAAATGAGGAAGATGAGGAGAGATTTGGCCGTTTGGCAGTACTTATAAATGGGAACAGTTCTTTTCAATGATGAAAGTTAATAAATCAAAACATCGTACAAGGCTGACTGAAAATTCTTTTCGTCTTTGTATCAGTGGAATTAATCCAAACATCGATAGATTAGTTTCCCAAATTCAAGCTCATTGATTTCGGTGTCGCTATTTAACTTTCGTTATTTGTAATATGTCGAAATTTTGGGATTCAATTATAATGTTGTACCTATTATTTTCATTTCATTTTGTTATTTTAATAAATTTTATTATAATTACATTGTCGTATAATTTAATGTCTGATATCTATCGTAAAAATTATAAAGACTACTTTAAAATGCACTACTTTTAAAAGCGGCCCGCGAATATTTTTGCACACTAAAGTTTGGCCCGCAACATGTCAAAGGCTGCCCATACCTGGCTTATTATATAATAAACCACTTTATTCAAAGCTTATATACCAAATATTGTTTTCAAGGGACCTTTCAATTTTAATTGATGACTTACTCACAATATGAATTGGACCCTATCACAGGAAATAAAGGTCTTTTGAAAGCAATGAATAGCTACAGATAAAGTGATTCATGATAGAACAGCTTATTGTTAATATGACACCAGTATGAGTGGGGGTTTACTGAATGCTGGAAAAATAAAATAAAAACTAAAACTAAAAGCTAATAGCTACGGAGGAATTCGTATATTAGCAAGGAGATACCAAAATACTTCTTAAACAAGAGTCAAATTATTTATACTAATTCTTTAGAGATGTTTAAACCATTTTATACATTTCTAATTGGTACTCCTGTTCTTGTCACTCAATAGCAGATATTTGTATAATTTTGTCACGTGAGAACATCAAAATGTGTTTTAATTTGTGGTAAATGGCCGAAATAAAATAAAATTCTAGAAGGGATTAATGCTCTTAATACATTCTTTCTCAAACAATAAACGTCTGAAAATCAATTACAATTTAACCTTAATCGGTTTGAGTGATTACTAGTATTTTAAATTAGTTATTTAATCTTAAACAATTTAGATATAATAATTATTTTAAAGTGTGTTTATGGTATACTCACGAGTTGCATGTTAATCCAATGAGATGAGAAGGAGAAGAGAAGTTGGCCTGAAGAAGATGGCAGTGCTTATATAGCATGTCTTTGATGAGTTCCCCTCCACGATCTCCTGACCCCAGGTCGCTCTCTTGACAGCCATCTATTAGGCACAGCCAACAGTTCAAAATAATGTCGAAATCTATCTAATTCTGGGAAAAAATAAACATGAACTTTAAAAGCAGCACAATCTCAGAGAAAAATCCCCCAAGGATGCTAAATTAAAGCCTTCATTCATGTGATCTTTAACTATTTCATATTTACACGGAAAATCTTACAAATTAAACGTCATAATTTCAAATATATAAGCGTATTGAATTGGCAAAGAACTTATTAACCTTATTCATACTTTATTGATTATGTAAACTGGTATAAGTCTTTATTAATGCGAAAGAGAGTCTTCAATACCGCTCTGTAAATATTACCAGGCTATATTAGCAGGTTTTCCTTAAAGAAAATGACACAACTCATGATGCGATCTTCGAAAATGTCCATCGATCGAGGAGCCAAACGATAAGCGTTTCATGAAAAAGTATAGATTAACTTTAAGAGTAAAACATCATGGACGGATTTTGAAATATTTCCATTATTAAACGTCGGATAAAAAAATTGTATGTAACCAACCTTACTGTAAATTTAATTGGTGGTAAATATTGTTATATACATATTTTGTCTAATATGAATATTAACCGAGATATTAGGATTTTTTAGTTTTATGCCAATAATAAAGTCATAATAACAACAATCTTAAGTACAAAGTGTAGTTTTCATGAGACCTTTATTGTGATAGATACAAATTCTTTGTGAGATGACGTTTTGAATTAAGGTATTTCAGACTTACCCCCATATATTAAGCGAATAATTCGTATTTTCTGGTTTTCAGTCGAAATATGTCCTGAAATGAGATCATCAGTACGTCATAAAAGCAAGTGTGAAATCTGCTTAGTTTATGCAGAAGTGTAACTTCTGCGTGGCGGGCATTTAGCAGATTTCCCTTAAGGGAAAATTTCTTCATATGTCCATCGATCCTACCCAGGAGGTGACGAAAATGCGGTCCTTTCAAATTTTTATATATATATATATATATATATATATATATATATATATATATATATATATTTGTCTGTTAACGCTTTAGGCTGTCGCAATTTTTGTTTGATCGTTACGAAACTCGATATTTAATCTTTTATGTAAAAAGACAGATCAAGTTCGTTAATGGCTGAAATCGGACAAGAGGGAGGGGGGGGTTTAGAGGGGGGATTTTCGAAAATTCCAAATATCTCCGATATTATGCATCGGATCAAAAAATTGTATATAACCAATCTTATTGCAAATTTAATTTGCTATAAATATTGTTATATACGTTTATTCTCTATCTTGAAAATTAACCAAGATGTTTGCATTTTTCAGTTTTCAGCAAACCGCCACTTCAACTCATGTTACGTAAACAGTACTCTGCTACATAATAAATCACATTATTGGAAGTTTAAATACCAAAAATTGTATTCAAGAGACCTTTATTATACGAGATACATGCAAATATGCCCTGGTGACTCCCCCCCCCATCTTAAAGTTTTGGACTACTAAAATTTATTGATTCAGATAACAATTATTCTGACTCATTATTAATTACAGTACTAGATATAGTAAATAGTTCGGAATAAAATTAATGTGTTATATTCTGATAAATTTCAGTAATTGTTTTTCATTCCGGTGTGAGGCGGGCCGACCCGTTTGTCTACATTTCTAACGCTTCCTGTCGGCAGGTTATTGAAATTGGATGAAACAATTTCTTATTTCCGTTTGTATTTATTCACGGTGTTGTTGTGTTAGCAGTATGTATATTTATCTATTACTAAACTTCACGAGGGAAATCTGCTTAGTTTACGCAGCTCCGGCGTGACGGACTTTTTTTTTTATTTTTTTTCATTATCATTCATGAATCGAAAAGTAAATAGGATTTTTCATACATGAGCTGGTAGTTGGTGGACATTGTGCAATACAGTATTGACTCTTGCTAGTTTTCAGAATATATAGATAACTCATAACCATTGCTTTGGTTTCGGCAGTGGTATACTTTTTCCTTAGTTGGCTTTGTTTTAGAATATGTAGATTGGATAATAAAATAGAAAGGAAAAAGCTGTTATAGTGAATATTAATAGCGAATTGGCCCATAGGGAAGTATGCTATTACCACGGTAAGACCTAGGCGCTGTACCAAAGTAACTCATAGTTTTGTTATTAGAAAATGATCTACATAAAATAGAAATATGCAAAACGGTAAGAGGTTTGCTAAGGCAAGGGTTTTTAATTTTAAATAATATGATATTTTCTACTAATGGCTGCTCTTTTCTTTAAGTTATAACATTGAATCATTTATTATTTGCCGATTGTTTCATCAAGCTGCTTCTGTTTCATACTTAAATAAAAATTGACGTAAAAGGATAATTTAATGAATGATAATGGATCTGACGTTCGGAACAGTCCTGTTGAACCGGAATAACCCTGTGGAATCGAAATAAAACCGGTTGATTTAAAATAGCTCCGTTGAATCGGAATAGCCCCTTGGAATCAAAATAGCCATGTGCAATCGGAATACTCCAGTGGAATTGATGCAATGGCTATGGGGAATTGAAATAACCCGGTGGAATAGGGGTAGCCATGTGGAATCGGAATATCCATGTGAAATCGGAGAACTTATGTGGAATTGGTATGACCTATGAAATAGGAATGGTCCTCTGTAATCGGAATAGCGCTGTGAAATGGGAATAACCATGTGGAATCGCTATGTGGAATCGGAATATCCATGCGAAATCGGAGTACTTCTGTGGAATTGGCATAGTCCTCTGGAATCGGAATAGCGCTGTGAAATGGGAATAATGACGTGGAATCGGAATGGTAATTGCAATAGCCCCGTGAAATTGGAATATCCATTTGAAATCGGAGTACTTCTGTGGAATTGGAATGGTCCTCTGGAATCGGAATAGAGCTGTGAAATGGGAATAACCATGTGGAATCAGAATAGTCCAATAGAATTGGAATAACTCTGTAGAATCGGAGTAGCCGTGTGAAAAGTTTCTCCAGTGAAATTGGAAAAGCCCTTTTGAATGGGAATTGCCCTGTGGAATCGGAATAACCGTGTAGAATCGAAATTGGCGTGTAAAATGGGAATTGCCAAATGGAATCAGAATACTCCTGTGGAATTGGAATAACCCTTTTGTATCGGAAGAACCACGTAGGATCGGAATACTCCTGTGAATATTACAGTGGAATCATAATTGCTCTATGCAATCATACTAGCCTGAAGGTAGTTAGCTTCTTTATTAATCGTCGTCTGTACAACCTGAAGAGATTTTTATATGGAATTATATAACCATCGTTAGTTTGTGGGAACCACTACTCGTTCCTTTTTTTTATGTCAAACACCAGATGCAGAGACTCTAGTTTGCCAAGAAATGTTAGTTGTCCTAAAAGGAAATGATTTATCAAATAGACTCTTAGAATTTACAGAGGTCTTAACTCGGGGATAAGAGTAAACAATATCAACGTATAAAATTTATTGCAAAAAATAAATAGTGATTTGCTGTAAGCCAGTAGATGTGTGCTAGACGCGGTGGTTAGCCCTTGCTGGACAGGCCTCCGTTGGCATGGAAGCCTGTCTCATCTGCATACCAGGTGACTGTGATCAGCTGGCCATCTGGAGCTGTGTAGGTGTAGCTGCCTTTAGCTGTCTGTGCTTCCAGATCTGGCTGGCCTGCGTTCTTCAGGGATCCTTCTTCTTGCACCGATATTCCATTCCCAGTCTCATAGCTGCGGATTACATATAGGTAAGTGATAATTTTTAAAATAAACAAACATAGATATTGTTGTGAAAGTTACGTACATGTAAAATTAAACAGAGTTAATCACATATTTTAAAAAGTACGAAATAGATGAAAGGAGCCGACCGATGGAAGGACCGTTGGCGTCGGAAGTCTCTAGACTAAGGATCTAGCCCATTCTCGGCGTTCTCCTTTGATGTCACCGCTCGTCTATAAAAGCGGTCCAACTCGTCCCAAGAGTTTAGTTTGTTCCCAGCTCTCTTCAAGTGATCCACAGTGCGTTCAGTGAAGCTTTAGTGAACAGTGCGTTTCAGTTGCAGTGAGGTAAAGTGTTTTATGTGTATAACAGTGTCGTGCCGTGATATCAATGACCGTGTGTCAGTTATTGGACTGTGAAGCTATCATTGCATACTGTGAGTATTACTTAAGAATAATTAACGAAGTGTGTAGTGCATTGATAAAAACTGATAAAGCTTGTGTGTGTTTAATTTTGCAATCCAAAAGAACTCTAATAAACAACGTTCTGATTTTGTAATAAACGCAACAATATGATTGAAAGGAGAAGAATAAAAGAAGTTATACATTAGGATTATCAGTGAGGGTTTAGGAGGAGAAAAAGCACGTCGGATCAGACATTTATCTTCTAACAGATACTTAAGAATCTGTGGGAGGTAAAGCAAGATGTCCTCGCCCTATTCACAGACTCCAAAGCGGCTTATGATTCAGTTGATTGAAGCTGTCTTCGGAAAATAATGACGGACCAGGATTTCCAGGGAAACTTGTCAAGATTGATCAATGGGCCCCGCTATCGGGCGCTGGTTCCAGTGGAGATGACTGATGTATTGGAAGTTAAGTCAGGATTGAGACAAGGTGACTGCTTATCTCCGATGATGGTCAACCTGGCCTTGGGGAAGGTAATACAGAAGCCTCAAAGGCGAATGAGGGGTTACATGTAGGCAAGGTGCATAAATTCCTCTCATATGCAGATGATGTAGCTGTAAGCAAGAACTCGCCGGCCCGTTGATATCAGCGGCAAAAGAGGTAGGCTTGCAAATAAACATAGATGTAAGAACATGAAGTACAGGTGCGCGGTAACCTACACCTCGAAAGCAGTTGGAGCATAGAGGACCAATCCTTCACAAAAGTATAAAGGTAGCATCAAATACCTCGGAGTTATTAATGACCAGTTTACTGAGCCCAAACGCAGAATTGCGTATTTGATATATATATATATATATATATATATATATATATATATATATATATATTTGAATGGACCTCATTTTCGTCATCTCCTAGGTACATTGAGGAAACTTTTCGATAATCGCATCACGAGTACTACCTCAATAGCTGATTTTCTTTAAGAGAAATCCGCTAATATATTACAATGTAGCATCACATATTGATTTGCGAGAGCGTTAATAACCTTGAAGCAAACATTTCAATTCTGCTAGTTAGTGATAAGATTAAGAACGAACCGGTAGTACTAGGAGTCGAATTGTAATTCACGAACCTGCCCACAATTCATAGGAAGTTGGATGAAGAGATGAATAGCTTTGGCACGATTATGATGAGCATATTGTGCAAATGGCAGGTGAAATGATGGCGGTGGCTCCATCTGGGAGGCAGCCGAAAATCGACCGGAGATATATCGATTCGACAGAGGTTAAGCCCAATCAATCAGCTGTTTGATGGGAGGAATCAGTCGTGCATAGCCTTTCCAAATCTCGGCTCACTTCTTCAAAGGTGTCTATAAATCTTTAACTTGCTCATAGCCCTTCTACACTATTTGGGCGTTTCAATTTACCTTTTCCCGTTGGGGTAAAGGCTATTCCTTGAGGTCATATGTTACACCTAAGTCCCGGACCTTTATAACCTCATTTTAACAGATTTCCCAATAGGAAGCCAGCTATTGAGATTGTTCTCATAAGGCGATTATTAAACAATTTCATCAGATACAATCCAGGGGATAAGAAAATAGTGTTCGTTCAACTCGTCAACTTGCCTCCATAAAACGTGTTCGGGGATTGTAAAATAAGCCTTTGTTTTAGTTAAAACATACGCAATTTATTTCAGAGTTTACGTTGTAACCTGCTCCAGGAATCAGATCAAGAATTCCCTATGACAATGGGTATGGGTTTCAAACGATTCTAACAGAAAATTAAATGCCATTCCTTCTACAGTCTGATTTCGTTCATGCTTCTCGAAAGAGCGTTTTTATATATTGGATAATTCCTTTAGCATCTGACTTAATTGCACTATTGAGATCATGTACACCATGTAGTTTGCCTTCCCAAAGGTAACGAATTTTACCGAACAGTCGTCAAGCTGAATTAGTTTTATTTCAACCTGTGTGACTAACAACCACATCACATAAATATTGCTCCAAAAGCGACCATCAATAAGGATATTCAGCACTTGTATGCATTTTTTCGAAGCAGTGATTTTCTGCCTTCAGAAAGATAAATTCTGAAAAATAAAATCACATAATGGTCCAATTTTTTTTGTTTTGTTTTGGAGTACTTGAAACTTCTCATGCATTACATGTAAAGAACTAGTTATAACTGTTGAATCTTCACAACATTCGTAGATAAACCCCAAAATACCGGGTATTTCAAAAAGAATATACGTTTTATAAAGTATTATTTTGTCTAAACTATCGATGACTGTGCCTCGGCTCGGCTATTGGGGAACAAATACTAGTTTATATTATAGTCACTAGATGTGAGTTGTCTTCTGTGTTGCTTGGTAACAGTCATATTGACTGAGTTCCCAGGCTGAACTCCGAGTTAGGCTCAGCCGCATCTCTCTACATACGCTCTGATGATGGAAGCCACATATTTTGTCCTGATTACCCCCATTCTTCACCCTCCCCACCAGCAGATAATAAAAATGATTAAATAATCGTTAATACTCAAGATAAAGAAAAAATGAGTATAACAATATTTATAGGGCCATGAATTTGCTATAATAATAGTTCTATTCAATGTTTCGATCCGGCTTATTTAAACGAATTAAATAACGGAGGGAGATATTCTGAATTTTCGTTTTTACCCTTTTAAATCCCCACTCCTCCTTGCGCGATTTCAGCCATTAACGAACTTGATCTTGACTTTTACATGAAACAATTATTTATCGAATTACACTGCCGGTCAAAAGTTTGAGACCACATATTGTTTATTTCAATTAATCTACTTTAATCATGCAAAACCTCAATTTTACCTGATTATCAATGCACAGTTACAAAATATAGGTATCTTATTATTATTTGTATTTATTAACAAATTTGCTAATATGAATTCACATGAAAATATGAATTAGCCAGCTCAATCACCTGATCTCAATCCAATTGAGCTCCACTGGGAAGAACTTGATAGGAAGGACAGAGCCGTTGCTCCAACTTCACGGAACGGCCTCTGGGAGTGCCTTAAAAGTTGTTGGGATACTTTGCCATTTGAAACATTAGACAAACTAATAGAAAGAGTGCCACGAGTGGTCAAAGCAGTTTTGAAAAGCAAGGGAGGATTTTTTGACGAAAAGAAAGTATAACTGCATTGTATATATTTTTAAATTGTGTTCCAATAAAGTATTATACTGGCGTTTATAATAAATTGTTTATTCAATTATTTATTGTTTTATTGAAGATTCCTTTTGGTTTGGTTTATTTTGGTTAATATAATCCAAATTATTACAAAAAATTGAAGTGATCTCAAACTTTTTACCGGCAGTGTAACGATCAAACTAAAATTACGACCGCCAGAGCGTTAACAATCAGATATATAATTATAATTTTTAACGGGCGTCTTTTTCGTCACCTCCTTGTTAGGGAAGATGGACATAATATTTTTTTTCGAAAATCGCGTCATGAGTACAACTTTAATAGCTGACTTCCCGTAAGAGAACAACAAATGTTGCCTTCCTTAGCGGCTCCTCAAAAGCCTTAACACATTTCTGAAATAATGGCGCAATGCTTCACGATGAGTGGTGAATTGCTGGGCAGAGCTACAACCTATAGCTACCAAGATCAACTCTAACACAGGCCTACAAATCGAGTAATTGGTAATAACAGGTAACTCGGCACAATCTCCATTCAACCTTTTCTCCAAAACTCTAATTTGAGTGAAATACCAATTTGTGTTTGTTCTCCTTTCCGTGCTTTTCTGATTACACTACCAATATTCGATCCAGTTCCTTCAACTGATAAATATAATGGTTCAAAAAGTACGTCACGGTGTGGCTACAGCAGGCTTCCTATATAATACAACAACAATGAGAAGAAAATGATAATGACTATTTTTTACTTGGGTAAAAGTTGGTAAACAAAGCAGAGTTCCTACGCTCTGGAATATACAAAGTGAGCCGCTATTCGTATTTCAACAATTACTTTATCTTTAGTTTATTTGTCGAATTTTGTAAAGATCAAATCAAGTTTTTAGAACAAATCTCATTTACATCCCCTGCTAGATATATGGTCAATGCACATTTCCGTTAAGGGTTTTATAGATCTCTATTGAAAAAAATATTACAAACTTTAAGGTTGATATGAGGGATAAAACATCTTCAGAAGAAATTCTTGTGAATATGAGAGGGGTTTCTCATTGATTATGGGGTACCATAATATTACTAAAATTAGAGTGATTGGGATAAAAAACATTAAAAATTACACTCCAAGATACACTCAATAGTTTTAAATAAATTTGACATGATATATTCATATATGTTTCAGTAATTGTTTTGCTTTCAAGTGAAGAATATTTCTATCTATCTATTAAGCTCTGAGAGGTTGTCTAAACTGTTTGTTTACAATTCAGACTTTTTTCTGTAGTGGAGGCCATTAAAATCTATATTGATTGAAAGATTTATATTTATCATTTGTATTTGGTCACATAATATTCACGGTGGCGTTGAGTGTTGCCAGAATATAGATTTGTCTATTGTAAAACTTGAATCGAGAAATCATATATAAATTTAGGTAAATATCCCTCTTGCCCGGAACAAATATGGTTGCTTACACTTTTTTAAGATTTGACAGAATTTTTGAATAATTTAACCAGGTGGCTGTGCATCTTCAATAGCGTATTCTCGAGAGTAAAAAGTCTTATACTGATTGAACGGATAAAATGTTCGCTACTGACCATCAGTTGTTGTACCATCTGCTTAATGGTAGTTTGCTTTGAATGCACCTTGCATTCCTTTGCTCGGGCTTCCTTTTCATCTTCACCAGACTTGCGCAACATATTTCTGATCCAATTTCATCACCCTATTTACCCCTCTCAGACCTCTTCATCTACTCTTAATAAATCAACCTCAATACTGCGCTTTACGGCATTTACTTTTTCATTTGTAACAATTGACTTGAATAAGGTTCGTAGCTACTCATCATGAAAATTAATTGACTCTTAACATGAGCAGAATTGTACCTTAAAACTATAATGGGTAATTAACAGTTATGACGTCTATCGTATAAATAAGTAAAAAAGTCCGTCACGCAGGGGCTGCGTAAACTAAGCAGATTTCCCACGTGAAGTTTTACGATAGAGAAATTTCACGAGAGCCGAACAGTTAAGGAAACGGCCGACCTAGCTTTTGGCGGGACACAATCTCATCCGTTATCCGCCTAGATTTAATAAAAAAGCAAATATATCGGTTAATATTCAAGATAGAGAATAAATGTATATAACATTATTTATAGTAAATTTAATTTGCAATAAGATTGATTCTATACAATGTTTCGATCCGACGTAAAGTAACGGAAATATTTCAACTTTTCGAAAATCCTTCCCTCTAAACCCCCCCTCCCACTGCTCCGATTTCAGCCGTTAAAAAACTTGATCTTTCTTTTTACATAAAACGACTAAATATCGGGTTTGGTAACGATCAAACAAAAAAGTCCGTCACGCAGGGGCTGCGTAAACTAAGCAGATTTCCCTCGTAAAGTTTAGTAATAGATAAATATACATACTGCTAACACAACACCGTGAATAAATACAAACGGAAATGTTTCATCCAATTTCAATAGCCTGCCGACAGGAAGCGTTAGGTTAGAAATGTAAACAAACGGGTCCCGCCTCACACCGGAAAGAAAAACAATTACTGAAATATATCAGAATATAACACATTAATTTTATTAAGAACTATTTAGTATATCTAGTACTGTAATTAATAATGAGTCAGAATAATTGTTATCTCAATCAATAATATTTTAGTAGTCCAAAACTTTAAGATGGGGGGGGGAGTCACCAGTGCATATTTGCATGTATCTCGTATAATAAAGGTCTCATGAATACAATTTTTGGTATTTAAACTTCCAATAATGTGATTTATTATGTATCAGAGTATTGTTTACGTAACATGAGTAGAAGTGGTGGTTTGGTGAAAACTGAAAAATGCAAATATCTCGGTTAATATTCAAGATAGAGAATAAATGTATAGAACAATATTTATAGTAAATTTAATTTGTAATAAGATTGATTCTGTATAATTTTTCGATCCGACGTATAGTAACGGAGATATTTTGAATTTTCGAAAATCCTCCCCTCTAAACCCCCCCTCCCACTGGTTCGATTTCAGCCGTTAACGAACTTGATCTTTCTTTTTACATAAAACGCTTAAATATGAGGTTTGGTAAGGATTAAACAAAAATTGCGACCGCTAGAGCGGTAACAGACAAATATATATATATATATATATATATATATATATATAGATATATATATATACAGTTTTGAACGGACCTCATTTTCTTCATCTACTAGGTAGGATCGATGGACATTTGAGGAAAAATGTCGAAAATTCCGTCATGAGTACAACCTCAATAGCTGATTTCCCTTAAGGGAAATCTGCTAATTGCGACCGCTAGATCGGTAACAGACAAATATATATATATACAGCTTTGAACGGATCTCATCTCGGATTTCGTCATCTACTAGGTAGGATCGATGGACTTGGAAGAAAAATTTCGAAAATTCCGTCCTGAGTACGATCTCAATAGCTGATTTCCCTTAAGGGAAATCTGCTAAAAGGAAGGAATTTCTAATCTCAGCTTTCCAAAATCATCTGTTTTCTTTGGACATTGAAAGCATCATTAAATCAAAATATAACTCTATTTATAGACATCTGAGCTGTTTGAATTTTGGAGAAGAATATATCTAGTGGACACAGCATATTGGCAAGAAAAGACTTATATCCCAAGTTAGAATAGAATGGCTGGTGACAAGCAAAATAGAATTTTTTATAATGGGCAATGTTTTAATTGAAGCTGTTGACAAACCTTGCCCCCTTTGCAATTCAGGACAAGACTGTTTCTCTCATTTTTTTCTCGAATGCCAAATAAATAATTACTTTAGAACATATTTTATTCAAAAATATTTGTTTAATTCTATTGATATTGTAACATTATTATGTATTCGTACAGAAGACCAATTACATAATATATTCTCATACATAGTTAATTGTGTAAAAATTAGAAAATGTATTATTTAGTTTGTAATTCCTATTTTGCTATATTAACATATAAGTACATATATTCCTTTGTCTAAAATATTTAAATTATTTTGGTTTCGCTTCGTTCTATAGTAATTTTTGTTTCTGAGTTGGATACTGTAAGATTATATAATTCCTATGTTGTCTTTCTTTGTTGTTGTTTATTGGTCTTTTATTTTATCCTTATTTGTTTTGTAAAACAATTAATTTTACTTTATTCTCAATTTATATCTTATTTTATTGCTACTTTCTCTGTATTATTTCTGATTTGTTTTGTTTGTAGCCCAAGTAATAGGATCATATTTTGTAATGCATTATGTAACCGACACCCCATCAGTACGGGTTTATCCTGTAAACTGATGTATTATAAATAAAAATTTAAAACTTAATATCATTGTCGTGATTGGCAGAAATTAGGCTTTAAGGACTATGGCATTGGAGAAGGATTCAAATGAAAAACGGTAAATATCCACGTTATTATGGATCGAAAAACGTTTAATAATTAATATTTTTAATAAAATACTATACTACAATTGTTGTCTTTTTCAATTTCCTTTTTAACTATTAATTAGCTAGCTATTCGTTTTCAGGAATTTTTTAGTCCGGTTTATATAGGGGTAGAACTAAACCATATAAGGGGCGTGAGTATATCTCCAGTGGAAATAAATTAGGGGTTTGTTAATTCACTAGGTGCTTCTTCAGGTCCATGTACATCAACTTTTTCTGTCTACTACAACTGCAGGGTATACTAAAACGATTGATCGACATTTCAAGACATGTAAATCTTATATTCTCTTTAACTAATCAAACTGACCATAACTTCGAAAAACATTTTTCTTTTATGCAGATTTCCCGTAAGGGGAGGTTGTACTTGACGTGATTTTTGGATCATTTCTTCATGTGCCCTATTATCCTACCCTGGAGATGACGAAAATGAGGTCCATTCAAAATGAAACCTCGAAATATCTGTGTTATTATAAGTCCAATCGAAACATTGTATAGAATCTTGTTGTAAATTTAATTGCCCATAAATTTTGTTATGTTTATGATTTCTCTAGTATGAATATTTAGTTTTCAGCCTTCAGTAACTCTCCCCCCCCCCTCCTTCTCATGTCATATTTACAATAATTGTTAATGTTTGCCATATTTCTTAATGGCTGAAATCGGCTGAAATGAATGATTATTAGTCGGAATGAAACATTTTTTTATAGCGAAATTAAAAAACTTCTTAAAATATTGTTGCTCACTGCATTTTTCATTGCTCAAATATTAAGTATGTTATTCATGTTTTCATGATTTAAGTCTTCAGGGAAACTCCACTTGTACCCATCGGATTTGTACTTAGAAATAGAGAATTTATGGTTAGATGCGATCACTAGTCATTGCAGCAATTGGGAAATCTGCTGGGAGGGGCTTTATATTCATGGATTACGTTCGTCATATCTCACAGTTAGCACCATTTAAAGTAGTGTATAACGTCGTAAAATCTATAAACAGGTGAATAGATGGTGAAATTAGATCATGGTTAAATAATTACTTATATCTGTTGGTACCTGAATTTGTACGAGCCGTCATAATTGTTTTCGTTGACATATGATATGATAGGTATTTCGTTGGGAACTGCATAGGCAGGTGGGCCCGCTCTCTGGGCGACTACTACTCCAAACACCAATGCTATTATACTACTTATCTGTAAATATCAACCATATTATTAGTATTATTATTAATTAAAGCAATACATTAAGTATATATATAGGTGTGTGTGCCTGTGTATGTATATTTATATAAATAGAACTCCAATGTTTGTGTGATTTTCTATTTATATTCAGGGGCTCAGGTTAGCCAAGTGAGTTAAAACGTTGCCTTTAATCTCATATGGTAAACCATGTCACACATTAAATAAAATCCTTAGTCCCACCCTGGTTAGCAATAGAGTGGTAACCTGTAGATAGATAACCTGTCCCAATTAGCCTTATTTGTAAAAAGTGGACTTTAATAAATAATTTATTTATATATTTGGTTTATATTCAGCAGGAATATATTTGTTTAAAGGAAAGTGAGGGGGAGTTATTGTTACTAGCTAAACGAAGTAAAGTTGTTATAATGAAGATATTATAGCGAAATACGCATTCATGCTACTTGAATGATTTTGTTTCTACTTGAAAATTATGTATATTTAATCACGTATTCTGATTTATATTTATTTGTTTATGGACATCAAACCAAAGGTGATTTGCCCTATCATAAGTCACAAATTGTATAAAGTCAAATAGCAAAAGTAAAATTAAAAAGGAAATAACAATAAGTAATAATAACAAATAACAAAAGTTAAAAAAAATAAACATTTTATAAATCAACATAGTACTAAATTCAAGTAATTATGAACAGAATATTAAGCGAAAAACATTTTTGCTAAGCATAGTTGGTGAATGGTTAGTGGGAAACCAATGGCTGAAAATGGTAATTTTACTAATGTTTGTCGTTATTTCCTCCTTGAGGTTTGCTGTAGTATATATAAACACAAACATACACGAATGAAACAAATAGCAGATTTCGTGCCTACCATATGTGAAACGAAAAAGTATCGTGAAATTTCGAAAAAAAAATCAATGTACAGACAGAGGTTACAATTTTATATATATATATATATATATATATATATATATATATATATTTGCTGTTATCCGTAAATGAATTTGTATAATAATAGTTCCACATCGAAATAAAAATATTGGACTAGCAGAAGAACTAAATAATCCATTTATTCTCTTCAAATTAGTCATACTTATAGTTTTGAGCATAAAGCATGAAATGCCTATTGGATGAACATTGGCGAATTTATTATCGTTCTTGGAGTCAAATTAATCTAGTTTTCGGTCAAAATAAAACGATTGTATCCATCTTAGTATTTGGAGAAGAAATATGATAAAAAAATTGTTTAACGTCAAGCAGAATGTCGAAGAAGTTGTACGAAAGTGGAAGCTCAATTCAATCTTGACATCTTTGCCGATAAAATGGACATTAACAAAGATATTGACAGGAGTTTAGAATTCCATCTAACCCCCTCCCCGTCCGATGGCAGTATAATATAAATTTTCATGGGTTCGCAATATTATTATCCCTGACACATATTCAAATCAATTCACAATTCTGTAGGGGCAAATTTCTTGAGGCATTATGAATTCTATTTAGTGCCCGGATTTCGGGGGTCATAAGTTCGCCACGCAAGGGCTGCGTAAACTAAGCAGGTTCCCAAACGAAGGTTTACAAAAGACAAATATACATTCTGGTAACAACTCCACCGTGAATATTAACTGAATTAATAAAAATGATAATGAGAAATGAATCAGTCAGTTTTAATAACCTCCCAACAAAGAGTGTCTGAATAGTAAACGAACAGGTCAGCCAACCTCTCAATGCAGAACAGATTGATAGAAACATTCTTCACCGGAGAGAAAAACAATTACTGAAATATATCTGAATATAACATATTAATTTGATTGAAAACTATTTACTATTTCTAGTACTGTAATTTATAATGAATCAGAATAATTTTTATCTCAATCACCCTAATTTTAGTAACCCAAGAACAATAGACGGTTGAAAGGTCCCTTGAAAACAATATTTGGTATATAAGCTTTGAATAAAGTGGTTTATTATATAATAAGACAGGTATGGGCAGCCTTTGACATGTTGCTGGCCAAACTTTAGCTTGCAAATACGTTCGCGGGCAGCTTTTAAAAGTAGTTCATTTTAAAGTAGAGTTCATAATTTTAACGAAAGATATCAGGCATGAATTTATTACCACAATGCAATTATAATCCAGTTTATTAAAATAACAAAATGAAATGAAAAAAATAGGTACAATATTATAATTAAATCGTAAAATTTGGAATTATTGCAAGCAACGAAAGTTAAATAGCGACACCGAAATCAATGAGCTTGAATTTGGGAAACTAATCCATCGATGTTTGGATTAATTCCAAGAAGAAAATAATTTTCCAAATTACCTTCAGTCAGCCTTGTACGATGTTTTGATTTATTAACTTTCATCATTGAAAAGAACTGTTCGCATTTATAAGTAAGGCCGGATCAAACCTTACCGCGGGCCGGTGGTTGCCCACATATGTAATAGACTATTGTTTATGTCGCAAGGGTAGGAGTGGGGGTTTGCTGATGGCTGAAAACTAAAGAAAGCAAATATTTCGGTTAATATATAAGAGAGAGAATAAAAATGTAACAATACAGATAGACTGATAGAAATACCAGTTTCAATTATGACGACGAAAAGCGAATTTAAACTGAAAACCAAGTAATCCTTAAGAGTTTTAGCAGATTTCCCGTAAGGACTCATTACCCGATTATTGAAAAATCTCCGTTATTATACGTCGGATTGATAAATTATATAAAACAAATTTTATTGCAAATGTAATTTTATATAAATGTTGTAATGTGTTTTCTCTATATTGAATATTAACCGTGTTATTCCCATATAGTCCGTCATCAGTAAACCCTCACTCATACTCATGCTATATTAATAATAACCTGATATATCATAAACCACTTAATTCCAAGGTTAAATGCCAAATATTGTTTTAATGAACTTTTTGGGATACATACTAATATGTTATGTGATAACGTCCTTAAGGGAAATGAGCTACTGAAGCTGTAACCTCGTAGAAAATCTAAATAACCGACGATCTCCGTATTTGAATAGAAAATCAGACAAGCCTTAGTGTTTTATTTATATAGATGTACTATTCTAGTGTTTTAGCCAACTAATATAATACTCAGAGGTTATCCATAACTTCAAACATGATTCTAGAAATATGTATTGTGCAAGAATATGCATACAGTGAGTAGGTGCAGGTAGTAGTTGTGCAATCTCTTCTCTATGTCAAGGTGGTGACTTCTTCACTCACTCGCCAATTCTATCAGACCGTGTTAGATGAATTTCCAGCTATTGAGCTTGTGCTCTTGACGCGATTTTCGAAACGTTTCTCCAAATGTCCATCGATCCTACTTAGGGGATTACGAAAATGAGGTACCTTTAGAATTTGTGAGTATATATATATATAATATTGTGCTGATGTTTTCGACCAGGTTGTATTTTTGGTCAATGTTTGTAAAATAAATCTTAGTTTATGCCGATATTTCGAGAATCTTTATTTTCTCTTCTTCAGGACTGTAAAATTACATGTACTACTTTATAATATTGCACATTGTTATTACACATTATTGTAAAAGGGTGTTTTTTTCTTATTATTACTTACCAAGACTAAAGATACCTATAAACTATTATACATTGTTATTGAGTGTTGTTAAGACAACATGCAATAACAATGTATAATAGTTTAATAACAATAGTGCAATAACAATGTATAATAGTTTATAGGTATCTTTAGTCTTGGTAAGTAATAATAAGAAAAAAACACCCTTTTACAATAATGTGTAATAACAATGTGCAATATTATAAAGTAGTACATGTAATTTTACAGTCCTGAAGAAGAGAAAATAAAGATTCTCGAAATATCGGCATAAACTATGATTTATTTCACCAACATTGACCAAAACTCCGAAAAGAATAACACACCATATATATATATACAAAATCTATTACCGCTTTAGTGGCCACAATTCCTGTCTTATTGATGCCAAATTCGATAAATAACCGTTTTATGAAGAATTATAGATCAAGTTCGTTAACGGCTGAAACGGACCTGTAAGAGGGGGGGGGGGTATGTCAGGGGGATTTCGAACATTTTAAATATCTCCGTTATTATGAGTCGGATAGGACAAATCTTATTCCAAATGTACTTGTCTATAAATGTTCTTTTATATTCCTTTTCTTAATCTCAAATATTAATAGAGAAATTTGTAATTATGAATTTTCAGCATTGGGTAAACGCCCACTCCTACTCATGCGTCATATACAATACTCTGTTATATAATGAACCACTTTAATCGAAGCATAAATACTGAATATTGATTTCAAGTTACATCAATTAAAATGTTACGTTTTTGCCTCAAAAACGTTTTTTTTTTTATTTTTACCTTTACTGATACTAGGTTGATGTTTATTTGAAGTAAACATTTTTTGGATTCATTCAAGAATACATTTGCTTTATTTCGTTTTGAATATTTTTTTTTAATTATTTTTTATTTCAGGATATATACGTTTTCCCGGAAACATGTTTCAATAGTATATTTCGTACCAAGGGCCGAAAGTGGGCGTTTGTTGACCCGAGATATTTTTCGAATGAAAAGTTCGAGGGCCGGCAAAAGCACTTTGGCCCGAGGCACGAACGCTATTTTTCACCATACTACAATAAATATTAATACGATATAACATTAATCAAAAACAAGATTGTCTTTTGGTTAAGTGTACCTCTTTGTTAGAAGGTTATTTTGTGGTTATGGGGACATGATGAATGTTTAATGTATGGATTGTTTTACGTTATGTTATTATGTAAGTTAATAAAGAGAGATGAACATATGTGTGTTTCATTTAATACAACTGATATATTTCAAAATGCTAAAAAAAGTTAGTTCGTTTATTTTTGATTTATAGAAATGTTTAAAGTGCATTTTGGTGTTTGAAACATAATACCTTTTGGCTGATAACCAACCGATTGCCGTTTCAAAAAAGCAATTACTTTTTGGAAATTTGGGTGAGTTGATACTTTTACTTTTAAACAACTTTTTATCATGGTAGTACTTACTCCAAAAAGTACTTTTGTTTTGCTTTGATAGACCGAGAGATATACGAGTAAAACTTCATCATTCACATCTCCAGGTTTTACATTTTCCCATTTTTAACCAGATCAAAAACGTTCTATACTCTAAGTCATACCTATCTATTGATATTGTTGGTAACAAATATTTCATGAATTCTTTTTCTCTTATATTTATAGATTCTGATATATAATTAGCCATAATTACTAAATAACTAAACAATAATACGAGCAAAACAAACTAATATAATGTATATAATGAAATGAAGGAATTAAAATAATAAACAGCTGATTTTGCGGCAATCCATTGGAAATATTCATTTTCGGCCCTAGGGCGGCGAAGTGAGCTTTCGGACCGCAAATTAGGTGTGTAAAACAGGTGATTACATCGTAGTATGGTGAACAGAAAATTTTGTCACAACATTTATGTTGCAACATTTTTCCATAAAATGTCGGCACATTTTATGGAAAAATGTTGCTGAAATAACGATTGGTGCATTTTACGGCTAAGGGATGCGTCAAAGCGGCACATTCACCGATATAAACCCGTTTTAGTATAAGATTTTATGCAAGAATCCGCTATAAAAAGTAGGGCATTCCATTGGAAATTCCAAAGTTATGGTCGCTGGAGAAGTACTGGAGAAGGTTACGAGGTTGAATATGTACTGAAAATATTCTCCATGGGCCACAATTATGGCACAGCAAGTTTCAGTCTTTTATTAATACAATTGACGATTTTAAGGGGGGGGGAGTACGGGAACTTCGGACACCTTGTAGAATCAATCTTGTTAAAATATTGATGCTTTACAATTGTGTATCACTCAAATATTAGGTGAGTTATTTGGACCTTCTGTTTTTCGGTCAGAATATGTGTTTGAGATATGATGACTACTGTGGCGATACGACGCTAGTATTGCACGAGGATAATCTGGTTAGATTGCGTTCACGTAGTTTCTTTTTGGACACGTAAAGGCTTTGAAAAATTGTTTCTTTTTCTCAGTTTTTAGTATGTAGCTATTAGGTCTAGGCCAGCGGTCTCCGTTGAGTGTCCCTAAGGCGAGCGAGAACCCCCCCCCCCACATAGGCTAAGTTAGTTTTAGGTAGTATTAGGAATTTATTATATTAATGGAGACCCCTTTAAGCTTTTACTTCTTCCTTCCCTTTAATTCCTTTTTTGTCCTTTCGTTTTCTCTATCCAAACCCCACAACCCAACCGATGACACCCAACATCGGTTAACACACTTCCCTACAATCCTACCCTTCGAACCACTCCCCCTTCAAATGAAGCCATAGTCTTAGCACAAGGGGCTTTCTTCCATCACCCCCAGCAGTCATCAGGCTGTCAACGTTTACCAACAACAATTACAAATTAGCGAGGTATCAGATAAAAAAAAAAAAAAAACCTCTTTCTCTACCTATTACTGTGGAAATTTCGTCCCTAGCTATGGAGTCTTGATACTCTCTTGTGTGTGAGTTACCGTCAAGTCTTTACCCCAGCTGTTGCGCCATGCATAGCAATTAATTTGAACTTTTCTTAACTTTGTACCGTTTATAGTTAGAAGAGAAAGCGGTGTGTAAAGAGAATGTGGCAATAATGAGTGAAGATGCATCTGCGTAAACCTTGATCTTAGCAATAATATTGACAATGACCTTTGTAGTACTCACCAATATCATGATGATCCTTGTGACTCTATGCCTCTACCAAGATGGACAGTGCTTATATACTATTCTATCTAGGAACCCCCCCCCCTCACATCATCATCATCATAGTTTTCCATAATGACAGCCTTGGTGGGGAGGCTTCAATGCTAATGCTTAACCCCAGTCTGTTGGATGCAACGCAAGACTTCATAAATGTCATCTTTATACTTTTGGCCTAAGAATTATTTATTGGATATAAATCCTACGACACGACTGGTTTTCTCCAGTCTTCTTATATGTAGAAACGGGCCATGATTCTTCCACAACATTGTCCGTAATCATAGATAGCATTTCTAGAAGCATTGGTATACTACCTCACAGCATTATCTTCCCCAGTTCGAATCCCCACTGAACAAGTCATCAAAGTTTGGTTCTATAATTGGCTTTAGTGAAAATCAGTATTGGACTTTAATGGAAGGATGATAGCGCGAAATACAAAAACTCCATTAGCTTCAAAAAATATATTATTTGATTAGGGCCACAATACTAATCACATCTGTTTTGGAATATTTATAGATATTATACTTCTCATTCTGGATCCAATATTATTTATATATTCTTCAAATTTTATGGCAAGGGTCTCCAATAAAAAAAAAAATTATTTCGGTGCAAACTTTATTGCAACTGCCCTACAAGTTTCGGGGCTTATTTGCTTCTATAAATTAGTTTCAGTTTTCTATATATTTGTGGGTGATAGTTGAAAGAATAGAATGGATGTAATTTTATTTTATCTATGTTTCCTTTTAATCTCTGTTTGTGAATGAAAGCTAAAAAATTCTTTTTTTTCAGGATTTATTATCTGGTCCACTACATCTTCCATCTTTCTCTTATTATTTTTATTTAGTTTGTAATATTAATTCGTTGCTTCTTAGCTTTTGGTTTTTTTATTGACCTATTTTCTTCTCTATTATCTAATGAAATTCGTCTTTTTTTTCTTATTGTGCACATCTATATCTGAAAGAATTCATCAGTAGATATAAAAATATTTTGATTGTATTCGAAATTTATTTCCACGTTTTTTTTTTAATTTGGAATAAATGATATTATACAATCAAATAGATATCTTGTACTCGTGTGTAATTTAAATTTAACTGAATTCAGGTTTGCGATCCAGGAAGATGTCCTGCCCTCTGCCTGCGGGAGGGGGGGGGGTCAATCAGAGCACTACGACTACTAGCTGTTTCAAGAGATGAATGAAGCTTGTCACTGTTGATTCCGTGTCGTTGTGTCTCGATTCTGTCGTAATCGCAAGGACCTTCTCTCCTTTTCTCTGGGAATCCGTTTCCCTTGACGATACAAGCTGAATCTATCTGATGCAATAAGCAAAAAACCCAGAACTTACTTCTCGAGGCTGCCCATCACGGAGGATTGGTGAATTATCCCACATTTACTTTAAGATATTGGCCTCCATCCCTTACCTTTCTCTCAGACTAAATGCTTCTGAAGCAAGACGGATTAATTATAGTAATTGATATTTGTATCTTTCTAATTTGTCCATTTCCTCAAATTTCCATGGATCCTACCAAGAAGGTGACGAAAATTAGGCCTGTTCAATATTATATATATATATATATATATATATATATATATATATATATATATATAACTTTTGATTGATCGTTACGAAACTCGAAATGAGTGTTTCAAGGAAAACTGGAGGACAAGTTCGTTAAGGGCAGAATTCAAACTGGTGGTAGGAGGGGAGTTAAGAGGGATGAATTTAGAAACATCTATTATATATTGTCGGTTCGAAAAATTGTATTTTACAATCTTATTACGAATAAAATTGTCCAATAATATCGTTATATAAATTGTGATTTGTTTCAGATATTTGTCTTTTTTTAGATTTCAGCCTTTAGTAAACCCCCACTCCTACTCATGCCACATAAACTATACACTTTATTTTATTACAATATGCCTCATCTACTACTGTCATTAGCGGTAGATGGATCTATATTTCTTAGAACTAACAAGTTTCAGTTAAAAATGCAAAAAACCTTTTGATATCTTCTTCATCGTCTCAAAGAAGTTCTCTTCAGTTCGGTTTAAGGTTCAAAGCTCTTCTTGGAAGATCGTATTTTTTACAACTAAGGAGATGATGTGAGAAGGTAAGATGGACATTAACAACAATCGCAGGTTGGTGGGAATAAGCCTCTCAATAAATAACTGTGTGTTAATTTTGTGTGTCCAATTCGGACACGGGCAAGAACGACCTCGTCTTTTCGGATTTTTCTACCAGCAGTTTTCCAACGCTCAGTAATTTCTTTGATTTGTCCCCATGGCCCCATACTTATTGTCATGTTTTCTGACCAGTCTGACTTCCCTCTGTTATATTATGAATATGAAGCTTAAATACCAAATATTGTCATCAACAAATATTTACTAGGTGATGTACTTCGAAAATGTTTATTTGTTCTACATCTTACTCGATGCTTAACTGTTTCATTCAATGCTAAAGATCGTAATAGTTAATAGCTAAAATCGGAAACTGAATAGGGGAGAAACCGAGAGGGGGGGAATCTGAAAAGCTAAAATATGCCCGTTATTTTACGAATAAATAGAGAATATGTGGTGAGATGAAATCACAACATTTTTATTTACAATGAATTCATACTGAGGGAGAAAAACGGTATTGAATGTGAGATGTTATCATTCCAGTTGAAGGGGAAATCTGCCAAGTGATGATGATGTTGATGTAAGACAGATATTTCCACTCAGCTGACGTTGCTTACAGGCTTGATGATTCATCTGTAACGACTTTAAAAATAACATTATTACCAGGCGGTGGAAAGGAAATAAATAATGCATATAAAATTGTCTAATAGGATAATAAAAAAAAAGCATAATGTCTGTTTATAGTGAGATGGTTGCAGTCATACAATACAAGGTCAAACATTAGATATGGCACAGCTGTTGATTATTAATGTCTACAGTGCCGCTCTCTCTGGACATTTCGTAACTTGGAGTATTTACTATGATACAACTGGTGAGTACAATTATTTAATTCGAGTGCGAAGTTCATTGGAATAATAATATAAATCTAAAAGTTTAAACAAATGTTATGTCTGTCACCCAGGGCCAGCCTGAAATAAGCAAAGTTTCCATGTACTAAAGTATTATATTCTCCATTTTTCACTTAGTTATAACCCTGAGTAAACAAGGTTCGTATAAACTAGGCATGAGTTATTTTGTTATATAATTGTTTCAAATGAAAATCACATGAGTACAAGTGGGGGTTTACTTCAAGGCTGTGCATTACATTATTATCAAAATTGGTTACATAAGAAGATAAAACCTTTCGATCGGTCTTGTATCCCCACTCCCAGTCTCATTTCGGTCATTTAGTTCTTTTTGAATATCGGCTTTGGAAAGATCGAAAAAAATTGTGGCCGATGGGGCAATACGTAAATCAAATACTTATGTATGACGTCATAAAAACACAACTCTCTAGTTACCACAGTATGAGGTCTATTAAAAAGAAACTTGATATTGAAGCTGGTCTTGGGATTTTCTCAAAAAATAAACCTCTAATGTTTGTCTGATTTTCTATTTAAATTAGACGGGGATCAATTTGTTTCAGACCATTTTAAGAACAATCGCATCAAAGTTTAAAATCTTTTCTGTCGGTCTGTTTGTTACTCAAGCACTCAAAATCGACTGGAAGGATGTATTTGGGATTTTATACTTGTGAGTCAACTATCACAAGGCAGAACATGGGCTATATTAGAATCCGAATATTCAACTCGTTTTATCGAGAAAAAAAAATGTAGAGAACATATTCTGTTTAGAATAATGATTTGAGTCCTAGAACGATGTATTTTTTTATGAATTGGTAAGTTTTGACTTCCGACTAACGGGCTCCCGACATTATTCGTGTTCTATGAAATGCCTAAATAGAATTGAAAACATGTTTTGAATGTGTGTTAAGGTACTGGATATTGTTAAGGTGCGCTGTTTTATAATTAGCTTCCATCCTCAAGAGTGGGGGTTTAGTTCGACGTAAATGTTTGTCTTAATATTGATTTTAACACAATGACGTAAAGATCACATTGGGTTTAAAATGTATTTTTCAGCCCTAATACTTGTTCTGTCTTCTTCTAATTCTGAAATTCTTATTCTCAGCTTGTCAATATTTGGAAGTTTGTCAATATTCGTCCAATATCCATTTCATGCATCACACGTGGAACAATATCAAGGCAGTTTCACGAAAACAAAGGGATTAGACTGAGCTAACCAATATTTACATTTTGCCGGAAAACATTTATGAATTCAATTTGTCCAATTGTCACATTTTACTTCACGAATGAGAGTGCAGTTATTTTATATGTTAAAGGACATTTATGTTACGCGATGAAAATAACTGGATGATTTCTTGTTAACTTAGTCCAATCATAATATTTACATGGGGAACTATTTCTATTTGTACTTATTAACGATGGATATCACAGCTAGTCGGTGTTAGCTTAAGGTGTGAAGTGGAACCTTTACTGAAGATAACAGCACTGTAATGTTAGAGATTGAGTAAAATGTACAGAGTATTCAACGGTTTTCAAATATTCAACAGCCGCTAATGTGTTGTGATGAGCATGTATATGTCACTACCGGAGAACCACATCTCTTCCTTCAAAGCCTCACATGGGTTCAACAGAAAGTCGGAGGGAGCAGAGAGTTACTGTAAGGTCCAATATCGGTGAAACTCAAATTCGGTAAAGGATTCGTCGCATTGCGTTGGAGCATTGTCATGAACCAGACAAACAGTCTGAAAATGTGGGAAATCTGCTTAGTTCTTCTTCTGAGGTGGGGATTTCCAAGACAGCTCTTCATCAAAGAACAGAATATATTCAAACATTTAGTCAACGGATCCCAGCGTTATCAGTTGACACAATTCGTCAAGAGAGCGAGATTGCCTGTTATCATTCACTACCTTCCGGCTCCATATTTCCAGCTGAATCATCTGCTCTTCATTCAGGGCTAAGTGGTTCTCAGAAAACACAACGTTCCTGCACGTGCAAATAATCAAGCAATCATACATAGCAACTAATTGCCAATGCGTTCATGGTTAATGGACTTTCAATCTGTTGGTAGTTAATTCTGCAGACCCTTTCCTCAAAAATTTTCCTGACAGCAGCAAGTTTTTCCTTCGCACTTCCTGGACTACAAATTACTCTTTTCGAATTTTTTCAAGCATCTCTTAATAGCTGCCAGATATGTGGAAATATCACCTAGTGTGAGAGTTATTGGGTCTAAATACTGTTCCAAGATTAAAGCAGGTGAGAAAATCAACTGACATGATGTGACAGTAAGGTTTCCACCTTATTATTTCTTAAAAAGGTGCGCGCACATGCATTGCGCTCACACTCACTATTTCGCCATAATGCAAAACATTTCTTTGCGCGTGGCATTTATATGTGCGTCTTGGTATTATGGAATATCATGATTCAATTGAATCTAACAGAAAAATATGCACCTCCTACTAGTCAAAAACTGTATTTTATAGATAACTAGCTAAGGCACTCGGCTTCGCCCGAGAAAACATTAGTGGCTAAATAATGATGGTATTCATTTTGGGATTTACTTTGTACAATATTTTTACATTTTCCCATCTCAATGCTCAGGAGTTACACCGGTTAATATAGTTAATACGATAATGTATTAAAATAATTAATTAATTAAATGGCTTAAACAACTCATTGAAATATAATGTTAGCAGTGAGGGGACAGAAAGGAAGTCTCCCACCTCTCCTCCCTACTCTACACACTATTCTCAGATTCTGATGTATTCAAGCCCAAGCAAAACATATGACACCAAATTCTTGGCAGATTCTAGGTTTGCCACAACTGAAAACAAACTTCGAGAACTAAAACATATACTTCGTGAATGATCTTCCTTAGAAAGGCTGTTTAGATGAGTTCTTAACGACTTTAAGAATTTGCCATTCACGACTGACACCTACTTACGTAGTGGAGAAGACAAACCCTACTGCCTCAACTGTAACTGTAGGCATGTTATAAAAGTTTAACAATAAATAAATCTATACACTGATATCACAACACAACCGTGAATGTTAAGTGAATAAATCGGTAAAAAGCGGTAATAAGAAATCCCGACTGGAAGCGTGTGAAATGTAAACAATGAGGTCTGATAACATCTCACTGAAAAGAAAAGCAATTTCTGAAATATATCAGAATATAATATATTACGAGTAGTTTTATTAAAAAATATTTACTATATCTTGTACTGTAATTTTTATTTCAATCAGTCAAATTTTAGTAGTTCAAAAACCTAAGAGGAGCCATACATATGTAGCCAATACATAGACCGCTTATTACGCTATTTGAAACGTAACAACATTTAAAAAAAAATTATAATGTAAGAAAATACCGAATATATATGCAATATGTATCGTAATTTTTTATCATTACAATATATGAAGATAAAATATATATATTTTCTTCAGTAAACCCTCACTCTTAAGGGATTTTTACTTTAAAGCAGTATGTCTGGCTTAAATATCAATTCTTGATCTCAGAGAGTTCATTCTAAGCTAGAAATAGAGAATTGAAACGCAGATAAATCATCCAATGTGGAAAATCTGCTTTTATAACGCTGTTCCCTCGTTTCGATTTTTCTGGTGATTCCTCTAGATTACAACCTCCGTAGATTGATATACGTTGTAGAGCTGTGGATGCTTCGCAAAAAATGTGAAAGGAATAATCCTTGGAAGTACCGTTGTACATCACTGTCTAGTTAGAAGTTCATTTTATTTTTCTTCAGTTCAGTGTTGACAGACTGTATTTTTACCAACTAACTATATTTTCCTCGCTGTGAACAATCTTTCGAATATAAACATTATATTTAATTGACTATTTATCATGATAAAAGTTGCTGTAATTAAATTATCTTATGATTACGTTGCTGTAATAATTAATAAATAATATTATACATATAAAGATGGATGGCTTTAAGGGACAACTTACCGCCCATAAATAAAATCTATTTGTGTTGAATGTTTAATTAAATTCAACTTGAATGCTTTAAATTAATTTATAATTTTTTATACTTAAATGTACAAGTTTGTAATGTTTTGTAGGTAATTTATGAGATATACCGTGAGTGTTAAATGCCTACTACTGAGATTAAATATTTAATAGAAAAATTAAATGTGGCTTGGTTAATAGTCAGTTATGCTTACAATTGTGGTTTATAGGTTTCCACACGTACTCGCTCATTCATATACATGTAAATAAGTTGCTCATTGCAAAGCTTCACAATTCACAGCCTGTTAAAATAATGGTTCGCATTCATAGCTTTCTGGAGAGTTTGAGGAAGTTATATACAATTTAAGTGTCTCCAATTCGAGTTATAGATTCTCTTGGGAAATGAACGTTCAATAAATGAATAATTTGCTGATTTATCATGATTTTTTATTTCCCATCTAATTTAAAATTCTGATATTTCTTTAAAATATGGATCTGGCATTCCGTACGTTTCATACCTATGTTGTAACAACAAATACGTGCGTGTTTTATGTATCTTACGTGGATATAATTCTCACGTCATCACTACCAAACTTGAAACTAATCATTTGATGTACATCGAAGTATAGAACTCATCATTTTATGAGGCTAAACAACTGCGTGACGGACCTTTGATATTAATAATCTCATTTATATTATTCAATTTGTGAATGTTTTCTCTGTTTTCATAGATAGTGGCAGTTTCTGTGATTCTGATGACTGGTGGTGAAAGACACTCTCACTATAATGAAAAGCCATACTATTTACCGGACTTGGACTATATCCATTCCAACAGGTAGGTAGATTTATAATAATATACACATGTATATATTTCATTAGTTTCATTTACGATTTTACATTTTACTCGCCGGAGTAATCGAAATTGGAAACGATAAATATAAAATTTAGGACGCGTTAGTGATGACGTCCTACAAAATACAATTCACTTTAGCTGCTATAGTAAGAACCGTGAGTTCATAATCATACTGACTTTTGTCAAAAGAGCTTGTGCCGAATGAAACTTGGCTTCACAAAAGTTTCCGATGAGTGTTTGGAAATTCATTCGATTATACCCTTTCTGGGTTTTAACCCTTCTTGTTTCAATTACAAGAACTCTCATTAGCAACATGTCAGTGAGGCAAGACTGGGGGGTAGATTATAGTTGTTGTCTGCATATTTATACTGGCTAATAGTCTATCATTAGTCAGCTGATGCAGGCTGCAGGCTACCGTGGGATGGCTATCTAACAACTATGGCCTTGAATCGAATTTCCTCCACTCATGCCTTTGCTGGTCTGAATGGAATTTTTCCTCATGATGCCTTTATTGCTGGATGGTCTGATGCAAAAGGAAATGGAAAACTACTTCACGTCCTTGTGACCCTCTTATACCCCTGTTTGTTCCCCTGAAAATTAGGTTTACCTCTTCACGAGATAAATTACCACGTTTAGCCTGCAAATACTCCGTGACGTTTAGTTCACACGACCTATTATATTCCATCCTGGTGTCACAAAACTGTTTGTCATACAGTCTTTAACTTTTTCGTTTAGTCAACTTTGTCCTAGGTTAACTGAAGACACTCAAACGCTTTTCGGAAACGGCTATGAAGCCACGTTTCATTCGACAAAAGCTATTTTAACAACGACAAACTTCATTTGAAAAAATATCACTAAACAATGCAGTTTAGACATAACTCCAATCGTTCCATCGCTTCTGCGCGTTGATGATGAGTTAGCGTCAGTAAGAAAACGGGTTACCAAAATCCCACCACCTGAAACATGACAATCGGTGTATAACTGCATGAAGTTAAGTTTCGAAATCCCATTTTCAAAGATGATTCGTTCGGGCAACTGTGTTTCGACTTTTGGCGTCTCTCCAGCTAGTCGTGTGCTACACGTGAACTCCAAGTTCCTATGGCAAAGTTGACTAACCGGAAACGTTTAAGACTTTGTGTCAAACTGTTAGTAAGGTACAAGGATGGTAGTCCAAGACATTGTTTGAACTAAATGTCGTATAGTGTAGTGTAAAACTTAATATTTAACCTGACCATGAGGTGTTTAACGATATAATACCATAAGCCGTATATAATAACGTATTTCTTAATTGATCTTAAATGGTGCACTGGTCCACGTCATCTGATATTCTGACATTTACTTCTCCCCTAGAGCCCAATGTAACGTAGAGTTGAAAAATCAATTGTGCATAATGAATTTTATAATATATCAACTACAAACGAAAATCACATGGGCAGCACCTTACTGTAGCCTTGCTTGAAGATTGCATAGACAGCGACTTTTTTTTCACTATTTTGATTGGAATTTTATCTTCAAACAATTTTAAATCAGGTATGTTACTTTTTTAATGTCTAAGACTGTGACAACAGAGAACTAGCAATGAATTAACAGAGTTAACATTCGGAGGAACAGTATAAGCCATGAAGCTTGCTGACAATATTCCGCAGCCCTAAATGAGGGAAGGAAGGAAGAATCATAACGAAAATCTTTATTTCAAGGTGTAGCTGTATAATATCCTTTCTGAAGAATAGTATCCATTTCATATGCTATCGGAAAAAGGAAGTTATGCTATCACACCATTCGTATAAGACTCATTGTTTAGGTTTTTGTAAAATAAATCATTCATTATTTTTATTGTAATATATATTATATTAGTACTAGCATCACTATTTTATATGAATATATATATATATATATATATATATATATATATATATATATATAAAATTTGCTAATCTGAGTTTTCGTTCCTTGTAAACTGTTCAAACTACTCAAACAATTTTGCTAATTAAATAATTTAAATCTACAAATTTAACTTAAAATAATAAAAAATAATCATTCTGTCCCTAAGTTTTCACTTTACTAGACACGCATTAAAACCAAAAACACATTCATATATGAACGAATAGTGTTTTTCCTCGCCTGGGAATCTGGAGTCCGTGTGGCAACTTTGAAAGCCTAATACTCAATGGGAAATTTGCTAAAAGACACATAAATTGGGTCAATATTCATGTTTCAGAATAATTTTTCGGTCAATAATTAATATAAATAGTTTCACCATTAAACTAAATTTGTTATGTTATATTTTTTGAGGCAACGTATAAGAATAAATATATTTTTATTTAAGGCCACTGGAAAACCTACTATTAGCTCTTCGATTATCGTCTTCCTCCTTCTGGCTAGTGTCAGTTCATACATTCAGTATGTCGTAATTTGACTTGTCCAAATCTGCTAAGTTTACGCTGCTCGTGCGTCAAGCACTTTTTGACAAATAATAATAAAAGTATAATTTGAAACGTAACATTTGCTATGTGCCGGTGCGTTGGCTACTTTAGACATGTCTAGGCATTGACGGCCAACACCGAGCGAATATTACCAACAGTTTCTGTGCCAAGGCTCACGTTCAACCTTTACCTCGCAAGTCGTCTAATGCATTATGCTAAGTGATACTTATTTATGTTTATTCCTCATAAAAAGGTTTTCATCAGTTTATTTTCTTTAAATGGTTTGCCATTGGCTCCAGCTGTGATAAGAGTTCCTTGACAGCCTGACTCATAATGGTGTCCCGTCAAAATATAAAGCAATTCATAATCCAAACCTTTTCATCATATCCCCTCATTCTGATGATCTAAGATACTCGAGGAGTTTGAAATGGTCATTTAATTTAAGTTAACAATAGGTGCTATCTTTCGTGGACAGATTAAATAATTATCGATTCTCAGAAGACTATAATAATTGGATTATCTTAGTCTTAGAACTAAAAAGCTTAATTCAATTTGTAGATTAATTTTAATACCAGAGATGAGAAGGCGGTGCCCTGAAGCCTGAGTAATGCCTTTGATTATAGAGTTTGTGTTTTAAATTCGAAGTAAACCTCCCTCTAAAGAAGTCCGTCACGCAGGGGCTGCGTTAACTAAACACATTTCCCACGTACGCCACATATTTTCATGTATAACATAATTTCAAAGTTCAAAGAGACCAATACTTGGTATTTAAACTTAGAATAAAGTAGTTCATTACATTATAGCTTATTGTTAATGTGACATAACAAGGAGTAGGAGTGGGGATTTACTGATGATTACTTGTTTTAATGTTTATAAAACAAAATTTACAGACAATTAAATGTCCCATACTATTGCTTCTATACACGTTTCCGACTTATAATAATGAAGATATTTTGAATTTTCAAAATTCCTTGCCTCACACCCAGTCTGATTTCAGCCGTTAACGAACTTGATCTTTTTTTTTTTTTTTCTTTTTTTTCACAAAACGCTTATGTGTCGAGTTTGGTTACGATAAAACAGTAATTGCGGCCACTAGAGTGGTAACGAACACACACACACGTATATATATATATATATATATAAAATTGTAACCTCTGTCTGAACATTGATTTTTTTCGCGAAATTTCACGATAGCTTTTCGTTTCACATGTCATAGACACCATAACTGCATTTTGTTTCTTTGTTGTCTGTTTGTTTGTTTATTTGTTTGCTACCTTTTCACGCATAAACGGCTGAACCGAATTTTACGAAACTTGGTATGTATATTACTACTAACCCAACTTAGACTTTAGGCTATATTAATATCCTCTGAAACGAATAGAAGTGGGGGTTATAAGGGAAGCCAGAAATTAAAAATAGCGATATTTCGTTTCCTGTTGGTTTTTCGGCAAATGTGAACATTACAAAAGTTGTTTATTTTGTTATTTAGAGTAACTTTTGTTTCATACACTTTTTTCGTATACCGAATTATAAACGAGATATACGCTAAAACCTATAGCGGAAGTGAATAATTTTATTTGGGGCAAAACAGCCAACCGAAATAAATAAAACTCGGTATATGTATTAGCACTAACCCTTTCATTATAACAAGCCATACCAACAATTCTAGGGACGGGCAGGAGTGGGGGTTATAAGTGAAGCCAGAACATAAAAATAGCGATATTTCGTTTCCTATTAGTTTTTCGACAAATATGAACATTACAAAAGTTGTTTATTTTGTTATTTAGAGTAACTTGTCTTATATACACTTTTTTCGTATACCGAATTATAAACGATATATACGCTAAAACCTATAGCGGAAGTGAACAATTTTATTTGGGACAAAAGATTCAACCGAAATAAATAAAACTCGGTATGTGTATAAGCACTAACGCTTTCATTATAACAAGTCATACCAACAATTCTAGGGACGGGCAGGAGTGGGGGGTGTAAGGGAGGCCTGAATTTAGAAATAGCAGTATTTCGTTTTGTATTCGTTTTTCGGTAAATATGAACATAACAAAAGTTGTTTATTTTCTTATTTAATGACTCTTTTGTCATATGAATTTTTGTCTTTTAACAAATTATAAATGAGATATACACTATAAACTAAAGCGGGAGTAAACTATTTCATAGGGCGTTAACGATTAAACCGAACTTTAAAAAAGTCGGTATGTCAATTAGCATTAATTCTTCCGTGATTATAAGCTATATTAAAATTTTTAGGTTAGAACGGGAGTGGGGGTTATAAGGGAGTCCTGAAATAAAAATTCACTATATTGCATTGTCTACCCGTATTTGTTTTTCGACAAATATGCACATAACAAAAGTTGTTTACTTTGTTATTTAGATTAACTTTTGTTTTATACATTTCTCCAGGAACAATGTGTGGAGCAAGTAATTTGCGTAGAAATATTGATATGCTCAACAATTCATTCCAATTTTAACTATGAGGTACCTCACCTGGAAAAATTAATTCAAATCTATGTTATTATTTTTTCCTTAATAACTGAAATCAATGCATAATGCACAGGAGACGGGAAATATGACAATTTGGAGGAGCAGTGAAGACTTACATAAAAATTAATCTTATTATTAAACAATTCACAACAACAACGGGTATTAACCCTAAACACTGGGACGGGTAAATGGCAAAATATTGTGCAAAGTAAAGCCTTGCCAAAATAATACCATCACCATTCAGCCTCAAATCAATTCCCGGGTGAAGCCGGGTATCTGAGCGAGTATACATATATATTTATAAAATCACGTCATGAATACTACGTCAATAGCTGATTTCCCTTAAGGGAAATCTGCAAACAGAAGTCTTATATTGTCTAGTCAACTAACAAATTCAAAACTATATTGAAAACGAAGGAACTATTTTGAGAGATACAAAAACAAACTGGGCCTCCAACAGTTTCAATTTTCCCATAATATTCATATTAATTGTAAAAGTTTTCTTTTTCTTCAAGAAAGTAAAGAAAGAATTGTTTGCCACAATGGCATTTACATATCAACACTTTTCATGGATCAGATCTCATACATGTCAAATGTACAGAATGCTTCACTGAATAATCTGCGTGTTGTAGTAAACCGTTTTTAGTAGCCAATAATACCAATATCGTCAACATGACTATGTCATCCAACATCAAGGGACAGCTGAACTATAATATCCACAATAGTGTGGCTATAAAAAAAATTGAATTTTATATTCTAAATTTTAGTTATGGTCCCTCTTGAAATGTCGACGTATGCTGTCGTATTTGATGGTACGTTATTTCCGAAATGGCCGCTGTCCGTGCCTGTATCATGGTTAGTAAAGTACTGGACAGTTTGGAACAGCTATTTTTATCAAGTAGCTATTAAAAATAATTAAATAGTTAAGACTTATGATCTTGTATGACATTAATCATTTTCAAGTTGCTTTCCTTCCAGGCACTCATATGGGATATACTACAAAGATGCCACCGCTGGCCAGGTAGTCCTCGTTTCGTCGGATGACTCTAGTGAGAGTGAAGAGCATTCGGAATTATGATCAACCTTGACGACGATATATTTTGGCGGTTTTTAAGGAGAGAATATTCAAATATTTATGTTTATTTATTATTAGTTAATAAAGACAATATACAAAAAATGATTTTTATAAATTCATACTCGATTCGTGTAGAAAGAAAAGAGAGTTGCTAAGTCTACACATGTAACTTGAGTTCCTATAATCTCTAATCCATGTTACATCAATTCAAGAATCTCATAACCTTCAATGGCCTTACATTACTTGCCCACCTTCCTGTCGCGATATATTCTTGTAAATTACATACTTTAAATAGTAACGCAAAAAGTCACTTATTAAATACGTAAAAGCAATTTCGACATTCCAACTAATTCAAATTAAAAAAACCTAGTCATACATAACTATTCAGTTGTTGATGAATAGTTATTACCTACTTATAATGAGGTCGAACGCACAAACAAATCGAAAAACTCCAAAGAGATTTATTAAGAGATTCTCAAACATACCCCTAATTATGCACTATATGCTGAGACAGAAGCACCATTATTTTTATTTACCGCTTCCCTAATCTTGAAATTCATAGCTAATGTCTTGAACACGAGTGATGATAGGCTAACAAAGAAACTGGCATTAAAAAGTATAAAGAAAAAACATATTCTTGTATGATAACGGTGCTGAAATTTGCCAAACAGTAAATCTTATCATACATGAATTTTTCAAAAGCTCTATCAGTGAGAAGAAAACAATTTTAAAGAAATTACTGAAGCAATTGCAGTCAATAAAAATTGATAAATTTAAATAAAACCTTGCCGATGCACAATTCCACGGTTTATGCAAAGAACTCTCAATTAACTCCCAAGCATTAGAATACACTATAGTAAATAATCTCCACTATACCAGAGCAATAGCCAGAACCAGACCAGTTTCTCTCAACCTGAACAAAGAAGCCTTGGATTTGAGGTGACACCGCGGACAGGTGGCTGTGTGTTTGGTCGAAATACTCTCAGCAGGGATAGATAACGTAATGACCATCCTGAACAGAGGTAACATTGACTTGTTTGATTGACATTGATTTTTCGGGATTGTTCCTCTAGATCCTAAACATAAATTGATCATTGCCAAACTCTTCGCGGAATTTTTCTTTTTTTCATTTTCTACCTTTAAAATTGGTTCACGTCATTGCATTCGTACCTTATTGCAGGCTCTATGGATAAAGGCATATTTAGCTTTGGGAAAAATAAAGAAGAATGTTTTATTATGTACTGTATCGTGCTAATGGTACATACCAACCACTTTGTTAATTTATTATGAATTCCTAAAATAATTGTAGTACAATTGGCTGCAAAATAAATTTACTTACATAAGGTCACACTATTTTAACTACTTGGGTTTATAATCATTACCATTACCACTATTGAGTATATCTTCGGAAGGAATCATATGTATATTTCTAGAACAGTGTATATATAACAAAATCTATCTTGATTTACAGCTGTCCTATATCTTGAAGGTTATGTATATTGGGCACTTGTGATCAATATTGTATAAATATATGATATTGCTATATAACGATAGTATTTATTATAATGAGCATTGTATTCATATTTTTTATTTGTCAGTTTTCAATACTCTTTATTTTATATAATTTGGAGTTATTGTGTTCATTTTTTATAAGTAATTTTCATTTATCATAATTTATTTAATTGATTTTGCTATTTTACTGTTTCAAGAAATAGATGACTAGTTATTGAATAAATGCGTTTTTTTCTTTGTAATTTTATAAAATGTTTATGAATCATATGAAAACCAAAACACATCCGGCCATTCATGGGATATGGACAGACAAATCCGCACTTCCAGAAGCATAGTTTCGTAACTTCCAAATCTGTGTTTGGCTTTAAGTCTTTTTTCATTATTTTTAAGTTCTCTTTGTTACTAGATACTGTTGTAACTTCAACTACAAATAAAACATTACGACATCAACAAATTTACAATACTTTGTAAGTATACTGTCGTATGTAACACACAACAGTATTTTATGGTATAATAATGTATTTTTAAGTTACGACTCTATTCTTCTGGAGGTGCGAAATATTAAATGTTTTCCGCTTTATAATCAACCTTTAGTTTCAAATATTACTTCAAACTCATCTTAATGACTGCTTAGACATTAAGATGATTTTGAAGTAATATTTTAAAAAAAAAAAAATAAATAGATTCTTGAATGAATTAAAAAAATGTATACTTCAAAGAAGTAGAAGAACATGGATGTTAATAAATCATATTAGACATATTAGAGTAGTGCCATGTTCTAAGTGAATAGGAAAAGCTCACGTGTCCATTAATTAAAAAGAGCAAACGAGGTCGCAATAATTATTATCAACTCTTATCTATTTATTTATTTAGTCGATATAAATTACAAAAAGGTGAGTCATTTTTTTGAGAACACTGAATCCACTTATGTGGAACGGCATTATTTTAATTATTGAGTAATATTATTTTCCCCTGAACATTGCGCCAGCAAGGGGAGTGATGGATGCGAACTTGTCTTCGAGCGGTTGTGTTAGCTGGGGTGTGTTCTGGACATCTGCATGGAAGCCCGTCTGATCAGCATACCAGGTGACGGTGATGAGTTGGCCATCAGGTGCTGTATAGGAGTACTTGCCTCGGGCTGTCTGCACTTCTGCTCCATCATCTCCTAGCTTCATCAGGGAGCCTTCTTCTTCAACATTAATCCCGTTGCCAGTTCCGTAGCTGTAATAATATTCCCCATTAGATAAATATCAATGAAAAAAAAAGTCACGTAGGGGCTGGGTAAACTGAGCAGATTTTCCACGTATTTGCATTTATCTCAAAAAGTAAAAGCTCAATGAAATTAATATTTGTCATTTATGCTTCAAATAATGTGCTTCATAATGGTTTACTGAAGGCCATAAACTATAAAATGCAAATATCTCGGTTAATAATCAGGATAGTGAAAACAGGTACATACAAAGCAACTTAGTAGAACATTATAAATTTACAGTAAGATTGGTTCGATCCGACGCATAATAACGGGGTTATTAAATTTTTTCGAAATTCCACATCTCTAACCCCTTTTACCCCACCCCCTCTTCCACTGATCAGATTTCATCCATTAACGAATTTGATCTTTCTTTTTAAATGAAACAATTAAATTTCGAATTTGGGAACGATTAAAGAAAATTGCGGCCGCTAGAGTGATAACAGACAAATACACACACACACACACACACACACACACACATTATATATATATATATATATATATATATATATATATATATATATATATATATATATATATATATATATATATATATAGAATTGTAACATCTGTCTGTGGATTGAGTTTTTCACGAAATTTCACGATAATTTTTCGTTTCACACGTCATAGACACTTTAACTGGATTTTGTTTCTTTCGTGTATGTTTGTTTGTTACCTTTTCTCGCATAAACGGCTGAGCCGAATTTTATGAAACTTACTTGATATGTATAATACTCCTGGCCCAACTTAGGCTTTTGGCTATATTAATATTCTCTGAGACGAACAGGAGTGGGGGGAAGCCTGAAATTAAAAATAGGAATATTTCGTTTCCTATTGGTTTTTCGGCAAATATGCACATAACAAAAGCTGTTTATTTTCTTATTTAGAGTAATTTTTGTTATATACTCTTTTGTCGTATGCCGAGTTATAAACGAGATATATGCTAAAGCCTATAGCGGAATTGAACAATTTTATTTGGGACAAAAGACCCAACCGAATTAAATAAAGCTCGGTATATGTATTAGTACTAACGTCTCCATTATAATTAGCCATACCAACATTTCTAGGGACGGGCAGGAGTGGGGATTTTAAGGGAGGCTTTAATTTAAAAATAGCGGTATTTCGTTTTCTATTCGTTTTTCGGCAAATATGAACATGACAAAAGTAGTTTATTTTTCTATTTAAAGTAAATTTTGTTATATAGAAAAGTATAAATGAGATATACACTAAAATCTAAAGCGGGAGCCAACAATTTTGTTGGGCACTAACGATTGAACCAAACTTAGCAAAACTCGGTGTGTGAATTAGCATTAATTCTTCCATAATTATAAGCTATATTAAAATTTTTAGGTTCAATGGGGAGTGGGGATTATAAGAGAGGCTGAAATGAAAAACTAGCTTTTTATATTTTTCTATTTGTTTTTCGGCAAACGTGCACATAACAAAAGTTGTTAACTTTGTTATTTAGAGTATCTTTTGTGTGCATTCACTTTTGTCGTAAAATGAAGTAAACACGGGATATATGCTAACGGGAGGCAATAATTATATTATGACAAATGATGTTATGTTTGTCTTATATGATAGTTCAAAGTATGATTCGGATTATTTTTAATAAATGAATATTATTACAAATGATGTTATGTTTTCGTCTTATATGATAGTTCAAAGTATGATTCGGAATAATGAGGTTATAAATCTTCGTCACCCCCCTCCTCGTTTATTTATTTTTCCTAGAAAATAAATTTGTTATTTATTTCCAATAGAAATATAAACTAAAAGAGCATTTTCATTATTTAATTTGTATAATGTACCTTGATGTTATTGAAACGAATATGTAATATCATAACAATTAAATGTTAATGGTTATATCATTATGACAAAAAACAATATGCGTTTAAACTCGACATGATATTTTTAGGTTACCACTATTATTTAATTCCTTTCGGTTGATAAATTATTAAAATAAGGTTTTGAATCAATAATTTAAAGGGAAGAATGTAGAGAAGTCTCATGCGGGAGCGGAAGATGACGGGAGCCTTACCAGTTTATTGAGTTTACTTATTTCCCGTCTGGCACTACTGGAAGTGATTTTCAGTGAGATTCACTATTACAAATATAATCTTAAGTGCAAAACATTACCTAAACTATACGAGCTCGGATTGGCTTTTGAAAGGAAATATGTTCATTATAGATGATATTTAATTCTAATAAATGCTACCCATGATTATAGTTTGAATTATTGAAAAACGGTGAGTCAAAAAGTGTAGAGGGATAGATTAGGAACACATTTTCATTTATCCTTCAAAACTAAAATTTCTATTCTATTAATCCCCAAAAGTTACCCTTCAGGGTTGGCTATTTCTGAAAATCATTACGTCGTGGAGGGAAGTGTAATTGTACACATTGAAGTCTTACTATCAAAATACCATCATTAGTCAGTCAAGAATCATTTCCCGGGCATCGCCGGGTACCTTAGCTAGTATATATATATATATATATATATATATATATATATATATATATATATATATATATATATATAATATTGAACGGACCTCATTTTCGTCATCTACTGGGTATAATTGATGGACATTTTAAGACATTTTCCGAAAATCGTCTCATGAGTACAACCTCAATGCCTGATTTATCTTAAGGGAAATCTGCTAAAACTTTCACTTCTGAACGGTGTTTGTGCACATGTTTACTTACCTCCAGTGCAAGAGCATCACCGTCGTCACATGGGGATTTCTTTAACTAAATATCTCACATTGTATTCTAAGTTTAGCCTGTAATAAGAATCCTTTTAGCAGATTTAACATAAGAGAAATCTGCTAAAATACTTTTCTGTCTGTAGTATTGCTGAACAGTAAATCTAATATAAGAGTTGAAGGTTAAGCCCTGACATCTAACTAGTAGTGGTTGTATATTGACCACAAGGTTTGTGCCGAGAGTGGAATAGACCCTCCATTGGTGATGCAAGCAGTCCGAATCTAGCCTACAGAGTGCCTCTATCTATTGCTACATATATCTATTAGTATACCATCTTCGCGCAAACTGTTACACTCACAAAGGGGTCTTACTAAATACATCATCTTATTCTATCCCTTTATGTATATTCAAATGACCCAAGGCTTCTAATAATTTCAACCTCCGCTCTATGATGATCTATTAGTTGATTTCCTTTAAGGGAAATCAGCTATTGAGGTTGTACTCAGGTCGTGGTTTTCGAAAAATGCCCTCAAATGCCAATCGATCCTACCCAGGAGGTAAAGATTAATCAATATAATTTTGAATGGACCTCATTTTCGTTATCTCCTGGGTAGGATCGATTGGCATTTGAGGGCATTTTTCGAAAATCACGACATGTATACAACCTCAATAGCTGATTTGAGGAAGTCAACTACTAGAGCATCATGGAACGGAGGTTGAAATTATTAGATACCTTGGGTTTTTGGGAACGCTTTAATGTGCATTATATTTTCACATTTCCTCATCTTCGTGTTTATTTATTCATAGTGTAGGGTTCGCTGCTAGGCGATATTGCTCATCAAAAAACAATGAAAATTAAAAAAATGAAAACAGGAACGCAAAACATTAAACAATACTATTAGAACAAGGCAAAGAAAGCTAAGAACGCAACCATAAAACAAAACTCCGTGTTTAGGTCATAAGCCTGAATAATTGACAATTAACGTGAACTTGTAGAATTTTTTAATCTCTGAAGATTCAAAAGAAAAAGTAAATCCTGATCAACCCGTCTGTACTGTTAAAAATATCGTGGAAAATATTAATAGTAACCATGGACTACATTCATTTTTATTTATTAAAAAACATTACTGAGGTGGCTTTGCTAGGGGAATATTTATGCAGAATAAAGAGTTTGACTGCTATTCAATGCAAGGCTGCCTGAGTTATAGTTTCATTACATTTTACAGCTTGCTGGGCAATCCAGGAACTGAGTTTGGCAGACTAAACGTGGTTAAGTGGTTAATATTTAATCCCAATTCTTTGTTCAAAACATATTAGTCACAAATGTCATATTAGTGGATAGAATTTTTTTTATTATAAACTAAGAAATATTCACAATTTCTATTCCCAAAAGCAGCCCCAAAAACATCAAATATACCTATTTTATGTATTTAAAAGCCTTTCTTAAAACTATTCTATAGAATTCCCGACGAAGGAACTTAGTATTCAAAATATTTAATAGATGTTTCACATTTTCTGTGTGTGCTTTTGCCGGGAAAGGGATACTTGCCCTTTGAACTTTAAACAGCCGTTTGTGGCAAATAAATGGTAGATCCGTTTTTACTTACGTAATAGAACAAAACTGTATATAACTAGTGTTACACTAAATAACAGACTAAAAAAAGTAGGTTATGTTTGAGTCTGCCGAAAAACGAATAGAAAATGAAATATAACAATATTTCATTTCAGCCTTCCTTTTCATTTTTAAAAATGTCTATATAGCTTATATTAAAGGATGTTCTAATGCTACCCCACATGCAGAGTTTCGTTTAGCGGTTTGTACTCATTTAAAATTGTTGAATCTCGCTATAGTTTTTATCGTGTATTTCATTTATACTTCGTTATAAGACAAAAGTGTAAATCAAATAAACGGTTGGTACGGCCAGTATAAATGATACTGTAGTCATACCTGTCGGTGCATACCTTTGTCACTGGCTGATTGTCGAGTACAGCTGGGCCAGGAGTATTGGTGAAAAAATCTCTGGTGTTGTCGTTTCGACATTCTGTCACAATATGTCTTATCGAGAAGGGAATGTTACAAATTGAGCAAGTAGGTCTGTCAGGTTTTGTCATGAAGTATGAGTGTGTTAATTTAGAGTGGCCAATTCTAAGTCTCGAGAGAGCTACTTCTTCTCCCCTAGAGTTTCTGAGACTGATGGCCACAAACAAATAGTGTTCTTTGTTGTTTGTTGTCAGTACTTGTGTCAGGCTAGTCGGAATAAAATAATAGTAGTAATAATAATAGTAATTGTGTTATTCCAGTCGAATGAAATAATAAATGCATTTTAAGTAATTGAGTCACTACACATCTCATTTTCGGCATAAATTATCAAATTATTGTGTAAATAGACATCTATAGTTAGAAAAATACTGCCTCATCTAAGATAGGAGACTGCCAACCTAGCATTCAGGAAGTCTGCTTAGATTAAACATCAATGCACTGACTGACCTGTATTTGTAGGATCCATCATAATTGTTTTCGTTTGTGTAGGATAGGATTGGTATTACTTGGTTTACGCTCTCTGATTGTGCTGCAACGGAAGCTGCCGCAACGACTAGAAGATACACTACCTGGAACAAAAAAAATATTACAGAAATGGAGAAACTAACTATAATATTTGATACTCTGGAGTGATAGACATTTATCTATTCTTGTAAAAAAAAAAAAAAGCTAGATTTAACCTATGGAATAAGAAATAGGGATATTTTCTTTAATTTTCTTCATACAACGTTCTTACAATTTTAGCAGATATACTTCAGTAAATCAGTTATTCGCGTTGTAGCCATAACTCAATTTACCAAACATTTCTTCAAATGTTCATCGGTACTACACAGAAGATGACGAAAATGAGGTCCGTTCAAAACTATATTTTTGACTGTTAACGCTATAAGTTGTGTTTAACCGTTATTTAATCGTTTTGGTCAAACTCGATACTTCAACTTTTATGAAAAATTAAAGATCAAGTTCGTTAATGGCTGAAATCTAACCAGTGTGAGGAGGGGAGGGGTTCGAGGGGTATTTCATAGAATCAGAATTATTGCAAATGAATGAATGTAAACCAGGTGTTGGCAACGCTTGACATGTGGCGGGCCAAACTTTAGTCAGCAAATACGGTCGCGGGCCGCTTTTAAAAGTAGTGCATTTTAAAGTAGTGTTGAAATTTTTAACGATAGATATCAGACATGAAGTTATAACGTTAATGTTATTATAATACAATTTATTAATATAACGAAATGAAATGAAAAAAATAGGTACAATACAATCAATGAGCTTGAATTTGGAAAACTAATCCATCGATGTTTGGATTGATTCCACTGATACAAAGACGAAAAGAATTTTCCAAATTATCGGCAGTCAGCCTTGCACGATGTTTTGAATTATTGACTTTCATCAATGAAAAGAACTTTTCGCATTTATAAGTACTGCCAAATGCACAAATCTCTCCTCATATTCTTTGGTTCATTTCATCATGAACGACTTCATCCCAAGGTTAAATGTTATTGGTGGAATTTGGCTCTGGAATAGGGGGGGGGGGTTAAAGGAGTGGGAATCAATATATCTCCTTTACAATGCCTCGGATCGTATAAAATAATATAGTACCAATTTTGTTAAATTTTTGATTTTATATAATTGTTGTTCTAAGCATTTTTCCATTACTCAAGTATTAAGCGAGTTTTGTTCGTACTTTCTTGTTTTCGCCTTTAGGTAACACCTCGGTCCCCCCCTCCTATCTGCCCCCCTCCTATAAACCTGATTTTTTTTACATGGAAATAGAGAATACATGTTGATATGGGATCAAAAGTGTGTTATACCAAAAGGTGGAAATCTGCTTAGTTTACGCAGCCCCTGCGTGACGGATTTTTTTTTCATTAAGTCTATTTTCAATTTTCTATCAATATCTTTTCCAAATAGTAACTAATCACAATGAATATTTAAGAAGATAATATATTTACTATTTACTTACTTCTGGTAAACAGAATTTTAGTCTGCTTGTGGTTCTAAAATTTGTAGAGTTTTAGGCATCTGCTAGTAAAGTACTCGATTGAGAAGTAGTATGCTTCAGTGATGTAATGTTTTGCAAATCACTTAAGGCCCGTAAATAAAGAAATCACACTTAAGCTACTAAATGCACGTGGATATGATCATACATTTCACTTAGTAAGAACACAAGAACTACAGAGTCAGACTATACATTAGTCAATTGAAGTAAAGTTTAAATAGCAAAGTCATACTTACAATTTCCATGTCAGAAACAATTCGGATGGTGTCTGACAGTTGCAGGGCAAGAATGTGCCGTGCGTGATGAGATTTCTAGGTTTTTAGTGCTGACCTCCGATCCAATCCCCACCACGGCCAGGCTGGGCCTAAAAACCTCACAAATATCTCCGTTGCCAAATCTTTAAACAAGGTGAGGAATATTTCCCAACTTTTAAAACAGAGAAAAAAATAAAGAAGAAAAGGAGTAATACCATTTATTCCGCTCCGAGTGTTAGCATTCAAGTGGCTGGCGCAACTCTGAGCTATCAAGGAATATAAATATATTTGACGTCAAGTCATTCCTTATTCCAATCTTTATTTGTTTCTGAGTAATAATATGTATTTATTCAATTGAGCTTCACTTACAATTAGTGGTTATGCTTTAAAGTGACCAGAATTATGGAAACCACAAAGAAGATATTTTGTATTCAACTATGAAAATAATGCAAACAACAGCACTTAATAAACATTAAAATATCCACAAGATAAATTAGATAACACTTTTAGCACAGTGATAACACCGTGACACGGTTATCAAAAAATGTTCTCCAATATTCATCGATCCTACCAAGGAGATTACGAAAAAGAGGTCTTTTCAAAATTACATATAACAGGAGAACAGGAGGAAGGGGCGGGGGATCATATTGGAGGGAAATTCAAAAATTTGAAACATCTCCCTTACTATAAGTCACATTGAAAAATTGTGCATTGCCAATTTTACTTAAAATTAAATTGCCTATAAATCTTGTGATATACATATTTTCTCTACTATGAATATTAGCATAGATATTTGATTTTTTTAGTTGTCATCCCTTAGTAAACCCTCATTCCTACTGAACTCAATTTAATGAAACTTGGTAAGAGTATTACTACTGACCCAATTAAGACTTTAAGCTATACAATAAACGTAGAAAACGTTTTTTATTTTGCTATTTAATGTGATTTTGTTATGTGCTCTTTCGCCGTATAAGGAACTATGAATGAGATATACACTACAAACTATAGAAGGTAACCCCAAACCCATCAAGATCATATTCTTTATTGACAGAAATCGCAACAAGAATAGGGAGTAGGGGTTCAAAGACGGATATTCGAAAATTCAAAATTGTGAATCAGATCAAAAAGTGTTAGAGAACCAATCTTATTAAAATATTGATAATCTAAAATGGGTTTTCTATTTATTTCTTCGTAACTCAAACATTACGGAGTAATTCGTCTTCCTGGTATCATAATATGTGGTGAGGTGAGATGAGATCATTATTGTTATGCCAGCACTTGGGAAATCTGCTTAGTATAAGCTGCCCCTGCTTATTGGACTTTTATTGGTCGTTAGGCATGTATATGTTACTGTAAAACCCCGGAATGTGGTGAATCCTACGATTTACCAGTAAATCTTAGGATTTACAAGAAGCGTTGGTAAATGTTCGATGTTGTTTTTCAAATCGGACTTTAGCCAGTAAACCTTAGGAGTTCCCAAGAGGCTTGGTAAAAGCTAGAATTATCTCAATTTTGGTAAATCCTAACATTTCCCAGCGTCTGCCGGTAAACGTTGGAATAAGGGTTACTAGAAATGAAAATTTTAGAATAAGTTTTATTATTATTTGTTACAGCATGGGAAAGAATTGTGGCACTTTGAATTGCACTTCACATTAGATAACAAACATTTCTTATTTGAACATTTTTTTAAGCAGTTGCATTTTTTGAAACCCTGGCCACCAACCAATGACTGTTGACGAACTGCGGTGCGAAGGCTTATCTCTTCGTCGGTCACTTCATCTGGAGACATGAAATTCTCGGTGAAAATTGTAAACTGAACCCGAGGCAAGGGGGAGTATCCCTGTTCCAACTCCTCTTGACTGGACATTTACCAATGAGCCTTGGTAAATCCGCACATTTACCAAACAGCATTGGTAAAAGTACGAAATCTCACATTTATTCAATGTTTTTCGGCCATTTACCAAGCTAGACGGTAAATCCGGGGAATGACCAACTGCCAAGCTGTAAAAGCTCGAATTTCGTCTAAATTTCGGACTTTAACCAGTTATCTTTGTAAATCCTAGTAGTTACCGGTAAGTCCTGCCATTTACCACACTTCGAAGTTTTACAGTAACATATACACCACATATATTGGAACAGTCATTAACTCTTAGTTGCTTAATTACTTCATGATTTTGTTTACTTTCGGTTGTATACTATTAAGTATTAAGATTAGTAAAACGGGGATGTTTATTTTGAAGGTCCCCTCCCCCCTTTCCATCATATTGCAACTCATGACTTTCGTTGTCAGTAACTCAAATTGAAGTTGAGCATGAAACTTCGCTGATATACGAGCGCGTATAAGGGAGTATATCGATTTTTATAAAAAAAAAAACCACATATATTTCATCTAAATCTCAATTATTTTAAATTCATTGACAACACATCTTAGATATATATTCCATTTTATCTATTAATTTATTTATTTTTATTATATTCTTTTTAATATTTTTTATTTGATTTCCCTATTATCCAACGTGATTGTTATGTTTCGTGATTCTCACGTTTCAGTTTTTGTAGTTAGTTTTGGATTCTATCTTTTATTTGTCCCCTTGTTGTGTTCGATTTCTGCTTTGTGTTCCTTTTCTATTTTTTGCTTTCCATTTTGTTTTTGTGTTCCATTTCTGATTTTCGTTTCAGCTCTGTTTTCTGCTCCATTTATGTTTTATATTTATATTTTCTGTTCCATTTCTGTTTTCCATTTCTCTATCTGTGTTCTATTTTTTTTTGTGTTCAATTTCTGTTTTGAGGTTTTATTTTCGTTTAAATTATATTTATTTTAAATTGTATGCACCTTCTTTATTTGAGCAACATCGCCACAGCTGCGAAGCTCCAATAAATAAATAAATAAAAATACTTTTGGTAGACACATCGTATTTTTAAAACCAGCCACCCCATTGTATTCGATGAAGTCAGGGTGGATGAAAAGCAAATAAAAAGAATCGCATATGAAACTATAGAAACAGTAAAATGACAGATTAAGTTCTACAGAGGCGATGGCAACAGGTTAAGCAGATTCTGGAAGGCCATCGTTCCCAACAAGATAGAACAACAAAGATGACTAAATCTCAAAAGTACAGATGCAGGATGAAGCACCCTGAGACACATAGTGAGAAAGACAGGGCTATAGGCAACGGATATTTATAATTAATTACAATAACGATAATATCTCAAAATAATGGAATTTTCTTTCTATATTTCGTCTTAATATTCACAGCAGTATTACCTTTACATATATGCATTTGAAGCTCGTTTACTCTAGAGTTATTAATTTTTGCAATTGGGGCCTTGGGCAATAATATTTTCCCTAACCTATCGGCACAACTGCCGAATGTGAAATGTGATGGTCTTATAAATGTAATAAATCGATATTAATATTCCAGTATAAATGCACCATTTAAATAATTAATATATTTTTAATTCTAATTTTTATTTATTTATTTTATAAAATAGAATATGAGGATATTTTGAATGTTAGTATATGAATACAGTTTAATTCTAGCTCAGCTCTAATTAGAGTTATAGAACCTACCAGGATTTAGATTAGCTATTGTTGAAAAATCACCAAATTGTTTTATAATATAATATAATAACAATAATATAAGTTTCTTATTCTCCGGCTGTTTTAGTTTTATAGTGACTTAGGTGAACAATTTCAAAACTCAGGTTGGTACTCTTGGTTTTCACACTAATTATGAATGACTTAAGAATGAGAGACAATAATTACTAATTTATATTTCCCATGTATGCTTTAGAATTGTAAATTCACTGGAGGGCGAAACGTTTACAGTTATAAAAACATGTTTAAAATTCTAGCACAATATTAATGACATCCAGCATCAATCCCACCACAGCTAGGCTGTGGGAATTTATTTAGTGGCGAACTCATTAAATAAAATCCTTAGTCCCACCCTGGCTAGAAAAGGGTGGTATCCTGTAGATAACCCTACGCAAATAGCCATAGTAGCACAAAGTGAACGTTATATAATAATAATTTATTTATTGGAACTTCGCAGCTTTGGTTATGTACGAGTAGCTCAGAAAAAAAAGCTGCTTAAAATTTAAAGAAAAAAAACAAAACAAAATTAATTTAAATGAAAACAAAACAGCAACACAGAAATTGAACACGAAAAACGGGAATGAAATACAAACCACAAATATAATAATAATAAAAGAATCCTCATCACAACAGGGTTAGTTGAGTAGATTGACGACTGTGAATACTGAACCAACATGACACAACCGTGTTGCTGGTCTAACATCAATTTTTCTCTAAGGTATTTTTTATCTTATTTGTTTAACAGATTTCCGATCTTTAGCCGAGCTTGGTCTCTAGATTTTCAAAACTCTTATTGAATTTTCCATCGTTCACAGGTGTCTAATTATGCAAATATAACTACAAAGGAGCAGAAGTCTTTGTTTAGTCGTTTCCTAACTCCATGTTTCACGCAACACTGAAGATTAGGGTAAGTGTAATGACTATGAAAAGGAGTGAAGTAGAAAACCATAAATATTTTATTTATTGCCCTCTGGATCGAAAAATGTTCTGGTTCTATGGTGTCGATTTTATACCTTAGAATTTCTCTTGTAAGACCTTGAAATCCAAAGGTAATAATGCGATTATATGTATACAGGCCAGACGTAATAGAGGAATAATCATATCTTCAATAGTTCGGTTTGGATTAAATAAAGCTGAGGCTAGAGAAAAGAGCAGGGAAAAAGTAAGAAGCTACGAACTGTGCTGTGAATATTTCCGGAGAAACGCAAAGTGAATGAATGTACCCTAAACCCTAAAGGATTCAGTATCTACTTCCAGAGCAACAACCCTTAAGGAATATGAACTTTTGAAGCAAGTAGTGTTGATAAGGGAGCTGATTAGTTATTTATTTTTTACCCTAAGCCCAGTAATACCTACGCCTTGGTTATAGTTACCCTTCTACTGAACATATCGCTCTATTATAAGGGGGCAGTAATTATTATTGTTCTTGTTTGTGTATACACTGAGTTTGGTAAGCAGGTAGACAAACTTCTTCATGTGTTTCTACTCTTCAAATGGAACAAAATTGTCCGGATGAGGTATGTTCCGAATCATAGCAGTATTGGAGAAAAATCGATTATTGTGATTTTTCAATGTTCCTTAGGGGAATGTTCCAAGGGCCTTAAATTCTCTTTAATGATCTTTTATTTTCATTTACGATTTTACACTATAACAGCTTTAACACAATCTGAAATTTAAAAAAAATTAATTAATTTAAAAAAAAAACCTTTATGTTGAAACATCAAAAACCATTCTCTGAATCAACATAGAGCTTTTTGATTTTACGAAAAACGTCTTCGGTTAATATGCTTTCTAACCATACAATCTTATTCCGACGAGACTTTAACAATTGCTGGAAACAGCAACTTTATTTTAAAACAACGGTCAATTCTACGGCTCAGTTTTCCTTTCTCCAAACAAATTATCACTAAAGGACAAAACCCATTTTTTCCTATTACTTCTAATTATCTTTGCTTCAAATTCATGTCTAAAAAACGTTGTTTTACATCTTTCTTCAAATTAGTTTTTACTTTTTTTTTTTTTAAAGAACGTTTTTAGACATGAATTTAAAGAAAATATAATTAGAAGTAATAGACAAAAATGAGTTTGTAACCATTAGGGAAATTTTTTAATTTTTTTAACATTTGTTAATTAATTTTAATTTTTTTGTTTTCAGATTGTGTTAAAGCAATTTATAAAATTGAAGTAGCAAATAAACAATAACGATTATTAAAACAATTTCTTTCTTTTTTATTATTATTTATTAACGTCCACGTTTTGCAACTTAGGCTAATCGGGACGGGTTATCTACAGGTTACCACCCTTTTCTAGCCAGGGTGGGATTTTAGGACGTTATTTAATGAATTTCGTCACTAAATAATTTCCTTTGCCCAGGCAAGAATCGAACTCGCCACTCTAGGTTTACCATGTGAGATAAAGGTCAACGCAAAGCTCAACTGAGCCCCCCCCCCCCAAAAAAAAAACAATTTAATACCCTTCAATCGATTTTTCTCCAATACTGCTAGGTTTAGGAACATACATCATACGGACGAATTTGTTCATTTTGATGAGTAAAAACACCTGTAGAAGTTTGTCTGCCTTTTTTTCCAAACAACCTGTCTATGTTTAAATTAAAATAGAACTGAAGGAAAATTCTAAATCTTAATAGAAACGAAAACTAATAAACTTGGCATGTGAAAAGACAAAACTACTAGCTATCCATTGTACTAGATAAAAATGTAGATGTGGAGAGAGAAAGAGACTGAAGATGGGGCTGTACACGTCCATCAGTCAGTAATGATGCACTCTAGAATTCTACTACTAGAATTACAATAATAGCCTTCTAAATTGTTATTTTTTATGTAGTTGGACTTCATTAATTTTTTTAAGATATAATAAATCTGATATATATTGAATGAAATGTATTTGAAATAGAATATATTTATTTCCAATAAACATTAACATAACAGGATACGTCAAATATATTTTTTTAAAACATTCTCTAATATTATGCCAATTAATTGAATTATATTTTTAGATAATAATGAATAACAACTGTACTTACATAATGCATTCGTTATAAATTTTCATGAATACATTTCATCAAATGTATCTATTTAAATAATTATATATCATAAATTAATTTCATTGACAAACTTAATCTCACTCTAAATATTATTATTTATCAACGTCCACTTTTAATCTATTTTAATTTTAATTAATACATAACATGCAATTTTTACTTTATTGGCATGAACATTTATTAAAGGATGACATGCTTTATAAATGACGAAACTTGTCTATGATTTAAAGAGACGATGTACCTGCTCACAAATTATGTTTAGAAAACGTTCAATGGAAAATACTTTTTGAATTTTGTTCTTAATACAGTTGACAGATTCTTCGCAAGCTGGAAATTTTGAATTTCACTGGTTCAAAATGATAAGGGTTTGTTTCCCGTTGCCTGCTGCATCTGATTATTCTACATTAAAGGGCCCAGAGAAAGAGAGAGTGAAGAGACTTTCACTAAAGAGTAGAATTCTTCAAGAATAACCTGCCGTAGTCCGAAGCCAGATGACATTGGTAGATGTTTTACGGTTTGCATGCTACAACTTAACTAACTTCTCCAGTCTATGTAAGAAATTACTGTGTCTTTATACCGACTCTACAACATTTATAATGTTCATCATTATATTTTTCCCCTCTCCTCTACGTCCCACTTCGTCGAGAGTCAGTCTAGCCATTATTGAGCGCCAGTTATTTCTGTTTTGTGCTGCTGCCTTCCAGTTACGAATGACAAGTATAGTTAGAGCATCAGTAGCAATACAATCTTCTCTTCCCAGCCTAGAGCATCCAACCTTTCCTACTCCAAATCTGTGTTCCGGCAGGCCATTAGTTGAGATTTCCTCAAAATTCACCGTTATAACGTGGGCTGCCCATCGTAGCCAGGAAAACTCAATTTCATCGACCACGTCTAAGTCCTGGTGTACACACTCAGCTCCCTAAGTCCTTTTTAGGATCAACCTTCCAAACCTTCTTTAACTAATACAGATAGTCAGGGAACAGGGAACTAATACAGATGATTCAGACACTTCGACAAGTAATGTGAAGTAATGTAGAGCTTAAGGCATGAAGAATTTGAGATTCCCGAACGTTAAAGATATCCCTAAATTGTGAAGTAGGTAAAGTGTCGCCTTTAGTTACCGTTCTCCCAGCATCTAAGGTTGTCCTCCATTCTGAAACTTAGAACAACAAATACATGTGTGACTCCTACGGCCACTCATTTTTTCAACGCCTAAGGTTGGTGAAAGAGTGAGAATCAACAGGTGATCTAAACGTTCCCAGGTCGACTGATTTAGCAGGAGAAGCAGGTTTCATTATGTGCTGCCCGGAGAGCTAGTGTGTACCTTTCGTAATCTTATCTGTGTAGCTTTAAGAAACCTTATAGCGATGAGGGAGTCTTGACAAAGTTGGTAGTAAAGGTTCATACATACGCTTAAAGAGTATTTACATACATGGAATAAACTTTAATCTATTTTACCTACAGAAGCATAATAAAGAAATGATAATTCTATGGCTCCAACATATTCTCTTTGGCTATTTTTTAAGATTATTGTGTGCATATTCCTTTTGTTTTCTACCGACTCATGTACAGAAACTTAAAAACTCTGATACTTGAGGTGGATATCACCATAATTATTTTGGGGCAAAAACGTTCCTTATATGAATCAAAAACTATTTATTATACATATATACAGTTTATTATACAAAATATACTTTATCAATATGGCGATTCCTAATCCTATCCTCGGAAGCCTCCAACTCCAGCCTGGGAAGGAATTCCGACTGGCGGAGGCGTGGGCAGGTGGGCACCTTCAGCGTGGAACCCAGTCTCATCTGCATACCAAGTCACTGTGATGATCTGCCCGTCTGGAGCTGTGTACGAGTATCTGCCTTTAGCTGTCTGTGCTTCCAGGTCCTTCTGCCCTGGGTTCTTCAGGAAACCTTCTTCTTGGGCCGAAATACCGTTTCCTGTCTCATAACTAAAATAAAAACACAAATGAAGTGTGAGTTAAAGCACTGTTTGCTACATAGCAATAAAAGAAACCTGAAAAAATAAATCTTAGCTTCTGTAATGACAATAGTAGCTATTCTATGAATTAATCATCACATTTTCAAGAATGACAATAGTTCGAGAATGGTTACAATCATATAATACTTGCATCCACGAGACCGCATTTTCGTCTTTTACCATGGGGCATTTGAAGAAATTTTTCAAAAAACCGATCACGGGTCCAATTTCAGTAGCTAGGTATATCAAAAAGAGATATGCAATTTAAATAATAACGGAGTGGAAAAAAAAGGTAATGACAGCTAAAGGTCTACAAAGTCTGTAATGCAATAACAATACAAACAAATATTAAAATTAAAAAAAAGGTCTTAGTTCGAGTTACTTAAGAAATACCATAGCTTATCTGAGTTGGAAATAATTGTGTGGTACAGCAGTATTTAATTTAAGTATATGTTTTTCCCGTGTATATGTTTTACAAACACTTGAATTATCAAAAGAATAAACCAAATTTAATTGGGTCACACTGCATGAAAAATAATCATTTTTCCGAAAAATATGTCCAGTTCATGACCGAAACTCAATCAACGCTTTGTGTCTCGTAAAAGCTCATTTAATAGAAAATTATAACGGTGCACAAATAGGCAAACGCACACACGCTGTTGCAGTCCTCAGTGTATCCGGTCAAATCAGTTCATGTTGGTCTCCACAGTTTTTGATCAGATCCGTAGTATTTACCAAGACGCATGTCAGGTCCTCCTTCCTGCTACAGGTTATGGACTTGGTTAGCTTTTATCTGTGTCAAAGCAACTAGCTGCTACAATCCTCGGTTCCTACAACTATCTCGGAACTTTGTAGTCGGTAGCTCCATTCATGATGAATCTTCAGCCACCGTAGGTCCAATGCAATATCGTAACTGTCTCTACTTCTGCAGAGTTTTGAATGATAAACCTACTCTCTTTCCTTCGAGACAGTCCTGATTCCTGTCAAATATTATTAGATGGGCGTTGTGACTGTTCATTCTTCAGCTCATCTTGCCTTTCCCAACACCCTAGTCTTCCTGTCCTTAGACACCTTAGTCCTCCCAACGGAGTACACGTGAAGGGATATGCTCAGGATCTCTCTAGGCAGCGTCTATATTCTCATGATGGCTGTTTAAATTGTTGGAAGAGCTAACTACTTAGAAAAAACATAGCGACGGGGCATACAATTGTTCATTCCATAAACCAGATATAATTTTAAGCTTGGAAAACAGCAATAAAGCCAGGAAGTTCAATTTGGTAAAACGTTTTGTATCTTTTTATCTGTACTGCTTTACAGGAGCGAAAGTTTTACACTCCACAAAATGGAATATATTCGATTAGAAGCAATGGAAATGTGGATCTGTTGTAGAATGAATCACTGGAGCAAGTTGGACAAAAAGAAATCCAACATGGAAGTTCTAAATGAGGTAAGTTAGAGCAAAAATCTGTGAGTGAAACTTTTTGGGCATACCTATAAAGCACAAGGACTTCAATAAAATATATTTGAAGGTAAGGTTCTTGCCTTCGTAATGGGAAGAAGGAGGGTCTTTGAGTGGGTATAAGTTTATGAGCAGCTTCTGAAAGAATGGTTGCATCTACAAGGTGAAGTCTTTATATCATGATGATGTGTATCTTATACATTCATTGTTACGAACACATGAAAGCTTATAATTTTTTGCTGACTTGGAACACAGATAATTCTCAGCCATAAGGTATTTACCTGTATCTGTAGGATCCATCGTAGTTGTTGTCGTTGACATAAGATACAATAGGAATGAGGTTAGGATTTGGGAAGGCCTGCGGTAATCCTCTCTGGGCCACTGCTGAAGCAGCAACTACTAGCAGGCAAGCCAACTACACACGCAAAAAAAAATGTAAGTGTACTAAATACATCTGTAACAATCAATATTAAGGAAAACTTCTAAATCTAAAGGACATACCTCCTTCTTTCCGATTCATTTTTATTTTGAAAATATCTTAAATTAAATTTAAAAATTCCGTCACGCAAAAGCTGCGTAAACTAAGCAGATTTCCCACGTATTGGTACACCACACTTGTCATCTCATCTTACCTCTATTTATTTGTAAAAAAAAAACAAATAGTAGAAGGGGCTGGAACGGACGGCAGAAAGCAAGGCACTACGAATAACTCGCTTAATACTTGAGTGACAAAAAAACTCAAGGGTCAACAATTGTAGAAAGTCCATAGTATAACCGGATTTGTTCTATAGTATTTCCGGTCTGACTCATAATTAAGAAGATATTTTCACTTTTCGACCCTCCCCCCATGTCCAAACTCCCACTGTTCCAGGTTCGGATTCTGTCAATAACAAATACGATCATTACTGATGATATCGAGTATTAAATAAATTTACTCGAAAATGTTTATTTACATTTCAATGAATGTATTTAACATTGGAATAAAGTGTTTCATGAGTAGGAATATGTGTTTATTAAAAGCCAAAATCTATAAAATCCAAATATCTCGGATAATATTGATGATACAGAAAATATGCATAGATAACATTTATAGATCATTCAATTTGCAATAAGATTGGTTTTATACAATGTTTCCGTCCGACGCGTAATAAGAGAGATATTAAGAAGTTTCGAAATTCCAACTTTAAACCCCCCCCCCCCCCTCCCACTGGTCAAGGTCCAGTAATTAACGAACTTGATCTTTAGTTTTACATAAAACGTTTAAATATTGAGTTTGGTAAAGATAAAAGAAAATTGCGACAGCTAGTTGTAGATATATATATATATATATATATATATATATATATATATATATATATATATATATATATATACACACACAAACACACACAGTTTTGAACGGACCTCAATTTCGTCATCTCCTGGGTAGGATCGATGGACATTTGAAATTGTGGGGAACGCAAAAGGAAATTGAGCCCCCCCCCCCCACGCCCCGCACTTTGTACTCATCGGTTTTTTATACAAAAATAGATAAGACACCAGCATGTGGGAAATCTGTTTAGGAAACTCTGCCCTTGCGTTATGGACTTTTCCATAGCATTGCAGTACAGATTATGCAGTTTGTGCCAGTTATGTATAAAATATAAATTATTATATTCTGATACCGTCTGCTGAATGTGCATTATGAGTCTAAAAGTGCAAAAAAAAAACTGTCAGCACTTAGATTAACTTTATTCTATTGGACTGTACTTCTAGTTTCTGGCAATCATAGTCCAAATCTTATAAAGCAATAATCTTTAATTAGACATTTTGAATCGTGAATTATTGGAATACTATTATTGAGAGATACACTTTGATCAATACATTATTTATGAGAGATATTGACGAACATCGACATTGGAGAGTTGGATACTTACTAATTTCATGTTAGCTGTGAGTTGCTGTGGGAGCGAACTGTGAATGTAGATGTAAGATGATCGGTGTATATATAGCTGCAATGTTCCCCACCATCACCCCCCTCACCTTTTCATCATCCGCTCCTCCACCATTCCCATCTCTAGGGGTGGAATTAATTTACATAGTGCATTCCTCGGTCAAAACACTCGGGTAGGGGAGCTGTGAATCCATGTTGTCCGTTATGAAAACCAGAATTTTGGTCCTCCTCATGCTGCAACATATTTTTGCAAATTTTTGTTCTCGAAAAACATCTGTCCCATATACCAAAGCATTCCTTTTATATATGCAGTAAATTATACAGGGATTTGGTACTATTTTTAGCAGATTTCCCTTAAGGAAAGCTGCTATAGATGTTGTACGCGATTTCCGAATTTTTTTTTTCAAAAATGGAAAAACATTCTCGATGGACACATCAGTCCTGCCCTGAAGATGAAGAATATGAGAAGTATAAACAAATATAGCCAGGGGTCGCAATTTTTATTTATCGTTGCCAACCTCGATATTTATACATTTATTTTAAGAAATAAAGGCCATGTCTGTTAAAGGATGAAATAGAACACGTCGGAGTGGAGAATTTTAAAACTTCAAAATATCTCCGTTATTATACGTCGCATCGAAATATAATTTTGAACCTAGCTCATTTTCGCCATCTCCTAGGTAAGATCGATGTACATTTGAAGAAATATTTCGAAAATCGCGTCATGAGTACCACCACAATAGCCGATTTCCCTTGAGGGAAATCTGCTAAAAATGTGCATTTGGATTGCAGTTGTGTCCCTTTACTAGTGCATTTCATATCGTCTCCATTTGCTATGGCCTCCTACTGCTTTCCTGGCAATGAATATTTTAAACTGTTTGATACATTAGCAGCCTGCCCCATTATTACTTTTTCATGTTCTAAATGAATTTTAAATATCCGTCTTGGCAATACAAGGAATATAGCTCGCCCGGAAGTTCAGTTTTTTTGAACATCCCTAAGATTGGTTATATACAATGCTTCGATGGGATTGATTATGGAATAACTAAGATGATCAAAAGCTCGAAGAGGGAATAAATGAAGAACTGCTTGAAAAGGTTCGATTTTATAAGTTTATTTCCAGAGATAGATGCAGAACGAATAAATAAATGTGATTTAGAGTAATCTTTCACGAGTAATTATAATACGTAGTATATAAAAAAGTCCGTCACGCAGGGGCTGCGTAAACTAAGCAGATTTCCCACGTGAAGTTTTACATTAGAGAAATTTCACGAGAGCCGAGCAGTTAAGGAAACGGCCGAACTAGCTTTTGGCGGGAAAGTCACTCGTCCGTTAGCAGCCCAGATTTAATAAAAATGCAAATATCTCGGTTAATATTCAAGATAGAGAATAAATGTATATAACAATATTTATAGTAAATATAATTTGCAATATGATTGATTCTTTACAATGTTTCGATACGACGTATAGTAACGGAGATATTTCGAATTTTCGAAAATCCTCCCCTCTAAACCCCCCCCCTCCCACTGGTCCGATTTCAGCCGTTAACGAACTTGATCTTTCTTTTTACATAAAACGACTAAATATCGAGTTTGGTAACGATCAAACAAAAATTGCGACCAGACAAATATATATATATATATATAAATGGTAACAGACAAATATATATATATATATATTTATATATATATATATATATATATATATATATCTATATATATACAGTTTTGAACGGACCTCATTTTCGTCATCTACTAGGTAGGATCGATGGACATTTGAAGAAAAATTTCGAAAATTCCGTCATGAGTACGACCTCAATAGCTGATTTCCCTAAAGGGAAAACTGCTAATAATGATATGCACTTAAATAGAGCCTGTCAGGCAGGGGCTGCGAAAACTAAGCCATTTTCCACACGTTGGAATGACACACTACTGATTTCATCTCAGCATTTATTATATATATATATGTGTGTGTGTGTAAATATATATATGAATCAGATGAGTAGAAGCGGGCAGTCAATAAAATCTTAAAATGTGGAAAATGTCCTTTGTTTACGCATCCCTCGAGTGACAGACTCTATTATTAACTTTACAGCATTTTGGGACAATGACAATACTATTGATAAATCTGGAAGAATAAACGTTAAAGGCGGGCTCTTTATTTAACATTCTTTATTATATACTATTTAAGAATAGAATTCCCCCCAAAATAATTTAAAATATTTAATAACTGTAATTAACAATAAACTATTGTATGTAAATAGTAGATATAAATAAATAATAAATGTGATGACTATTTATTATTAGTAAATAATTAGTGTGAAGGCGGCATCAAATAAGATTTTATTCACACCCCACTATTATTAAGTCCACAGTATTTTGAACCACCTTTTTCCTGAATAAATATGCTGGAAATTCTATAGTACTTTCAAATGAAGTGATGAATGAACTATGAACTACTACAAGACTGAGAAAGGGCTTTATTATTTTATAAAGGGCTTTATTATTTTATAAAGGAGAATTTCTCCCAATCATCTGACAACATTCACTTAGTAGCAATCGCTGCGTACTGTTTCTAGCAGTTTGTGAAATTACTAAGGACTGTTTCATGCTGTGAGGTGCAGCTACAAACAGACCTTAGTAACTTCGCCACACAACAAGAAGCAGTCCTTAATAACTTTAGCACACATCTTGAAACAGTTTTTAGTAACTTCAGCACACAGCTAGAGACAGTCTTCAGTAACTTCCCCACACAGCTAGAAATGGTCCTTAGTAACTACACAACAAAGCTAGAAACAGCCCTTAGTAACTTCACCACACAGCTAGACACAGTCCTTAGTTACTTCAGCACACAACTTGAAACAGTTTTAGTAACTTCAGCACATAGCTAAAAGCAGTCCTTAATAACTTCAGAACACGCCTAGAAACGATCTTTAGTAACTTCATATCTCAGCTTGAAACAGTTTTAGTAACTTCAGCACATAGCTAAAAGCAGTCCTTAATAACTTCAGCACACGCCTAGAAACGATCTTTAGTAACTTCATATCTCAGCTTGAAACAGTCTTTAGTAACTTCAGCACACGCCTAGAAACGATCTTTAGTAACTTCATAACTCAGCTAGAAACAGTCTTTAGTAACTTCAGCACATAGCTAAAAACAGTCCTTAATAACTTCAGCACACGCCCAGAAACAATCTTTAGTAACTTCATAACTCAGCTAGAAACAGTCTTTGCTAACTTCAGCACATAGCTGAGAACAGTCCTTAATAACTTCAGCACACGCCTAGAAACAATCTTTAGTAACTTCATAACTCAGCTAGAAACAGTCTTTAGTAACTTCAGCACATAGCTAAAAACAGTCCTTAATAACTTCAGCACACGCCTAGAAACCATCTTTAGTAACTTCATATCTCAGCTTGAACAGGCTTTACTAACTTCAGCTTATAGCTAAAAACAGTCCTTAATAACTTCAGCACACGCCTAGAAACGATCTTTAGTAACTTCACCTCATAGCGTGAATACAGTGGAGAAGTTACTAAGGACTGTTTCTAGCTGTGTGGTAAAGTTATTAAGGTCTGTTTCTAGGTGTGGCGAATTTACTAAGGTCTGTTTCTATGTAGGTGCTGAAGTTATTAAGGTCTCTTCTAGCCGTGTGCTGAAGTTGCTTTGGACTATTTGCGTGCTATCCAATGGGTCTAACACCAGCTGCCCATATCCGGGACACATACACCTTCCAATGGAGCCCATTTTCATTAACAAACCATATCAGTACTTCTTCCTTCCAATAGTGTCTAGTGCTGTCTGGGCGATAAACCATTTTTTCTTCGAACGGACCGTGGTACAGCAATACTGGCATCAAATTTCCAAACTGATCCCTTGGGTTGCCAATCTTCTGCTTGACGCGATATCCATTCTCGTCGGCTATCCAGACGACCGTAACGTTCTGGCCTTCTGGGTTTCTGTATGAAAATGCGCCTCCTGCCACTCGTTCTCCTTCTTTGAACTTTGGAAATCCTGCTTCTTTTACTGAGATACCATCAGGTGTTTCGTAGCTGTAAATTGTAAAATGATATAATTATTTATGATCAAAAATAGTAGTAATAACTTAAAGGGGCGGAGTAAACTAAGCAAATTTTCCTTGTGAAGATTTACAATGGATAAATGTACATACCGGTGACACTAATATGTGAATATTAAGTGAATCAATACAAACTGTAATCAAAAATTTTTCAGTCTACTTTAATAACCTCCCAGGGGAAAGCGACTGAATTGTAAACAAACAGGTCTGCCAACACTCACAGCGGACCAGAGGGATAGAAAGATTCTACAACGGAATGGATAAATAATTACTTGAATATATCTAAATATAACATTAATTTTATAGAAAACTATTCACTATATCGAGTAATGTAATATATAGTGAATCAAAATAATTTTGATCTCAATCACTCAAATTTTAGGAGTCCAAGAACTTAAGACAGAGGGGGCGGGGGGAATCAACAAAACATGTTTGCATGTATCTCGTATTATTAACGTCTCTTGAAAACAATATATCACATTTAGGCTTCAAATAAAGTCGTTTATATTATTACAGATTATTTATGTAACATGAGTAGAAGTGGAGGGTTTGCTTAAAGCTGAAAAATACTAATATCTCGGTTAATATTCAAGTTTGAGAATATATGTAGGTGACAATATTTATAGTACATTCCATTTGCAATAACATTGGTTATATGTAATTTTTCTATCCGACGTATAGCAACGGGGATATTTCGCATTTTCTAAAATCCCCCTCCAACCCCCCCCCCCCCTCACCCCTACAGCAGGTCTGATTTCAACCGTTAAATTTTTTTTTTTACATAAAGCGATTAAATATCGAGTTTGGTAACGATCAAACAAAAATTGCGTCAACTAGAGCATTAACAGACAAATATATATGTGTGCCAATATTTATATAATTTTGAACGAACCTCATTTCCTTCATCTCCTGGGTATGATCAATGGACTTTTGAAGACATTTTTCGAATATCGCGACATGAGTACGTCCTCAATGCCCTTTAGGGAAATCTGCTAAAAAACATTCAAAAATCCAATCAAAAACGCTAAAGTTATAATTACCTGAAATTGTAAGTGCCAATTCCTTTATATAAAGGCTTAAATGGCTCGAATTTGATGGGGGGTGTTTCTTTATCTTGGCGTTTGATCCTTGAGATGGTGTCCCTTGATCCACTAGCAGCAACATTGCTGATCGAGAATATTTCAAGAACAAGTAGAAGTAACTATAAAAAAAAAATATTTTCAAAACAAATTAAGCTACCAACCTCCAAATAAATAAAACAATAATTAATAATGCATATAATTTCTTAAACTGTTTCCATTAGGGAATCGCTAATGCTCCGCAATTTCATTCTGGGTTATGTAAAAAGATTGAGTGAAGGTTGGTAATAACTCAATTGATGACGTCATCACACTACGTACTTGCATGAATATCAAGTATCAATGGTCCGTTGAAAACTGCATTTTTTATTTAAGCTTGGAACAAGAAGCTTCGGGATATATTGCCTAACAGCTAATGCGAGATGAGTTGAATTGGGTTTTAAGTGAAAGGCTGAAAAATTAAAAAGTTCCAGCACGTAGGGGCTGCGTAAACTAAGCAGATTTCCCTAGTGAAGTTCTACGATAGATAAATCTACATACGGGTAACACCACACACACCACCGTGAATATTTAGTGAATAAATATAAAACATAACGAGAAACGTTTCAGCCAATTTTAATAACCTCCCAAATGAAAGCGCCTGGATTGTAAACAAACAGGTCAGTCAACGCCAATGAGGCAAACTGGAAAGATGAACAATAACTGAAATACATGTGAATGAAACATATTAATTTCATTGATAACTATTTACGATATCTAGTACTGTAATTTATAACGAATTAGAATAATTTTTATCTCAAACACATAATTTTTGTCTCATCAAATTTTAGTAGTCCAAGAACTTAAGACGAGAGAGAGAAGGGGCGGGGACACATCTTCAGATTATATTTGCATGTATCTATGCGTTGTGTGCGTGCGTGTGTTTGCGGGCGAGCGAGTGTGCGCGTGCGTGTGTTTGGGGGCGAGCGAGTGTGTGCGTGCGTGTGTTTGGGGGCAAGCGAGTGTGTGCGTGCGTGTGTTTGGGGGCGAGCGAGTGTGAGCGTGCGTGTGTTTGGGGGCGAGCGAGTGTGAGCGTGCGTGTGTGTGGGGGCGAGCGAGTGTGTGCGTGCGTGTGTTGGGGGGCGAGCTAGTGTGAGCTTGCGAGTGTTTGGGGGCGAGCGAGTGTGAGCGTGCGTGTGTTTGGGGGCGAGCGAGTGTGAGCGTGCGTGTGTTTGGGGGCGAGCGAGTGTGAGCGTGCGTGTGTTTGGGGGCGAGCGAGTGTGTGCGTACGTGTGTTTGGGGGCGAGCGAGTGTGAGCATGCGTGTGTTTGGGGGCGAGCGAGTGTGAGCGTGCGTGTGTTTGGGGGCGAGCGAGTGTGAGCGTGCGTGTGTTTGGGGGCGAGCGAGTGTGAGCGGGCGAGTGATTGGGGTCGAGCGAGTGTGTCCTGGGGGGTGTTTGGGGGCGAGCGAGTGTGTGCGTGCGTGTGATTGGGGGCGAGCGAGTGTGAGCGTGCGTGTGATTGGGGGCGAGCGAGTGTGAGCGTGCGTGTGATTGGGGGCGAGCGAGTGTGAGCGTGCGTGTGATTTTGGGGGCGAGCGAGTGTGAGCGTGCGTGTGTGCGTGCGTGTGATTGGGGGCGAGCGAGTGTGAGCGGCGTGTGTTTGGGGGCGAGCGAGTGTGAGCGTGCGTGTGATTGGGGGCGAGCGAGTGTGGGCGTGCGTGTGTTTGGGGGCGAGCGAGTGTGAGCGTGCGTGTGGTTGGGGGCGAGCGAGTGTGTGGGTGCGTGTGTTTGGGGGCGAGCGAGTGTGAGCGTGCGTGTGATTGGGGGCGAGCGAGTGTGAGCGTGCGTGTGATTGGGGGCGAGCGAGTGTATGCGTGCGTGTGATTGGGGGCGAGCGAGTGTATGCGTGCGTGTGAATCGGGGCGAGCGAGTGTATGCGTGCGTATGTTTGGGGGCGAGCGAGTGTATGCGTGCGTGTGTTTGAGGGCGAGCGAGTGTGAGCGTGCGTTGTGATAGGGGGCGAGCGAGTGTGAGCGTGCGTGTTTGGGGGCGAGCGAGTGTGAGCGTGCGTGTTTGGGGGCGAGCAGGTGTGTGAGTGCGTGTGTTTGGGGCGAGCAGGTGTGTGAGTGCGTGTGTTGGGGGGCGAGCGAGTGTGAGCGTGCGTGTGTTTGGGGGCGAGCGAGTGTGAGCGTGCGTGTTTGGGGGCGAGCGAGTGTGAGCGTGTGTGTGTTTGGGGCCAACGAGTGTGAGCCTGCCGGTGTTTGGGGGCGAGCGAGTGTGAGCGTGCGTGTGTTTGGGGGCGAGCAGGTGTGTGAGTGCGTGTGTTTGGGGGCGAGCGAGTGTGTGCGTGCGTGTGTTTGGGGGCGAGCGAGTGTGTGCGTGCGTGTGTTTGGTGGCGAGCGAGTGTGTGAGTGCGTTTGATGGGGGGAGAGCGATTCTGAGAGTGAGTTTGTTGTGGGGCGAGCGAGTGTGAGCGTGCGTGTGTTTGGGGGCGAGCGAGTGTGAGCGTGCGTGTGTTTGGGGGCGAGCGAGTGTGTGCGTGCGTGTATTTGGGGGCGAGCGAGTGTGTGCGTGCGTGTGTTTGGGGGCGAGCGAGTGTGTGCGTGCGTGTGTTTGGGGGCGAGCGAGTGTGTGCGTGCGTGTGTTTGGGGGCGAGCGAGTGTGTGCGTGCGTGTGTTTGGGGGCGAGCGAGTGTGAGCGTGCGTGTGTTTGGGGGCGAGCGAGTGTGAGCGTGCGTGTGTTTGGGGGCGAGCGAGTGTGTGCGTACGTGTGTTTGGGGGCGAGCGAGTGTGAGCGTGCGTGTGTTTGGGGGCGAGCGAGTGTGAGCGTGCGTGTGTTTGGGGGCGAGCGAGTGTGAGCGTGCGTGTGTTTGGGGGCGAGCGAGTGTGAGCGTGCGTGTGTTTGGGGGCGAGCAGGTGTGTGCGTGCGTGTGTACATAATGCTATTAAGTACCTATTGAAATCCACAAGATGTTATGTGAGCAGAATGACTTTGAGAGCTTCTGTCTTTTCCCATTATTGAAATACTTCATTTACATTTATTTTTAATAGTTAAGTTGCGGTCAATAAGATTCACACTCCTTTTTTCGTTGCCTCTGATATGTCTTCAATTCTCTTCATTTAGAATTTCCTTGTCAGTGTTTTTTTTTTTTTTAACACCAACTATTTCTGCATATTCTTCTCGATATGCAATTTTTCATATGTTCCAATAGATTATATTTTATTTTGCGGAATCCAACTTTGGTTCTCACAAAGTGGTCCCTACAATCCAAATTGAACGAATTGGAAACTATTTTCGGAGATTTCGCTTAAAGGGAATCAGCTACCGAAGTTGTAGTCATGGTGCGAGTTTAAAAAAAAAAAATCTGAAATGACCATCATCGATCCTAGTTAAGAGATGACAAAACTGATGTCCGTTCAAATTTATATATATATATATATATATATATATATATATATATATATAAAAATATTCATTGTGAGGACTTCGGCTATCTGCTCCAGCGATTGGAATGTTGTTTTACAAATTTTCGATGGAAATGTGTCCGTCTTCGTTTTTAAGTTAATATGATACCATGTGATTGCGATAAAGTTTATGTGGGACAGACAGGGGAAAAAACTGCTACAAGAGCCAGCCAACACATGACTGATCTGAAACACCAGACAACAAAGACATCCGCCATAGCTAGACACGCCAATTCTTGTTCTCACCAAATTAAATTCGTCGAGACAAAAGTTTTACACAGAGAGGATCATCTCGGTAAGAGATTGGTCCTAGAAACTCTAGAAATAACAAGAGAACGAATACGATAAACGGCGTGGACGGTGTCATACTCTCTGAGACGTGGAAAGCCATTTTAAAATAAAATCCAAAACATATGATTGAAGTAGCTATTCAAATTAAATTTATTGCCTGACGAAGATTGACGCATTTCCAATGAAAATTTGCAAAACAACAAAAATTCCAACCACTGGAGCAGATAGCCGAACTCCTCACAATTAAAATAATTCCCAGCGATGCAGCCTCAAAATAGTATATATATATATATATATATATATATATATATATATATATATATATTTATATATATATATATATATATATATATATATATATATATATATATATATATATATGCCTGTTACCACTCTATGGGTCGCAATTAATTTTTTATCATTACCAAACTCGATATATACCGTTTTATGTAAAACTGAAGTTGGTTAACGGCTGAAATGCAAACGTCGGGGGAATTTCGAAAATTCAAAATATCTCTGTAATCATTCCAATATAATTTCCGATCAAAGTTGATATACTAGTTGTGTGTGTATATTTACTGATTTGCTTGCATTTTCTAGTTTTCAGCTTTCAGTAAACCCCTACTATTGCTTGCCCAGTCTCTTGTCTTATTGGCAATAAACTGTTATGCCATGAGCCACTTCATTGGAAGCTTAAATACCAAATATTGTTTTCATTCAACACTCATTACGTCATAATTTACGTTTATTCTTTGATTAGCATACTCAATATTTAACTGTTTTATTGAACATTAAAGATCATAGTAGTTAATGGTTGAATTCTGACTCGGAATAGGGGGGGGGGAGGGGGGCTTTAGACTGGGGAATGTGAAAATTCAAAATATCTTCGATACTATGAGTCGAATGGAATAATAATATTATTATTAATAATAATATTAATATATAAAATAATATTAATATTATATTATAATATTATTGAGCCAATCTTGTTGAAATATATGCTCTACAATTGTTCTTCTATACAATATCTCTTAACTCCAATATAAAACGAGTTTAATACGTTCTTATTTTTAGCCCTCAGTAGAAACCCACTACTACCTACGGAATTTTGACACAGAAATAGATAATGTATTGTAAAATGGCATTACTTGTGTGTCATACCAGCAAGTGGGAAAACTGCTTAGTTTACGCAGCCCCTCACACTGGAGCGATCCTTCAGTAATAAAAGTTTTAATTTGGGATTTTGATTTTATTGTTAGTACCACATAAACCCTTTTCAATTGAGAAGATTGATTTTTAGCCATATTATTGCAATGGTTTTTACATAATGCCTGGTTGTAATTGCTATGTTAAAAAAAGCCTTGGCTTATTAAATTCGTCGTGAACTCTTATTTCATTTTATAAATTATTGTTGCTTCCAGTACACATTAAGGGTATTATAACAAATCAAAAACTGGCACAGAAGGTTTTTAAAATTCATCTAATTTTTTTTTTTTTTAAATCTAGCTGAAAATAATTTAATTTAATTGAATTCGCAAATCGCTTGTATTTGCTTGAAAAAATACCACTTGACATGCTTTTAGGAGTATATTGTCTTATTTACAACGTCGTCAGATCTTGCCTAAACTTGCCTATTCATTAAATATTTTACATTTAGTGTTAATACTTTCGGTGCGGAAGACGAATTATACCTCCCGCAGACCTTTCCCAACAACGTACGGTGTAAAACGTCTCCTCCTCTACGCAATTGAAGCCACCATTCACGTTCGAAGAAATAGTTAAATACGTCTTTTTATAAAACATATGTTGATATTATGTGTCAACAAATCACAATTCTCTACTTAGTAAGCGATACATAGTCTGTATGAACACATTTAAAATTCATCCTATCGTTTTATCGCATCTGGCAAAATTGCCTAAAAAATTGCTGATGAGATAGTTCAATAGAGTATTGGATGTGCTTTAAAATGACACCAGAATCAATATTCTAGGACCAGTAGAAACGGAGATATTAATGAATGTCCGGCTTACCCTATCACTCACTCCAGTGTGCCCCTGCGTGATTTACTTTTTTGTTAGTTTTCATACCTACGTGCTTGTCAGTTTAAAGACTCCTGGTAAGGTTCCTTAATCGTATTATTGTTATGTTAGCAGATTTCCCTTAAGGGAAATCAGCTATTGAGGTCGTACTCATGACGCGAGTTTCGAAAAATTTCTTCAAATGTCCATCGATCCTACCCAGGAGATGACGAAAATGAGGTCCGTTCAAAATTATATATATATATATATATATATATATATATATATATATATAGATAGATAGATATATAGATATTTGTCTGTTAACGCTCTAGCGGTCGCTTGATCGTTACCAAACTCGATATTTAAGCGTTTTATGCAAAAATAAAGATCAAGTTCGTTAATGGATGAAATCGAACCAGCGGGAGGGGGGGTTTAGAGGGAAGGATTTTCGAAAATTCGAAATATTTCCGTTACTATACGTCGGATCGAAAAATTGTATAGAATCAATCTTATTGCAAATTAAATTTACTATAAATAATGTTATATACATGTATTCTGTATCTTGAATATTAACCGAGATATTTGCATTTTTCTGTTTTCAACTTCTGAGATGAGATCGGCCAACTTCGGGTCTAGTCGTGAGTTTCCGTCAAGAGCTAGTTCGGGTCGTTCCCGTAACTGTTTGACTCTCTATTCTGAAATTTCTCTATTGTAAAACTTCACGTGGGAAATCTGCTTAGTTTACGCAGCCCCTGCGTGACGGACTTTTTTATTATTGTCTTCAGTGATGAGGCACCTATGCTCCTTCAGGTCTTCAGCTATTTTGTTTCTAATTCTTATATTTATTTATATCCCTACACACTGGGAAGTTTATTTTCTACACGAGATAAAAATAGAGCAATAAAAGATAAATTGTAATCTGAAAACTCACCATAAACATTCTACTTGTGAAAGAAACAGGAAGAGCAAATCGTTCTGCGTTGTTATACGTCGAATCTGAAAAGTGTATAGAACAAATTTTACTATCATTATAGACTTTAGTGAACACACGCTCCTACGCGTGTCTTATTAACAATAAGTTGTTATGCCTTGAACCACTTTATTTGAAGCCTAAACACCATATATTGTTTTCATTGAGGTTTCACTGTGTGAGGTGCATGCATCTTGATGACGTCATCAATCAAGGTTTTACGTTCTTGTATAAAAACTTTTTCTTTTATCTTTAACATAGTAAACCTTCAACTGTTTCAGTCAACACCAGAAATCATATTTGTTGTAGAAATCTGTCATGGAATGATGGGTGTATAGAGAAAGGGGAATTCCAAATACTTCCAAAACTTTGAATAGACATCGTTAGAAAGGAAAAAAGTCCGTCACGCAGGGGCTGCGTAAACTAAGCAGATTTCCCACGTGAAATTATACAACAGAGAAATCTCCATACGGGAGCCGAACAGTAACGGAAACCGCCGATATAACTTTCGGCGGAAACGAATAGATCCGAACTTAGCCGATCTCATCTCGTCCTTTATCCGCTCAGACAATACAAATACAAATATAAATCGGTTAATATTAGCAGATTTCCTTTAAGGGAAATCAGCTATTGAGGTTGTACTCATGACGCGATTTTCGAAATTTTTCTTCAAATGTCCATCGATCCTACCTAGATGATGAAAATGAGGTCCGTTCAAAACTGTCTATATATATCTATATATTTGTCTGTTACCGCTCTAGCGGTCACAATTATTATTTAATCATTGCCAAACTTGATATTTAGTCGTTTTATGTAAAAAGACAGATCAAGTTCGTTAATGGCTGAAATCGGACTAGTGAGAGGTTTAGAGGGGAGGATTTTTGAAAATTCGAAATATCTCCGTTACTACACGTCGGATCGAAACATTGCATAGAATCAATCTTATTGCAAATTAAATTTCCTATAAATATTGTTATTACAGTTACAGTACAGTTATTCTCTATCTTGAATATTAACCGAGATATTTGCATTTTTATTAAATGTGGGCGGGTAACGGAAGAAAGTGAGTTTCCCGCCAAAAGTTAGGTCTGCCGTTTTCGTAACTGTTTGGCTCGCGTGAAATTCCTCTATTGTAATACTTCACATGGGAAATCTGCTTAGTTTACGAAGCCCCTGCGTGACGGACTTTTTCTAGACAGAGAATAAATGTATATAACAATATTTATAGTAAATATAATTTGCAATAAGATTGGTTCTATACAACTTTTCGATCCGACTTATAGTAACGGAGATATTTCGAATTTTCAACAATCCCCCTCCTCCTAACCCTCCCCCTCTCACTGGTCCAATTTCAGCAATTAACAAACTATATTTTTCTCCTTTTTGCATAAAAATAGGAAATATGGAGATTGGTAACGATCAAACAAAACTTAGGACTGCTAGATCGTTATCACACAAGTATATATATCTATATATATATATATATATATATATATATATAATTTTGAATGTTCCTCATTTCCGTCATCTCCTCAATGGGATCACGAAATGTAATAGAAACCTTTTTGTTAAACTATTAATGACCTACAATTGTTCTCCTATGCCTTTTTTCGTAGCTCAAATATTGAATGAGTAATTCACATTTTCAGTCGGGATGAGATGCGATCACAGCTGTGTTATAACAGCACGTGGGAAAACAGATGTTTTCGCAGCCCCTGTTTGAAGGACTTTATTCTCATCAAATGCATTCTTAGTGACATAGTAATCCGCTGCTAACAATTATTGGAACTCATCAGCTATTGGCTAAAATGGGGTTCTTGAAAGTCCTATGTGTGTCAGTATATATATATAGAAATAGAGAATATGTGGTGAAATGAGACGAAAAGTATGGCATTCTAATCTACTAGGTTAATGTAGCCTCTGCGTGAACTACTTTTTTATTAGTATCCATACCTATATGTTTGTCAGTTTATAGTCCTTCGAAGGTTTTGAATGGTATTTTTAGATTCAACTTCATTATTGTCTTCAGTGATGATGGTAGCTATCCTCTTTCAGGTCTTCAACTATTGTGTTTCTAATTGGTACATTTAAATTACCATACACAGGGAAGTTTAATATTCACGATAAATGGAGTAATAAAAGAAAAAAAAATGTTAATCTGAAACTCACCATAAACATTCAAGATGTGAAACAAACCGGAAGAGCAATCTTTCGAGTCCAGTGCCAGACTGAAGTGGATGTTTTGCTTGAGAAAGCTTTTATGGGAGAAGACAGAAACGGCCTTCAGATTTACCAATCAACAGGTAATATCGCCGAAGGAGGATTCGCCGTGAAATTGGTTGAGGAAAAAGGGAACATAATGAACCCTCTTTGGGTTAGTCAGATAATACTTGCAAAATGCATTTGGTATATTTAGTATTGGAAATAATAGTATTACTATCCTTAGGAAATGGATGGCATTGGAAGAAATAGTTTGAAAACCTTATTCAGTTACTGCTGAGAACAATATTGTTACGTTTATTAAGAAATCAATAATAAACGTTAGTTATTAAAGTTCTTTTGGATTGCAAAATTCAACACACAAGCTTTAGGGTTTTTATTACTACACCATTTATTTAAAAATGCACTACACACTTTGTTAATTATTCTTAACTTCTACTCACAATATGCACTGATTGCTTCACTGTTCTTCTTATTTCACAGTCCAATAACTCCCTCACGATCACTGAAGCTCACAAAAACACGGCACTGCAATGATCTTCTCTAAAATAACGGTACTGCACTATCACTTTACTTTTACACGGCAGAACACAGCTCTCCAAATAAAACACTTTACCGCACTGCACCTAAAATGCACTGTTCACTAAGGCTGCACTGAACGAACTGTTGATCACTAGAAGATAGCTGAGAACGAACTAACTCTCTGGACGAGCTGAGCCACTTTTATAGTTGGGCGGTAAACTTCCAAGGGGAATGCACGAGACACGTCTAGATCCCGGGTGGGTATTGCCGAGAACGATCTAGACCATCCGCCGGCTCCTTTCATCTATTTCGTAATTCTTAAATATGGGATTAACACGGAACAATATTATGAAATCACCCCTCCTGTAATGTTTAGCTGATGTCGTCATCCTACATTATATTCTCTTTTCTCCTTTAATAAGAAACGCATGTTAACAGGACTGGAAACTTAAAGTTTATAAATTTAGCCAAAGTCGTATGAGTTGGACTCTTGGTTGATTGATAAAACTAAAATGTCAAATACATAAATACGCCCGTTAACGTTTGCGTTACAGAAATGATGTACAAATGTATTGCTGGCTGAAATCGGACTAGTGAGTGGGGGGGGGGTTAAGAGGGGAGGAATTTTGAAAATTCGAAATATCTCCGTTACTACACGTCGGTTCGAAACATTGTATAGAATCAATCTTATTGCAAATTAAATTTCCTATAAATATTGTTATTACAGTTACAGTACAGTTCACTTTTCTTCTTATTTCACAGTCCAATAACTCCCTCACGATCAATGAAGTTCACAAAAACACGGCACTGCAATGATCTTCTCAAACATAACGGGACTGCACTAATACTTTACTTTTACTCGGCAGAACACAGCTCTTCACATAAAACACTTTACCGCACTGCAACTAAAACGCACTGTTCACTAAAGCTGCACTGAACGAACTGTTGATCACTTGAAGAGAGCTGAGAACAAACTGACTCTCAGGACGAGCTGAGCCACTTTTATAGTCAGGCGGTAAACTTCAAAGGGGAATGCCAAACACGTCTAGATCCTGGACAGGTATTGCCGAGAATGATCTAGACCATCCGCCGGCTCCTTTCATCTATTTCGTAATTCTTAAATATGGGATTAACACGGAACAATATTATGAAATCACCCCTCCTGTAATGTTTAGCTGATGTCGTCATCCTACATTATATTCTCTTTTCTCCTTTAATAAGAAACGCATGTTAACAGGACTGGAAACTTAAAGTTTATAAATTTAGCCAAAGTCGTATGAGTTGGACTCTTGGTTGATTGATAAAACTAAAATGTCAAATACATAAATACGCCCGTTAACGTTTGCGTTACAGAAATGATGTACAAATGTATTGCTTCCATCATTGCCTAGTTGAAGCCTAATTTGGCGAAGTAAACATTGACTTCGCGTTTATTTTCTGGCTTCCTTATTAATTGCCACTGCTTCCGACGAATATTCGTTTTATGAATAAACTCCAGAATGTGTTGGGGCGTTATAGTATGGACCACCGGGCGTTGGTAATTGAATTGATTCGGTAAGAATTTGGGATGATGATTTTGTCATGCAAGGCGGTCCAGTCAATGGGTCTATAATGAGTTTTGTGGGTGGTGGTACTTATATATAATACGTACAGAGAAATGTACCATTTTTCATTTTTGGTTTACTCTAAACCTCCCCTCTTCATAGACGATTTCGACCAACGTGAGATGTGCAAACCATATAATTACCCTAAATATTATTAATCCTTAATACTACTAAAAGTATCACAACACTTAACTTATTAATAATTAATTTAGTTAACAATTACATTATTAATTATCTGAAATTGTAAGAACCAGTATCGTTGTATAAAATCTTGAATGGGTCGAATTTGCTGTGACTCTCAGTGGTAGTTTCATTATCTTGGCGTTTAGTCCTAGAGAATATGCCTCTCGATCCATTAGAAGCACCAAAACTGGAGAATAATTGAAAAACAAGTAGAAATAACTAAAATAATATATTGAAATAAATTAGTGCTACATTAAAAAAAAAAGTTATATATTTACCTCCACTTTACGCCCCTATGGCTGATTGGGAAGGGGCATCTATGGGATACCACACTTTTTTAGCTAGGGTGAAACTATGGATTTTATTCAATGTGTTCGTTTCTATATAAATTTATATTGCCCAGGGAGGAATCGAACTCGCTCCTCTAGGTTTTATGAGATTAAGACCAACTTCATAACTCACATACTCAGGGCATTGAGCAGCTATAAGGTTATTTGTATATATATATATATATATATATATATATATATATATATATATATTATATATATATATACTAGCTCAGATACCCGGCTTCGCCCGGGAATTGATTTGAGGCTGAATGGTGATGGTATTTTTATGGCAAGGATTTACTTTGCACAATATTTAGACATTTACCCGTCCCAGTGTTTAGGGTTTATACCCGTTGTTGGCATTTGTTAATAATAAAATTAATTTTTTATGTATGTCTTCACTTTCTTAAAAATTGTCATATTTCCCGTCTCCTATGCATTATGCATAGATTTCAGTTATTAAGGACAAAATATTAACAAAGATTTGAATTAATTTTTCCAGGTGAGGTACCTCATAGTTCAAATTGGAATGAATTGTTGAGCATATCAATATTTCTACGCAAATTACTTGCTCCACACATTGTTCCTGGAGAAATGTATAAAAAAAAAAAAAAAAGTTAAACTAAATAACAATCAACTTTTGTTATGTGCATGTTTGTCAAAAAACATGTACATAACAAACAACTTTTGTTATGTGCATGTTTGTCGAAAAACATATAGACAATGAAATAATGCAAATTTTTATTTCAGGCCTCCCTTATAACCCCCACTCCCGTTCTAACCTAAAAATTGTAATATAGCTTATAATCATAGAAGAATTAATGCTAATTGACATACCGAGTTTTTTTAGTTCGGTTTAATCGTTAGCGCCCAATGAAATAGTTGACTCCCGCTTTAGTTTAAAGTGTATATCTCGTTTACACTTTGTTAAAAGATAAAAATGAATAAGACAAAAGTTACTCTAAATAACATAATAAACAACTTTTGTTATGTTCATATTTGCCGAAAAACAAATAGAAAACGAAATACCGCTATTTTTAAATTCAGGCCTCCCTTACAACCCCCACTCCTGCCCATCCCTTGAAATGTTGGTATGGCTTGTTATAATAAAGGCGTTAGTGCAAATACACATAACGAGTTTTATGTATTTTGCCCCAAATAAAATTGTTCACTCCCGCTATAATTTTTAGCGAATAACGCCTTTATACTTCGGTATACGACGATAGTGTATATAAAAAGGTTTCTCTAAATAACAAAATAAACAACTATTGTTATGTGCATATGTGCCGATAATGCAATTGGAAACGATATCCCGCTATGATTTATTTCAGGCCTCCCTTATAACCCCCACTCCTGCCCGTCCCTAGAAATGTTAGAATGGCTTATTATAAGGAAGACGTTAGTGCTAATTCACATACCGAGTTTGGTTCAGTTCGGTTGAGTCTTTTGTGCCAAATAAAATTGTTGACTTCCGCTATCATTTTTAGCGTGTAACGCCTTTATACTTAGGTATATGAAAAAAGTGTATATTACAAAAGTTACTCTAAATAACAAATTAAACAACTTTTGTTATGTGCATAATTGCCGAAAATGCAATAGGAAACGAAATATCAAAATTTTTCATTCCAGGCCTCCCTTATAAACCCTCACTCCTGTTCGTCTCCGAGAATATTATTATACCCTACAGTCTAGGTTGATTTAGTAGTAATATGCATACCAAGTTTCATAAAATTCGGTTCAGCCGTTTTATATATATAAAATTGTAACCTCTGTCTGTACATTGATTTTTTTCGCGAAATTTCACGATAACTTTTCGTTTCACATGTCATAGACACCATAACTGCATTTTGTTTCTTTGGTGTCTGTTTGTTTGTTTGTTTGTTTGTTACCTTTTCACGCATAAACGGCTGAACCGAATTTTATGAAACTTGGTATGTATATTACTACTATCCCAACTTAGACTTTAGGCTATACTAATATTCTCTGAGACGAACAGGAGTGGGGGTTATAAGGGAGGCCTGAAATTAAAAATAGGGATATTTCGTTTCCTATTGGTTTTTCGGCAAATATGCACATAACAAAAGTTATTTATTTTATTATTTAGAGTAACTTTTGTTATATACACTTTCGTCGTATACCTAAATATAAATGAGTTATACGCTAAAAATTATAGCGGGAGTCAACAATTTTATTTGGTACAAAAGAATCAACCGAACTAAATAAAACTCGGTACGTGTATTAGGACTAACGCCTTCATTATAACAAGTCATACCTACATTTCTAGGGACGGGCAGGAGTGGGGGTTGTAAGGGAGGCCAGAAATTAAATATAGCGGTATTTCGTTTCCTATTGTTTTTTTTTTGGGAAATATAAACATAACAAAAGTTGTTTATTTTGTTATTTAGAGTAACGTTTGTTATATACACTTTTTTCGTATACCGAACTATAAACGAGATATACGCTAAAACCTATAGCGGAAGTGAACAATTTTATTTGGGACAAAAGACCCAACCAAAATAAATAAAACTCGGTATGTGTATTAGCACTAACGCTTTCATTATAACAAGCCATACCATCATTTCTAGGGACGGGCAGGAGTGGGGGTTGCAAGGGATGCCTGAATTTAAAAATAGCGGTATTTCGTTTTCTATTCGTTTTTCGGCAAATATGAACATGACAAAAGTTGTTTATTTTGTTATTTAGAGTACATTTTGTTATATTCATTTTTGTCTTTTAACAAAGTATAAACGAGATATACACTATAAACTAAAGCGGGAGTCAACTATTTCATTGGGTTTTTAAACCGAACTTAAAAAAACTCGGTATGTCAATTAGCATTAATTCTTCCATGATTATTAGCTATATTAAAATTTTTAGGTTAGAACGGGAGTAAGGGTTATAAGGGAGGCCTGATATAAAAATTCGCGATATTTCATTGTCTATTTGTTTTTCGGCAAAGAAGGTCTTAACAAATGTTGTTTACTTTGATATTTAGATTAACTTTTGTTTTATACATTTATCCAGGAACAATGTGTGGAGCAAGTAATTTGCGTAGAAATATTGATATGCTCAACAATTCATTCCAATTTGAACTATCAGGTCTCTCACCTGGAAAAATTAATTCAATCTATTTAATATTTTGTCTTTAATAACTGAAATCTATAATGCCCAGGAGACGGGGAATATGACAATTTGGAGGACAGTGAAGACTTACATAAAAAAATAATTTTCTTATTAACAAATGCCAACAACGGGTATTAACCCTAAACACTGGGATGGGTAAATGTCAAAATATTGTGCAAAGTAAAGCCTTGCCAAAAAAATGCCATCACCATTCAGCCTCAAATCAAATCCCGGGCGAAGCCGGGTATCTGAGCTAGTATATAGATAAAATTGTAACCTCTGTCTGTACATTGATTTTTTTTCTCGAAATTACACGATAACTTTTCGTTTCACATGTCATAGACATCTGCATTTTGTTTCTTTCGTGTCTGTTTGTTTCTTTGTTACCTTTTCACGCATAAACGGCTGAACCGAATTTTATGAAACTTGGTATGTATATTACTACTAACCCAACTTAGACTTTAGGCTATATTAATTTTCTCTGAGACGAACAGGAGTGGGGGCTATAAGGGAAGCCTGAAATTAAAAATAGCGATATTTCGTTTTCTATTGGTTTTTCGCCAAATATGCACATAAAAAAAGTTGTTTATTTTGATATTTAGAGTAACTTTTGTTATATACTCTTTTGTCGTATACCGAAGTTTAAATGAGTTATACGCTAAAAATTATAGCGGGAGTCAACAATATTATTTGCCAAAAAAGACTCAACCGAACTAAATAAAACTCGGTATGTGTATTAGCACTAACGCTTTTATTATAATAAGCCATATCAACCTTTCTAGGGACGGGCAGGAGTGGGGGTTATAAGGGAAGCCTGAAATTAAAAATAGCGATATTTCGTTTCCTATTGGTTTTTCCGCAAATATAAACATAACAAAAGTTGTTTATTTTGTTATTTGGAGTAACGTTTGTTATATACACTTTTGTCGTATACCTAAGTATAAATGAGTTATACGTTAAAACTTTAGCGGGCACTAACGGCTGAACCGAACTTAACAAAACTCGGTATGTCAATTAGCATTAATTCTTCCATGATTATAAGTTATATTAAAATTTTTAGGTTCGAACGGGAGGGGGGTTAAAAGGGAGGCCTGAAATAAAAATTCACCATATTTACATGTATAAGAGACGGGAAATATAAAAATATCGAAGACTGTGAAGCCTTATCGAACAAATAATTCTATTATTAGCAAATCACCGGCAACGACGGGTATCAATCCTAAACACTGGGACGGGTAAATGTCAAAATATTGTGCAATGTAAAGCCTGCTAAAAAATACCATCACCATTCAACCTCAAATGAATTCCCGGGCGAAGCCGGGTCTCTGAGCTAGTGAATATTATGACAAATGATGCTATGTTTTCGTCTTATATGATAGTTCAAAGTATGGTTCGGGTTAGTGAGGTTATAAATCTTCGTCACCCCCTCCTCATTTATTTATTTTTCCTAGAAAATAACTTTGTTATTTATTTCCAATAGAAATAAAAACTATAAGAGCATTTCCATTATTTAATTTGTATAATGTACATTGATGTTATTCAAACAAATATGTAATATAATAACAATTAAACGTTAATGGTAATGTCATTATGACAAAAAACAATATGCGTTTAAACTGGATATGATATTTCAGGGTACCACTATTATTTAATTCTATCCGGTAGATATATTATGAAATAATGTTTTGCATCAATAATATAAGTAGGAGAATGTTGAGAAGTCTCATGCGGGAGCGAATGATAACGGGAGCCTTACCAGCTAATTGAGTTTACTTATTTCCCGTCTGGCATTACTGGAAGCGACTTCCAGTGAGATTCACTATTACAAATATAATCCTACGTGCAAAACTTTGCCTATACTACGTAAGCTCGGATTGTTTTTTGAAAGGAAATATATTGATTATAAATGATATTTTTTTATAATAAATGCCACCCATGCTTATGGTTTGAACTATTGAAAAACGGTGAGTCAAAACGTTTAGAGGGATAGATCATTGATCCTTCAAAAATAAAATTTCTATTCTATTAATCCCCAAAAGTTACCCTTCAGGGTTGGCTATTTCGGAAAATCATTACGTCGTGGAGGGAAGTGTAATTGTACACATTGAAGTCTTACTATCAAAATACCATCATTAGTCAGTCAAGAATGATTTCCCGGGCATCGCCGGGTACCTTAGCAAGTATATATATATATATATATATATATATATATATATATATATATATATATATAAAATTGTAACCTCTGTCTGTACATTGATTTTTTTCGCGAAATTTCATGATAACTTTCCGTTTCACATGTCATAGACACCATAACTGCATTTTTTTTCTTTGGTTTATGTTTGTTTGTTTTTTTGTTACCTTTTCACGAATAAACGGCTGAACCGAATTTTATGAAACTTAGTATGTATATTACTACTAGCCTAACTTACACTTTAGGCTATATTAATATTCTCTAAGACAAACAAGAGCGGGGGTTATAAGGTAGGCCTGAAATTAAAAATAGCGCTATTTCGTTTCCTATTGCTTTTTCAGCAAATATGCCCATAACAAAAGTTATTTATTTTGTAATTTAGAGTAAATTTTGTTATATGCACTTTTGTCGTAAACGGAATTATAAATGAGTTATACGCTAAGAACTATTGAGGGAGTCCACAATTTTATTTGGCACAAAAGAATCAACCGAACTAATTAAAACTCGGTACGTGTATTAGGACTAACGCGTTCATTATAACAAGCCATACCTACATTTCTAGGGACGGGCAGGAGTGGGGGTTGTAAGGGAGGCCATAAATAAAAAATAGCGATATTTCGTTTCCTATTGGTTTTTCAGCAAATGTGTACATAAGAAAAGTTGTTTATTTTGTTATTTAGAGTAACTTTTGTTATATTCAATTTTGTCATATAACAAAATATAAACGAGATATACACTAAAAACTAAAGCGGCAGTATACAATTTTATTAGGAACTAACGATTGAACCGAACTTAACAAAACTCTGTATGCGAATTAGCATTAATTAATTCTTCAATAATTATAAGCTATATTAAAATTTTTAGGTTAGAATGGGAGAGGGGGTTATAAGGGAGGACTGAAATAAAAATTCGCGATATTTCATTGTATATTCGTTTTTCGACAAACATGAACATAACAAAAGTTGTTTACTTTGTTATTTAGATTAACTTTTGTTTTATACATTTCTCCAGGAACAATGTGTGGAGCAAGTAATTTGCGTAGAAATATTGATATGCTCAACAATTCATTCCAATTTGAACTATGAGGTACCTCACCTGGAAAAATTAATTCCAATCTATGCTAATATTTTGTCCTTAATAACTGAAATCTATGCATAATGCACAGGAGGTGGGAAATATGATAATTTGGAGGACTTTTAAGACTTAAATAAAAAATAAATTTTATTAATAACAAATTCCAAAAACGGGTATTAACCCTAAACTCTGGGACGAGTAAACGTCAAAATATTGTGCAAAGTAAAGTCTTGCCAAAAAAATACCATCACCATTCAGCCTCAAATCAATTCCCGGACGAAGCCGGGTATCTGAGCTAGTATATATATATATATATATATATATATATATATATTCGTAGACTTGGTCCTTATCAGTATTACAATCGTCGTGTCTTCCTCTTTCTGACAGACGATTCGTACTCATACATCTAGCTTCCGCCGGGCTTCCTCTGCAACTGAAGACTCAGCAAATAGCAGAACATTTTTGGCAAACCTTCATTTGACTACAAAAATAATTTGATGACGTCAAAGTTCTGGCAAAAGTTAATCGAAATTGAAAGAGCAATTCGTACATTGCAATGTTAGAACAACTTTAACAGAGAAGACTGCTGTAGATAGAGTCAACTTCGAAAGACCATTATTCTCATCAAGAAATATATAAACGAAGAAGGAATAATCACAAAGGAACAACATCCGAAGGAAAGGAACATTTTGTCCTCAGAGGGAGCCCTGAGGAAGGTAGAAGTATGCCTAGCTAAATAAAAATGTACTAATTGTTGGCCAAAACCATGAACACACGCTCAATACCCAAAGAATTCTATATTAAGATATTTTTTCAGGTTATTCAGAGCACAATATTGTGGCTCCTCACAATTTATTTTTAAAGACGCTTAGCGCTTTCAGGAATTTTCATTCCCATCATGAGAGCGTTGAATGTGCCGAGAGTGATGCTACTGTGCTGAATTCTGAGAGTGCATCGGAGTAGCATCTCTCTAGGCTATGGCGGGAATGGAAATTCCTTAAGGCGTTTTGAAAAAATAAATTGTGAGGAGCCACAAACTGTGTTCTAAATATTCTGATTTATCACTCTTACCACCAGGAGAAAATAAAAATGAAAGATTAGTTTTCTATGGGTCTCACCTCATATTGGGGTTGAGAGAAATGAGAAAGCTGAGGTTGTAGCACAGGAATCCAGCCAAATGACAACCTTTTTAAATAAAACTACTAATCTTGACTCCAAAAAAGAACTTAATAAGAGGATTCTAAATTATTTGGAAGATGCAAGTTATATAAAATAAAAATGTTTTGGTAGGATTTCATTTGAAAATGACAACAGTATCTCCGTTCCATAGCAACGGATTAAATAAGGTCAAAGACCAAAAATGTATAGACATTTTTATGATAAATAAAAAAAAAAACACCTTTACAAATATTTTGTATCTCTAATTCGTATTTGGAAATTTAATTTTTATCATTTATTTTCGCTCATCTCTAATCATCCCTCTTTTCTAATTCGGGTTCAAGCAAAAGGGGAGAAGCACAACTACAACTTACAGCAATCTCAAATATCCAATTTTCTACATTCTAAGACTACCGGCATTTGATGCGGGCACGTACATACGTTCAGACGTCACTTCTGAACAACTCAGAACTGGTTCAAGGGGGGATCAAAACGGATTTCTCCTTTGAAACCTGAAAACCAAACATTTTCGAGATTCCTAAACTTCCTTTAAGGAAGGATGTAAATAGGAAATGTAAATAGGAATCAAACAAATGGTTTATCTCTTTACGGAATAATTGAAAATATCAAGACATCATGACAAGACTTGGAATAAAACATATAGAATGTACATATGGACATTTATCAAGAAAGCCAGATCCACCATTTTGTAATAGATATCCCTTTCCCCTTGCAGTGGAACACTTTTAATGTCATTAGTCGAAATTTAATTGAATGCCCGAGGAATATAAACCATACTCCGTACTCAAGGAAGTTCAAGTTGACAAAGAAGACTCCGTTTCCAGACAATTTATGTTATAATAAAAATGAAGTCTTGTTAAAGATATGTTGGCGAACTCCTCCTATTAATCCGCTGAGTTATGGTGTAATGTGGAAATGTGAAAATCCACTCTCGCAATCAGATGTAAATATTCTTCAATGTCCCCGATATTCAAGGGGTTGTTCTCAGCCCTCATAATTCTTACCGATAGAACTATGTAATGATTGATACGTTCGATTTTTTTATCGTTGTATAAAATTACAGGGGTGCGAAAATAATTTGTAGAACATTTTAGTATTATGTCCCAGAGTAACAAGTAGAGTAAGACTCACTTCAAGCATTCTTCTTGAAAAAAAAATAACCAACATTTACGTTTTCGACACCGGTACAGGTCTAAAAAGAACGCGTTTTTTTTTTTTTCCTGAGAAACTTACTTCAGAATACTTTAATATAAAAGTGGCCGGCAAATGTAAGCACCTGTTTATGCAAAGAGATTCCTTACTCTATATGTGGGATATTGCTAAGAAAGAGGTGGGAATGAAGAGAAAGGTTGCGATAGTTTATTGACTTGACTTTACTAAGGATAGCAGGTATATATCCTGTGTATGTAGGATACGATGAAGGAAGAATAGAAAAAACAAACGGACAGGAGGAGAGGACAAAGAAAACTGAAAGGAAAGGTGACCATTCTGCTAGGATTCAATTTCATTTATTTTTTTATTTTAACTATGTACATGTTTTTCATTTAATCCAATATTTACATCAATATTATAGGGAGGGGTGTGAGGATTTCAAGAGAGAGAGCCATAAGTCTTGAAGCACCTCTTCCTTGCCAGTTCTGTGGTAGAGGAGGAGCAGAAGAAGAAGAAGAGAGCGTTTGGTAAGTCTGTGACTATGTCAAACAGTTGGCCATGACATTTCTTGGCAGTCTGTGCTAACCGTAACAAGCTCTTGTTATCTCTCGTTGACGTAGGCGGTTGGTTTGTTGGAGAGGTATATGAACCCTACAACTCCAGAATTACACCGTTCTGGGAAGACGGGTGGCTGTTGAGTCAGGTCTTGGTGAGGAGGGTGGGTTGTATGACGCCTCTAAAGATTAGGAGTTTTAGTCGGGGACTGAGGTTTGGGGAAAGGAAGAAGCTGTTTGAGAGAGTTTCAGAGAGTCCGGGTTGCTGGAGGTGGGTGGTGAAGCAGAGTATATGGCTGCTGTAAATGTTGAAGACGTTTGGAAGTCGAGTAGAAGGAGAACAGATGGTCGTTGGTTTTGGATGGGCTTACTATTATGTTGCAGGAACGGAGGCGATGACAGGGCAAGCGGCTTCATCGTGGAAAAGGGCTCAGGACGTGCAAAGGGATTTGCTTGCGATTCCGAAGTCATCAGCATAGGAGTAGATCTCATTGTTTGGGTATACACCGTGTAGTGGGTGAACACATGTGGTAAAACAGCGGTGACCTGACGGACACCACAGATGAGGGGATCGGTTTGGGACATACTTTCGCCTACCCACACCTGGAATGTGTAGCTTTGAGGATAGGATGAGAGATAAAAGATGAGAACGCCTGTGTACAGCCTATAGAGACGAAGGCTTTAGCGCTGTTTGGCCTAGCCAGGTGGTGTAGAGTTTTAGGAAACCTATATGCTGGTTGGGAAGGAGGTTTTGTTTCTCACAAAATCTAAATGGTATTTAAAACTTCCAGTACCTTAGAGATATGTAAGAAGAAACTGATGAAACGTTAATGCTCCCGTAGGGACTCACGTTTGGCTGGCTTTAGGAGTGGAAAGTTAGTGGAGTCGGAGACAAGAGTTGTGGAGGTGGGTTAAGTAGGCGAGAGACTTCCGTGGAAGTTAGCGCTAGAATTCATATTGTACCTTGTCCAAACTAGGGGATTACCACTGGGGGGGGGCCTCACTTGGTGTTATCACCAAGGTGCCTGGGAGAGACTAACATGAAATTGCGCTCATGTTCCATTGTTACAGGCAATTCTCCATTGTTTGTGGATCTGGACTGCGAGTCCACCAACATGTTTATCGCGAAAGCCGCAGCCTGGTCATTGGTGGTGTTCAACACATTTCTGTCAATCTGGCTGAAGAAAACAGATCTCCAGTTTTAACCACCTTCTAGAACTAGCGGTGATCGCCATGAATGGTCTAATGGCCGCCGGCTTCCCTTTCTCGTTAGACGATTTGTGTGGTGAGGGGTTTGCTGAAGTGAACTGCACGTCTCTTCTTCGGCCTCCGTAGTCAGTTTCGTGATACAACTGCTTCTGCAGTCTCCTCTTCGTAAGAGCTCCGCTGGTTGCTGCTGTGCCGAGAACTCCTCCTCTCTTCGTTCTCCCCCAATGTTCTGGAGAAGGCCCGGGCAGTAAGCCTTAAAATGCGCTGGGCCTTGAGCGGTTTAATTTTGAACCAGAATCCAATTCCAGTCACAATGCAGTCCAATGCTATGATTTAGAGATGGGGAAGTCGCTCTTTTCGTCTGCTGGGTTCTGAATATTGGTTGTTCACTAAAGAAGATATTTTGCACACAGACGCTTGCTTATATGAGAGAATGGATGTACAAGTGATGAGGTAGAACAGCAAAAGAAGGATAACTCCAAGATAATTGTTTTCTCAATCCTACCTACGGTTTATTATGTTCTATACCATTATCAAGAATGAAGGATGCATTATATTGAGGTCGTACTCATGACGCGATTTTCACAAAATTTCTTCAAATGTCCATCGATCCTACCCAGGAGATGACAAACATGACTTCCGTTCAAAATTATATATATTTATATATATATATATATATATATATATATATATATTTATATATATATATGTCTGTTAACGATCTAGTGGTTGATCTTTACTAAACTCGATATTTAACCGTTTTATCTAAAAAGAAATATCAAGTTTGTTAATGGCTGAAATCGGACTAGAGCTCCCTCTAGGGGGTTTTAGAAGGGGGATTTTCGAAAATTCGAAATATCTCCGTTATTATGCATCAGATCGAAAAAGTGTATATAACTAATCTTATTAACAATTAAATGTACAACAAATATTGTAATATAAATTTTTTTCTATCTTGAATATCAACCGAGATGTTAGCATTTTTATTAAGTGTGAGGAACATGTGATCAGGTATTGTTCGGATTAGTTCGGCCGTTTCCGTAACTGTTAGGCTCTGGTGGAAGCTTCTTCTAACATCTCTTGTCGTTTCAGCTTTTACTTTGTGAGATTTATGCAAGTACGTTCTGTTCATCCACCCCCCCCCCTTTCATTAGTTCTTTGACTACTAAAATTTGGGTTATTAAAATATAAATTATTCTGATTCATTATAAATTGTAGTACTAGATATAGTAAATAGTTTACAATAAAATTGTTGTTTTATATTCAGATGTTTAACAATAATTGTTTTTCTTTCCGGTGTAGAATATGTTTATCTATCTGTTCAGATCTGAGTCGTTTCAGACCTGTGTGTTTGAAATTCAGAAGCCGTTTCCGTTGGAAGTCTATTAAAATTAACTGAAAGATTTCTAATTACCGTTTGTATTTATTCACGGTGGTGTTGTGTTACCAGTATGCTGATTTCTCTATTGTAAAACTTCACATGGGAAATCTGCTTAGTTTACGCAGCCCCTGCGTGACGGACTTTTTTACGATAGGATAGATTCTGCCTTTATGTAAAATGAAATACCTAAGTACGATTCCAAGTTGGTGTTATGCAACTCTTGAATTGCTATGATGTGCCATGAGGTTGTCTGGAAGCTTGTTGCCTGAATCGTGTCTAGTTTAGCAGGAACCTTCCATCAGAGTCATAAAACGGAGCGAGTACTTTAGTACAGATTAAATTTGGACGTCAGCCCATTCATTTGCAGCAATAAAAATTAACATGGATGGTAGAACTAATTGTCCTCAAATAAATCAGTTGAAGTTTTTAAAATGCGCCAGAACACTATTTCGACCGCTATTTGAGGATGTGTGAATAAGATTCTCCAATATAATGTAATTTATGAAGATTAATGTTGTGGACTCTGCGGAGATTTGTGGAAAACTATCCGATGGGCCTAACACCTGCTGCGGACCATGCTCCGGAGAAATAAACATACCAATGGAAACCATTTTCATCTACCTTCCATAGTAGAGTATCTTCCTTCCAATATGGAATATGATATTCCCATGGGGGAAAAACTATTCTTAATTTGAATGGTCCATGAAGAAGATCTGTCGAATTCTTCTTTCCTAGAATATCCTGAGGCTTTCCTATCCTGGTTTTGGTGCGATATCCATTCTCATCGGCTATCCAGGTGACTATAACCAGTTGGCCTTCCGGAGATGTGTAAGAGTATGCCCCTCCTGCCACTCGTTCTCCTTCAGCGTGCTTAGGAATTCCTGCTTCTTTTACTGAGATCCCATTCGGTGTTTCGTAACTGGAAAATGTAATATAAATATAAAATATATTTACTTGTTATTGGTAAGCTATCGGGTAAAATTGGTGGTACATGTATTAGCCGATTATGAAGTATCTTATCATGAAAATCATTAAAAGGACTACCTAATAACTTGTGTTTTTGTAATAACTTACACAAAATTCGAAAATCTACGATTGATATCAATCTCTCTGAGGACTGATCATTCACAATAAGCGATGGAGGATCTCATTCCTAAATAAGCAAAATTCGTAGTGGAATACAAGAATGAATTTAATTATATTTATAACAAAGGAATGATAAATAGTTATGAATACAGTATGGTGCCATGCTAAATAACCTATGAATTATGAATAATAATACAAAGAGAACTTGAGCATACTGAGAAAGAAATAGAAGTACCCATCCAGCAGATTTCACACGTTTTGGATACACTTCTGTTCTGGAACAATCTATTCTCTATGCTATGGCTGTTTTAGGAATTATACAATGTTTTAGGATATATAACTGAATATATTTCTAGGAAACGAGCCACGGATCAGCGGTTTGGCGGATATTCAGAATCCCTTAGTACGTTAGGACAGCTGGGAATTAGACAGTGGTGTAGAAGTGAATCTGTCTAGATGGAACATTGGCAGAAACAAGACTCCCCTAGGATATTATTAGTAGTTCGTGCTAATTAAAATACTTTTCCTAATTCGAATCCTTTCCCCGTTATAAGATGTAAAGTTCCTATGTAGAACTCTAGTGGTGAGGTTCCGTACTCGCTGTAAACCTAATGCAGTTCTTGGACGTGCTTGCTCTCCTCATCCTTTGGGAGTTCGTCCTCCGGACAATCAGGCTACAATTTACTATTGTCAAAGATTGGTGATGATATTCAAATTCTCTCCATGATCTCTCCTTTCACCTTCTTCCTTTATCTCACTCTTCATTTTCCTTGGTGCAATTGGTGAAAAGGTAAGGCAAATTTATAACAGTATTTTTTTCTCGTTTATACGTGCTTTCATGGTCTGCTATTAGCAGATTTCCCTTAAGGGAAATCAGCTATTAAGGTAGTACTCATGACGCGATTTTCGAAATTTTTCTTCAAATTTCCATCAATCCTACCTAGGAAATGACGAAAATGAGGTCCGTTCAAAAGCACTAAAAGTGATCCAAAGTACAACGATGGCAGCTGTTTTATGTGCATAACAACCATTATAAAAACAGCCTTTTGTTCTTTAGAAAAGTAAACTTTATATTCATAATGGTTCATAATATGTTCAGTTGAGTATAAAATATTAACGGAGTATTGTAAATATATAGCATAATTAAATTATTTACTACCTGTAGTTGTATGAGCCAGTATCTTTATATAAAATTACAGAATGGTCCCATTTGGTTTCATTCTTAGGGGCAGTGTCATGAGTCTGGCGTATAATCCTGGAAAGCATGTCTTTTGATCCAGTAGCAGCACCATCACAACTGGAGAAGATTTGAAGGACGAGCAGAAATAACTGAAACAGTATGTGTAAATAATTAAGTAATAAATGTTGCATATTAAACTATTTCATGGTGAGTTAATGTTTAATACTGAGTGAATTCGCCCTCGCGAATGATACGTAAACATTAGGTAAAGGTCAGAGTTGATAATTGGAGTACGTAGGGCCACCGTAAACTGAGATGATTTGCCATGTGCTGGAATTACACACTGGTCATCTCACCATTTATTCTCTGTTTTTCCTGTATTATAGTGCCTATTTAAACAGGAATAAACCGGTAGAAGTGGGGGTTCACTGAAGGCTGAAAAAATTCTGTCACGCAGGTGATGCGCAAACCAAGTAGATTCCCCTGCATCAATATTTAAACAAGAATGGTTCTATGATATTTTTCGATCCAACTCATAATAACGCAGATCTTTGGAATTTTCAAAATACTCCTTTAACCCCCCCCCCCCAACCAGTTCTTGGTCCGATTTCAGCCATTGACGACTATGAACTTGTGTGTTGAATTAACTAGTTAAATCTCAATTATGGTATAGATTAAATAAACATTTTCGAATAAAGAAAATAAAAGTCCGTCACGAAGGGGCTGCGTAAACTAAGCAGATTTCCCACGTGAAGTTTTACAATAGAGAAATCTGCCTAATAACAACTGTAGTAGTAAGAAACCTCTAAACCTAAAACATTATTTAGGGCGTAATAACCCAGAAGTTTCTAGTCCCAAAAAACAGTTAACCTAACCTCTAAACCTATTCACGAGGGACGAATAGTTATGGAAATGGCCACCAGAGCTCTCGGCGGAATGTCCGAACATGCAGTTTACAAATGCAAATATCTCGGTTAATATTCAAGATAGAGAATAAATGTATATAACAATATTTATAGTAAATTTAATTTCCAATAAGATTGGTTCTATTCGATCCGATGCATAATAACGGAGATATTTCGAATATTTGAAAGCCCCCCCCCTCACACAGGTGCGATTTCAGCCGTTAACGAACTTGATCTTCCTTTTTATATAAAACGATTAAATACCGAGTTTGGTGACGATTAAACAAAAATTGCGACCGCTAGAGTGTTAACAGACAAATATATATATATATATATATATATATATATATATATATATATATATATATATATATATATATATATATATATATATGTCTATATATATATATATACATAGATATATATATATATATATATATATATATATATATATAGATATATATATATAGTTTTGAACGGACCTCATTTTCGTCATCTCCTGGGTAGGATCGATGGCCATTTGACCAAATATTTCGAACAGTCCGTCATGAGTACGACCTCAATAGCTGAGTTCCCTGAAGGGAAATCTGCTAAAACATATGACGTCATCACGCAACTATGCATTAACCTCATAAAAGTTCAATGAGAACAATATTTGATATTTAAGCTTCAAATAAAGTGATTCAAAATATAATAGCTTATTGTTTATACGGCATATGTAGGAGTTTGGGTTTACTGAATGTTGAAAACTAAAATATGCATATATCTCAGTTAATAATAGTGATAGTCAAAACATTTATATAAAAGCATTTATAGTGCATTCAATTTGCAACCACATTAGTGAGATGTTTAATAACAGAGATATTCAGAAGTGATATTTATTTTTACATAAAAGGATAAAATTTCGAGCTCGGTAACTATAAAAAAAAATCCGAACACTTGAGTGGGGATTGAGCTCCACTCAAAATTATATATATATATATCGGATTGTATGTTTGAACCGACCTCATTTTAGTCACCTCCTTTATGAGTAAAAAGGTTGTCACGCAGAGGCTGCGTCAACTAAGCAGATTTCTCACGTGCGCCACGTAATTCCATTTATCCCAAAAAGTTCAATGAGAACAATATTTGGAATTTAAGCTTCAAATAAAGTGATTCATAACATAATAGAATATGGAAAATATGAGATGAGTAGGAGTGGGGGTTTACTGCAGAACGAAAACTAAAAAATGCAAATATCTCAGTAAATAATTAAGATAGTAAAAACATGTACGTAACAACATTTTTAGAACATTACCTTTGCAATAAGATTGCTTCTATACAATTTTCTATACTAGCTAGTAGGAGTGGGGGTTTACTGAAAGCGTAAAACTAAAAAATCCAAATATCTCGGTTAATACTTATTATACGGAAAATATGTATAGAACAATATTCATAGCAAATTTGCAATAAGATTATTTCTATACAATGTTTCGATCCAACGTTCAGTAACAGAGATATTTCAAATTTTCGAAACTACCCCTCTAAACCCCCCCCCTCTCCCTGGTCAAATTTCAGTCGATAACGAACTTGATCTTTCTTTTTACATAAAACGACTAAATATCGAGTTTGATAACGATTAAACAATAATTATGACCGCTAGAGCGCTAACAGCCAATTTTATATATATATCGGAACTCATTTTCATCTCCTGGGTAGGATGGTTGGACATTTGACGAGATTTTTCGAAAATCGCGTCATGAGTACTTCAATAACTGATTTCCCTTAACGGAAATCTGCTAAAATCTCCCTGGAAAGTATAAACGAAACTTCGACTTATTGTGATTGTAAATAAGGATCGATTGTAAACCTTTGCCAAAGGATACCACCGGATACTGATGCCCTAGAAATAAAGCTAAGAAGCTAGAGCTAAAGAAAAGCGTGCAAGCATGCAAAATAAAGACAAGTACCGCCCTTGCACACGCATATACACACATATATACCGGGCTGTGATGTATGATTGCCTTTATCTCTATTCAATATTCAAATATACTTCAAAGTTGATTGGCAAGGATCACAAGTAAAAACTCTTTTCCTTTCCACGCAGGCTTTATTCAAAATTTCCCTACGCGATTCGCGGGCTGTATACCACCTCTTCAGGAGCCATTCCTTTTCAACAAATAATACCATTAATTTATAAAAGTCCTATATTATATTAAAACATATTTATAAGTGTTAGCTAAAAGAATATATTTGTTAAATTAAACAACATAATTTTTACTTACGGTTATGAGTTGCTCTCTTTTAGCAGATTTCCCTTAAGGGAAATCATCTATTTAGGTCATACATGATTTTCGAAAGATTTCTTGAAATGTCCATCAATCCTAACCAGAAGATGACGAAAATGAGGTCCGTTAAAAACTATATATATATATATATATATATATATATATATATATATATATATATATATATATATATATATATATATATATTTGTCTGTTAACACTCTAGCGGTCGCAATTTTTGTTTAATTGTCACCAAACTCGGTATTTAATTGTTTGATGTAAAAAGGTAGATCAAGTTCGTTAACGGCTGAAATCTGACCAGTGGGAGGGGGGTAGAGGGGGGGGATTATCAAAAATTCGAAATATCTCCGTTATTATGCGTTGGATCGAAAAATTGTATAAAATCAATCTTATTACAAATTAAATTTCCTATAAATAATGTTATATACATTTATTCTGTATCTTGAATATTAACCGAGATATTTGCATTTTTATTAAATTTGGGCCGGATTTTTGAGTTTCCCGCCAAAACCTAGTTCGGCCCTTTGCCGTAAGTGTTGGGCTCTTGAATGGAGATTTCTCTATTGTATTACTTCACGTGGGAAATCTGCTTAGTTTACGCAGCCCCTGCGTGACGGACTTTTTTGTTCTCCTCATAGTAACCCTGTGAGGAGTTATTTATTCGAATACATGTTCCATTGCCACGTGGCATATTACATGTATGATTATTTTTAAATACGTCATTATTTAACAATATAAATTTGTTTATCAACTGTCTACTCGAATATTATATTCAAGAAATAAAATAACAAAATAAAATACAATATTAAAATAAAAATGGTAATTACAAACAAAATTAATAAATGAACTGAAAAAGTAAATATATAACTAAATACAATAAGAACAAAAACATATCAATTAAAGTTAAACTCAACGATGTTTAATTTGGGAGTCTATGTAAGATAAATATATTGAATTATGATTCCCGTTCCTCACAATCAACTTTACATTCTAATGTATTTTTCCTACATCCATATCTATACTTTTGATGAACTTTATAAGTGCTTTCTTGCACTAGTTATAACGTCCCTTCCACAGTGGGAAGGTGGTTGAAACTGAGATTTCCGAAACGTCAGCTGAATTTAAGCCATACTTTATAATCGATTATTTAATTTAAGATAAAATACTGTAGAATATATGATGATTTTTAGCAGATTTATATATATTTTTATATATATATTTATATATATATTTATTATTTATATATGTCTGTTAAGGCTTTAGCGGTCGTAATTTTGTTTGATAGTTAGCAAACTCGGAATTTCGTTTTATGTAAAAAGGAAGATCAAGTTCGTTAATGGCTGAAATCGAACCAGTGGGAGGGGGGGGGGGGTTAGAGGGGGGATTTTTGAAAATTCAAAATATCTCATTTATTATGCGTCGGATCGAAAAATTGTATAGAATCAATCTTATTGTAAATTAAATTTACTATAAATATTGTTCTATACATTTATTCTGTATCTTGAATATTATCCGAGATGTTTGCATTTGTATTGTGTGTGGTCGGCAGGACTCCGCCATGATCCAGACTTTCCGCCCAGAGCTCTCTGGTGGCCGTTTCCGGAACTATTCGTCCCTCCTGAATAGGTTTAGAGATCCCTTCCTACTACAGCTGTTATTGGGCAGATTTCTCTACTGTAAAACATCACGTGGGAAGTCGCAGCCCCTGACTTTTTTTTATTGTTTTTTTTTTCTTTTTTTAACGTTCTCTTTAAATTTTCGTTTAATGTTACTCCGTTCTTTATCGATTATTTTAACGTTTTCAAAATTGAATTTTGTTTTTAGTTAGAAATAGAATGATCTGAAAAGCTGTATCGATTAGTAATTACGTTCATAATTACTTTTAACTACATTGTAGGCTGAGGCAGTTCGAATACATCTTGAGAATTTAATCTAGCATTGAACAACTTTAAATTATACAAAACTTTAGCTTGTAGTAATAACAACGAAGATTTAAAAAAAAAAAAAAAATATTGTTCTTAACATGTTTATAGGAGAAAATCGCCACATTAGCGGAGACCCCAAACCCAATAAATGATTAAATATATTTCAAATTATTATTATTCGAAACAATGTTTTAGAAAAAAAATATCCGAAGGAGTCAAACAAGGCGACATTGTATCTCCGAAAATATTTATAGCTGTCTTGAAAGATGAGCAGCATGAACTGGGAAGGAAAAAGTATAAATAATGGTATTATTGGTGGCTATACCATTTGGAATTGGCAAGGGACGTGGATCTAATTGGCAAAAATGCTGAAGAGGTTCAGGAAATGCTGGGAGAACTAATTCAACCAAGGAAAGAAGAATAACTTGGAGATCAGCATGAGATGCTCATTTTTTTGTTGTTTTTTTTTACCCGAGATCCAGAGGGGAATTAGATGACGGTTGGGAGACAGAGTGACCTGCCGTGGTTGTCCCGACAGTTCCCCTTCTACTGAACACTCTAAAGTTCTATTTTAAGGGGGTGTTGTGAGCTGGCATGGGGGTAAATGGAACTACGGTTATGGGTTACCCGGCGTCTGGCGGTGCAGGGTGGGTTGTGAGGATAGGAGAAAACGAAATAAGAGAGGATGGGGATAGTAGGAGAAGAGATAAAAAAGAAAAGATGAAAGACTTAAATATTAGAGTAAACCTAACCTAAGACTAGGATCACCGCAAGCCGACACCGGCCCAAAGCGGTCGCTGTGAGCGAAGGAAGGAAGGACGCCGAATACTTAGATAAATCTAAACTAAACTAACTAACCTAACTAATAATAAACATAAAACTAAATAACCTAATCTATCCTAACCTAAACTGCTCAGCTGCGTGGAAAACTCTTTTCAGGCACAAGTAGCTGTACAGGTCAAATACCGCCACGGAGCTAAGAAAGAAATTCTTAGTCTTACCAACTTTGATCTTCGGGTGTGAAACATGGCCAGTAAACAAAACCACAATTAGAAAAGTCTGAGTTGCAGTGAGGGGAATGGAGAGCTACAAAGTACACATCACTAAGGGAGACAAAAAGTCTAGGAAGTGGGTTAGAGAAAAAACAAAATTCCCTGACATAGCGTGGATCATCAATACGAGAAAACGGACTTGGGCAGGACACCTGGTGAGGAAGAATAACGATAAATGGTCTAAACATCTTATCAACTAGAACTGCAAGAGGAAGAGCAACTACTCGATGGGACTTGGAGATGAGGACTACATGAGGCAGGGCAACTTGGCAGAGAGTTGCTGAACAAAGAACAGAATGGAAGAGACTTGGAGATGAGGACTACCCGTACATGTGGCAGGGCAACGTGGCAGGGAGTTGCTTAACAAAGAACAGAATGGAAGAGAGTTGGAGATGAGGACTACATGTGGCAGGGCAACTTGGCAGAGAGTTGCTGAACAAAGAACAGAATGGAAGAGACTTGGAGATGAGGACTACATGTGGCAGGGCAACTTGGCAGAGAGTTGCTGAACAAAGAACAGAATGGAAGAGACTTGGAGATGAGGACTACAAGTGGCGGGGCAACATGGCAGAGAGTTGCTGAACAAAGAACAGAATGGAAGAGACTTGGAGATGAGGACTACAAGTGGCGGGGCAACATGGCAGAGAGTTGCTGAACAAAGAACAGAATGGAAGAGAGTTGGAGATGAGGACTACATGTGGCAGGGCAACTTGGCAGAGAGTTGCTGAACAAAGAACAGAATGGAAGAGAGTTGGAGATGAGGACTACCCGTACATGTGGCAGGGCAACGTGGCAGGGAGTTGCTTAACAAAGAACAGAATGGAAGAGAGTTGGAGAAGCACACACCTTAGCCTGGATTAAACCTGAAATAAATTAGCTAATCTTCGCACACGAAAATCATAATGTACTCAAAAGACCTCAACTTTAAACTGAACTTGTACTAGAAATATTGAAACGAAAAAATTTATTGCATCTTCACGTACTATATTTTTATTTACAAATTAAGTTTTATTTATCTTATTTAAATTAATTTCAATTTAAATTATCGAAATCATTTATTTATTTTGTATATACCTTTAAGTAAAATAATCCATACTTAACCTTATTATTTAATAATTTGATCTGAATCCCCATTTAAATTTGATTAAGTTCTATCCACATATTCAAATGTAAATAAACCAATTTTCATCAATGATAATACGGATTTGGTAAAAAAAAAAGGTTTGTCAATTATAGTTATTTTTCTGGATTTGTTTTCCTACTACTAAAACTATTGTTTTATTTTATTGGGCAAATCAATTTCCGATTTTTGTATCTATTACAGCTGCTAAACCAGTTTGTTGTGCATATTTCGGAAGGTTCTGTATCGATGCATGACAAATAAAGAAATGGAACTAGCTCATAACTAAATATTTGAAGACTACAAACTCACCGCATGCATTCTCCGTGAAAAGAAAACAACTTGCATTTACACTTTTGAGAGCTGTTCAAGACTGAAGCGGATAATTTGCTGTGGTTAACTTATAAGAGGGGGGTCGAGACACGACCTCGAGGTATACAAGTCATGAGGTAATATAGGCAAAGAAGGATTCCTCAAGGAATTAATTGAGGAAAAGGAGATACATTGTCATATAGCAGGCAGATAATGGTTATTTTATGAATTTTGTATATATAATGCCCTTTATAAGAGGATGGTGTGGGACGATGCGGTCATGGGTCGAGAGGAGCTGGTCCAAGCAAGGTAACATGCATTTATTCACGGAGTCTCACTGGCCTAAACACATTTTAAGGAAGGCCCCATCATGACGTTATACTAAAGAAGTCCGTCACTCAGGGGCTGCGTAACTATGCAGATTTCCCTTGTAAAATTTAACAATCGATAAATCTATATACTGCTAACACAACACCGTCAATATTATGTGAATAAATACAAACTAAAATAAGAAACCTCTCGCTGAGAAGCGTCTGAAATGTAAACAATCAGGTCTGCCAACCTCTTACCGGAAAGAAAATCAATTATAGGAATATATAGACCTTAATTAATAAGATTATTTTTTTTCAAAACAAATTTACTATATCTAGTACAATAATTTATAATGAATCAGAACAATTTCTATCTCTATCAATCAAATTTTAGTAGTCCATGAACTTAAGACATTGGGGGGTGGGGGTCACCAGAACATATTTGCATGTATCTCGTATAACAGAGGTCCCTTGAAAGCCATATCTGGTATTTAAGCTTCGAATAAAGTGTTTCATTGCATAACAAAGTATTGTTTATGTAACCCCCCCCCAAGCTATTTTGTTCTTGGATTACTAAAATCAGAGTGATTGAAACAAAAATTATTTCGATTCATTATATTTCAGATGCTTTCCGTTGAAGAGTTTATTATAATGTAGTGTAAGAGTGACTACTTTTATAATGTCTCAGGGGCAAACTATTGAATGCACTGTGATGCGCATGGTACCGGATCGCAACAGGAGATTAAGAACTATAATTTGAAATAGAAATATATTCCCTAAATTCCAGGCACTCAGGAAATCCTGGTAATACGCAGCTCAGTTTTCTGAGAACTCAGGACATTTTTTTTTTTTACTTTTCTGTCTTTAGTTACCCCCCCACCCCCTTCTAATTTTCACATAAAAAAACTGTTTTAATAAACAACCAGTGTACTTTAAATTCCGTCTCCTATTTACACAGATTTATTTCTTTTTTCGGTTGGCCTTATAGATCATTAAGATCTTTAGTCGAGATTTCCGATAAGAGTTTTTACTGATTAGCTAGTTAACAACCTGTTAACTAAGGAGTTGTCTCAAGTGGACTGATGGGTCTCATTGTACCCAGTGAACTATCTTTGCGGTCACCCATTCAAGTACTGACCACGCTCGAAGTTGCTTCACTTAGATTATCTTATGCCGGATGCTCTACCACTGATCTAAGGATTTAGTTTGAACATGGGCATAGATTTAGTAGGTATTTATATTCTGTGAAGGAAGCATATTTATGGACGACCTCTAACGGCAGACGTTGAATATGATTACGTCCTATTGTGGATAGGTGTCAAGGCTGCCCGAACACCTCATCTCTGGCAAGGATGTCTCCCTGTTTTATACTATATCATCAATTATACTTGCAACATGTATTTCATTCCTGCATATGCTCACAAATGTTTTTCATTGATAAATTTGGAACTAGTTTAAGTAGATTTGGAGAGAACCGCTGACACTAACTGAGCTAAAGAGGGCTGAGTGGTTTCTTGACGAAACCTCAAGACCTCAAATGCTGCGCGGCTGTGGCTGCCACATGTGGCAACTAGACCACATACAGCCACCTTCAACATTTTACAAATCACACTGTGACCCTCCTCACATTAATCAGAACATCCTCTCCTATACCGACATCATAAATCTAAATATATGATCCCATGCCTGAAGATGTCCGTTGGTAAAGCAACTTTGAGAGTTTCAGTCATTCATTTGAGAACTGTCAATTGGCAACGATTGGAATCCACTACTCCTACTACCCTGTTCCAATGTACAAGTAAGATGATCACAAGATATTTTCCATGCGAGCAAACTTCGTTAACAATATGATTTCAAGCTCATTAAAACTACACTAAATTCACTACTTTTAATGCCTCCCTAACGAATCCAGAATGACGGATATATAAAATCAGGCATTTTATTTTTCTCCCAAATTTAAATTATTGGAAATTCTTATTGCTTTCTACTCCCTTATGCCTCGGAGTAGGACATTTATGTAGAAAACAATACGGGCAATACTTACCGATACTTGCAGACTAATGTTTTAGGAAAATCACACTGCAAAACATAATGCACCTTCTAAAGATGCTAACGTCGACCTGGACTTATTGAGAAACTGTAAGGAAACCTTAGGTCTCTTAGTACCAGGAACGTCTAGAACCTTTGGTCTCTAACGTCCGAAAACTAATTGAACCTTAGGTCTCTTGGTACCAGAAACGTCTAGAATCTTAGGTCTCTTGGTACCTGGAACGTCGAGAACCTTAGGTCTCTTAGTAACAGGAACGTGTAGAACCTTAGGTCTCTAACGTCCTGAAACTAATTGAACCTTAGGTCTCTTAGTACCAGGAACGTCTAGAACCTTACGTCCTCAACTACCAGAAACTAATAGAACCTTAGGTCTCTTAGTACCAGAAACGTCTAGAACCTTAGGTCTCTAACGTCCGGAAACTAATTGAACCTTAGGTCTCTTAGTACCAGGAACGTCTAGAACCTTAGGTCTCTTAGTACCAGGAACGTCTAGAACCATAGGTTCCTAACTACTGGAACCTAATTGAACCTTAGGTCTCTGAGTACCAGAAACGTCTAGAACCATAGGTTCCTAACTACTGGAACCTAATTGAACCTTAGGTCTCTGAGTACCAGAAACGTCTAGAACCATAGGTTCCTAACTACTGGAGCCTAATTGAACCTTAGGTCTCTGAGTACCAGAAACGTCTAGAACCATAGGTTCCTAACTACTGGAACCTAATTGAACCTTAGGTCTCTGAGTACCAGAAACGTCTAGAACCATAGGTTCCTAACTACTGGAACCTAATTGAACCTTAGGTCTCTTTCAATTGACATACCAGTTTAAAAAGTAAGCCCTTCAGATGAACTGAACAAATATAGTAATATCAACTGATTTATGTGTAACATTCCTTTAGCGTTTCAAGCTCTTCAGCATCCCATTTAAAACCTGAAAAAATATACATGAACCATGGACATACAACAAATATATTTCTAACAAAATAAAAATATTTAAAAGCAAGAAAACGTACGAGGATGCGCGCGCACACACATACGTAAATATATATATATATATATATATATATATATATATATATATACTGACCATTTATTTTATATGAAGTTTTTTTTTTGTCATAAGGTCAGAAAAATAATAATTTCTTCATATAATCATTTATTTCATCCCCGACGCGCTTCGAGTGTCCACCACTCCTTCTCAAGGGGTCATACCTATACAAATTAAGATAATAAGTTTAATTACATTGTTTTATACTTGAGAGAGAGCGGGAGATCGAAAATGTGTATAGAATCAATCTTATTGCAAATTAAATTTGCTATAAAGTTTGTTAAATATATTTATTCTCTATCTCAAATATTAACCGAGATATTTGCATTTTTATTAAGTGTGTGTGGATAACGAGCGAGATGAGATCCGCAATAATCGGTTGTCGTCATCAGATTCCGGATTAGGTCTGCAGTTTTCGTAACGGTTTAGCTTTCGTGAAATTACTTTACTCTAGTAAGCTTCCTTCTACTTTTTGAGATATATGCAAAAGCCCTCTGTTGAGCCCTCCCCCCTGTATAGAACATATCTTATTGAAAATTAAATTTACTATAAATATTGTTATATAGTTTTTTCTCTATCTTGAGTATTAACCGAGATATTTGCATTTTTATTAAGTGTATGGGACATGTGATCAGGTATTGTTCGGATTAGTTCGGCCGTTTCCGTACCTCTCGGCTCTGGTGGAATCTTCTTCTAACTTCTCTTGTCGTTTTAGCATTTTACTTTGTGAGATATATGTAAATGCGTTCTGTTGACCCCCCCTTCTTTAGTTCTTGGACTACTAAAACTTGAGTTATTAAAATATAAATTATTCTGATTCATTATAAATTGTAGTACTAGATATAGTAAATAGTTTGCAATAAAATTTGTATATTATTATAATGTGTTATATTTATATATATATATATATATATATTATATATATATATATATATATATATATATATATACTGCTCAAAAATGAATTGGGATATTGATTATTTCTTCTTAATTTTTCTTCCTATTAATTTTAATTAAATCGACCTTAATTAAATTACTTTTTTATGGGGGAAAAAGACAATAATTTCTAATAATTATTAATGATATTTATAATTAAAAAAAAAATGCTAGGCCTCTTAAATACCAAAAAATATATGAATATCCTCTATTCATTTTTGAGCAGTATATATATAATTTATATATATGTAATTGTTTTTCTTTCCGGTGAAGAATATGTCCATCTATCTGTTCAGCTCTGAGTGGTTGGCAGACCTATTTGTTCAGAAGTCGTTTCCGTTGGGAGCTTATTAAAATTAACTGAAAGATTTTTCATTACCGTTTGTATTTACTCACGGTGATGTTTAGTATTAGCAGTATGCAGATTTCTCTATTGTAAAACTTCATGTGTGGAAATCTGCTTAGTTTACGCAGCCCCTGCGTGACGGACTTTTAAATATTTGCTCACCACTCCAAATTTTATTGTATTATAACGTTGGCTTGACCTCACTACTCGACTCCTGTCTGAGTAGTTAGGACGAGCTATTATGACCTATTAAAATTCGGGTTTCAAAATTGTAAAAAAGAAATTGGAAATAAGCGCTTGTATATAAAGGGCAGTGTTAAGGTAAAGCGGGGGTAAGAAGGGGGAAAAAGAGAGGGAGGAAGAGAGTTAAGTAAATCTGTTAAAAGACATGGATCCTGGAATGAGGAGAAGATATTGTGAAACTTAATTTCAATTAAAGAGCAATTGGTTGGCTGTTAGTTGGTGAGGCTTCTCAAATGGCAACTTGGATCTGGCTGGTTTCCTCATTTGTGAGAGCGCTATCTGGTGGTGTAGAGAAAGGTAATCATCCAGGTAGCAAGTGCCAATCTATCATGTGCCGGTTAGGCTAACCTTATCCCAACCAAATAATGCTTTCATCTCTCCCGCTCTGTTTGTATTTCACAATATCCCTTCTTCATAATATCCCTCGGATGCGCTGCTCACCATTCTTCTCCAGCCCAACACATCCCCGCCAACATTGCGCAATCTGACAGCATTAGCCCAGCCGACTCCCATTAAAGGCCCATTTCCTAAATATATATAACTACATCATTGATGTTCTGTTATTTCGTCGCCAAATGCAATTACTTTCTGAGAAGTGTCAACTTCACACAATTCGAAGCTCATTATTACTAAGTACTTTTCTCGGAAGTATAGTCCCTTGAGTTTATTGCGCAGCATCACACAAACAAGAATTGACTGGCATTTCAAATTTCCGATTTTTGATAGATTACATTTACATTGTTCTCCAAAAGATGGAATTAAAAAAAAAGAATAATAATAACACAAATCGCTTAAAAGATTTTATCAAGGAATGGAACTTGAAAATTTGGTGACTGGTGAAGCAGTTCTACAATGTTCTGGCAGTTAGGTCTTTGTAGCGACCTATGTTTTCTATGTTTCTGTTACTTAGGTTACCAATGTTCTATAAATTCTTAACAGTTAGGAACCATGCCCAGGTCGTTAGTTACCTATGGGTTTGGATAGTCTTGGTCTATTAGTTTCTGGTAGTTACGGACTCAAGGTTCAATAGGTTCCTGGTAGAAAGGTACCTAAGGTTCTTATAGTATCTGGCAGTTAGGGACATTATGTGCTGCAAGTTCCTGGTAAATTTAGGCTCTAAAATTTATCTTTATTTTAAGTTTTTCTTCTCTTCTTTCTTACCTCCTCTCCTACTATCCCTATCCTCTCTTCTTTCGTTTTCTCCTATCCTCACAACCCACCCGGTACTTCCAGTTGCCCTAGTTCTATTCCCCCCATATCAACTCACAACACCCCCTTATAATAAGAATATCAGTGTTCAGTAGAAGGGGAACTGTCGGGACAACCACGGCAGGCCACTCTGTCTTCCAACCTTTATCTAATTCCCTACTGGATCTCCGGTAAAAAAAAAAAAAAAAAAAAAAAAAAAAGTCTCTGAAAGGTTCTGCTAGTAAAGAACCTAAGGTTCTATTAGTTCTTGATTGTGGGGGACTTAAGATTCTACAAGGTCCATTTAGTAAGGGACCTAAGGTCCAAGAATCTGATAGTTAGGGACTTAAGGTTCAATATTGCCCCTGTACATAAGGGATATATGATTCTATTAGTTTCTTGCATTCAGGGGTCTAAGGTTTACTTAGTTTCTTTTCTTAGATTGTTAGGACTCAGGAATAGAAAAACACGATGGTTTCTGAAACGTGGCGGTACATTTCCAAAGATATGAAAGCCAAGAGTTATCAAGGGTAGCATGACAAAAATGCGACAGTGGTGTATGCCTTGCCAAGAGGGAAATGGCTTACCGAAGATGAGATGGGTTGACAGATTAAACAAGCGCACTGCAGAGATACACATAGAGGGTTAGAAAGACATTGCTCAGGATTGACAATGTGGAGAAAGCTAGAAATCTTAAACCTTTGTCAAGGTAATCTAATATATCTATAAATGAGTGTGTGCGTGCGTGTTTCTGTTATCGTTGTAATGATTATAATACATGTTCACATGATGGTTACCAAATTTAATATTCAAAAGTTTCATGTAAAAATCAAAGCTATACTTAGATCTCAGTTAGCTGTAGACTAATAGGGGATTCATGGACTTACAGTGGAGAGTTTCGTTCCCGCATTGGCAATGTATTTAGTGATAAACTCATGAAATAAAATACTTAGTCCCACGCCCTGGCTACAAAAGGATATCTGTCCCAAGTCTTAGTAACATAAAGTGATTGTAAATGAAAAATAATAGTAATAATGTAAAAAGCAAGTTCATTATTGAGTGAAGTAGAAATAACCGTGACGGTGAGGCTAGTGAAGTGTAAAATCGCTAGTTTTCATGATATTAAGGAACATCTTTGACAATATTCCTGTCTTTTCTTAAAGTACTATATTTAAACGGTATTTGTAATCGGAACGCAAAAATATAGCCACGAGCCAAGGTACACCGAATATGTACTCAGAATTTTAGCAAAAGCCCAACATTACTCGCACTGAAACGAATTGCATTCCCAATCCAGCTGAAAGGAAACGTTCCTGTAAGGATTGTAAAGGAGAAAGAGGATGAGTTTAGAGCTAGCATTAACAGCTGTTGGTACTGGCCGGTCGGAGATCAAAGGTTAGCGAATCTGGCCCATCCTACCAACTTGTTACCGAATAACGAGAGCAATCACAGTTCACGATATCGTGAATGGATCACTGCCAGTTATTAGAGCGGTAATCGATTCCGCCTCTTCTTTCCCTTCCCAGCTGTTATTGTTGACCCCCAATAAACGCAGTGCAATCCGAGGCTGTTTTCTCAAAGCTCTTCGGCTAAATACTATGGATACTTCCCCGTACCAGAGCAGATCACGTACCTCACCTCTCTATCTAACATCTTCCTAATTTTGGGATAAGAGTGTTCGTCTTGCGTACACTCAGAACATTCCCCAAGAAATCTTTAGTGTTCACCAGATGACTTCCTTTATTCCCATTGAATTAAGTAGACAAAGTTTTCGGTTTCATGTAAGTGAGACACGAATTTCTAGATATTTTTATAATAACATAAAATGGTCGTACACGTGTGTATATCACTGAACTCCTAAACAGCTGGACCGATTTGAATGAATTTTTTGTACAAGTTTGGGTGACGCCCTGGATGGTTTAGCGTCACAAATCAGTCCGGCAGATTGGAGCAGGAGTGGGGGTCGTAAGGAAGGCCTAAAATTAAAAATAGCGATATTTCGTTTCCTATTGGTTTTTCGGCAAATATGCAAAGGATAAAAGTTGTTTATTTTGTTATTTAGAGTAACTTTTGTTATATTCACTTTTGTCGTATAACAAAGTATAAACGAGATATACACTAAAAAAGAAAAGTGGGAGCCAACAATTTTATTGGGCACTAAAGATTGACCCGAACAAAACTGTATATGTAAATTAGCTTTAATTCTTCCATGATTATAAGCTATATTAGATTTTTTAGGTTCGCCTGAATAAAATATTCGCGATATTTCATTTTCTATTTTTTTTAGGCAAACGAGGACATAACAAAAGTTGTTTCTTGTGTTATTAAAAGCAGTTTTTGTTTTAAACATAATATTATTAAATTTAATATCCTAATCGCTTGAAATATCATGCAGGACAAAGTCTGCCGGGTCCGCTAGTATATATATATATATATATCTCATCAACCAACCCGCCCCCAACTACCCGTGCCATCCCCCCCCCTTAAATTTTTAATTATTTTAATACAAAGCTGAGACTTAGTGTGCCATATTGGGACCACTGAAGAATCCTTTCAGTCCTTATTCAAACTTCTGTACTTCTCCAGCGTCCTTAACATTCCAATAGAATATCCTACTTTTTTATGGAGGATTCTTGTAAAAAATAACATTCTAATTCTACGAGTTTATATCGGTGAATTTTTCGATTTGAAGCATCGTTTAGCCGTAAAATGGACATATCTTTATTTTAGAAACGGCAGAAAAATTATGCGACATAAAAGTTGTAGTCAACAAAAGTATCTTTGAAACAAGTCTTCGCGGAAAGGAATAGATTTTGAAATTAAAAAAAAAGAAGATTAAAACGAAATAACTCAAAAGTTCTCTTGTATGAATAGAAAAAATATTTACTTTAATGAACATCAACATAACAATAAACGTTCTTAGAATTAATTTATTTTGGATTAATTACGTAGTAATTATTTGTAAAAGCTATACATTTTTCCACCTTCACAGCTTCATGAGCGAGAGGGAAGAATTATCGGCCCACATTTTTTTCGATAAAACATTAAATGGCACAGTCTTCAACCGCTTCCTAAATAAGGAAACGTTTGGATTTTTGGATTCATTCAAGAATACTTTTGGTATTCTACATACATTTCGTTTAAAATACTTTTTTATTTTTCCAGAATCCATTACTTTCCTTGTTAATTGTTTCAAAGATAAGTTTGTTGACTACAACTTTCATGCCGTTTCTGAAGTAAAGTTTTATGCATTTTACGGCTAAAGGATATATCTAATCGAAAAATGTGGGGGGTGCCACAGGAAGTTGGGGCACCCTCTCACTATATATATACTAGCTACTATACTTCACTCCACGACGTAATGATTTTCCGAAATAGCCAACCCTGAAGGGCAACTTTTGGGGATTAATAGAATAGAAATTTTATTTTTGAAGGATAAATGAAAATGTGTTCATAATCTATCCCACTACCCTTTTTGAATAATTCAAACCATAATCATGAATAGCATTTATTACAATTAAATATCATCTATAATGAACATATTTCCGTTCAAAAACCAATCCGAGCACATATAGTATAAGCATAGTTTAGCACGTAAGGTTATATTCATAATAGTAGATCTCAGTGGAAATCACTTCCCGTAATACCAGCATTAAACAGGAAATAAGTAAACTCAATTAATACTGTTGTCATACCTGTAGGGGAAGACCGTCGTCACTGGCTGATCTTGGAGTACTGCTGGCATTGTGCTTTCGATGGGAGGGCACCATCTTCAAGCCTGTCTAAAGTCGTACTGAGTGTCCGTTTGTTTATCAGTTGTATATATGTCCTGTTATCCGTCGTAGCTTGTTTACATTTTCAAGGGTTGTTTACGTTTTTGTCCGGGTAAGCTTGTTTACGTGAAAGTACAGGTATGCTGTTTGTTAAGTATGAGTTTAGTCTTGTCAGGTGAATGATTTGGGTCAAGACAGGTATAGAAGTCTGTGGAGTAAGTTAAGTTTATTGAATTTAAAAAAAATGAAACTAAGTTCGTCGTCGCTTCGTCTGTTGTTCGTAAGTATTCCCGTCTGTAGATCTTTATCGTTTGTTAGTACGTTTAAGCAGTTTCAGTGGTCTGAATATCGTATCAGAGCTAGTGTTGAGTTGTTCGTTTATAATGTCACCGTTAAATGTCCGTTGTTTGTAAATTTCCATGTTCTCTAATACGTCTAGTCTGCGTCCCTTTGTTTGTCTATGTAGAAGTTTCATACTGTCTGTTATATTTGTAGGGTCGTGGCAGTGGTTGTCTTAATAGTATGAAACTTCTAAAAATAGAATTGTTCACTTCCGCTAAAGGTTTTAGCGTAAATTTCGTTTATAATTCGGTATGCGAAAAAAATATATAGAACAAAAGTTACTCTAAATAACAAAATAAACAACTTTTGTTATGTTCATATGTGCCGAAAAACCAATAGGAAACGAAATATCGCTATTTTTCAGGCCTTCCTTATAACCCCCACTCTTGTTCGTCTCAGAGAATATTAATATAGCCTAAAGTCTAAGTTGGGTTAGTAGTAATATACATAGCAAGTTTCATAAAATTCGGCTAAGCCGTTTATGCGTGAAAAGGTAACAAACGAACACACACGAAAGAAACAAAATGCAGTTATGGTGTCTATGACATGTGAAACGAAAAGTTATCGTGAAAATTCGCGAAAAAAATCAATGTACAGACAGAGGTTACAATTTTATATATATATATATATATATATATATATATATAGAGAGAGAGAGAGAGAGAGAGAGAGAGAGAGAGAGAAAGACATTGAATGGACCAATGTTGAATGCTGAAAGTGGAATGAAATACCTAAATGCTGACTAAAGACTTTCACACATGCCAAGGTCCTGCCATCAACATGATCCGCCTCCAGCAAGGCCCCTTTTCTATTTTCACAATCCGGACTTATCTCTTTTAACTTCATACTTCAATGCCTGCAGCAGTATTATGAAATAGGATGAGTTACAGATTAAATTGTAAGGGACATTACGAGAATTACAGATTAAAATGTAAGGGATATTGCTACAATTACAGATTACATTGTAAGGAATATTACAGGTTAAATTCCATTGAAAGTATAAGTACTTTTAAGATTTATGATGGTATTTTTATCCCACAGTTAAATTTAGGGAATTAATTACCAAATAGTACAATTTATCCAGTTAGTTGAGAATATGTAAATGTAAGAAGATTTTATATATATTTGTTACATTGATTACAAAAACAATAATACACTACACACTTGGTAAGTTATTCATAACTTCTACTCACAGTATGCAGTGAAAACTTCACTTCTTATTGCTCAGTACAATAATTCACGATCAAGGGAATTACTGAATTTCGCAAAACACGGCACTACACTGATTTTCACATAAAACACTGTACCGCAATGAAACTAAAATACACTGTTCACTACAGCTGTACTGAACGACTGTTATTTACTAGAAGAGAGCTGAGAACAAAACTAACTCTGGGGGAGGTGGGCCGCTTTTATAGACGGGCGGTGAGATTAATAGAGAAGTGCCAAGACTAGCCCAGTTCCTAGAGGGGTCTCGCCTAGTGCATTTCCTTTCATCGAGTTCGTACTTCTTAAATACGTGATCAACTTTGTGCCAATCCCCGTGCATGCGGCTTTCGCAACAATATATATTTATTTATGTATATGTGTGTGTGTGTGCTTGCGTATGTAGTCCGGTCGGTATTGAAGACCGAGATCTTTACACACACCCGAGCGAGTCTTTAGGGGTACGTGAACAGACTCCTACCTAGTGAGGGATCAACTCGACTTCAATCCTCATTAACCCAGGAGGACCTGGAATGAGTTGAGCACATTAGGCTTAAGTGCCCCATTGGCCACGGGGGGGGGGGGGGTCAGAGCTCGGGTCACCCTGCCAGAGCATGCCTGTGGACGGGATCTAAGAGAGGCATAATCATTAGTCTTCCGGAGGGGCTGTAAGACATAAATTTTTTTTTAGGATTCCAGTGATCCATAAGGCTGCGACACCAGCTTAACGAACTCATTAATTAATGTTCTCCATTGGCCGTGATCAAACTGTGCCTCCAGTGTAGTGGTACTTGTATCCACGCCTAAACGTCCTCGGCATATATATATATATATATATATATATATATATATATATATATATATCTTATTCTGGGCCTAATATACATATATATTCTACATAATTTAATAAGCAAGAGCACCTATAAAAACACCTTTCTTTCCCAGCAAACTTTATTCACGATTGCCTTAAATGTTTCGTGGCTTACCTTCCACCTCTTCAGGGTTATTATTTTAAATTATTTTAGGACATACTAATGTGGTAATGTCGCAATGAATTATCAGGTATACGGTAGGTAAGCCGTGTAGAGGAAAATGTAGACCAATTGTGAATAAAGTTTGCGGGGAGAGGTGCTTTTTTGACAACTATGATGACTATATATATATATATATATATATATATATATATATATATATATACACACATACATACATGCTTATTTAGATATGTGTGAGTATGGACACCGATAACTCAACCTAAGTACTTTGCCCCACCTGAAATCCATAGTTTGGCTACTTTTCGAGAGGTTGTATTGGAGTGTTTTGACAGGTGGTTGATATTTGTCTGCAAATGCCTCTGAGGATTGCTTTATTATGTAAGTGCCTGCTATCGGTCAAGCATTCATCATCAATAGCCTATCCGGTGGGTATTAAGAAGCATTTATGGAGCTAACAGCTGATTGGTGTAGTAGAATTACATGCATTTAGCACCAACTACTGGAGGAGCTACTGGCCTAGTGACCTTCACTGCTTGCATCACAGGGTCTAGGCCGCTCTATCATGGAAGCCTCAACAGCCAATTTTAGAAAGTAACACAAAGTATCGTGTAGTCTTCAAATTTCTTCTATTTATCTTCAAGACCTTTACACGAATAACTATGGGATTTACGACACCGGCAAACGCCATGCTCATTAATAAGGTTGTCCTTTCAAAAATTGCTTTTACAATGAAGAGAATAGTTAACAGGTTTGCTGTTGGGAAGCACTTTGGGTTACGGTTGTATATTTTATATTTGAACGCAATCAGCTCCTTTCTATCATGCTTGTTAATGTTTTACTTTTTTTATTCTTAATCTAACTTATTTAGATTAAGTTAAAGGAAAATCTTATTACTCTAAGAGACCAACTAATGTCTCGAGATTAAGAAAACAAAGACAATTCATGGCGCAGTATTCTATATAAACAAAGTCCGTCACGCAGGGGCTGCGTAAACTAAGCAGATTTCCTACGGGAAGGTTTACAACAGATAAATCTACGTGCTAGTAACAATACCGTGAATGTTAAGCGAATAAATACAAACGGTAAGAAGAAATCTTTCAGTCAATTTACAAGTTAATAATATCTACAAACGGAAAGCGTCTGAACTGTAAACAAACAGGTCAGTGCTGAATTCATAGAATATAATGTATGTAGGATGAAAAAATTGTTGGCTACGCTTTCACTATAATAATTTATTGAAACGGCAAAGCGCTGTCGATGTTGTGCATCATCGTCAGTGCCCGAAGGTCGTCGATGTTGACCTGACGGCTCATGGAGCTGGACTGCTAGGTCCAAGAGTCGTGACGATGATGCACAGCATCGAAAGCGCTTTGCCGTTTCAATAAATTATTATAGTGGAAGCGCAGCCAACCATTTTTTCATCCTACATACATTAGAAGTCACTTCCACCTGCCAGAATACCAACTCAGATGTCTCTTGATAACAACTCAGACTTCGACTAATGTGGTTTATTATATAAAAGAATATTGTTTATGTGACGTTATTAGGAGTGGGATTTTGCTGAAGGCTGAAAAGTAAAAAATGAATGTATCTCGGTTAATACTCCAGATAGAGAATAAATGTATACAACAATATTTATAGATCATTTAATGTGCAATAACATTGATTCCATACACATTTTCGAGCCGACTTATAGTAACGGAGATATTGAATTTTCTAAAATTCCTACTCTAAACCCCTCCCGTCCACTGGTCCGATTTCAGCCGTTAACGAACTTGATCTTTCTTTTTACATTTACCCCAATTTCTTTTTTGATTTTACTTGGCCACATTACTCAGTATTAAGGATCAAACTCATTAACAATATTGTTCTTGTTGATATCGATAGTTGGTTGCATGTTGTTATAAACAGTTTATCTCGAGACGATCTAATGTCACTTTACAAATATATTGCCAGTCTGGTTAAATCAAGGTCATCATTATTACATTTTTAATATAAGCATCATTTATTGGTCCATATTTTTTTGTAAGTTTGTTATGTTTCCATTATTCATTTTCAGTATACATTTATTTTTTTTTTAAAAAAAGAGGATTGAAAAAAAGGAACTCTGTCAATGTTTTTTTCTCTCTGTGTTTATTTATTTATTTGGTTGCGTCAAATCAATGTTGGTTTCTGTAAGTTATGTTAATAAACTGAAATAGTTTCTAAAAATGTAATTAAATAATTTATTATGTAATAAAAGAAACGTGTTGTAAATAAAAAATAAGTACATTGTAAACAAAATATAAATCCGTCAAAAATATCATTAAACCTTCCATTCATTCAAGAAAACAGGGCCTTTTACGGGTGTTACAAAGTTTCACATTACATTTTCAGCATAAAACAACCGTTTGATTTTGGTGACAGAGTCTGCACTTTCCTTTTGTAGTGAATACTTGTCAATGGTGCATCCCATCAAGTCTTGCTGCATTGGCTATGAGAGCTGCAGCAGTTCTTGGCTGCAATTGGTGGTGTCTAGCCCTTTTAGCTCGCCGGTCCAGCAGAATATCCTCTGCAATGTGTATTCGAAATTGTTTTAAATTCATTTTTTTAGGGTGTTCCTTTTGTGCAATAGCAATACGTTATTAACCACAAAATCCAATTATTAGCTGAAAATGTTCATGTAATATTTGTGGGAGCGGTAACCTGTTCTATAAAGTGCAACGAACATGTCACTAAGGTCAACACTTTGTTGTCATACCATTTAATCATGCTGATACACTTTTTGTTATCAACGTATTCTTCATAACATCCTCTTCCCTCTTTCACCCTCAATATTGAAATGTTCCAATACTTCATTCATTTCAATTTGAAAATTTCCTTCATCCATTTTGGGGCATCCGTGTGCATTTTCTCCTTCATTGTTGCTTTCTTCTTCATCAGAGGTGATACTAAATTTTGGTAGCAAAGAGAAAAATCGTTTCACCTCGACTTTTATACGTATCTGTTAATTAAAATGGTAAACGTAAGAAATAATATAAAACCATGCCCCTTGGGCAAATTTGTTGGTATTTGGCCAGGGTGAACTTAAGTACACCATCATTAAAATCCATGCTAAAACTCTATTTCTCTCCAGAATGGAAAATGAAACACATAGGAACTTAAATACAATCCTTTACAACTAATTCACCCATTTTGGTTCATATTTAAATCGAATAGCGTATATTTTAATTAATTAGAAACTTCGCTGGCAAAAAGTGTGAAGTAGGGTGGTAAACAATGATGATTTTCTTCGTATATTGCTAGTAATTAGCTCCAATAACAATAAATGGACATTTGTCGCATATGTTCATGCTTGGGAGGTTACAGGGGTGTGGACTGTGGCCCAAAAGGGGTAAGAATAGAAGCAGTTGCTCTCTGGGAGAGTTAAATATGAACGGTGTCTTTAAAGACACCTTGGCTAGTTAAGGGTTAAGCAGATTTCCCACATGCTGGTATATATATTTTCTATTTCTAAGTAAAATCCGAATTGAAGTGAGGGTTTACTGAAGGCTGAAAACAAGAAAGTAAAAATAACGAGCTTAATACTTTGCTAAGAAAAAATGTTTGAAGTTCAATCGTAGATCCCCAATAGCTTAACAAAATTAGTCCTATACTATTTTTTACTCCGACTCACAATAACTGAGATATTTTTAAATTTCATGTTTCCCCCCTATTAACCCTCCTCCCCCCCGTTGTTGGTTCGTTATCAATCATGAAGGACTATGAACTTTTGTGTTAAATTAAACGGTTAACTATCAATTATGGTATAGATCAAATGAACATTATCTTGTAAAGAAAGAGAAATCTTAATTGATGACGTCATGAGATAAAGAAGTTGCATGTATCCCACAAATTAAAAGTTCAATAAAAACAATATTTGAATATTAAATGAAGGGCTTCAAGATATAACAGTGTATTTTTATATTCTGACTTGAGTAGAAGTTTGCTAAAGGCAGACAACTATAAAATGCAATTATCTCGGTTAATATTAAAGGTACTGAATAATTGTATTTAACAACATTTATAAACAAATGTGCATTAAGATTACTTCTACACAAGTTTTTGATCATAATTACGGAGATATATTGAATTTTCGAAATCCCCCCTAAACCCGTCTCCTTGCTTGTACAATTGTATCCATTAACGAACCTGAATTTTAGTTTTGCATGAAACACTTACATATCGCGTTTGGTAAAGATCACACAAAAATTGCGACCACTAGAGCACTTAACAGTATAGTTACCTATATATAGTTTTGAACGGTTATCATTTTCTCAGGTAAGAAAAAACGCCTCGTTCCTTCACTATTCTTTATTCGTTGTGACAGAGCGCTTTCAGAGCATACGCTACATCATCAGTGCCCTGCTCTTCACAATGATGTGACAGGAACCAAGGATTCCCTGTGACTCCTTGGAGAGTCACATCATTGTGAAGAGGGCACTGATGATGTAGCGTATGCTCTGAAAGCGCACTGTCACAACGAATAAAGAATAGTGAAGGAACGAGGCGTTTTTTCTTACCTGAGATAATAATTCCTTCACCATTCAGCACCTCAAAAATGGATTATCATTTTAGTCAACTCCTAGGTAGGTTCTATGAATATTTTAAGAAATGTTTCGAAAACAGCGTCAAGAGTACAACCTCAATAGCTGAGTTCCCTTGAGGGAAATCTGCTAAAAAAACAACTATTAGCTAAGTCGTTAAGTAGGAAAATTGAGAATTGTGTTGCTGGTAAGATATTTTCTTGAAATGGCTAATAGATGAAGGTAGTGTAGGTAGTAAGGTTCTCAGACTGGATCCAAAGAGATTCACTCTCCGTTAGCTGATTATGATGACACAGAGGTCTTGAACTCTCATCTAGCACTCGATAGGTCAGAAATAAATATGGCTCCACAAAGTAATCATTTCAAAACATTATGAAGGGTTCAACTTCTTAGTCAACACCTTCCAACGCATTTAATTAACAATTTCAATGAGCCATGTCTTATCTTTATATTAATTTAACTGTTTAAATTATAGAGGAAAAAGGTTTTAGCCGAGGCAACTGTTATTTTCCTGTTCAAACGATACAGTAACACTCGATTTATTACTAAATAGATTGACTTATAATTCAGCAGATTGGTATTGACTTACCAAAATTTATTATTTAATCCCATGTGTCTAACGTCGTCAATCGATATAACACTTAATAATTTATTGGTATTAGTAAAATTATATTTTCGAAATTTGTATTTTTATAACTTGTCTACCTTCACAGATTGAAGTGTATTTTTTATTTTTCATATCATGGGCTATTGATGGATAGAATGGATATTTAAATAATATGGTCATTTAGTTGAAATGGGTCATCTCAGGGAAGCTATATTATTTGATAATGAAGTCATTTCTGCTAGAATTAGACGAATCAAGTTGGCCTCATGCAGAAAACGCAGTCACACGGGGCTGCGTAAACTGAGCAGACTTCCCACGCATTGGAATTTCACACAACTGATCTCATCTCAGCATATATTCTCTATTTCCAAAAAAAAAAGTCCCAGAGGCGATACATTTTTTTTTTTTTTTTTTTTTTTTTTTTTTTTTTGCTGCATTAAATAAACAGATTTTCCGTGCGCCAACTATTGGCATTTATCCCAAAAAGTAAAATATGAGAGTAATATTTGGTATTTAACCTTGGCATGAAGTGATTCATGATCTAACGGCTTATTGTTAACATGACATGAGTAGGAGTGGGGGTTTACTGATAGCCAAAAACTAAAATATTGACATATCTTGTTAATATTCAGTACAGAAAAAAAATGTATATAACAAAAAAATATAGAAAATGTAATTTCCAATATGCTTAGTTCTATACACCGTTTCGATCCAACGTATAATAATGGAAATATTTCGCCATTCCCCCGGTAACCCCCCCCCCCTGTTGGATTTCAGCAGTAACGAACTTGATCGGTAATTTGCCATAAAAAGTTTAAATATCCAGTTTGGTAATTATTTAAATCTCCTAATTGGCAAATTTTGTAAAATTACAACTGCTAGCGAGTTAACAGACAAATATAGGGTTGGGGAAAAAGTAATTTCGGTATTTTTCATGTTTTTCAAAGCGCCTTTATTTATATAAATTTTAGATATTAATCAATGATATATGCGCCGTTTCGATCGATGACCTTTTGCCATTTTTTCGGTAAAACCATTATACCTTCACTATAGAAGTTCTGTGATTTCTGGGTGAAAAACTGAACCAAGTGATTTTCACAAGCCTCTTTTGATTCCAGCTTTACACCATTAAGAGAGTTCTGAAGAGAACAAAACAAGTGGTAGACAGGCGGTGCAAGGTCCGGGCTGTATGGTGGATGCATCAAAACTTCCCAGCCAAACTCTCGTAATTTTTGCCGAGACACCAAAGATGGGTGTGGTCTAGCATTGCCGTGATGGAATACAACGCCTTTCCTATTGATCAATTCTGGCCGTTTTTCTTGAATCTCCTGCTTCAACCATATTAGTTGTTGGCAGTAGAGAGTCGAATCAATGGTTTGGCCAGGTTTGAGCAGCTCATGATGAACAATGCCTTTCCAATCCCACCAAACACTCAGCATCACCTTCCTTAGTGTCAATCCAGACTTTGCCACTGTTTGTGAAGTTTCTCCGGGTTTCGACCACGATCTTTTTCGCACATTATTGTCGTACGTGATCCACTTTTCATCACCTGTAATCATTCTTTTCAAAAATGGCTCGATTTCATTTCGTTTCACCAGCGATTCACAAATGGAAACTCTGTCCATTAAATTTTTTACAGTTAATTCGTGTGGAACCCATATATCGAGGTTCTTTTGGTATCCATTCTTATGTAAATGGGTCAAAACTGTTTTATGATCGATGTTTAGCTCCATAGCGATGTCACGAGATGAAATGTGTAGGTCTACCTCGATTTTCTGAAGAATTTCATAGACTTGTTCAACAATTGGCCTGCCAGGGCGAGGTTCACCATTAAGGTCAAAATTTCCGGAACGAAATCGAGCAAACCAGTTCTGACACTGACATTCACTTAAACAGACATCACCATAAACACCTCACAATTGTCGATGAGCCTGAGCTGCATTTATCCCTTTTCGAAAGTAAAAAAGCAATACATGACGAAAATGGCCTTCTGGAATCTCCATTTTCAAAGCGCAATAAAGTTTGACTGAGTAAATGAATGAAACTGTAGAGATATTTGGAATATTCTATGGACTATGGCCTTTCAAACGTGGTATAGTATGGCTTCACTGAATAAGGATTACAAGAGATAAGCGACTATAGGGATAAACCGAAATTACTTTTTCCCCAACCCTATATGTAAATCTTTCTCTCTCTCTCTCGCTCTCTCTCAGGGATGGATTTTGAGAAGAAATGAATAAATTAACGGATTGAGAAACACCGAGGTTTTCAAGATGTAGTGAATAAATTAACGGATTCAAAAAGGACTGAGGATTTTGGGATGAAACGTATTATGAAAATACTTAGAACGCCCGTGACATTACACTGTGCATTAGAATGGAAATATTTTAATGGATTTTTTGTTGAGGGTTTTGAAGAAGACCTTGCAAGTTGTTTGCATGTTGCAATATTGCAGACGGCTCTCCTCCCCCGCACCTGCCCTTTAGATCCGGCCTAATGCTCGGCCTACTCCTCAATACTCACTCCATCTTTAAGGTTACACGCCGAATATCCTCAAATGAGCATAAATTGCTCACTTTAGCCTAACCTTTGCCCGTCAAATAGGCTCTGCCATTTCATCCTTCTTGCAGCTCAACTACCTGGCGCAATATGACACCTCAGCCTTGACCAATCTATTTCCTGCAATACACATATTCATATTGTCTCCATATCAAAAATGTGTCCTCATGTACTTTAAGAACCAAAACAATACTACCATTAATGCTTCTACATAAATATAAGTCCTGGTTTTGTTTCAATCATTGTCTGATACAGACAATTGTTAGCCTTGTGATCCTCCTGTAAACCCTAACTATTTTCACATAAAACCATTACTTTTCGTCAAGTGTCCCACATAACTTTTAACAATTGTTTACTAAGGGTATCCTAACATCATCCAAAGACTCTTAAGTCGTTCTAGAGTAATTTTTGAAGACAGTGGCTCAGGGCTGGAAAACTGGCATATTTTTTGTTATTGAAGAGCCGTGTCATTGCTGGAAACGATTAATACGTATAATGAAAACACTGTTTCTATAGCAGTTAAGTACAAATGTTACTCTACAAACTTGGGTTTCTGAAAACTCATTTTTATTTTGCATTCTTGCAGGGGTTTCTTTTAGGTTAGCTTTCTTTGCATACACTTCTTCTTCGGCGTTCTTCCTCTTCCTCTTCCTCGGGTGTAGGGGGGGGGGGGAGAACAAAAATCATCAGTCTCAAAGAAAGCCCTGAGGAAGCTAGAAGAACGATTAGCGAAACGGCATCCAAAACGTTCTTGCGATATGGCTGTGGCAATAGGCAGTGGAAGCTGTAAAAGGTGATAATTCGGACAACCATACACTAACAAAGAATTTAGGAAGGAATTCTCCAACAATCGACTCTTGACTCAGAATTTAAATATATATAAATTTATTTGTAATTAAAAATTCACCAAATATAAATTGATAATGAGATTGGCACTTTTTAGCGATATAAAGGGGGATACGTATATCTACTTAAACTAAATTACCATGACAGAACTTAGCTGGTTTATCGAAGTTCTCTAAGATCAGTCTCTGCTGCGTGAGGCGTTGCAGGCGATAAGCAGGCTGAGCGAGATGCCACCGACAAGGGTCTCCCCTTCAGAGAATCTAAGCTATGACTGTCCTAATCCTTTTAGTCCAGCGAATCCTCATAAAACTTACAAAAAAGAACTAAAAAGAACCTATGCCACTACGCCGCGAGCCCCCTTGTACTTTTAAGGGGTAGTTGTGTAAGATAGGGGTTGAAGTTTATTATAGTTGAAGTGGGTAGCTGTTTACCCTCTGGGTTGATGAAGGAGAATGAAAGAAGAAGAAAGATCAAAGAGATAGTACAAGAGAAGGTGAGAAAACGAAGGAAAAGGGTGTCAATCCGTGACTGGCGAATTTTTCATTTTTGTTTCATTTCTCTCATTGATGTTGGGATATGTCGGGAATCAGGATGGAGGTGTAGGTCAGGGTGGAAGGGCCTCGACTGTGATATCGATTAGCGGGACACCCCGGCCACGGGTCCCTGCCAGTTTTCAGGTAGTGGTAAGAGAGGAGAATAAGGGATTGGGGAGGTACTGCAGGGAGTCAACGATTTTGACATTTGAGTTATTATAAAAATCCATTGGCGTCATCTAGTAAAATACCGGAGCTCATGACTTAATTCCAAATCGTATAAAATTCTAATTTATGGGTAAAAACCGGACATTTAAGTACTCATAAATAATAATTTTAATGAGCTTTGTGCTGGCTTTTTTCAAAAAATAAATGTATAGAGATTTATGATAGGTTCTTGTAATGCAATTTCAGCTTCATTATAACATGAATACCCGAAGACCTTGACTATAATAATGAAAATATACGAGTATATTTACTGCAGTGTTTATATCAATACGTTATACGTTTAAATGAGATAGTGAAACAAATTAAGCGCCATTGGTATTACAAGAAATACGTAAATATTGACAATATAATTGATGACAAAATTGTTGGGTCTCCTTTAATTCAATGAAGGCTATTTTAACCAAAATACTATTAATAATAACAAATAACATAGTGAAGATATTCAAAATAGAACAAATTTAAGTAAATTGTAAATCTCATATTTGTATTTTAAGTAAACAATAAAATTACGTTAAAACGCAAATCGAGTTTTGAAAAATAATTAAATCGTCCTTAATATATATATATATATATATATATATATATATATATATATACATATATATATATATATATACATATACAATCAAATAACCAGCTGCTCCCATTTTGAGGGTACCCGTTTGGGTCAGCCTCGTAATCAGCCCACCAGGGTATATAGGTAAAATAAAAATGATTGTTTTTAAATGCTTTATATATATGCTTACATTTTTATTTGTACGGAATTGAATTTGGTTTAATTAAATTTTGCGATTGTGTGTGACTAGTTTTAGAGGACAGCTTATGTAGAGCTTTATTTTATTTTGTACAAGTGATGGTTAATCATTCTGATACTTTTCTTTAAAACTGATGTCGACATTTGTCATATTTCTTCAGTTTTCAGTCCATATTCTTGGAGTAAGTCGGCCGTTTTTGTTGGGATTACTCCGCTTGCCCCAAACAGCAATCCGTCGACGCTCCAATTTTCAACTTCGTATTTTTATTTTAGATACCTACAGCAAGGTTCGTAAATCTTTTTTTTATCTAAATCAACCTCAATTGCTTGAAAATTTCCTGTTTCAAACCTTACTGTAGGATCTAGTATATGTACTGATTTGCCCTTCTTATTAATTATAATGATGTCGGCACGTCTCTGAGAGCCATCTTCTGACAAGCAACTAACCTCTGGAAATATTTCCCAGTCTGGGTAATATTTTCTGATGACTGTTTCTATTTCAGAGCGGACTTCGTGATGACGTGAATAGCGCAACAGCTCTCCCCACTGGCAAGAACCTAGACCATGAGGGAGGGTTTCATACTCACTGCAATGTCTGCAGCGGGTTGTTCCTAGATTCCTACCAGGGATTGAGCGTACTGGCACTAAATTTACGTTCATCTTTACACCTGTTGTCAATTCAGAGCAAGATAGGCCGTTTTTGTTAAACATCCCGGAATTACTTTGCTTCCATTCGCTGAATGTTTCAACTCCTATTCCTTTTGCTGGGAGAGACGACCATTCGACGAATGACTTGATGCCCAAATTTTTCCGTAACTGTCGCACATTATAATTTTCTTTAACTTTTGTCAGATACTAACTTTCAAGGCATTTCCTAATTTCATTGTTAAAATCTCTTGTTTCTTCCACTTTTCTGTTTCCGTCATTCTGAAGTTTTATGCACACATTTATGTGCTGCAAGAATACTTCCCATTGTGCTTTGAATAGCCACAAACATTTCTTGTAGAGTAAAACATACTGTCCGGAGTATCTGAAGGTAAACCTAATATCTCTTTGACACAGCTTCGGACAATTTTGTCGATTTTTTGCAAGAAAGTGGGCTTGAGATCCTTGAGTGGAGCACATTGCAACGGGTACGTGAGATTTGGCCAGATATACTGATTTAATATGTTTAGTTTTTGATCCGGCTTCAGTAAAGAACTGCTAGATAGTTTATTTAGCTTGTCGACGAGAGAGTCAATAATTTCTTCAGTATCGAGACGGATCTCTTCCTGAAAATTCACTCCAAGATATTTTATTTTCTCGTCTGGTAACAAACTATTAATTTTCATTCCGTCAATAGTCTCTATATCTTTATTTGTTAATTTGCCTTTTGTTATAACAACTGCTTTGCTTTTTTTTTCATTGACTGTTAGTCCAATTTTCAGCAGCGAATCTATGGTTTGTCCTACAAGATGTATTGCAGACTGAAGGTCTTTTGCAATTATAGCTATATCGTCTGCAAATCCACAGCAGGTTAAATTAGGCAAATCATTCACGAGATTGTATCCATATTCGGTTGCTATTTCGTTTTCAGCCAATTCTTGTAAAACAAAATCTATTCCTAGATTGAAGAGCCAGGGTGATAATGGGGCCTCTTGAGCAACTCCTTTCATTACTTGGATTAATTCACTATTGTTTCCTTTTGGCTTTGATGTTTAGATTTTGTTTTCCGTAAACAGAGTACCGATCAATTTATTAATGTTCTTTGGAATTAGAAACGTTTCTAAAGTTTTCTTTATATATTTGTATCCAATACTGTCAAAAGCTTTAATGGCGTCCAGATAAACAATACAGGAGTCTTCTTTCTTCATTTTCGCTCGTTGAATGCAGGCATTGATAATTGATGAGCTTATAAAAGCTCCTGAACTTGCAACAAAACCTCTTTGATGAGAAGACAGTTCAACATATTGCTTTGTTTTCTTGTCAATTGCTCGTTCAATAATTTTTCTTAGGGTACTATAAATAGTTATGGGGCGATAATTTTGATACAAAATGTTTGTCCCCAGACTTGTATATTAGGATAGTTCTGCCTTTTTGGAACAGCTCAGGAACTACGTTCCATTTCAGCATGTAATTAGCTATGTATGTTATAGTTTTATAGCATCCAGAGTCTCTTATTGTTCTAACAAAAATACCATCAGGCCCTGGGGCAGAATCTAATGATATACCCTTAGCTGCAATTTCAATATCTTCGTCACTAAGAATAATATCTTCATTAGTTTCTGCATTTTGTTTATAGTTCTCAAGTTGACAGTCATTTTCGTCTCCAATTAGTTTTTAAAGAAATCGTAACTTGTGTTGTCATTAATATGACACATAGCATTTTCCTTCGAGTCATTAAATATTTGTTTTACTACTTTTTTTCGTCGATAATAGTAGTAATGCTGAGCCAATTCGTATTTATAACGATTTTTGCAACGTTCAGACTCTTTTTTACTCCTTTTTATTGGATTATTTGTCCTAGAATAAGTGAAGCCGTCTAGATTCCCATTTGTATTTTTTCGAGCTTTATAATATTTCGTGGCTGGATGAATTGGAGCCTTGCTACACATTTGCTCTGATCGAAGGAAGCCAACAAAATCCAAGATTGTCGAGTTCAGTAGTTCGTCATTTCTTTCGGCCAATAGAAGTTTTTTGAATTGGGGTTCCCAATTTTGTAGACTAACTTTCAGGTTAGAATCATCTGTTTCGTTTGAAATGAATACACTTTCGCAATTCAATTCTTTAACCTGGCTAACTGTGTAAGCTTCAGGGTGGGCTTTGCTTAGATGAATTCGAGTGTTTTTATACATTCCACCACATATGCTACATTGGAAAGTGCTGCTTCTCCGATTGTGTCTGCTCCGTGGCTGCGTGAAATGTATAGTTTCAGACTTCGTTTTGTCAATACCTACTTACATAGTTTACATTGAACGACACTACTGTTAGCATCTTCTTGATTTGATATTTGCTCTTCGTCGCTCTGTAATGTAGTTGTAGCGGCGAGGTACTCGCGAATGAATTACCTTGACAGCTAGTCATAATTCCATATGTTCGCGAGTATCTCGTTGCTATAGAGAAATCCCTATAACTTAGTGAGTCTCCTATCAGCATTCGCGTAGTGAACCACGTTTTAGGTTACAGTGCGTAATTATTGATTGTGAAAACGGGAGTCTGAAGTGCGGCCGTGGATGGACCTTTTTTGTTAATAACTTTATCATTGTTTATTATTTTTGTTGTTAATATATTTGATTTAGTTAAATTGGCCTATACTTCTTCTTTACGTCTCGCATCGCCCCTCCACATAGTCATAGAGAACCACTTACCTTATTACTGAGCTTTATTGAACAAATAATTGAATCAGTAACTAAAGAGGCATCATCTTTCTTAGCTGATGCGAAGCACTTACTTATCCTTCCCTTCAAGTTAGCGTTTTTCGTAAGAAATTCCAAGAGAAATATTTTTTCGCTTCCAACGTTTTTAAAGCCAGCTGGGAATATACCTCATTTTCATCATCTGTGTAGGATCGACGGACATTTGAAGAAAAATTTCGAAAATCGCGTCATGAGTACGACCTCAATAGCTGATTTCCCTCAAGGGTAAGAGAAAAGTAAGAGATTAATAGTAGCACAACCGATAATTCATCTCATCGGGATACGTGATATAACAAGATAAGCTATATAATCAGATTCACGATATTCAAGTATAAACAGTATGTTACGAATAAAATTATATTCATTTGTAAACATTTATTGGAAGCAAGGAGATGTAATATCATATAGCTCTAAATTAGTGCAGGTGCCAGAGGTAGTTGAGTATGCAAAATTGAGGATTGCATACTGTAAATAGTTTTGAGCTCAAAAAAGATTGCAGATTATGATGGCAGGAGGTTATTTTTTTTTAATTTGTTATACCCCTTCCCTTTAAATAGCATGTAAATGGACGGAACAAATGCATTGGCGTTATTTTAATGACTGTTTTGGTGACAATATCCATTTGTTTCTTATGATTAAAGGTGCTCATAGTGAGTCAATAGGAAGATAAGAAGTTAAAAATTAAAACAAAAATTGTTTATAAAAAAATGATTTAATACGAAAAAACAAATTTTAACATAACTCATCGAAAAACAGGTGAGAAGGTTTTAATATTAATTCATTGGGTTTATTCTGAAATTGATTAATAAATAAATTTGAGTCATCGCCTTCAATGTTTTAATATGAATCATTTGGCAATCAATGTGTTCAGTTAACTCATCTCACCCACAATCATCAATCTTCATGTCTTCCAAGATCATCATTGATAATGCAACTCGTAACAATTTATGACCTCTGATACTTATTGAAAAAGAGTGACCATTCGACATTTATTGTCGACTGAATTCGTAGCATATATTTTATCTAGTTCTTCTTTGAGTCCCCTTCCGTCCATTATACATTCCATGGATCCAAGGAAGAACATGTGCATATGAAATCCTCTTAATTTAAAAACTATCTTACATATTTCTGAATTAGCATCTGACGCAGCTACTGTTGCCTGTGATAGAGCAGAGAGGTTGATCAATGTACTTACACATATTTTTTGGCCATGTAAATTGGCAATACTAGCAGTGCAATTTAAAGTAGTATACATTGTGTCTACCTTACTGCAAGAACAATCAATAAACATAACCTGAGAAATAGAAAATCGTTATTTTTAATGAGCTGTTCAACAAAGCCATCCGACCCAGGAAACGATAAAATATTCTTCCACCTTCCGTAAAACCAACTTCGTTAAACTTCTTTTACGGTGTTGTTAGATCATCAATTAGATTAAAAATCCCCCCCCTTCTAAACCCCACGTCCCACTTGTCCGATTACGGTAAAAAGATCGCTATTTGGAATATGGTCCGACTACCTTTAATGTAGGCGTGTAGTGAATGTGTTAAGCGGTGGACCAATTTGTGAAGCGAGGGAATTGTAAATATTGGGCAATCCCAGATCAGAATTGATGGCGGTTGCCTTCTACCCGCCATTACACATACAGCCAATCTGTTTGGCAGATCACGTACCTTCAATATTTGGAGAGAGAGAAAATACACAAACGAAACAGTGAGCCATCTAATACAAATCATGTTTTGAAAAGGAATCCCAGGATTCGAACCCGGAAATCGTGGAGCATTCCGATGCCGGGTCACCGGGCTGGATTAACATGAACCATCCACGAAGTGAACTTTTCATTGGAGTCCCCGGTGTTCTCATCACGAACAGACTAATTCATAGTGCAGCAATTCCATTTGCTGGCAAAAGGTGAGTCGCTGCGAGCTATCGGCTTATTCATGTTTTGAAATATTCTATGTCCCTTCTTCAGGACTATTATACATTCAAACATAATACTCGAGAATGGTTGTCGTGATTCACAGCTGGAGGCAACAATCGCTCCTCACTATTACTATTACTCTCTACTCCCAGTAACTTGTATATTAACAAGTTCGGTTCAGCCCACCCACAATATGTACACAATTCGTTCTCGTAAATATATTCCTTCCTGTATAATGATTTACTAACGTATCCTTGCAGGAAACTAAATTTTTAAACGTTTTTATTCTTTGGTTGAGTCAATATTGGGGTAATTGTAATATTTGCCGATTTAAAAAAAGGCTTTTGACTTATTACATCATGAAATACTACTGAATAAGTTAGAATATTATAGAGTAAGAGACATTGCTCATGAACGTTTTCGCTCTCTCTTATCCTTGTAACCGTAAACAGAAATTAGAAGTTGATGATATCAGTGGATATAAAATTATTTCAGAATGGCAAAAATGCGGTGTTTCCCAAGGTTCAATATTAGGTCCATTACTACTAATTTTAATATATATAAACGATCTATTGTTCTATCTATTCTTATTGTTTATGCTGATTATGCCAGTAAAGAGGGACAGACCCAAAAATACTGAAACAAGACACTGTTACTGTTAAATCATTATCTGCACTGTTATTGGCAAATAATCTCTGCACTTGTCGAAAATAAATATTTTAGATTTCAGTAAACATTGTTCGCATTCTTCAGGAGTGATCTCAGTTAATAAACATGACATGTTATATACCATATTATACCGTTTACCATGATAAAGGTTTTAGGACTGACAGTCGACAAACGCCTTGACTGTCTATAATATTGAAGAAAGTTAAAAACGATTTAATTTTATTAGTTGACTATTTTTTAAATTTTGTATTGGTTTTATCCTGGATATATTTTGGTTTTAATTTTTTTTTGTTTTGTGACTGTTTTTTACACTGTTGGCCATGCTATAATTGTTAGATAGACTTGAGGTTTTTGTTTGTCAGGAGGCACTAAAGATGGAGCGCTGACTCTGAAAGTGCACTTTGCATAAAATTAAAAACAATAGAAGAGGACAAGGCTTTTTAATTGGCGTTAATGACCAGAATGCTTGACACGCCACAAAATAAAAATAGAAAAAAAAAAGTCTTTTTATTGATCTGATCAATTGGTTCCTCTAGCATCCAACATTTTCCAGAGAATGGAAATATTCTCAAAAATAATAATAAAACAATAATCAAGTGCCACGAGTGAGGGCATTTATTTCGCCATTAGCTTGTATAAGACTTCCGTAAAGTGAGTGTAATGAGGAGGAAGAACCTTCCAGCTGAGCAATAAATGGGCTATTACTGGATAGTGAAGATATGTAAATGGGAATGATGTGGTTGGAGTCCACCGCAATCATTGTGCTTTTCCTAAATCCATCGCCTTCTTGAAACAATCGGTCAGTCGGTTAAACGCAGGCTCTCTATTATACAACTCCAACCCGCTAAATAACGATGTGTATTTATCATTTTCAACAGTTATTATAATATAAAAAAGAATATAAGTAAAATTCCTTTTAATCATGTAAACATATATTTCATTGAATTTGTAAGTTTTGAATATATTACTCATATATCCTTCAAGAAGTTAGCCTACAGGAAGGGAGCTCATTTGCCATATGTCCCGTACATTAATTAACAAGTGTTTAAGAATGCCTAAAACCCTTCCCAAAATAAGAAACGAAGGTGTCAGTCCGTGACTGACGATTATTTCATTTCTGTTTCAATTTTCATTTTTCATTGTTGCTTTTGTTGGGATGTGAAGAGAATCGGGATGGGGGGAAGGTAAGGGGTGAAAGGGCCTAGACTGTGACATCGGTTAGCGGGACACCTCGGCCACGGGTGCCCTGCCAGTTCTCAGGTAGTGGTGGTGGGGCGAGAGAGGAGAATAAGGGATTGGGGAGGTATTGCAGGGAGTAGAAAAATTTTATATGCCTCTTTTTTATGGTTTCGGCGATAGTGTCCAGCTCCAGGGGCTCTCTTATTACGGAGTGGGATTTCTTCGCCAACGATGTATGCCTGACAATTTTCCGGACGATGCCGTTCTGGAAGGATTGTAGGTTCTGAAGGAAAGTTTTGGTAAGATACCGGAGGAGTGGGGATCCGTAGAGGAGTGCGGGTTGCAATACTCCTCTGTATATGAGTAGTTTTAGCCTGAGGCTGAGGACGGGGGAGATGAGGAGGTGGCGAAGAGAAGTGAACCTCATTCGTGTAGCTCGGAGTTTACGGGCAACGTGGGTGGAGAATCGTAGGTGGCGGCTGACATGAATTCCTAGGTATGTGATGGTGCTCGCCACGGGGATGGTTGCACCGTCGAGGGGGAAGGATTTGGGGAGTCGGCCCCACCGTGACTTCTTGGAGAAGGAGAATATCAAAACCGTCCGTCATAGAGGGGATGACATGGGTGTTAATGTCTCTGAGACGGTTTGATATTTCCTGACATGCCGTGGACGCAAGTGTGAGGGCACGGGTGGGATTCATGGATGTGCTACGAATGGCCAGATCATCTGCATAGGCGGTGATTTCCGTATGAAGATGATACCTATGATTCACGATCTTGGCGGTGTAGATGAAGAATAGGTAAGGTGCTAGTATACTTACTAAGTGTTTTATAGTGAGTAGTCAGGGGAACAAGTTGGTGGTTCAGATTTTGCCATAAGGTAGTTATGTGTTAGACGGGAATGGCCATGTAACAAGAACCTCCTCTTCTCTTCTTGAACTTAGATTACTTGATGGCCATTCCACCGTTGTATTTTTGATTAACCTTAACTTGCAATCTATTGATAACCATTCTTCTTCCCAGTTTTGTAGAATCTTGTCTTTGTAGTAATATAGTGCGCCAGATAGAGTTATTTGAGTTATGTCGATGTCACTTTTGGTTGTTGCAATTTTGGCTTGTGTATCAATCATTGTGCTTTCAGTTATACCCGTATGGCCAGGTAGCCAAAATAAAGGGACTTATTTTTCAAATGTAGTTTATAAAGAGTGTCCTTTATATTCGTTATGATGGGATTATAGGTATAAACCTCTAAGAGGTTTTGCAAACAACTAAAGGAGTCCCTAAATAATGTGACGTTATTAAGTGATGCGTTGTTAATTAGTTTGAGTCCCAAATGTATCGCTTCTAGTTCAGCAGTATAATTTACCTGAGCTATGAACTGTTTTCAAGAATGGTGGTTGCAACGCATTTGTTGGCATATTTAGAACCATCGGCCTATATGAATAAGCAAGCGTGTGTGGTTGTATGCAATGACTAGATGCATAGCATTTATAAAGATGTGTGTATTCTAGATTTTGTAAATGTCTCACCTTGTCTTGTAATTAATATTTCTTAATACATTGAAATTTGTACGCACTCGCTGTGTTTGAGAGTGAGTATTTTCCTAGGTCGTTGGACATTCAGATAAAGTTTTATAAATCGTGTCATAAATGAAATCTCAGCAGGTGATAAGCCCTTATTAAGGAAAACTACTTAGATAAATGTTTATATAATTATAAACTAATCAAGGTTTGAGGTTACCGGCCTCATCTTGCCTATTTCTATGAACCACAATCATTTGAAGATGTGCCGGTATAGATTGCTAAGGCCAAGGCCTGCAGTAAAGGGCAGTTTTGGACGGTAGGTCACTAATATCTCGCTGTGTAGCCTTGTACAAGTCACGACTCATCGCCCATCCTCAGAGATGACCCACCAATAAAACCACTTCAAATGTCAGTAATATCTATAGTATATGTCAAACATTAATTTAGCGAGTTGACAATCAAGTACCGTTATATCGTTGAACAAGAAAAAGTCGGTTTCCAGGCGGTAGAAAAAGTCCGTCACGCAGGAGATGCGTAAACTAAGCAGATTTCCCTCGTGAAGATTAATAATAGATAAACCTACATATTGCTAACCACAACCACCTTAAATAGTAAGTACATAAATTCAAACGGTAATAATAAATCTTTCCACTGCCGGCGGGAAGCGTCTCAAATGTAAAAAAACAGGTCTGCCAACAGCTCACCGGAAAGAAAAACAATAGCTGAAACATATCAGAATATAAAATATGCATATTATTGAATATATTATAGGCAAATATGCACAGGATAAAAGTTGTTATATATAATTAATGTTGTCATTGGTATCAACGGAGACGGATGTCGCTGGCTGATGATCGAGTACAGCTTTGAGCATGATGAACAGGAGTGAATTTGGAAAATTCGAGATGCATTCATTATTATCATTAATCGTTGGATCAAAAATTATTTATAATCAATCAAATATTACAAATTTCCTATAAATGTTGCTATGTTATAATTATGTTTCCTCTATTTTTAATAATGACAAAAATATTTAATTTTTTTGTTTTCAGCCTTCCCTAAATTCCCCTCCTACTCATTAAGGGATTAAGGCCAACGCTTTAACTGACATGCCTAAACTGTGCCCTGCCAATTTGTTAGAAGCTTAAATACGAAATATTGTTTTCATTGAACTTTTCTGTGTGAGATACATTCGTCCTTAGGACCTCGGAAGTAATCACCGATGTCCAGGTCCTACAAGGGCTATAGCGCCTAGTAGTTAGTTACATTACATTGTAAGTATATTCTTTAGGTCCAAACGGTTTTATTCAGATCACAGATTCCGAGTCCTGGGAAAACCGCTGGAAACTGACATTTTCTCTAATATTGCCTTAATTAAGTTATATTGTGGTAGCAATGTTATGAAGTAAGTAGGTCATATCAGATTAGTCGTCTACTTCTCTAAGGATAAATATTCAGATAGTTATCGAAGAGTTATTGGACTTTCTCATGCATGCCTGTAATTACTTATTGGGCCGGAGATAATTACAAAAAAAGTAACCGTTTTTTTAATCGTTATAAAGAAAATTCCGTCACTCAGGACCCACGTAAACTAAGAAGATTTCCCACCTACGGATATTACACACTGGTGATCTCATCTCCACGTATTTTTTATATTTCTATGGAAAATCCCTAGGAGTAAAAGGGGGGGGGGGATGTTGACTATCTAATACGATCTTTAGAGTTGAATAACATTGTTAAATATTGATTATGGTATAGAATCTAGTATCAAAATCTTAATTATTGACGTCATTGCACTATCTATGTGTATCCATCTCACAAAGTAAATGTTTTTTGAAAAACATGTTTGGAATTTAAGCCTCGAATAAAATCCTGACCCATTTAAATGAGATGGACTATGTTAGACCCACGTGTACATCCAGCATACATACCACTCATTATTTTTTCGTTCATCTACTCCTTGTTGATCGTCATTGACTCATGGGGGTCCATATAGACCACGTTTGGTGGCTTCAGATTGCGTTGGAGGGGAGAGAAATAAGAGAAAAGATGTAAGGGACACGGGATCAGAAGGTTGCGACAGGAAGAAAAGAGGCAGAGATTAGCGCATTAGGGGTCAGGAAAGAACCTAGAGTTGGAGGCGACACTCCAACCAGGAGTTCCCACTCAGTTTTCGGGGATGGAACAGATAATCTCTTGACAACTGCGCCCATTTATCAGGGGTGGTAGTAGTGGGGCTGTGATAACGCTGTGACCTACCGAGCCTACGCCGACACGAGGCTGACCTAGTGAAATGCCGACAATTCGCGGGATAATGGAAGAGTTTTGCTCCTGAAGCTTGGCCGAGAGAGTGTCGAAACCTCGCCGGTACATCTTCCTTTCAGCCAGCTCTTGCATCACTACTGCACCAACTCATAAATTTCTATAGCTTGCTTATTAAAGGTTTCACAAACCAGGAGAATCTTTCAGCATTAAGTTGGAAAAACATAACCCTTCAAGAGGTTTTCGAAAACTTTATTCAAACCTCAACGCATCCTACCTCTACAAGTTCCACTGTAATCATTACGTTACTGTACCGTTGACAACATATCCCTTAAAGGAAATCAGCCATTGAGGTTGAACTCATAACGAGATTTTAGAAAACTTTCTTTAAATGCCCATCAATTCTACACAGGAAATGACGAAAATGAGGTCCGTAACACTGTGTGTAAGTATGACTGTTAATTCTCCAGCAGTCGAAATTTTTCTTTATTCTTTACCAAACTCGATATTTAAACATTGTATGAGAAACTGAAGGTTTTTTTTTTTTTTTTTTTTTTTTTTTTTTTTTTTTTTTTTTTTTTTTTTTTTTTTTTTTTTTTTTTTTTTTTTTTTTCTGAGACACAGCTAAAGAAATAGAAGAAAAACTATCCTAAGAGACCTAAACTATCCTTACAACTATCTAACCTAGAAACTAAACCTAACGACTAACCTAAGATAGAAAAGAAAAGTGCTTCTGGGCACCAGGTTTGCACTGAGAGGCTCCTTTCTCTATATCAGGGATATATTTTAAGGAGAGGATGAGGAGAGGGTGTAGGATTGTTTATTTATTATTTTTGTGAACTTTAAGGGTAGCTGGTATACCCCGTGGGATTAGAGGGTCAAGGAAAGAAGGAGAAAAGAGGAAAAGAGATAGGAGAAGAGGAGATGAGAAAACGAAAGGAAAGGTGGCCGATTGGCCGAATATTTAGGTTTTTATTTTTTGTTTATGTTTTATTTACAGTTTGTACAATATTTACATTTTTATTTACATATTTACAGTTGTTATGGTGGATCTGCAAGTTCTATGACGTTGACCTGTTGTATGCCGCCTTTCCCTTGCCAGTTCTGTGGCAGTGGTGGGGGAATGAGTGTGTTGTAGAGAGGGTTGGGTAAGGCTAGGGCAGCGTCAAAGAACTTTACATGCCTCTTCTTGATCGTCTGCGCCACGGTGTCCAGATTGAGGGTTTCTCGTATTAGGGTTTGGGGCTTATTGGATAGGGAGGTGTGTCTGACAATCTTACGGATTACTCCGTTTTGGAAGGATTGTAGACTGGTAAGGGAGGTTTTGGGAAGGAATTTGAGGAGGGGGGCTCCATAGAGGAGGGCAGGTTGTAGGACGCCTCTATAGATTAGGAGTTTGAGTCTCAGGGTAAGGTTGGGGGAGAGGAGGAGGTGTTTAAGGGAGTTGTAGCGAGTCCGGGTGTGTTTCAACTTCCGTTGAATGTGGGTGGAGAAACGTAGGTGGCGCTGTACGTGGACCCCTAGGTATGTGATGGTAGCTGCTATGGGGATTTGTGTGCCGTTAAGCGTGAAGTGTTTAGGGAGACGCCTTTTGTATTTGTAGAATGAGAATATAAGGCCGTCTGTTTTTGTGGGGTTGACTATTATGTTCCGGGCTAGGAGGCGGTCGGCTATATCTTGACAGGCGGCTTCTGCATAGGTGAGCGCTCTGGCGGGGTTCAGGGACGTGCTAGCTATTCCTATATCGTCTGCATAGGCGTAGATTTCGGCGTTCTTGTACTGTCGACCAACAATATCGGCGGTATATAGGGTGAAGAGGTGAGGGGAGAGGACGGCGCCCTGTGGGACACCGCATGGGAGGGATTTGGTTTGGGAAAGACTGTCTCCCACTTTCATTTGGAAAGTCCTGTCTTTTAGGAAGGAAAGGATGAGGGAATATAACTGCTCACGGCAGTTTAGTTGGCGGAGGATGGTTAGGAGGGTATTGTGGTCGACAGAGTCGAACGCCTTAGTACAATCTATGGAGACGAAGGCGGTAGCACGGTTTTGCCTGAGCCCGTTTGCCGCGTTGAGTTGTAGCCTAGCCAGGGGGTGAAGAGTGCATAGCCCTTTTCGAAAGCCTGTCTGCTCGTTGGGAATGAGGTTAGCCTCCTCACAGAAATCTAGAAGGTATTGGAGAATTACTTTCTCCAATATCTTCGAGACATGTGAGAGGAGGCTAATGGGGCGGTAATGCTCGGGAAGCGAGCCGTTTTTGTTGGGTTTCAAGAGGGGGACGACTATAGCATGCTTCCACTGCGCTGGGAAATGGCGGAGACGGAGGCAGGTGTTGAGGAGGTGGGTGAGGTAGGCGAGAGACTTCCGTGGAAGCTGGCGCAGGAGTACATATTGCACCCTGTCCAGACCAGGGGATTTACCTCCCTTGGTGCGACGGAGTATGGCAGAGAGCTGCCTGGGAGAGACGAACATGAAATTTCTTTCACGTTCCATCGTCTCAGGCGCCTCTCCGGAATTTGTGGTCCTAGACTGTGAGTCTGTCGACATATATGTCGCCAGCTCTTCAGCCTGGTCCTTAGTGTCCATCACATGTCTGTCAGCTTGGAGGAGCACTGATCTCCTCTTTGTTACTCTTGACTTTACTAGCTTCCAGAACTTGCGATGGTCACCGTGTATATTCCGGAGGGTTTCGTGCCATTCCGCCGTCTTCCACTGTCTCATGAGGGAACGGATTTGGGTGGTTAGGGAATTTATGATGGGACGGAGCGCAGGGTTGCCGGTGCGGAGCCAATTATTTTTAATATTATTCCGTTGGGCTATGAGGGCTAGGATGTGTTTGGGGGGTGTCTTCAACGAGGGGGGTAACGGAGCAAATTTGGGGATCGAGCGGTCTGCCGCTTCGATTATGATGGACGTGTACTCACTTATACTCTGTTCTAGGTGACGGGCATCTCTGATAGGAGAGATTGCCGGGGTGGTCTCGTACATGATCGACTTGTATAGTTTCCAGTCGGCCTTGTGGAACGAGTAGTTGGTCTTTTGGGGGACAGGAGGGCGGCCGAGCAGTTCATAAAGAACTGGTCGGTGATCCGACGTGACGAAGTCCAAGGCTGTACACCTCGTCACGACGTGGGGGATGCGGGTCAATAAAAGGTCAATAGTAGACACTATGGTTGGGGAGGCTCTAAAAGTGTGGGCATTTGGGTGCACAACGGTAAAGGCTGTCCTTGTGATCGCTGTGCCGGACGGGGTGACATTACTATTATTCCAGGAGGTGTGTCTGGCATTCATGTCACCGATAACTAAGTGATTTCTGTGACGCTGTGAAAGACGTAGCAGTTGTTGAAAATGGATGACTCTAGCTCTGGGCCTTCTATATAGGCCGGTCAGCGGATAGGTTCGGTTCGCTAGCTTAACAAGGATAGTGACGACGTGGTATTGATTTTGTATCGGCTGTATTATAGGGTCTATGACCTTATATGGGGTGCCATATTTTAGCAGTATTGCTACCCCGCCGTTTCTGTCGTTTACCACATCGTCACGTACTATGTTGTAGCCTCGAATCCAGAAAATATCCGTGGGCTTGAGGTGCGTGTCAGTCAGCACCGCGATGGTGGGGGAGAATTTAGCTAATAGATGTAGAATAAAGAACAACACGTGCTGTCTCAACGAGCAACATTTATTAACTGAAGAATAAAAGATAAGCGAACATCTGTTTAACATAACCTTAACAACGAACATATGTTTACCACCACATCCTCCCTTCTCGCTCCAAGAAGAAGATTACTTGAATCTCTTCGGAGGTTTTACTTTTCTCCCGAATCTTGTTGTATAGCCTTCTGCATTATGACCTGATCCATCTTCAACATTCCCCTTTGTGTAGTCTTCTTTCGCCGAATCTTCTTGTCCATCATTCCCCTCAGTACCGTGCTCATTCTCCGGGTCTTGACATATTCCTTCCTCTCCCCCAGCTCCTCTACCCGAGGTTTTCGCTAAATCTTCACCACTTAAAGGTACAACTCCACTTCCATTTTTATCCGAAATGGTTTGGTATGGCGGGTAGGGACCCCAATCTGTGACCAAATGCTTGTCGGATGGTACCAAAAATCTTCTATTTCGTCTGAATGTTCGACTTCCCGATTTTATTACATAGTCTCTATCGGTAACATACTTTTTAACCACAGTCCCATAACGCTTCAGATCTGTAATCCAAACTATTTGACCAGGTTCGAGGATCGAAAGTTCTGTTGCTCTGTGACGTCTATCAAAATAAAATTTTGTTTTCTGTTTTCCTCTATTATATGAATCTTTATACTTGTCAAGGTTAGGCCAACCTGGATTCATCTTCTCAGGCAAGACAGGCAGAGTAGTCCGAATTTTCCTCCCAAACAACAATTCGGCTGGTGAATTGCCACATTCCAACGGAGTGGCTCGGTGAGCCAAAAGTCCTAAATAAGGGTCACTATTTTTATTCAGAATATTTTTGCATATCTGAACCGCCCTCTCTGCTTGACCATTAGACTGTGGAAAATGTGGACTTGATGTGATAATTCGGAAACCTAACTCTTCAGAAAATTTTATCATTTCAGCCGATACTAGTGGAGTATCATTATCGCATCTGAGGATCTTTGGGATTCCATGTCGCGAAAAAATAGATAAATAAGCGTTTTTTATGAATGCAGTTCCAGTTCGATCTATTGTAATTAATTCAATAAATTTTGAAAAGTAATCTTGAATGCAAAGATACATTTTTCTATTATGCTTCAAAATGTCAGCTCCAACAACTTCCCATGGCCTGTCCGGAATGGGTTGTGGCCTTAATGGTTCTACAGGATTAGCTCTATGTTCGAGACACTTATGACAAGTCTCTACCATCTTCTTTACATCTGTGCTAATATGCCAGGCCACCAAACAGATTCCTTTACACGGGCCATACACTTGTTTACACCTAGGTGGCCACTATGAATTTGTGATAGTATTTCATTTCTTAGTTCATGAGGAACATATATCCTCGTCCCTCGTAAAATCAGGTCATTGACCCAAGCTAAATTTCCTCGTTCGGTGTAGAATTCTGTTTGGCGCAAACTTGACCAGTCTCCACTCAAAATAGCACGTTTAATGATGCAACTCAAATTGTCCTCTGCTATAGCTTTCCTAATAGCTTCTAATTTAGAATCTGAGCAAGGTAAGTCTGACATTATTGCACCTACAAACATATCTAACTCATCATTCAAAACATCTGTAACCTTCTGGGTACCGGCGTTGACTGGGGCTCTTGAGAGCGTGTCAGGAACCAAAAACGTTTTTCCCGATTCAAAATGCATTTTATAATCAAACTGCATCAACCTCATTCGAAATCTTTGCAGCCTAGGTGTGAGATCAGACAAAGGTTTCTGTCCTAATATTTGCAAGAGAGGCTTATGATCAGTGGCTAAGATGATTCTTTTTCCTATTATGTAGGATGAAAAACGCTCACAAGCCCACGTTAAGGCAAGAGCTTCTTTTTCAACTTGTGAGTATCTGGTTTCCGCATTGTTTAACATACGAGAAGCAAACTGGATAGGTTTCCAACGTTCATCTACTTTTTGTTCGATGACAGCCCCTAAACCAAAACTGGAAGAATCAGCACAGACCCGTGTATCCAAATTAGGGTCATAAAGGTGTAAAACCGGAGCCTTAAGCAATGCTTCTGTTATTGAAACAAAAACTTCTTCATGATTTTGAGACCAATGCCACTCATTTTTTGAAGATAAAAGATCATTAAGAGGCTTAAGCTGTTTAGAAAGATTTGGCAAAAATTTCATCATATAATTTACCATTCCTAAAAATCGTCTCAGCTCACTTTGGTTTTTAGGCCTGGGAAACTCTTTTATTGCCTTGGTTTTTTCTGGGTCTGGCAATACCTTCCCATTATCGATTATGTGCCCCAGAAATACTATTCTGGACTTTGAGAATTCGCACTTGGTAGGGTTCAGTGTTACACCTAATTCCATAAGCCTTTCAAGTACCATATCAAGCCTAACATCATGTTCCTCTTTAGTTCTCCCAAAAACACAAATATCGTCTATCAAGTTGACAACTCCCTCCATTCCCATTAATACCTGAAGCATTTTTCGTTGGAAATGTTCAGGGGCTGAAGAAATGCCAAAGGGTAAGCGCTTAAAATAATATCTTCCAAAAGGCGTAACAAAGGTTGTAAGTTTGGCCGTTCGTTCATCTAATCGCACCTGCCAGAAGCCACTATTTGTGTCCAGTTTCGAAAAGTACCTGGCGCCAGAAATCTGAGCCAATGTTTCCTCAACAGAGGGTAAAACTAAACGCTCTCTTTCCACGAATTGATTAAGAGCAGTGAAATCCACACAAAGCCGAACATCGCCTGATTTCTTTGGCACTACCACCATAGGAGAGCACCATTCAGTTGCTTCCGTAATCGGAGAAATAACACCGTTCTTTACCATACGATCAAGTTCGTCTTTGACTTTGGTCCTTAAGCTTACAGGAATTCTGCGAGGGGTTACAACTGCAACGGGCGTTGCATTTTTCTTTAATTTAATATAATAAGGTTCACCAAAGCTTCCTAATCCATTAAATAATTTGGGGAATTTTTTCCTTATGTCTAAAGAAACTTCATTTATTTGGCACAAGGAGAATGCGATTATACCACCTCTTCCTAAAAGTGGCTCATTCTGGCAGTTTAAAACAAACAAGTCCTCTGAATGCGACATTCCCCCTGTTTCAAGCTTAACCTTCGAAACCCCTACTACTTTCAGCTTAGTATTATCAGGACCATTCAAACGAATTTTTGTGGGCCTCATTTCTAATCCAAGGCGTTCTGCATCCTTGTAACCTATACAACTGACATCTGCACCTGTATCTATTTTAAAGCGTACAAAATGGCGACCGTTAACCAACAGCTGGATAGTAAAAGGGTCAACTCGAATGCCCCTAGCAACGCTTTCTCCCACCGTAATAGAGCTAAGGCAATGATCTTGGTTAATTTGAACAGCTGATTCTATTTCTCTTACATCACGTTTTGAGCCACAGAAAAGTTTAAAGTGGTTCTTAAGGCCACATCGAAAACATATTTTGCCACGTGCAGGACAATTTTCAAAAGAATGATTCTTTAAAGACCCACATCGACCACATCTGGAAGTAACCTTGGAAAATTTGGTTAGATTACCACCGTCTTTAGACGCTCGATTTTCTCTCCTAGCTTCCATAACCTCCCCAGAATCTCTGTTAAACAATTCTTTTTGAGAATTTATTGCTTCTGACTGCCTAACCATCTCTTTGGCTTTAGTAAGGGTCAGACCTTCCTGAATCTGAAGATGTTTCGACAGCTGCTGATCCCGAATACCAGTAACTAGCTTAAGCAGTATCATATCCTCATGATATTTTCGACTCTCACAATCACTGCAAGCCCACTCGCATCTCTCCGACATTTTATGGAGGTCATTAATAAACTCATCTACCCTTTCATCAACAAATTGTTTTCTTTTTAGGAAAATTGCCCTATGATAAAATATATTTTTCTTAGTTTTAAAATATTCATTAAACTGCTTCACAACAGCATCATATGAAGTCCTAGCTTCGATATTCATCCCCATAGAGGTCAGCAGTTCCTCAGCGTCTGGCCCCATACAGTAAAGCAACATACTAATCTGTTGATCTTGCGATTTAGCAGATAGACCAGACGCCGAACGGAACATGGCAAACCGCTTGATCCAGGCACTCCATGACTGCGGATCCTGTACATCAAATATATCTGGAGGTTTTACCTGGTAAGAATTGCCGCTTCGCATACCAGCCTCATGTGTAGACAGCACAGAGGACAAAATGTCCTTCAACATCTCTGGTGAAACCGCCATCACCTTTATCAGTTTACACCTGACACCATGTAGAATAAAGAACAACACGTGCTGTCTCAACGAGCAACATTTATTAACTGAAGAATAAAAGATAAGCGAACATCTGTTTAACATAACCTTAACAACGAACATATGTTTACCACCACATCAGCACCACTTCAAGCTCGGACTGGCGGATGATTGCTCCATTCACGTTGAAATTGAGTATGGAGTAGGGGCGGGTCATTTTTTGGACAGAGTATTTGTGAGTACTGACAATAGTTTTGTCATGGTTTCGACGACTTCTGTCATTTTTGATGACAATTCGGCGGCCCACGCGGGGGGGGGCACTTTGGGTGTGATAATTTGGGGTGGGGGGCTGAGCTGCAGAGTGGGTAGCTTGGTGGGGTGGCTCGAAGAGGGTCTGTGAAGCGGGGTTACGAGCAGTCCAGGCATTCGACGTGGGGGCTGGGGCAGGTATATATTTGGTTGACCGGCGCTGCTTGATCTGTTCGACCAGTTCTACCCGGACCGGGCACCCTCTGAAGGAGGCTGGGTGGGACAATTTGCAGTTGGCGCATTGTAGGTTGTTTGCCTGCCTGTCGCATTGGGAGACATCGTGCCCGCCTGCACATCGAACACATTTAATTTCCTGGCGGCAATATCGTTTAGTGTGTCCGTGTTTCTGACATCTAAAACATTGGGGAATATTTTGAGATGGTTTATAAGGCTTAACGCGGACACGAATGTGGTCTATGTGGACTAGATTTTTGATGTGGTCGGTAGGGTCATAATTTGGGCTGAAAGTCACGAGAATTGGCTCGATATCCCGTTTTGCTCCTGTGCTATCAGTCCTTTGCATACGGCGGACGTCAATTAAATTTGGGTGGCTGAGGGCCTGGTGTATTGACTCGAGGGGGTGTTCTAGGTCGAGACCTAGAATTAGGAACTTTTTGTTAGTTTTGGTTCCTCTAGGGGCATACGTAAAATATTTTACTTCCCTCTGTGGGAGTTGGAATAGTTCTATTATTGTGTTATAGGTGGACATGTCGGGAGAGAAAATTTTTATTTGTTCTGCATTTGTCCGTATGGAGAAGTCGGTGTTTACGACTTGTTTTATGTGGGCGGCAAGGGAGGAGGGGTTGTAATCAGCCCGGGACAGAACTATCGGTGGGGGGGTTGGCGGCTTTGCTAGCGGGGCAAATGGGTTAGAGGTCTTGGTCGGTGGTGCTGGGGGCGGGGGGGCTACTGAGGGGATGTGTCCCGTCTTACGGGATTTCCCTCTGGACACGACGATGAATCCGTCATTGTCCAGTTCCCTTTTCGAAACTGAAGGTCAAGTTCGTTGACAGCAGAAATTGAACCTCTGGGAAGGGGGGAGGTAGTTTACAGGGGGGAATTTCGAAAATTCCAAATATCTCCGTTCTTATGAGTCGGATCGAAAACTTGTATAGAAGCAATATTATTGCTCATTAAATTGTCTATAAATATTGTTCTATACTTTAAATCTTTATCTTGAATACTAATTACAATAAAGCACTTTTACGCATTTACCTTCAGTAAACCCCACACTCCGACTTACGTTCAGCATGTGCCATTTTACTCTAAGCTTAAATCCCAAACATTGTATTCAAGAGACTTTTATTATGCGAGAACCATGCAAATTCGTTGTTTGGTGGCGTCATCAGTTAAGATTGTACATTCTGGTTTCGAAAATGTTTATTTGACCTGTACCACACTGGATATTTAACCGTTTCAGTGAACACTGAAGATCATATTTGTCATGGGCAGAAATCGGAGGAAATTCAAAATATTTCTTTCTTTATGAGCGGCATCATAAATAGTTATAGAACCATTCTTCTTATACTATTGATGAACTGCAATTGTTCAATTAATTTTTTTTAACTTAAGTATTAAGCGATTCATTAGCAGATTTCCCTCAAGGGAAATCAGCTATTGAGATTGTACTCATGACGCGATTTTTGAAAGTTTTCTTCAAATGTCCATCGATCCTACCCAGAAGATGACGAAAATGAGGTCCGCTCAAAATTATATATATATATATATATATACATATATATATATATATATATATATATATATATATATATATATATATATATATATATATACTTGTCTGTTAACGCTCTAGCGGTCACAATTTTTGTTTGATCGTTACCAAACTCGGAATTTAAACTATTTATGTAAAAAGGAAGATCAAGTTCGTAAATGGCTGAAATCGGACCAGTGGGAGGGGGGTTTAGAGGGGAGATTTTTGAAAATACAAAATATCTCCGTTATTATGCATCGGACCGAACAATTGTATAAAATGAATCTTATTGCAAATTAAATTTACTATAAATATTGTACTATACATTTATTCTGTATCTTGAATATTAACCGTGATATTTGCATTTGTATTCGGCGTGTGGTCGGCCGAGAGCTCTAGCGGCCGTTTCCGTAACTATTCGTCCCTCGTGAATAGGTTTAGAGGTTTCTTACTACTACTGTTGTTATTAGGCAGATTTCTCTATTGTAAAACTTCACGTGGGAAATCTGCTTAGTTTACGCAGCCCCTGCGTGACGGACTTTTTCGGTTTTCTTGTTTTAAGCCTTCACCATAAGGCCGCGCCCCTCGTCTTCTACGTATCGATTTGTTTACGTGTAAGGAATATGTGTTGTGAAGAGATCGCAAGTGTGTCATACTAGCACATGAAATATTTGCAAAGTTTTAGATGCCGGACTTTTTTCTTTCGTGTTCTTTAGTTCACGTTAGTTATTTCCATTGACGAAATAATAGAATCCATCAGAGTTTAGGAGACAAAATTCTTGAATGATAAACGAGAAATCTCTGTATTATACTGTGACGCAAGAGACATTTGGGGAATATTTCTCAAGCATCCGCCGAAGCGAGTGACAGAATGTAATTTAGGATTCTTATGATTTCTAAATGGAAAATCACGAAATGCAATAGTAATATGTCACAGTCCGTCAAACGGAGATTGGAATAGGAATGGACAACTACGATTACGTTTTTACAAATGTAATGTATGTAATGTAATAAAGTGACGGACAATCAGGATTGCAAGAATAGTTCACAATACTCTGTAACATTAGTTTAATTCTTCCGTGTCTCATAAGTTAATTTCCAAATAGTTGACATTTCAAACCTCTGCAGAAATATTTCAAGAAATACATAATGTATTCCAGTGAACAAGACAATACTGAGAGCATCTTAAAATTAGACAGCGTTAAAAAAGTAAACAATATTTTTCTTTATATTTCAGAAATAAGCGATACTGTGAGTCCTCCCTCTAACTTATGAATTACTTAATATATATACTTAAAAATTAGTGTTGAGCAAAAGATAATGTATGCCTAGAGTTATTGGTTTTTTGTATTTTGTTCATTTTAGTAACTATCTATAAATTTAGTAGTAAGTAAAATAGTAAACTTTGTCATGGGAAACTTATAATTAATTTTAAAATGTATTTGTACAAGATAATTCTTTTTCAACTAAAATATTTATCTATCTAATAGCCATTTCAATATTTAATATAATATTATATCAAGCCCATCAAGTAATAGTATATTACTACTAGCCCAACTTAGACTTTAGGGTATATTAAAATTCTCTGAGACGAACAGGAGTGGGGGTTATAAGGAAAGCCAGAAATTAAAAATAGCGATATTTCGTTTCCTATTGGTTTTTCGGCAAATATGAACATAACAAAAAGTTGTTTATTGTGTTATGTAGAGTAACTTTTGTTATATACACTTTTTTCGTATACCGAATTATAAATGAGATATACGCTAAAATCTATAGCGGAAGTGAACAATTTTATTTGCGAAAAAGACCCAAACGAAATAAATAAAACTCGGTATGTGTATTAGCACTAACGCTTTCATTATAACAAGCCATACCAACATTTCTAGGGACGGGCAGCAGTGGGGGTTGTAAGGGAGGCCTGAATTTAAAAATAGCTGTATTTCGTTTTATATTCGTTTTTCGGCAAATATGAACATAACAAAAGTTGTTTATTTTGTTATGTAGAGTAACTTTTGTGATATTCATTTTTGTCATTTAACAAAGTATAAACGAGATATACACTATAAACTAAAGCGGGAGTCAACTATTTCATTGGGCGCTAACGATTAAACCGAACTTAAAAAAAACTCGGTATATCAATTAGCATTAGTTCTTCCATGATTATAAGCTATATTAAAATTTTTAGGTTAGAGTGTGGATTATAAGGGAGGCTTGAAATAAAAATTCGCGATATTTCATTGTCTATTTGTTTTTCGACAAACATGCACATAACAAAAGTTGTTTACTTTGTTATTTAGATTAACTTTTGCTTTATACATTTCTCCAGGAATAATGTGTAGAGCAAGTAACTTGCGTAGAAATATTGATATCCTCAACAATTCATTCCAATTTGAACTATCAGGTTCCTCACCTGGAAAAATTAATTCAAATCTATGTTAATATTTTGTTTTTAATAACTGAAATCTATGCATAATGCACAGGAGACGGAAAATATGACAATATGGAGGACTGCGAAGTCTTACATAAAAATGTTTAGTATTAACAAATGCCAACAACGGGTTGGCCAACTCTAAACACTGGGACGGGTAAATGTCAAAATAGTGTGCAAAGTAAAGCCTAAAATCAATTCCCGGGCGAAGCCGGGTATCTAAGATAGTATATATATATATATATATATATATATATATATATATATATATAATTGTAACGCCTGTCTATTCTTTAATTTTTTTCTGGAAATTTCACATGGATTCGTTTACATGAAATAGACACGATATCTGCAAATATTGGGCTGGGTGTCTGTCAGTTTGTTTGTTACCTATTCACACATAAACTTGGTACGTAAATTACTATTAACCCAACACGATATTTAAAATTCCGTCACTCAGGGGCATCTTTAACTAAGCAGATTTCCCATGTGCGTCACGTATTTGCATTTACCTCAAAAGTTCAAAGAGAATAATTTTTGGTATTTAGGCTTCCAATAATGTGCTTCATAATATACCTTTCTGTTAATATGACATGAGTAGGAGTGGGGGTTTGCTGAACACCGAAAACTAAAAAATGCAAATATCTCGCTTAATACTCAAGATAGAGCAAAAACGCACATAAAAACGTTTATTGAACATCACATTTTCAATAAGATTGGTTGTATACAATATTTTGATCTGATGTATAGTAACGGAGATATTTCGAATTTTCGAAATTCCTCCCTCTAAACTCCCCCTCCCCCCACTGGTCCTATTTCAGACATTAACGAACTTGATCTTTCTTAGTTCATAGAACGATTAAATAACGATTTTGGTTACAGAGTAACTGGAGTGTTACAGACACACATATATAGTTTTAAAAACCGGACCTCATTTTCATCGTCTCCTGGGTAGGATCGAAGGACATTTGAAGAATATCTTGGAAAATTGCATCATAAATATGACCTCAATAGCTTCTCTCAAGGGAAATCTGCTGAAATTTGATATAAGTAAGAAAATCGTTGCTAAACCAGTGTCGGAGATGGGTTTAGAGGGGACATTTTGAAAATTCGAAATATCTCCATTGTTATAGATCTAATCGAAAAAGTTTATATAAGGAATCTTATTGACAATTTAATGTTCCGAAAAAGTTGTAATATAAGTACAGTTGTCCCACGATAATCCGACACTTTTTAATCCGACGTACTCGGTAGTCCGACGCGCTACAGGCAGCAACATGCATCTCCCTCCCACCGCTCCGGCAGGAAGCAAAACAAACCTGCAGTGAAAAATGGCAAGCACAAGTGTGAAACGTAAACATAAAACATTAAGTTTATCTGAAAAATGGGAAATTATTAAACGAATAGACCGTGGTGAAACTCCCAGTGCAATATCTAAAGAGTATGACATTGGACGACCTACTGTCTACGATATTGTGAAAAATAGGGAAAAAATTGAAAAATTCATAAAGTCTGTTGATGATGAGCCTGTACATGTATCCTGGTATTAATAAATTACATGTACCTTTATTGTTTCTTCCTTTTTTTTAAACTTCATTGTGTTCAAACGCATTAAGAATAAAACATCTTTGATAATATGACATTTTTGGTAATCCGACATTTTCGGTAATCCGACACTCTCTCGGTCCCTTAACTGTCGGATTATCGAGAGACAACTGTATTTTGCTATCAAGAATATTAATCGTGATATTTGGATTTCTATGTTTTCGTCCTGTGGTTAACCCCAACTCTTACTCATGCCATATTAATAATAAGCTGATATAACAAAGTCAACCCAAACTTTAATTGTAAAATAAGTTAGAGATAGAAGAATTTAGATCGAGTAATGTTAGAGAATCGATGCGGTTAACTAATTCACGACCTTCAATAGTTGTTCTATTTTTTCATAGCTCATTCATTAGTGAAATGGTCCATCAGAAACAGCTCCTAGCTACTCACCAGGATGTTAATGTCAAAATAAATACTCATTTGGAATTTGTGTCCATCTTGAATCATGTTGGATACTCATTCAGTCAGAAGAGATAGTGAAGGATCTTTTATGACTGGAAGGAATTGGCCCAGAAGGTCTTTCTCATAACTACCGTGTACAATCATAGGCCTTCCAAAGCAAGAACTGAACTCGCCACTCTAAATTCCTTTTTAATAATAAAGCAAACACTGGTATTCCCTTGCCTAATAATTTTCCCACAACTGCATAGATGGATTCGTGGCCAAAAGAGGTCGAGGGCCTCAGCTTGTAGACACTTGTTCGATGCCCTTGCGGGATGAAAGTGTTTTTTCTCCAACGGTCACTGATGACCTCGCTAAAGGTCCTAAGGTCGGCCAGCCATCCTCTCCGCACAAAAACGACAAATCATCCCTGGAATGGGCAGATTCTAGCCAAAGGTCAGCCCGACTTCCTTTCTAATGATGTCAGCCGTATCTGACTAAACCCATTCTTGTTTCTTACGCTCATCAATGGTGACTCGCCATCGTAGGACTCTAATTCTAATCTTACCAAGTATCTTACACAAACACCTCCGTCAAGCAGTCTCAGCGCAAACTAAGCAAATTTCCCGGTGTCACACACTTGTGATCTCCTCTCTCCACATATTCTGTCCTTCTATGTAAAACAAACCTGGGGTAGGTAGGAGGGGGGGGGGGTAACGAGAAGCGTGAAAAAGAATGTATAACAACTCGATTAATAATTGAGATACGAAGAATGCATAGAAATACAAATTAAGATCATTAATAGTATAAGAAGATTGTTTCTATAACATTTAACGACCCCACTGGTAATAACGGAAATATTTTGAGTTTTCGTGTATTCGGTATAATAAAGATCTCATGAAAACAATATTTATTATTTAGGCATTGAATGAAGTGGTTAATGTTTTAGCAGATTTCCCCTAAGGGAAATCAGCTATTGAGGTCGTTCTTATGACGCGATTTTCGAAACATTTCTTCAAATGTTCATCGATCCTACCCAGGAGATGACGAAAATGAGGTGTGTTGAAAATTATATATATATATATATATATATATATATATATAGATATGAACTTTTGAAGGGACCTTTGTGTCGTCATCTCCTGTGTAGGATCGATGGACCTTTGAAGAAATTGTTTGATAAACGCGTGTTGAGTACAACCTCAATAGCTGTTTTCCCTTATAGTATAAGAAGAATGGTTCTATAACTATTTATGATGCCACTCATAAGGAAAGAAATATTTTGAATTTCCTCCGATTTCTGCCCATGACAAATATGATCTTCAGTGTTCACTGAAACCGGGGTTATATGAAAATGAGATCCGTTCAAAAATAAAAATATATATATATATATAAAATTGTAACCTCTGTCTGTGCATTGATTTTTTTCGCGAAATTTCACGATAACTTTTCGTTTCACATGTCATAGACACCATAACTGCATTTTGTATCTTTGATGTCTGTTTGTTTGTTTATTTTTTTGTTACCTTTTCACGCATAAACGGCCGAACCGAATTTTATGAAACTTAGTATGTATATTACTACTAACCCAACTTAAAACTTTAGGCTATATTAACCCTTCACAGACAAGGAATATGAAAATTACATTGCAGGCAAGCTGGGTCACGGGTGACCCAGTCACATTTATAGCACATTTTTTTCATTTTAACAAAAATATTCCAGTTGTTGTTTTTTTTTTTATAAAAAGAGAAAGTATAGTTTGAAAAATTTATTTCATTTAGCAATATACATAATATGATAAAAATACAAAAACTTACATTAGTAGGAACTATACTTAAATTAGTAGGAACGTAGAGTTCCAGACCTTTGGTATGCGTTAAAACGAGTAAACTCCTAGAAGGGAAAAAATAAGAAATTTCCAGCTATAAAAGACGAGAAAATTTAATAAAATCTTAGTGATTAAATAATTTTCAGTAAGTTCCATTCATCCGGCAGTCCAGCAATAATTTTTCCTACTCTGAACAGTCAAAAACTTTCCAGATCAAAATAAATAGTTTAAACTCTTACAGAAAAAATATATATAAAAAAATACTCTACGGAAAAAAGAATAAGAAAATATGAGGGATAAAAAATAAAAAAAAAGAAATAAACTCTTAGTAATGAAAGTTCACTAATACTTCAAACTCAGAACAATCTAACAATCTTCTATTTCTTCATCTTCTTCAGGTGAGACTCTGGTAATGCATCGAGAACAAATACTTAGCCTATGCTCAGCACCTAGGCTGCGATTACAATGAGCGCAGTTTGATGTACCCTTACGATCTCTTGATTTTTCACAAAAAGCACACCGACGTCTTGAAGTGCTGGGTCCAGGCTGATTCTCAATTTCTTTTTCATCAACTCTCGGAAGGAGGGGAGGGGTACCGTGCACTCCCCCTCCCCTCCTTCCCTTACTTTACTCAGAATATTATTTTTACCAACCTCTGGGTCACCGGCGACCCAGCCTTGCCTGTGAAGGGTTAATATCCTCTAAGATGAGGAGTGGGGGTTATAAGGGAAGCCAGAAATTAAAAATAGCGATATTTCGTTTCCTACTGGTTTTTCGGCAAATATGAACATGACAAAAGTTGTTTACTATTTAGATTAACTTTTGTTTTATACATTTCTCCAGGAACAATCTGCGGAGGAAGTAATGTGGGTAGAAATATTGATATGCTCAACAATTGATTCCAATTTGAACCTCACCTGGAAATATTAATTCAGATCTACGTTAATATTTTGTCTTTAATAACTGAAATCTAAGCATAATCCACAAGAAACGGTAAATATGACAATTTGGTGGACAGTGAAGACTTCCATAAAAAATTGATTTTATTATTAATAAATGCCAACAACGGGTATTAACCCGAAACACTGGGACGGGTTAATGTCAAAATATTGTGCAAATTAAAACCTTGCCAAAAAAATACCATCACCATTCAGCCTCAAATAAATTCCCGGGCGAAGCCGGGTATCTGAGCTAGTTATATATATATATATATATATATATAATATTTGTCTGTTAACGCTCTAGCGGTCGCAATTTTTGTTTGATCGTTACGGAAACTCCATATTTAACAATAGTTTTATGTAAAAAGACAGATCAAGTTCGTTAATGGCTTAAATCGTACCAGAGGGAGGGGGGGTTTAGAGGGGGGATTTTTGAAAATTTAAAATATCTCCGTTATTATGCATCGGATCGAAAAATTGTATAAGTCCAATCTTATTGAAAATTAATTTTACTATAAATATTGTTATATACTTTTAATCTCTATCTTGAATATTAACCTAGATATTTGCATTTTTATGAAGTCTGTGGGTATAGTTCGGATTAGGGCGGCCGTTTCCGTAACTGATCGGCTCAGGTGGAACTTCTTCTAATCTTTCCTATCGTTTCTAACCTTACCTTACCATCCTTACTTTGCGAGATTTATGCAAATAAGTTCTGTTCAGTCGCCTCCCCCCCCCTTTCTTTAGTTCTTGGACTGCTAAAATTTGAGTTATTAACATATAAATTATTTTTACAATTCAGATTCGGGGGTTTATTTTAATAAATTTCAAGAATTGGGAATTTATTTTAATTAACTGAAAGATTTCTCATTACCGTTTCTATTTAATTACGGTGGTATTGTGTTACCAGTATGCAGATTTCGCTATTGCTAAACTTCACATGGGAAATCTGCTTAGTTTACGCAGCCCCTGCGTGACGGACTTTTCTCTATCATGCATATTAACCGAGATATTTGGAATTTTTAGTTTTCGCCTTTATTTGTAATAATGTCATATTAAAAATCAAGTGTTATATCATGAACCGCTTTAATGGAAGCTTAAATACGAAATATTGTTTTCATTGAACTTTTACTGTGGGAGGTAAGTGCAAATATGTTGTGTAATGACGAAATTATTTAAGAATTTATGTTCTGAGCTCGAAAATGTTTATTTATTTTGTGTCATACTTGATATTTTTATAGTTCTGTGCCCCACCCTAGGTTTATTATATGATAATTAGTACCAACGCTCTAACTCACATGGCTAACCTGAACCCCTATAGAACCATTACTGTATAGACAGTCCAGTGTAAGAGAGCAGACATGACTAGTCCTCAGGTATGTTGGAGGCGCTATCTACTTGGTTTATGCACGTGAAGCTGTAAATGCCAAACGTTGCTCGAGGTGGGTCGGATCCCATCTTCCATTAGTGATGGCATTTCAAGGACTCATTGCAGCAATCCTCTCATATCGTAGGTTCGATATCTCCACAGATTTTAATTAACTCAGCAAAACCTATCTAATATGCATAGAAAAGATCCTCCACTCATAGGCTGCGTAAGCGTATATATGGTGAGATGGCATCTTGTCCATTTCACCACATATTCTCTATTTATATGTAAAAAATGTATGAATAGAAGGAGTGGTGATACTGATGTAACCAGAACAAATTGCATAGAATGCTTGAGTCTGGTCGACTCTTGATAACAGAAATATACATATACAGGGCGCCGGTGGCCGTGCGTCTGAAGATAAAATTCCGTCACGCAGGGGCTGCGTAAACGAAGCAGATTTCCCACGTGGAATTATACACTAAAGAAATCTCCATACGAGAGCCGAACAGTTACGGAAACGGCTGAACTAGCTTTTGGCGGGAAACTCATTCGTCCGTTATCCGCCCACATTTCATAAAAATGCAAATATCTCGGTTAATATTCAAGATAGAGAATAAATGTATAGAACAATATTTATAGTAAATTTAATTTTCAATAAGATTGGGTCTAAACAATTGTTTGATCCGACGTATGGTAATGGAGATATTTCGAAAATCCCCCCGTGAACCCCCCACCTCCCTCTTGTCCGATTTCAGCCATTAACAACTTGATCTTCTTTTGTTTTGCATAAAACGTTTAAATATCGAGTTTGGTAACAATCAAACAAAAATTGTGACCGCTAGAGCGTCCAGACAAATATACATATATATAATTTTGAACGGACCTCATTTTCGTCATCTCCTGAGTACGATCGATGGACATTTGAAGAAATTTTTCGGAAATAGCATCATGAGTACGACCTCAATAGCTGATTTCGCTAAAGGGAAATCTGCTAAAAGTAGGTGCAGGTTCAATCCCCACCAAGAGAGATAACTAGTTCACGAAGTTGCCCACAGAGCGCACTATTGCCACATCGCTTATCAATCAACAGGAGTCTAAATGTATACAAGTCTGAAATCACCCTGGGATGACTAACGATTATGACTCTCTTAGCTCCCGTCCAGAGTAAGGCTGACAGCGTGACCTGACCCTCCGGTACAATGGGGCCAGTCACTCTACTGGAGACAACTCATTCCAGGTCCTTCTTGGATAACGGAGGTTGATCACTCACTACGTACGTATACCCCTTGATCACGAGCTATAATCTCTCGAGTCTTGCTCGAAAGTGTTGTGTTTTGCTATTAGAAGACATCAAAATAATCTCTCTCTCTCCCCCCCCGCGCTCTCTCTCTCTCTCTCTCTCTCTCTCTCTCTAGCTCTCTCTGTCTCTGTCTCTCTCTCTCTCTCTCTCTCTGTCGATCTCTCTCGCTCTCTCTCTCGCGCTCTCTCTCTCTCTCTCCGTGGGATTAGGGTTTACATGGAGGAATTTCAAATCTTCTTGATATCTCCGTTATTATGCGTCGGATCGAAAAACTGTATAGAACTAATCTGATTGAAAATGCAATATTCTATAAATGTTGGTATATGTTCATATCTTGATTATTATCAGAGATATGTGCATTTTATGTTTTCGGCCCTCTGTAAACCCCCACTCCTACTCATGTCATATCAACAATAAGCTGTTATATTATGAAACACATTATTTGAAACATGAATAGCAAATATGGTTCTTACTGAACTTTTACTTTTTGAGTTAAATGCAAATACGAGGCACACGTGGGAAATCTCCTCAGTTTCCTCAGCCCCTGCGTGACCGACATTTATATATAGAGAGATAGATTTTCCTGTACGTTACTAGTTGCCGATAGCCTAGAATGGTGTGCATTGCATGGAAGGGAGTTCCGACATCACTGATAACAGCTTCTTTATTCACTATCTCCCCAATCAGAATAGCCGATATCAATCTACAAGCCTTTTCATCCATTCCTAGTTCTCTTTTAAGTATTTTTCGTTGTATCTGTTTTTCTTGTATTGATTTGTTTTTCATCCATCATCCATGTATCTTCTTAGAGTTTCGTAAATTCAGGACATTGGTGTTTTTACCATTTTCTGGTTATTACTCGGATGCACGCTGTACTATAAACTAAATAGCGGCTTACATTTTGATGGAATTGAATACTCCCCAATAGCCAACTTACTATCATGCATATTATTTGAGAATGTAGGGTTTACTAACTTCCCCCAGACAACCAAAAGTCCGTCCCACACGAAGGTTTACAATAGATAAATATATATACTGTTCAATATTTATTTTTTCAGTGCTTCGAGAAAAATTAAAAAACAACAACAATATAATGAAACAAAGGAACCAACTAGAAGAACAAAATTATAGTAATGATTTAATAAATACAAATAAATAATTACGATAAAAATAAAAAGATATATTCAAACTATTAATAATGGGGAATGTAATTGACTAATTATAATAATAAACAAAGAAGATCTAGGTACAGTAACTACGATATTATTTTAATAGACACAATTTAGAAGACTTGGTGTTACAGAATGAATTCCCATAAAACAAACGTTTTCGTAGTAGAGAAAAAACAAAGGTGAAATAGTGGACGAGTTTTGTTAGTTAGGGAGCATCATCACTGAACACAATGATAGTAGAGCTGTGTCGATAGAAGAATAGCACTTGCTAAGCACGTCTTCCTAAATAAAAGAAGCATTTAGCTAAGAAGTATGTTAGCATAGGTACCAAATAAATGTTTGCTAAGTCTTTCGTATTGAGTGTGCTGCTTTACTGTAGCGGAAATCGGACTTTCGCGGAAAAGGATATATAATAGAAGCAATGGAAATGTGGATCTGGCGTAGAATCACTAGAACAAGTTGCACTAAAAAAAAAAAAAAAAAAAAAAAAAAAAACCAACGTGTAAGTTCTAAATGAAGTAGTAAAGCAAAAGTCTTATTAACGCCATAGAAAATTGTAGGGTGAAACTTCTTGGGCATATCATAAGACAACGATTTCATCACAAATATATTTGAAGTAAGGTCGTTAGGCATAGGGAATGAGGGAGGTCAAGAAAATCCTATTTTGAAGACATTAAACTTTTTATGGATTTGGGTGGGGATTGTAATATGAAAAAAAACGGCTTCCGAAAGAACCTAATGGTTGCAATTACAATATCTACCTTTAGATCATGATGATAGTGTTAGAGAGGGCTGTATTTTCAAGTACACCAATGATTATGGAAGAGCACATAGCAGAAAGTAGATGAAGCATAGAAGAATGCTGCTGATTCTCTGAAGAAGAATAAGATTCCAGTGTCAACATTAATCACAGCTCGAAATGAAGGTGACTCTCGTTTCAGCATTGACTTTCATCCATTACGCAACGCCACTTCATCATCAGAACCTAAAATCAAAGAACCGTTCCAAGGACTCGACGCATCTTTAATCGACTTCCTAATGAATAAAACCAGCACAACAACTCCACTCCTTTCTAATTATACAATAAACAAATATTTCGTTACGCCATAATAGCATTATAAAGAACTCTGTTGACAAGAAAAAAAAATCCCTCATGCAGGGGCTACCTAAACTAAGCAAATTTCCCGCGTGAAGTGTTACAATAGATAAATCTACAAACCGGTAACACGGAACCACCGTGAATATTAAGTGAATAAATACAAACGATAATAAGAAACCTCCCGACGGAAAGCATCTGAAATGTAAACAAACAGTTCTGCCATCTTCTTACCGGAAGATCTGAATTAATATGTTATATTCAGATAGTTTTTTTATTAATTGTTTTCCTTACCGGTCTAGAATATTTATATCAATCTATTCAGCTTTGAGAGGTTGGCTGGCATGATTGATTACGATTCATAGGCTTTCCGTTGTAGAGATTATTAACTTCTAAATCGACTGAAAGATTTCTCATTACAGTTTGTATTTATTCACTTAATATTCATAGTTTTGTTAGCAGTATGTAGATTTACCAACTGTAAACTTGCACGTGGGAAATCTGCTCATTTTACGCAACAACTGCGTGACGGACTTCAGCCATTAGTATAACCACAGTTTTGAGAGATGGTAAACTAGCAACAAAAAGGTTAATAGACCTTTCATTATTATCTCTAATAAGTCTTTAACGTAGCAAATAAGTAACAACATCGGCCGATGATGTGATGTATCAGCAAGAATATTTTACTGCTCATCTTCAGTCACTTGCCCGAAAATAGGACAAGAACTTATCAGTCCAGATAAACACACTACATTCTTATGTCCCATGGCACGGAAACAGGACTTCCCCTATGATTTACCACAACTATTACAAATTATATGTATTAATTGTATTATATGCATTTGTACACATATGTATGTATTAATATACGTATATATATACATATGTTTTTTGTTCATATATACAACAACTAACCTGAAGGAGAAAATTACGACAATCATTAGCAAAAGCACCATTCTCAACCATTCATTTTCTATAAATCTTCCACCCCCCTATCCCCTTTTTTGTTATAATATTCTGATCATGATTACCTGAATTTATTACTACGTTCATATATAATTATTTATTTTACTTTTGTTATTTATTATTGGTTTTTCTTATTATTACTTGTTTTCTCTTATTTATTTTACTTTTGTTATTTATTATTGTCTTTTGTTATTATTACTTGTTTTCTCTTACTTTTGTTATTTATTATTGTTATTACTCTTTTTGTTATTTACTATTACTTGTTATTTTGTTCTTACTCCTGGTTTTCTCTTATTTATTTTACTTTTGTTATTTATTATTGCTCTTTGTTATGACTACTTGTTTTCTCTTATTTATTTTACTTTTGTTATTTATTATTGCTCTTTGTTATGACTACTTGTTTTCTCTTATTTATTTTACTTTTGTTATTTATTATTGCTCTTTGTTATGACTACTTGTTTTCTCTTATTTATTTTACTTTTGTTATTTATTATTGTTTTTTGTTATTATTACTTGTTTTCTCTTATTTATTTTACTTTTGTTATTTATTATTGATCTTTGTTATTAATACTTGTTTTCTCTTATTTATTTTACTTTTGTTATTTATTATTGATCTTTGTTATTACTACTTGTTTTCTCTTATTTATTTTACTTTTGTTATTTATTATTGCTCTTTGTTATTACTACCTGTTTTCTCTTATTTATTTTATTTTTATTATTTTTGACTTTTGAAAGGGCAAATCACCTTTGTTGTGATGTCCATAAATAAATAAATCTCACAAATCATCTTCACTCCAGATACTCCTCCGTATCATCAGATTTTCCTTCTTTGTTGGCATCATAACACTTTATGTTCGCCGTCAATGAAAGCTTATCACAATTGATTAACGGGTTTTATATAACTTTATTAAAAAAAGACAAATATCAACAATAAAATAATATCCTTTGAAATGTATACAAATCGGACAAAATAACCTGAGCAACGCAATAAATAAGAAGCGGTATAACACAATGTTATTGATACTAGAGAAAGTCTTTTATGTTTTTTACTCTATGAGACGCGCATGTTTGCTACTCCATTACCCTCAAATTAGTCTGGTGAAGTAAGAGTGTTTAAAATACTGAAGAGTAATAACCCATAAGTACAAGTAATTACTAAAGTGTAAGAGTAAAGGAAAGGTCATGTAGGAGTAGAGATTTATTACAGCTGTAAGAGAGTCCATGATTAGACTCATTATATATAGTGGATGGGTGACCGGCTAGAATTGGGTTCTGAACATCTCGGCCTTGGAGTTGGCTCCTGAACTTTGGCAGAGAGATCGTGATCAGCCTCCACCATTCTTCAAGATCTTATTGACATTCCCATGCTGAGGAATTCTCCCACATTCAATACAATATCTCACAATCATAATGGTTCTCTTTGTTATCTCCTATTTTTCAAAAGTTAACTGTTTCCGTATTGTACTAGATATCCTGTATATGCGTTCATCGAGCATATTTCCCACCAGCTGAAATCACACCCAGATGACATATCTAGTGATATAGGCCTGTATTAACCCACTGGAGTAAGTACCAAGTGCAGTACCGTTATTTTTGAGAAGATCAGTGCAGTGCCGAGTTTTTATGAAGTTCAGTGATTGTGAGTGAGTTATTGGACTATACAATAAGAAGAATAGTAAAGCTAATGAGTGCATACTGTGAGTAGAAGTTAAGAATAATAAACCAAGTGTGTTGTGCATTGGTAAATAAATTGTGCAGTGATAAAAACACACAAGTTTAATTTTGCAATCCAAGAAAACTACAGCTAAGGTAATTTACATCTCTGAAATTTAATTTGCTTCAATATTCACTATCTAATTTGAGTAAGGATGAATTTAGATATGAATGTCGCAAATTCCTTCTCGCAGATTGCTTTGGTGCAAGCAGTGAAGATTCGGTTTTTTCAAGTATTTGTGCTTAGACATTTTTTCTTCTGACTCTTAGGGTTTCGATTAGTAGAAATTAGGAGGACAAAATTATATGTCGGTATTTTTATATTACTTTTAACCAATTAAGTAATGTAAATACAAATAAAAATAATTAATTACAAATTGAACCGAAGAAGAATTGCCAGAAGAATAAGTACAAAAATTAAATTAAATTTATGTGATAGAGATTAAATAAGTAAAAATATACATTTTTATATGGGCGCAAATAAGATCCACAGTGGTTAGAAAAGGGTGACCCGTAGACAACCCGTTCCAATTAGTTGTAGTAGGTAAAAGTGGACGTTAATAAATACTATAAATAATATGGTTTCATTGTGAGAAGATTTATTTAATAGGAAAGAATTAACACTTAAGAGTAAAAATGGTAATGGAAAACATGATGTTTCTACGAGTAGAAAGAAGTAAGTTTACTAGTCATTAAGTAAGTTGGAAGTAAGTTTACTTTCCTTTATTTTTTAAAATATAAAATATCCTTTTATAATTTAATATAGCTCAAGTCACCTATATAAAATCATTAGTAAAAACGAAAAGCAGATCCTACTTCGCGCCTGGCCAATTGAGTTCACTAAGCATTGTTCTTTTCATTAATTTTACAATAGTTTGCTGTCAAATATATGTACGTTCGGTCGTCACATGCTCTAGCCGTTTTGAATTATTGTAAACCTATGTAAAAAGGTTCTAATTTATTCATGTCTTGGAGTTACTCAATTATCATTTACTTTATACTTTTTATTTGTTCTATATTAGTTAAAAATGTGAATAAATTTCTACCTTTATTTATGTTAGTACATCTCACATTCCATTGTTTAAATGTATCTTTTCTTAGTGTGCTTTTAATATTAGATTTTGGTATTTGTCGGTAAACAATCGTTAATGAGTCTCTGGAATATGCTGGATGGTAGAAGAACCAATTGACTCCGGGTAGGCGCCTTTCGGTTATTATCCAGGCTACACAGCTATAATCAGAAGGCACTGACGATGGAGCGCTGACTCCGAAAGTGCACTCTCCATAATATTAAAAACAGTAAAGGACAAGTCTTTTTTACTGATCCTTATCGTTAATGAGTCGTCCTGCGTGTGTTTTTGTATATTTTTATGATTACGGAATATTAATTGTTTTGTATTTTGTTTCGTCAAGCCGTTATGAATTTTGTTGTTTTATACTCATGGGATATGGTCATCGATAGAAAACATAATGCGAAGTTATACTGTCGGTGCTTAGTCGAATTCGCTTTTTCCGTTCGTCTTACTATCAATAAGGATTAATTCAATACGTAGCCATACTATGGGCAAATCAGGTTGCTTGGCGATTTGTCCTAGAACAACGGTAATGCACCGACTGTGAAATGCAAATAGTAGAATATCATGTATGGGGATGTTTAGTTGGTCAGCTAATGTCACTCTGTGGTTACAGAAATAACCCGGCATGAACCTTACAGAGTTCCGAGTCAAATGCAGCCTTTTTTCGACTCGATGATTGTGAAGCCATAAGCTATCTTCTTAAGACTTATATAAGGATAGGTTTGATTGCAGCATTGAGATGAGACGAGGCAGATATTGAATTACCCTGCTTCAAGTCTTATCCAGTGATTAGCCAACGAGGTTTGACCAATATGGCACCGTGTTCTCATGCCGTGGCTGTCGGCCATCTTCATGGACTACTCTAAAACACACATTATTATTATAACATTAACAAATATGATGGCCTTTCACCTTTCAAACCGAAACCATATTCTCACGTAAAACAACGTTATAGGAACTGCAAGAGGCCACTCAGTCTATACGAGGCTTACATCTCAATAATATACCACTAGACCCTTTAAGCTTGCTTAAAAATACTGGCGTTTATGTGTAGGCGAACATCTGTCTAGACTAGTTGAGACGTTTGGAACCCCTTATTGGCGGAAGTTGGCCATTATCAGGTCAAGGACTGAATACTCCCATAACATCTCCTTATTCATATTATCAGATTTCCTTTTCAAGTATCACCCGATATATATATATATATATATATATATATATATATATATAGAGAGAGAGAGAGAGAGAGAGAGAGAGAGAGAGAGCGAGGGGGAGAGAGAGAGAGAGAGAGAGAGAGAGAGAGAGAGAGAGGGAGAGAGGGAGAGAGAGAGAGAGAGAGAGAGAGAGAGAGAGAGAGAGAGAGAGAGAGAGAGAGAGAGAGAGAGAGATAGAGAGAGAGAGAGAGAGAGAGAGAGAGAGAGAGAGAGAGAGAGAGAGAGAGAGAGAGATCCTATGTCGTTATTCACCAAAGTAATTACATTTATTGTCTATTTATATCACTTTGTTTATTCCAGAGCGCGTTTCGATCTCCTCTATCATCTCGATAGGCGGTGTTGTAACCTTACGGCCATGGATGAAGAGCCAAGGGCAGTAGTAACCCGATACTAGAAGGAAAACATCTTTCCTCGAAGCTTCTCGAATCGTCAAATGCAAGGGGCATACGTTGGGCTTAGTGGTTGGTTGCGATATGGGTATAAATGTAATGTCATTAACTTTTTCTGTAACAGATTTTGAAAGGGCACAAGATATAAGGTATAGCATTTGTATAAAAAAAACATATATATTCGTGAACCTTGAGCGCAATTTCGAACAATTAGTAACATTCTGGAAGTTGAGCGTAGCAAGGAATAAGCCAGATTTATTTGTGTTCTTCCTCATCCTTCATACGTGCTTAAACATTTAACACATCAAGAATTTGATTGTCTTCTAACAAACAGTGGTTAGAACATTGTGATCTTCCAAACTCTGTTCCCAATTACCTTGTAGTAAAGATAATTGAAGATATGAGCTTGAATGATATCAGCCATTTTGTAATAGATAAATGGATTTGTTAATATTCCAAGCTGATCAAATTAAAGTTACAAAAATCCGTTTCGCAGCTACCTTTCCGTGACCTAAGCAGCCTTTCCACCTGCTGGTAAGCCACACTAGTGATCTCATGTCATTACCTAGTCAGACTGAAAACAAGAAAATAAGAATTACTCGCGTAATATTTGAGTTAGGAAAAAAGCACAGATCAACTATTGTAGAACATCAAAAGTTTAACAAGATTGGTTCTATAAGCTTTTACGATCCGACTCATAATTACAAAGATATATTGAATTTCAGAATCCTCCTCTAAACCCTCCCTAATTCTAGTCCGTTTTCAGCCTATAACAATTACGATCTTTAGTGTTGACTGAAAGGTTAAATATGGGGTATGGTATAGATCAAATATACATTTTCGACATAAGAACGTAGAAGTCATTGCCCAACGAATTGCCATGCATCTCGTATAATAAAGGTCTTTTTAAAAGAATATTTGGTATTTAATTTTAGGACAAAGAGTTTTATGATATAACAGCTTATTGTTCAAATGACTAGAGTAGGAGTTTACTACACGATGAAAACCACAAAATTCAAATAGGTCGGTTAATATTGAAGATAGAGAATAAATGTACATAACAACATTCATAGACATTTTAATTTGCAGTAAGATTAGTTATATGTTAATGTTTCTTTACGACTTATAGTAACCCAGACATTTTAAAATTTTCGAAATTCTTCTCCTTTAACCTCCCCTCCCACTTTCCGATTTCTGAGATTAACGAACATAACGTTTCTTTTTATATTAAAGGATTAAATATCGAGTTTGGTAACGATCAAATGAAAATTGCGACCGCTAGAGCGTTAAAAGCCAAATGTAAAAATATATTTAATTTTGAATGGGCCTCATTTTCGTCATCTCCTGCATATTTGAGGAAATTTTTAGAAAATCGCGCCATGAGTACAACCTCAATAGTTGATTTCTCAATTGATGACCCGCCTCTTAGCTGGAAGGCTTGTGGTTCACTCCATGATCAAAGATAGTGGATGGGCTTTAGGATGCAGTGCATAGATACTCTGATATTCCTCTGTCCTTAATGTCATTACCAAGAGACATGTAAAAACGCTACTTTTCTGATATATCGATCACGCCATCTTGGGTGATGCGGCTGAACAAGAACCGTAACTTCTTATCTCGATTTTCAAGGCCGAATGAACAAATTCTTTTGTAACTTCAACATTTAATTCGGGAATTATTTCTATAAGCTTTCAAGTAAATCTTCGAAGCCACATCAAGGTCGGATTACAAATTGTCTCTATTTGGTGTTTGTCAAGCCGCGAGCAAGTGTGACACCTGTCACAACTGCTGGAACCTTGGCAATGACATTAAGAAGAAGTTGGTCGTGTATGAAGGCTGTCCGAAGCATTTTTGACGTACTATCAAGATATAGTGTGTGTGTTGGTAATAGTGATAAGATCCCTAGTGCACGGTAGGCTGGAGCTGGCTGTAAAGCCCCACCTGTTACATGCTTGATAAGATATTGCGAGAGGTGAGGTCGGAGGGGAGGACTATATAAGACCTACAACATCTTCACTTCGGCACGCATATCAGTCAGACATTTCCTCAGGATTATCATGAAAGTCGTAAGTACAGCTCTATCCAATGTGGAGTTTTTTTTAGTTTCCCTCCAATGATTCTCCACGAACCACAAAATATCAGAAACCGATATAGAAGCTGGTTCATAAGTGGTTTATTACTTATTTGGGAAAAGTCCGTCACGCAGGGGCTGCGTATACAAAGCAGATTTCTTTCATGCTGCTATAACACTCTAGTAATCTCATCTTATCCCATGTTCGTACAGAAAACCAGTTCTCAATTCTATGGAAAAACCGATGAGTAGAACGCTGAAAAAGAGAATACGAATTACTTGATTAATATAGAACATCAGTAGCTTAATGAGGTAGATTCTACAGCATTTTATGATCCTATTGATGATATCGCAGATACTTGTTAATTGTAGGATACCCAGCAACCAACATTCCAGGTTTGATTTCAGTCAATTACAATTATCGTCTTAGGCGCTGCTGAAACTTTTAAATATCCAGTAAGGTATAGATCAAGTAAACCAAAATTTGGTTTTTCAACTTCGAATAATGAGGTTCATGACAAAACGGCTTTATTTTTAATATTACATTAGTAGGAATAGGGGTTTACTGATGGCTGTTAACTAAAACAAAAAAAAATCAACCATTCGGCTAATAATCGAGATAATGTGAAGTTACATATATAAGAATGAAGAGGGGCGAATTTCGAAAATTCAAAATATTTCCATTACTATGGTGTTATGTAGAAGTTTTCACTATTTCCCATTTAACCGAGGTATTGGCATTTTTTTTAGATTTCTGCCTTCGGTAAACTCCCACTTTCAGTCATTGCACTTGAAAAAATAAGAGAATTTTATTTTATCATGAAACGTCTTATTCCAATTTTAAATACCAAATATTGTTTTCAACGGACCTTTATTATGGAAGATACATGCAAATAGTTAGATGACTTTTTTTTGATTTTTTTTTTTTTTTTTTGTAAATAGAGAATATTTGGTGAGATTATATCAGTCATGCGTCATAGCAAACATGTGGGAAATCTGCTTAGTTTACGCAACCTTGCGTGATAAACCATTTATATAGATGATATTTGTATTAGTTCAATATTACCCTCTTGTACATTAATGGAGAATATTTATCATAGAGCGTAGTAGTAAATTACCATTATTTAAATTCTTCTTGTATCATTTATTTAATTGTAAAAAAATTTTAAGTATTTTTTTAATTGCATTTATTTGTATATTTTGAGGAGGCCGCCATCTTCCTGTTAGCAGTGAGTGCAGTAGTTGCTCAGAGAGGCCCACTCCTTTCCAACCCTAACAGTTTGAACGATGTGCCAATCCTGTCGTTCGTCAATGACAACAACTACGATGGATCATATCGATACAGGTAAAGTAACAAAAATACTCAACGCTATGAAAATGAGTAAAATTCTATGTAATCTGATAATACACTGGCAGTATAGGCCCTCATTTCTGGGCCAAGGGAAACATTGGTTCAGGAAAATTCAAAATGTCACCGTTGGTATGACTGGGATCGAAAATTGTTACAGAACCCATCTTAACCCTGGAGTAGTCGCGTGATTAACAGTTACATGAATGGTCGCATGGTTGACCAGTGTCACCCACAGAATGATTTTGTTTTTGGTATCCTATAATTTAATTACTTACCTAATCATTAATCTTTATGCCTTACTGTAATGGTAGAAAAGGTTTATAAATAAAAACAATCTTGAAAAATATATTGTAAAAGCAAACAAAAGCATTTTTAAGTACTACCCCAATTTTAGTGTGGTTATAACACGTTACGATTTCAGGCTTAGACAACTCACCTGTTTCCTCATCGATATAATAGTCATGATGCAAAATTGAGATTAGGAGAACTGCCCGATTCCTTTTGGACAGTAAGAATCTAGTGTGCAGCCTTCTTGAAGATCAAACATTGACGAGAATGCAGAGCGGTGTTTGTTTGGTTTCCTTGGGGATTTCAGTTTTGTTTTTTCGGAGGGTACCAACATATGTGAGCCCTTTAGTTTCTAACAATTTCTTGGCCATAGGAATACTGCTGAACCAATTGTCTCCAGTTATATTCCTGTGGGATCCTTTTACCGGTTCCACCAATCTCAGTACAACGTCTATGGGTGAATTACTCAACCGGTATGGACCCTCCGGTTGAACACCTACATATGTTTCCAAGTTGAACGTATATGTCATTTTAGCATCTACTAGTGAGAATGTTTTGATGCCGTATTCAGCTGGCTTATTTGGAATGTATTGCCTAAATGGGCATCTGCCCCGGAGAGCTAATAACTGCTCATCTATGGTGATATATTCACTCGGAATGAAGAATTTGGGGAAGTTATTATTTACAATTTTAAACACCTCTCTGATTGGAGCAAATTTATCAATTTCTGCACGTGAAAAACTCTATCATGCATATATTGAATCGTAAACATCTCAGCAGAAAAGCAAATCTTTGCCTACTCATTGAAAGGTAACATGACTCCATGCCGTTTTCCCTAGGAATTGTCCCACAATTTTTGAATTTCTATTGAAAGAAAGCAATCGAAATAGATGAAGAATAACAAATTGGTAAATATCTATCTCATAAAACAAATTGCTAAAGAAAAAATTACTTACCGGTAAAATATCTTAAACGGTCGCGTGGGGGACACTTGTCAACCAAACTAGTTTGAGGTGGAATACTTTTCTTACGTGAAGGGTAAACTGAACGACGACACTGTAGATTCGAACAATAGGGTCTTCTTGGAAGATACGGGAAGGGAAAGAATGGTGGGAGTTAGTGAAAGGGAATGACTCATAAAAATTGACAGGTGGGTGACAATTGTCAACCGCGCGACTGCTCTAGGGTTAATAAACTATTGATTCTATACAATCGTTCTTTTATCAATTTTCTCCTAACTTAAATACTAAGCGAGTTATTCTCACTTTCTTGGTTTCAGCTGAAGTCCCCCTAATACCACTTACCGGATTTTTATTTTAAAAAAGAGAAAATATGGTGAGATGACATTCCTAGTGTGTCTTTCCAGCATGTAGGAAATCTGCTTAGTTTAAGGAGTCCCTGCGTGGTGGACTTAAAGTGTTCAAAACAACATTTGTAGGACTTTATTTTATCAACAAGATTGATCATATAAAATATTTGGATTCGTCGTGGACAAAAAATATTACGCCCTTACATTTCATCCCTTTCCTAAATAGCCAAACCTCTTCAGCCAAATTAAGAACTCTACAAATTTCATATTTAGTTTAAGACGAAATGTCTACAAATCGACTTTGGTAGGGTGTTAATAGGCAAATATTGTTAATCTGAATAAATCAAAGGCCAGGCGTCTTAGCTACAATCGTTGTGCTCTTTCGGAAGCTGCTTCTTTGCTATTACTATTCCCACACAAATCCAGGAGATCTATTCGAAATATAGTATACAGATTTAAAACCTTGCATTGAGATACGCCGAATAAGCCTCCTTTGTTCATCTCAAGGAAATTCTACCTATGACTTCTTTCAGTCCAACTTATTCCAGCAAATCTGCCAAATCCACATTTTCTTTTTGCTTCTAATCGTTTATATTCCATTTTATGAACATTTGAGTCGAACTGTTTTTTTTTTATTATTTTTTTTTTACCCGAGATCCAGTGTTCGAATTGGATAGCAGTTGGGGGACAGAGTGACCTGCCGTGGTTGTCCCGACAGTTCCCCTTCTACTGAACACTCTGAAGTTCTATTTTAAGGCAGTGTTGTGAGCTGGTGTGGGTGTAATAGAACTGGAGTTGTGGGTAACCCGGCAACTGGAAGTACCGGGTGGGTTCTGGGGATAGGAGAAAACGAAAGAAGAGAGGATAGGGATAGTAGGAGAGGAGGTAAGAAAGAAAAGAAGAAAATCTAAATCTAATGATAAAAGATAACCTAAGTGTGGTCTACCTTCAAATAGGCCCAAAGCGGTCGCTGTGGGCGAGAGAAGGAAGAAGACGCTCGAATACTGACTAAAACTAAATAAACCTATTTAAACCTATATTAAGCTAACTTAAATAAAAGAAAACCTAAACTAAGTAACCTAACTAACCTAACCTAACCTACAGAGCAAAAGTTACTGATGGTGAGCTATGTGTTTTTATGGTCAGAGCTTCCGTGCCCGAGCAGTGCTGTAGAGGTTCAACAGCGGTGATGTCGACTAGGGGCTAGTTGTCGCCGATCGCCATTCGCCAACATACCGGCTGAAGAGGGGGTTGGAGGGAGGAGTAAAGGGGATTATCCATGTGCTCTAAGGAATCGAATAATTTGATATGACGGCGGGAGATGGTCTGGGAAATGGGTTCTAGGTTGAGGGTAGGATGGATTATCCAGTTAGGGGCTCTTTGGAGGGAGGTGTGCCGGACGATTTTACGGACAAGTCCGTTTTGAAAGGCTTGGAGTTTGGATAGGGGGATTTGGTGAGGTATCAGAGGATAGGGGATCCGTAATGGAGGCCGGGTTGGATGACGCCTTTGAAATTAAGGAATTTCTGACGGAGGCTAAGGACAGGGGAGGTGAGGAGGTAGTTGAGGGACTGGAAGTTGGATCTGACGGATTTAATTTTGTGATCTATATGGGTGGAGGAGGTAAGGTGTTTGTCAAGGTGGACTCCTAGGTAACAGATGGAACGGATGTTTTGATGGAGGTGTTGTTGAGCCGGAAGGTTTCGGGGATGAGTGCGAGTTGTTTATGGTACGAGAAAACCAAGGCATCTGTCTTCCTGGGATTCATGTGGATATTGATGGATTTGAGGTTGTCGGAGATGGTTTGGCAGGCTGATTCTGCTTGGGCGCGGGCGGGATTGAGGGAAGTGCTAACGAACGCCACGTCATCTGCGTTTGCTACTACCTCAGTGTTGTAAAACCGTTGACTTACCACTTGTACGGTGTATGCCGTAAACAAAGAAGGTGAGAGGGGGGAGCCCTGAGGCACTCCCACTCGGAGATGATAGGGAGTCACCGACCCTTACTTGGAAGGACTGCCCAACTGTTTCGTTCACAGTAAGTCACATTCATATCACTCTGTCTTTGAATAAGTCATCTTCAAACGGTTCGCCATGAATATCATTGCATGCGTTCAAAATTAGTCGTGTGACATTCCGACTAGGAAACGTGATATTTATTTAAGAATCTTCAACATAGCTGATAATAAACTACTTGAGTTATTAAGCCTAATACTTTATGTTCTTCAGCTTCTTGTTGTTTAAAAAGCAACTTGGAAAACAACATGACAGCTAATGAGAGACCCTAAAGCTAAAGTGATAATTTTTATTACAGATTCTCATATTGTTAGTTATAATGTTTTAAGAAAATGTTGTTGCGTGTTTTCTTTGGCGTTCCACCTGGTATTTTTTACTGTGACATGAAGCACAACGTGAAAAAAAAGTTGTATAATGACGTTCAATGTTTTGTCGTTGTCTTGTCGAGTTATAATGACAAAAATGTGTTACAGACCATCCGAAGGACAAACGTGTACGTTTAAACAGGGACGGGAATGACTTGTAATGTAACTAAAGTGTACAAATTAGAATGATTCTTATTGAGTCTTATTTTCAACAAAATCTTCTCTCGTAAATATTCATTCAGTCTCTCACGTGTTTCAGCTACGAGACAGGAAATGGCATTTCGGTGCAGGAAGACGGTTTCCTCAAGAATCCTGGACAGCCTGAGCTGGAAGCGCAGACAGCTAAAGGAACATACACTTACACAGCTCCAGACGGGCAGATCATCACAGTGAACTGGTATGCAGATGAGACTGGATTCCATGCAGAAGGTGCCCACCTGCCGACTGCACCTCCAGTCCCGACGGGACCTGCTCAGCAAGCCATACCTGTCCGCAGACCCCCGCCTCCTGCACCGCAAGGACCTGGCTTCTTCAGGGGAAAGAAGTAGATACTGGCAGACAACTCCAAGATTCAATAACTTAAACATTCCATAGACCTTTAAGTTCCTTCGAGTGTGATAACTGATGAGTAAGGTACCTTCACAAGTTCCAGACCTATTAGTGGATAAAACTATCATCAATTTACTGAGTGATTTACATTCCTGATTTCTACAGGTCGATTGAAATTGACAGGTCGATTGATTTACTACTTATAGTTGTCATTAGATTCTCAGCAGAAACTGTCACCATTATCATCCCATTTAGATCAACAACTACCACTGTATACACACCCATCCTCAACTCAACAAGTACAACAACTCTTGTTGAACTCTTTTTACACTGCAAATTAAGATCGGCATCACTGTCTCATTGGCCATCAACACGACCATTGCCTATTCGATGATAAGAGCCGACATCAACAAAAGTTCAAGATGACAAAAGCTGTCATTACGTTATGTAGCTGTGCACCTGTTGATTGTTTCTCTCCCTGATGTCTACTGCCGTTACCACTCTACACAACTATTACGGAACATTACAAATAATTGAGAATCAAAGAGTTATCCAATGTACAACACTTTCTTCTCGCTCATGATGTGTGTCCACTTCCTACTTATTTATTACTTAATTAAAAGTAAATATGTATAAAAAACACTAGACCTTTGTATATAAACATAAGTTATAAAAAAATGCTTCAGTACCTGGATTGTTTCCTTTCGATTAATTAATGTCTGCTTTAGTTATTAACTTGGAATGTTTAAACAATCAACAACCATTTTGTAAATATTTTTAATAAAAAGGTTTGTAAAACTTAGCTAAAATGTCTAAATCTAAGAACTGCCTACTTTCCTATTTAATTTTAATACATTTAATGTTTTTTTTTGGTTTAACTACTTTCACCACATCTTTTTTTTCTTGGCTACTCCTGTCTGTACTAGACTTTTAGTAATTTTTTTTAATTGTTTTGAACTAGAGAATAAAGATTAAAAAAAATATACTTAATTAAAAATATAAACTTCACAATGGATTTGTTCATCACGTCATAAGGTAAGATAAAAGATGGATATAGAGTTGTAATGGTCAGGAACCCCAATTAACAAGCAAAGTTCTCAGAACAACAACAATATGATAACTGACCGACCGTGTGACGGCTGCAAAGCAAGGTATGTCTTGAGATACAAAGGTCGGGATAGGTCTATTATTCAGGGAGAGTTTGGGCTGATCGATAAGTAGCAGGAGTAGAGACCATAGGTTGCCTGCCGAGCAAGGCAAGTATATCATCATTATATTTTACGAAAAAAAAATATATATATGGTGAACACTACCAAAACTTGTATTTAATAACTACTTGCTAAGATGGTTACAGTTTTTGGGTTTACGACGTCCATTCATGCTCTCCTTGACTTCCATCAATTTCTTTGAACGAACTTGTTGTCGAACAACAACCTTTTGGTTTACTCAGCTTTACCTTGGACTACCACTTCGACGGAAAGCTTACGCATGGTACACGCGTAGCTGGAGATCTGAAATATCGAAAATAAGTCATCCCAAAAACATGACTAAATGGATAGAAGTCCAATACTTCATATGAACAGACGTCGAGTAACCAAAAAATGTAATTCGGACATTCTTCAGGAACAGCTGTGATGCCATGTTCGTTGTCACAAGTTTTCTTTTTTGAAAAATCAGATTGACAAAACGTTTGTAGACAAACGTCGTTTGAACGAATATCTTAAGATGAGTACCTTAAGCTAGGTGGCTTTTCTTGGATGATTTTTGTTTGGCATGGCTTTGCCATGTTCAATATTTTCATATATTCTGCCCCAGTTCTTAGGATTATACTTTAATATCTAGTAACAAAAGAGAACTTATACAATTTCTTTGAAGAATAAAAAAAAATAAAAAAGAAAAACGATGGACAATGTTAATCGTAATCATGAATAGTTATTCATCATCATTATGAACAACTCATCATCATTATGAAGTGCCATTATTGAGGTAGCATTGCTCGAGAAATATTTAAACGGATAATCGAATGGTTGAATAATGAGTGGAAATATTATTCATCGAAATACTTTTATTGAATTTTACACCTTTCTGAGACCATGAAGAATCAATGCACTATTGTTGAGCCTGGAAGACCAAAGTATGTGCGGTTATTCAATCCCAATTGGTTAACCAAACCATTATGTGCAATAAACATCATCATAATTATGGATAACATGATGATGTTTTGGTGTGATGGTACCATCCTCAAGCCTGTCGTTAGTTGTACTGCGTAGCCCCTTGAAATTTGCTGTATTTATTTAGTCCTTTGGTCAGCTATTCTTTATTTAGGGAAATCCGTTTATCTCTTGATGTAGTTGTTCTCATACCTTTATGGATTTCTGTGTGAGATACATGCAAATACGCAGTATGATAACGTCATCAATAAAAATTTTGCGGACGTAAATCGAAAATATTTATTTCTTCAAAACCATACTCGGTATTTAACTGTATCATTACACACTAAAGCTCATATTAGTTAATAGCTGAAATCGTGGGTGGAATATGGAGGGGTTAGAGGGAGGATTTTGAAAATCCAGAATATGTCCCTTATTATGAGTCGTATCGCATAATATTAAAGAACCAATCTCGTTAAGCTATTGATGATCTACAATTGTTGCTTTACACATTTTTTCGTAACTCAAGTATTGCGCGAGTTATCTGTACTTTCTTTGTTTCATCCTTCAATCACCCCTCCCCCCCATAATCCTTTTATCTTCAGTTTTTTTACATAGAAATAGAGAATATGTGTAGAGATGAGTTCACCAGTGTATTATACCAGCAAGTGGGAAATCTGCTTAGTTTAGACAGCTCCAGTATATTAAATATGTGTACATTAATGTTCTGGTGTATTCGGCTTAGATCAATTTAAATATCTTCTACACACTCCGAGTAGGGAATACAAATTGTGTCCACCTTCATGTAATAGTTAGATATTTTGTGTTTCTTCTTGCATGAGTGATGGGATTTGTGTGTCTTCATAATGTAAGAAAATGTCTGTTAATATAGATGATGTTACCCGACGGTTGTTCTGAATATCCTACTGCCTTACCAGAAGTAGTGTTAAGTCTATAGAACATCAATTCTAGACCATCCAGAGTTTCACATTTAAGATTGGTTCTATAATATTTCATGATCCGACTAATTTTAAGGAGATATTTTGAAAGTTCGAATCACTCTAAACCTTCCTTATTGCTAGGCCAATGTCAACCATTAACGACTCTCAACTGTGAGTGACATGAAACGTTTAACACTCCAGTAGTCGCGCCTGATCTGTGAGATCGCTGATAGATTTCTTATTGTATTGCCAGACACCCTTTGCGAAGGGGGTGCCGAGCCTAGCCCAGACTAGTGCAGACCTTCAAGCATTTGACATAGAGTCGTCAGATTACGATCGATCTCCTAGATACAGCGCGACCTCTCTTGTAAGCATTTGTGTTTATTTTATAATTATTTTCCTTCATTGTAAATCGATCTAAAACAATACATTAAAACATTAACTAAGTTAATTAAATACTAAATTAACTAAGTAAATTAAAACATTCTATAGCAATAATAATGATAGTAAATTTACTTTGTTAAACTGGAGGGAGAAGATCTGTGAGATACAGCGCGACCACTTTTGTTTTAAATTAATACAACATTTATTAATTTTTACATGTGATTTTAAATTTTATTTAATCCAGATCAAAAATGTCTTCCCCAAGCATTTTATATGATGTTACAAATGATGAAGATGTGAAGAAAATACATAGAGTATAATTTGAGGTAGACGTGGATGAAGAAAGGGGTGGTTGGTGCACATTCACACTCCTGCTGTAGAATATGAAATAGGAGATGAAGACCTGGATACAGTTGAAGAAGAAAGTGGTGGTTGGTGCACATTCACACTCCTGCTGTAGAATATGAAATAGGAGATGAAGACCTGGATACAGTTGAAGAAGAAAGTGGTGGTTGGTGCACATTCACACTCCTGCAGTAGAATATGAAATAGGAGATGAAGACCTGGATACAGTTGAAGAAGAAAGTGGTGGTTGGTGCACATTCACACTCCTGCTGTAGAATATGAAATAGGAGATGAAGACCTGGATACAGTTGAAGAAGAAAGTGGTGGTTGGTGCACATTCACACTCCTGCTGTAGAATATGAAATAGGAGATGAAGACCTGGATACAGTTGAAGAAGAAAGTGGTGGTTGGTGCACATTCACACTCCTGCTGTAGAATATGAAATAGGAGATGAAGACCTGGATACAGTTGAAGAAGAAAGTGGTGGTTGGTGCACATTCACACTCCTGCTGTAGAATATGAAATAGGAGATGAAGACCTGGATACAGTTGAAGAAGAAAGTGGTGGTTGGTGCACATTCACACTCCTGCTGTAGAATATGAAATAGGAGATGAAGACCTGGATACAGTTGAAGAAGAAAGTGGTGGTTGGTGCACATTCACACTCCTGCTGTAGAATATGAAATAGGAGATGAAGACCTGGATACAGTTGAAGAAGAAAGTGGTGGTTGGTGCACATTCACACTCCTGCTGTAGAATATGAAATAGGAGATGAAGACCTGGATACAGTTGAAGAAGAAAGTGGTGGTTGGTGCACATTCACACTCCTGCTGTAGAATATGAAATAGGAGATGAAGACCTGGATACAGTTGAAGAAGAAAGTGGTGGTTGGTGCACATTCACACTCCTGCTGTAGAATATGAAATAGGAGATGAAGACCTGGATACAGTTGAAGAAGAAAGTGGTGGTTGGTGCACATTCACACTCCTGCTGTAGAATATGAAATAGGAGATGAAGACCTGGATACAGTTGAAGAAGAAAGTGGTGGTTGGTGCACATTCACACTCCTGCTGTAGAATATGAAATAGGAGATGAAGACCTGGATACAGTTGAAGAAGAAAGTGGTGGTTGGTGCACATTCACACTCCTGCTGTAGAATATGAAATAGGAGATGAAGACCTGGATACAGTTGAAGAAAAAAAATTGAAGAAAGACAAGGTAATTCGGAAATATAAACTCAGAAGAATGAAAAGTAATGAATCTACAAAGAAAAAAGCCTGCTAAAGCATATATAAGACTGATTTTGTATATATGTATATTACACTTGTTTCCTATAATTTCTGTTATTATTAATTAATGTTTTTTTGTCATAAAATAAATTTATTCGTAAGTAACACTATTTTACTTTAGTTTCCTTTCAAATGATGCAGTTTAAGGTTATATTATTACTGGGATTGAAATGCGATCTGACAGATACAGCGCGACTACTTTTGTAGCAAAGCTGGGAGCGACTACTGGTCGAAATTGGTATAGATTGAATAAACATCTTTGAGTTATGTTAAGATACTTCTTAATTGATGCTGCCATCACATAAGGTATTTGAAAGCATCTCACAATATTTGTTATTTAACCTTGAAATAAAGTGGTTTCTGGTATAAAAGCTTATTGTTAATATGATGTGAGTAGAATTGGGGGATTACTGAAGTCTGAAAACTGAAAAATCGAAACATCTCCTTTTTATATACATTATAGAGAAAATATGTGTACAAAAATATTTTATAAGTAATTTAATTTTCAATTAAATTGGTTTATACAATTGTACAACTTATAAGAACTGAGATAAATCAAATTTCCATATTCTCACCCTTTAACCCCCCCCCCGCCTTAGGTCAATTTCAGCGGTTAACGAACCAAATCTTTAGATTTACATGAAACCCTTATATATCGAAGTTGGTAACGATACAACAAAAATTGCGACTGCTAGAGCGGAACCAGACAAGTATAGCTTGGATCGATGGGTATTTGAGGAGAGTTTTAGAAAATGGGATTATGAGTTCAACCGCTGAGCGAAATCTGTTAATAAAAATTGAGGTAGTGATTAACTCAAGTTTCCAAAATTGTAATTCTTGAAAGGGGCACTAATTGTCCCGGAACCTGTTGGCTTGCATTATGTACAATAATATATGTTCCTTTATCAAGAATATTTACTATTTCAACAGCATACCCCCCCCCAAATAATGAATACGAACAATGGAGTCCCCTGAGACCTATTTACATAAAAGTTTTAAAACAAAGCCAATTTAAAAGAAAAATGTCAGAAGGTCAATTGGTGAAAAACTCGTGAAATATCTTGACTAATATTTTTGTTCTTCATTACTCCAGTCAATTCCAAGAACATTTCCATTGCTTTTTTTCCAAGTTATTCTCGAGGATCCTTAAATGGTTCCTCTCATCCCTCCTTTTATTCGCCAAGGAGTCATTCATATCGTCGAAATATCACCTCAATTAAATCTTCGTTGAAGGAGGAATGACCGAATATAAATTAGTGAAAACCACGTGAAATATCTCCACTGAGTCAGTGAGCTTTTTGCAGATTTCCCTTAAGGGATAACAGCTATTGTGGTTGTACTCATGACGCGATTTTCGAAATTTTTCTTCAAATGTCCATCGATCCTACCCAGGAAATGACGAAAATGAGGTCCGTTCAAAACTGTATATGTATATATATATATATATATATATATATATATATATATATATATATTTGTCTGTTACCGCTCTAGCGGTCGCAATTATTGTTTAATCGTTACCAAACTCGATATTTATTCGACGGCTGAAATAGGTCCAGGGGGAGGGGGAGTTTAGAGGGGAGGATTTACGAAAATTCGAAATATCTCTGTTACTATAGGTCGGATCAAGAACTTGTATAGAACAAATCTTATTGTAAATTAAATTAACTATAAATATTGTTATATACATTAATTCACTATCTTGAATATTAACCGAGATATTGGCATTTTTAAGTTTTCAGCAACCAGTAAACCGCCACTTCTACTCATATTACATAAACAATACTCTGCTTCATAATAAATCACATTATTCGAAGTTTAAATACCAAAAATTGTATTCAAGAGACCTTTATTATACGAGATACATGCAAATATGTCGTGGAGATTCCCCCCCGTCTTAAGGTTTTTGACTACTAAAATTTGATTGATAGGGATAACAATTATTCTGACTAATTATTAATTACATTACTCGATATAGTAAATAGTTCTCAATAAAATTAATATGTTATATTCTGATATATTTCAGTAATAGTTTTTCTTTTCGGTGTGAAGCAGGCAGACCCGTTTGTTTACATTTCTAACCTAACGCTTCTTGTCGGCAGGTTATTGAAATTGGATGAACCATTTCTTATTACCGTTTGTATTTATTCACGGTGGTGTTGTGTTACCAGTATGTAAATTTATCTATTACTAAACTTCACGAGGGAAATCTGCTTAGTTTACGCAGCCCCTGCGTGACGGACTTTTTGTTTCAGAAATGTTTATTTTATCTATACCATACTCGACATTCAACCGTTTCAGTCAACACTATAGATCATACTGGTTATTGGCAGAAATCGTATATGGAATAGTGCGGATATAGTGGGTGGGAATTTGAAAATATAAATTATATTCCTTATTATGAGTGGGATCGTAAAATGATTGACCCTACTGTAACCCCACTCACGATGAAACGAGGTCACAGGTGTGGTTATACCAGCACGAAGGAAATCTGCTTAGTTTAGGCAGCGTATGCGTGATGGATTTTTCATCTACTGACCTTCCGTATTGAGGTCACATTTCGACGATGCGAATTTAAAAGGACTATTAGATTTCCTTATCGAGATGAGTCGTGACTATTAATTAAATTTCCGCATTTTGAAGATTTCGAAATCTCATAACTCATTTATAAGATATCAGTTCTATAAAATATTGAATAAGTTGGACTGAGACTACATTGGAGAAAACAACTAAGCTATTTCTGTTCAGACGATCTTGCAGATAAGTTTTTATATTTTCGTAACATTATTAACCGGCAAGGTCTGGAGTGATTTTAAAGATTACCGAAGAGTTACATGACATAAAACGAAGGGTAAAAACTGGCAATTAACCCCCCCCCCCTCCTTCTAATCATCTCAAAGTACATGTCAATCCGTGCGCAAAGCATCGGCTGGATTTTATATAGCCAAACGTAAACATTCGAAATGTCAACTCCCGCGAGATTTAATAGTTGATAGTAAAAGTTATGATTGATAAGAGAATGTCCCTAGAATATTGGTTGATAAGCTATTGCGAGAGGTGAGGTCGGAGGGGAGGACTATATAAGACCTACAACATCTTCACTACGGCACGCATTCAACAGCCTTCGGTTCTTCTATCAGGATTATAATGAAAGTAGTAAGTATCTCTCTCTCTCTCTCTCTATATATATATATATATATATATATATATATATATATATATATATATATATATATATATATATATATATGTTGTTTCTTTATTCTTTATTTATTAATTTATATTTTTTAAGAGTTTTCAAAAAGGCGAAGTTTCTAATTTAAATTTATAAAAAAAAAGAATGAAAAAATTACAATAGAAGTGTACTTAAACACAAAAAAATAGTAAATGAAAATACGCTAACAGAATAATATTAAGCAATAACTCAGAACGCAACAAAAACAACGTTACCAACTGCAATTAAAATCAATAAATACATGATAAGAAGTGTATTAAAAATTAAATTATAATGTAATAGAAGTAAATAGTGTCCAACGATTAAGAAGTTAAAGTTTAATTAATACATAATTAATATACATTTTTATAATACAAATTGTAAAGAAATCTCTGTGTATAAGTATTTGGTTTATACAAATAGGTATTTTGTAAACATCTCATTTTAGATGTTCCCTCTTTTCTATATGGGAATCCATGTGTTAGATGGGATTGGCCTACACGAAGTCGTGTAACAATTATTTGCTTTCTTTTGGGAAAATGTCATATTTATTTATTTCCAGTCTTGGATTTTTGGTTTAATTTGTTTGTTAATTTGTTTAATGAAGTTTGTTCTCCATCTGTAACCATTCTTGTTGACATCATAATTATTATAAAATTCTTCATAATTAATGTCACCTATAAATTACATACAATTATTAGAAAAAAACGAAAAGCCGAACCTTCTTTGCAACAGGTCAATTATGTCCCCAAAAGAATATATCTTTTCATTAATTTTTAATAATTTTTGTCTTGATCTTTCTAAAAGTTTGCAATCAAATTTTATATGGTCAGATGTCTGTTCTGTTAGTTTTAATTGGCAGTTTTAAATATCAATTTATAAAAACAAGTATTATAATTCGGTAAAACAGAAGATATGGATGTTATTTTCTAAACCAAACTTTATTTCCATTGTATATGCTAACACATTCAATGTTCAACATAGATATTTGTTATTTCTTTGTGCAGGCCGCCATCTTGCTGTTGGTACTAGGTGCTGCAGTAGCCCAGAATGGTCCTCTCCTAGCCAATCCCAACTTGAACCAAATACCAATTATTTCATATGCAAATGACAACAACTACGATGGATCATATCAATACAGGTAAAGTAACTGAAATTAAAATTGAAATGTATTAATATCTTCAGCGTTCTTTTCAGTAGTTAATATTAAATGCATAGTGTAGTTTTCCAAGACCAGCCCTCTTAAGAAATTACTAGGCTAAGCGATAAATTTTGGTATGACTAGAATTCTATTTTTAAGCAAATTTTCCTCAAGCGAAGACTACTCAAATATATTTTCTATGACATTTGCTAAGGTTTGTACAGACAAATATATACATATGGACATTTGAAGAAGTGTTTCGAAAATAACTGATTTCCCTTAGGGGAAAAATTTCCTTAATTAATCTATTTCTTTTTTCGTGACATGTTGATGTAATATATTTTAATCTTTTAACTATTCCGAATTGTGATATTTTGGAATTCACATTATTGCAATAGTGTTTATTTTTATTCTGCACCTACATCCGAAAACATAATTCCCCCAAACTCAAAATGTAGACTATAATATGTTTCTGCATTTCCAAGAGCTAATCGGTAAGCAGTTGGAAGCTAGCTGAATCAGGAGGTTGCTCCCATTTTCTGTAAAACTATTTCATAATTTAAGTATTTGTATGATGTATATTAATTTATAAGCATTTAATCAAATTATTTTTTTGTTCATTTTTCACAGCTACGAGACAGGGAACGGTATTTCGGTGCAGGAAGACGGTTTCCTGAAGAACCCTGGACAGCCAGAGCTGGAAGCACAGACAGCTAAAGGCAGATACTCGTACACAGCTCCAGACGGGCAGATCATCACAGTGACTTGGTATGCAGATGAGACTGGGTTCCACGCAGAAGGTGCCCACCTGCCCACGCCTCCGCCAGTCGGAGCGCCTGCAGTACCTACTCAGCAAGCTCCTGTTCCACCACCAGCTGGCTTCGCTCCAGCATTTTTCAGGGGCAAGAAATAGAACTACAGACAGTCAGTCCATCCATCCTTCATACAGTCTCTTATGTTCTCCCGAGATGCAAGACGGTAGAAGAAACTATTAGTCGGGATCAATAAAAAGCCTTTCTTCTACGAGTACTAAATATGCAATGTGCACTTTCGGAGACCAAGCTTCACCATCTGTGCCTCCAGATAGAAACTATTAAGAATAGCATGACCAATAGTCAATTTAACAATTACATACATGTTGTGATAAAACAAAAAAAAACATTAAAAGTAATTGTCAAGCAAATACCATAAAATGTATAAGCCCAAGTAAAAAATGTTTAAAACACTATAAAACTATCTGAGTTAATAATTTTCGACTCGACTTATAATAACGGATATATTTCAAATTTTCGAATTTCTCTATAAGCATTCCGCTAGTCTTATTTCAGCCGTTAACGAACTTGATTTTTAGTTTTATATGAAACGCTCTAAAAAATCACTAAAAAAATTGCGATCATAGAGCGGCAAGAAACAAGTATATGTAACTTTGAACGGACCTCATTTTCGTCATCTTCTAGGATGAATCGACCGACATTTGAGGATATTTTTTGAAAATGGCATTGTGAGTACAACCTCAATACCTGATTTCCCTTAAGGAAAATCGGCAAAAACTAATTGTAAATGAAAGCTTATTCTATGTCACAAATGGCAAAGTCCGGTTGGAAACCTTCCATGAATGCTTCTACCGGAGGAACTAGGGTGAGAATGAGAAGAGAAAAACCATGATTATGATACGTTTTGTATATTTTTGGGTTGGCCATTAATTATAACTTTTTTTTATCGTAGATATATTTTTAATTTTTATTGTTAAATTTACTGTTGGTCATATCTTGAATGATATTTATTCTTAATGGTTTTTGTTCTGTCAGCTGAAGCCCCATCGGGCATGGTCTTTGAAAGTTCACTCTGCAAATTGAAGTCTCTTATTTTGAGAGCAGATATTTCGTAAATATAATCTACGATCTTTACAACCATTTTATCTGAACCAAAACATCTGCTATCACTGTAGTCGATTATATGGTGTGTTTAGAAAAATGTATAATTATTTAGCACTGCTCACCTGAATAAGGCGAATCGTGAGATTACGACTTATTTAGCACATTATTGAATTAATGTGTTACCTGAGAGTAAATCTCATTGTGTTAGGGGGAAGATTTGAGGCTTGAATAGATTTGAAACTCAATGAGTACTTTATATTGTAAATGCCATATTGGTTTATGATGTTTTCCATAAACCTGTATCCCTACACTTTGGTAGTTCAGTTTCCTTACAGTTCTATTCCTTATCGCCATGTTTCAACTCTCTCTTCACACCTTCAGGGCTTAATTCACTTGTACACAAGCCACGATAAGTGCGTTCTTGCTAGAATTCGTCCCTACTAAACAATGTGAAGAGGCTCCAGGAGAACTGGTGAACCAGAAAAGCTATATTATGACAGTATAAACATATTGAATATCATAATTGTTTATTTCTACCTTATCTAATTCTAAAGCATATTTTGTAGATGATAATAGAAATGCCTTAAATACCATCATTTTGAAATATTGTACAAATATATTATTTTGTAAATATGGATTAAAATAGTACTTGGTATAATTAGTTTGCTTTTGTACCACCTCCCGCCTCCATTTAAGATGCAAGTGGTGATCAATCATCTGATGACTGCTGGCTTCAGCTACATATGGAATTGCAATCTTAATAAGTAACCTAATCCAAATATGGTGGATAATCATTTTCAAATTCTATAGTAAATGGTAAATATGAAAACTATACATTCTTTAAAAAATAAATAAATAATTATCCAGAAATATAATAAGAAGGTGGCAGACACCAATTTACTATTTGAGCACTTATTAAAAATAGATAGTTTAAGACAAATTAAAGATTTTTTTTAAGTAAAAGTGTTAAATGCGAAGTTTTGTGCTTTATTACGAGTAATTGTGGAGAAACAGTGTTTAAAAATGTTCATATTAATTTTCTATCATTTATATATAAGCAATCTCATTTCTTGTTTTCTATCTTTGTGTGTGTGTGTGTGTGAGTGTGTGTAAATAATAAACATTGATTATTAGAGTTCTTTTGGATTGTAAAACTAAACCCACAAGCTTTCAAACTTTATCTCTGAAGAAACTGATTGACAATACACTACATACTTGATAAAGTACTCTTAACTACTATTCACAATATGCACTGATAACTTCACTATTTAATGTAGAGCACAATAATTCACGATCACGAAAATAACTGAAGATCACAAAACACGGTACTGCACTCATCTTCACAAAGAGCACAGCACTGCACTTTTCTTCGCATAAACAGGGCACTACACTGATGTTCACAAGAACACGGCACTGCACTGATCTTCACAAAAACAGGGCACTTCACTGATTTTCACAAGAACACGGCACTACACTGATCTTCACAAAAACACGGCACTGCACTATTCATCGAATAAACAGGGCACTACACTGATGTTCACAAGAACACGGCACTGCACTGATCTTCACAAAAACACGGCACTACACTATTCATCGAATAAACAGGGCACTACACTGATGTTCACAAGAACACGGCACTGCACTATTTTTCGAATAAACAGGGCACTACACTGATTTTCACGCAAAACACTGTACCGCACTAAAACTAAAGTTCGCTAAAGCTGTACTGAACGCACTGTTATTCACTAGAAGAGAACAAGCGGCCAGATCAGTTGAAACTGTGGTGAACTGAGACTGTGGTCTAGGTCCCAACTGGCGCCACCTAGAACGTTACTGGTTCCATCAGTCTTGAAGGGTTGCGTTCATTTACTAAGTACTTCTTAAATACGTGATTAACTCTGCGTAATGTTTCGTATCTATGTTTCTATATATATATATATATAAAACTTATATATAACAGAACTAACAACAGGTCATGGCTCAATTAATACATACCTACATAGATTCAAACTAACAGAAAACCCATTATGTCCTTGTGGCTTTAGTACCGAACAAACGTACCAAAATTGAATATACTGCAGACGTTTGACAATATTAATTTTTGTTCCATGGTTATCAAACTCGATATTTAAATATTTTATATAAAACTAATGACAAGTTCGTTCATGGCTGAAATTTGAAAAATGGGGGTGGGGTTTAGAGGGAGAGAAGTTCAAAAATTCAAAATATCTCCATTATTATTTATTATTATTATTATTATTTATTAACGTCCACTTTTTGCAGCTAAGGCTAATTGGGACGGGTTATCTACAGGTTACCACCCTTTTCTAGCCAGGGTGGGATTTTTATTATATTGGTTATTTAATGAATTCCGTCACTAAATAATTTCCTTTGCCCAGGCAAGAATCGAACTCGCCACTCTAGGTTTACCATGTGAGATAAAAGTCAACGCTTTAACTCGCATGGCACACCTGAGCCCCCTCTTATTATTTATTATTATATAGAACCACTTTTAAAGTAGATGTAGTGTTCTATAAATGTTCTTATGTACATTTTTTCACTATCGTGATTATTATCCGAGACATTTGCATTTTTTAGTTTTTGGCCTTCAGTAAACCCCCACTCCTACTCATGTCATATTATCAATAACCTATTCACTTATGAAACAATTTATTTGAAGCGTTAATACCAAATATTGCTCTCATTGAGCTTTTACGTTTTGAGATAAATGCAAATACGTGACCCACGAGGGAAATTTGCTTAGTTAACGCAGCCCCTGCTTGACGGACTTTTTGTTATTTGACCTTGTATGCAATTGTGGACCTTTTGAAGGGCATATTTCCTTTGATGTGATGCCCATAAATAAATACAATGATCCAATACATCGGAACCGATATATAGCGCATGAGTTTCAAATGAAGTAAAATATTTAGTGTACACGATAATTCAATAGGAATGTAAGTGAATCTTCTAGGTTCAAAATAATTATTTTTTTCTGAATACTAAGATTTTATTGAGTCTGCCATCAACTCAATTTCCGAGGCCGCCTGGGAATCAAACCCTGTAGTCACATTTATGCAGATGGCCTTAATAGCCAGGGCTAACCTCAGTCCCCAGTATTCTATCGCCAAATACTCCAGCCTACCCCCGACAGGTTGATAAGATATTGCGAGAGGTGAGGTCGGAGGGGAGGACTATATAAGACCTACAACATCTTCACTACGACACGCATTCAACAGCCTTCGGCTCTTCTATCAGGATTATAATGAAAGTAGTAAGTATCTCTCTCTCTCTCTCTCTCTCTCGCTCTCTCTCTCTCTCTCGAGATAGATATATATATATATATATATATATATATATATATATAAAACAAGCAAATTAAGCTGTCCCCTTTGTTGTAACCATGTCCATGTTCAGCCTCCTTATCTGCCTTATTTAAGGTAATTATTTCCATTTTAGTTAATATTGTATGAATATCCTTTCTGTTGGCGATGTTGCTAAGGGAGCAGCTTATGTTAATTTTTATCCTGATATAAATGGAAATTCACAATTCTGATAGACGCTTTTAGAATATTGGTTGACATTTTCCTTATTTCTTGTCTTTATGATAAGGTCTTGAAGATATTGTGCAGTTGACTTTGGTATAACTACTGATGATCCAAACAGTAACCCTTTGACAGTTCAATTTTCTACATTGTATTTTTCTTTAAAATATGGACGGCTCTGGGTGTAGATGCCTATTTTTTCTAAATCTACTTCGTCTGCATGAATTTTACTTTTTTCGAATCGAACAGTTGGATCAATAATTATAGCCTTGTCTTCTTTTCTTGAAATGGCAATGATATTGGCTCTTCTAATGGACCCATCTGTTGAAGTACATATATATATATATATATATATATATATATATATATATATATATATATATATATATATATATATATATGTATCTTGCCTCAGATGATCCTCTTCATAAATTGTGTGTAAGAGTAACCAACAAATTTTTCTTCGTCGACTTGCCAAAATATTTGATTTTAGGTAGACGACCTACTTACCTGATATTGTATTTTTGAAAGTTCATCAACTGCAAATTTGTTTCGAGTGATGTCTAACTGTAGTGAGATTCAGAAAAAAAAATAATATAAAAACACACATGTATTTTTATATATTTAGAGATGATACCGAATTTTTTAAAAAAAATAATATAATTGATGACGTATGTATTACATAAAAAACAACAAGTAAAAATGAATTATTTTGAGCGTGAGAGCTGCACCTGCTGCTTTGAGAATAAATTTTCAGCATCAATTTAGATAGGGTTAATCTTAAATCTTCGCGGCTAATGAAGTTCAGCCATTAACGAAATTGATCTTTCTTTCTACGTGAAACAAATATCAAGTTTGGTAACAATCGAACGACAATTGTGACCGCGTTAAAGGACAAATATATGTATGTATATATATATATATATATATATATATATATATATATATATATATATATGTGTGTGTGTGTGTGTTGTGTGTGTGTGTGTGTGTGTGTGTGTGTATGTGTGTGTGTGTGTTTGTGTGTGTGTGTGCGTGAGTGTGTGAGTGTGTGTGTATGTACGTATATATAATTTTGAAGAGACCTCATTTTCGGCACTCCTGGGTAGGATCGATGTACTTTTGAAGAAAATTTTTTCGAAAATAGTGTCATGAGTACAACTTTAATACCTGATATCCGTTTCAAATACTGTGTCTTAAGTTCTTCTTTAATACTTTTTCAGATCAGTTATCCTAGTTATTAGATGTATTAATCGACTACCAATATTATAAAATTTAGGAAAGAAGTTTGTTTACAAATCCAGGATCCAGGAAAAATTAAATTTGACAGTTTTCAGATAAAATAAAATTAATAATTATTGCACCTAACGCTTACTGAAACAAATTAAGGTATTTCAGACATGAACAAAAGGAACATAAGGTCTAGGCTTAGCTATCTTATTCAACGATTTTGCGCGAGTTATTGAAAGAAAAACGAAAATTGCTGTTGTTAAAAATTGGAAATTGTTATTAATTAGTATGCGAATTTATATCCAAAATGAGTAGATACATTTTTATTTCATTAAGTTTGAAATATGCAACTTTGAAGTTTAGATATTACATTATAACGGCTTTATAAAATAGATTGATAAAGTCATTTTTATACATGTTTTCAGAAAACCGAATGGATAATATTTTCTAGACTGACTTTTCTATTTCCATTTTATTAGTTAACACTTTCCATGATTAACATAGTCACTGTTATATTATTATGTATTGTGCAGGCCGCCATCTTGCTGTTGGTCCTAGGTGCTGCAGTAGCCCAGAATGGTCCTCTCCTAGCCAATCCCAACTTGAACCAAATACCAATTATTTCATATGCAAATGACAACAACTACGATGGATCATATCAATACAGGTAAAGTAACTCAAAAATTAATATACAGATTAAATGAAAAAAAAAATCATTTTTATATCAGTTAGCATGGCATTTGAGGCCAAGAGAAATAGAAGGAGTGCTCCCATTGCCTGTAGATAGACCCCTGCCACCATGTTGATCATGCCAAGAAAGAGTAGCATTAATGCTCATATTACCTGTAGATAGACCCCTGACACCATGTTGATCATGCCAAGAAAGAGTAGCATTAATGCTCATATTACCTGTAGATAGACCCCTGACACCATGTTGATCATGCCAAGAAAGAGTAGCATTAATGCTCATATTACCTGTAGATAGACCCCTGACACCATGTTGATCATGCCAAGAAAGAGTAGCATTAATGCTCATATTACCTGTAGATAGACCCCTGCCACCATGTTGATCATGCCAAGAAAGAGTAGCATTAATGCTCATATTACCTGTAGATAGACCCCTGACACCATGTTGATCATGCCAAGAAAGAGTAGCATTAATGCTCATATTACCATTACCTGTAGATAGACCCCTGACACCATGTTCATCATGCCAAGAAAGAGTAGCAGTAATGCCAACATCACCTGTTGATAGCGCCCTGACATCATGTTGATCATGCCAAGGCAGAGAGGAGCAGTAATACCCATATTCAGAGAGACCCTGACATCATGTTGAAGGGTATTCCGTTATAGCATCCTTGAACTCCCTTCCGTTTCCTTCTGACTTCTTAAGCTTTTGAATGACATCATCGACTCCTATCTGCTCAATTAGTGTTGTTGATCATCTAATCTTTAAAATCACAGCAATCTTATTGAAGAGTTCTTCTTCTTCCACTATTTCTTCAATTTCTACTTCCGAATTTCGGAGTGGTAAATTGTCAGGAATAGGTTGAGTAGCAGAAAGGAGATTCGGATATCGAATATTTAATTTACACTTGCTTTTATTGGTTGAGTCAGGTTAATGTAGCAATCATCTATATAGTTTGTACGATATGACCAAGCATTAGGCATGCCAAAGGCACTCATCGTTTTTATTTTTCAGCCATTCTCGAGATGACACTAAAGATGAGCAGCAATATATATGTCGGTCCATGGCTAATCTGATCAAGTTGATAACAATATAATTCCGGTATGCAGTCTTCCCAAGAGGCTTAAAATTTCGTTTCTGTATCGAAAATGTTACCGCTAATGTTAGAAAATGTTTAGCTGAATTTATGTATTTCCGTAACATGTTAATGTAACATGTTTTAATGTTTCAGCTAATCCGAATTATTATTATTTCTATTCTACTGCTAAATTCAAAAACATAATTTCCCCTAACTCATAATGTAGAATATAAAATGTCTCTCTATTTCCATGATAAGAACTAATCGGTAGCAAGACAGTTGGAAGTTAGCTGAATCTGGAGGTTGGTCCCATTTCCTATAAGACCATTTCATAATTTAAGCATTTGTACGATGTATATTAATATATGAGCATATAATCACTTTATTTCTTTGTATACTTTTCGCAGTTACGAGACAGGGAACGGTATTTCGGTGCAGGAAGACGGTTTACTGAAGAACCCTGGACAGCCTGAACTGGAAGCGCAGACAGCTAAAGGCAGATACTCGTACACATCTCCAGACGGGCAGATCATCACAGTGACTTGGTATGCAGATGAGACTGGGTTCCACGCAGAAGGTGCCCACCTGCCCACTGCACCTGCAGTACCCGATGCAAGAGCTTTCTTCCCAAGCAAGAAATAGGCTTAGATCCCAATCTCCGAGATTCATCTGCTCAAACATTCCACAGTCATATTGTGTTCCTTAACGGCTGATAACTTAGGTCCATGCTCTTCTCCGGGGCTCTGTCCTTAACGCGACCATCATCTCACCAGCTTCATCTAAACGGCATCTGCTGTTGTCGCAGATAATATAAAAGAAGAGGGTCTCAAAGATGTGATCAGTAAATGTTTTTAGCACTCATATGCTTACCATTTGTGTTTCATTAGAAAAATTACAAATTAAATAAGTGCCTAAACTGAAAGTAATAAAACAATCTCAAATTCAAGATGATAATGTATCAAAATGTATATTCCGAAGTTCATCTTATGACAAAGCATAGAGCTTCCATAACTCCATGGAGGCTCCTTTTCGCTATATAACAATCGGCTTGCTTCAGCAGAGGTACTTAGTACTCCAAATATTTACCGATATTGAAACTGGATTCGTCCAATGACCAACGTTCTGATTTGATCGCTAGTTATTGCAAACGGTGTCAGAACTTTGGTCACCCAAAGAAACCACTTCTGATTTCGGGTAAATACAAACGGAAGATTTCTATGCACCATTATAGCAAACTGACTATAGAATACAGACTGCTATTCATTATTAGTTTATTACCTCAGTTTTTATTATTACTACAATTTTGTGAATAAGGAATAAAATAATTTATTAAAAAATTACCTTTTATTTCGAATCACCTTATCAATTTATTTCAGCTTTTAATAAAATATTACCGAGCTAAACATTGACATGATTCTTGTGGTTTAGAAAAGAAATGTCCAAGGTAAGAGTTATACAGGTCGTTAGAGATGGAGGATCTTAAGCGTGAGGCCTCGCCAACAGAACCATACACAACTACACTAGACAATCGCTAACATACGTTTCAACAAACAGTGCCTAGCTAACAACGATACGCAACCGTACAGATTAAGACTAATACTTACGCCGCACAAAAGACCAAAAATGAGGCACAAAAACGTACAGGTAAACCCATCAAACTTTCAAATTTTCACAATAGGGTAGTCAACCTCACAGACATTTCGTTCACGGAATACGAGACTTAATTATTGGAAAACAGACTGAAGTACAAAATACTCAATATCAATATAAGAGATCCACTGGAGACGAACGTAATCGACGCAGAAAACGCTATCACCTACTTACCGCAACACAAACAAGAGAGAATGGGACATAAAATAGCAGACATACTAGAAAACACTACCAAAAAACAAATATGCAACAACATTGACTCAACTGAAAACAAAACGGCGAAAACGAAACTACGAACAAACAAACTCACAGTAACTAAAGCTGACAAAGGAAACGGAACGGTAATCATGACCACACAACATTACATCGACAAACCCCTCCAGTTCATCGAGGACACCAACTGTATTCGGCTATGGACCGACCCATCAGACGCCTCCCAGAAGCAAGTACGTGACGCACTGAAACGCTCCACTAACACGAGCGGCAACCAACACTACAAATACCTACACATGAACCCAGGACCACCTATACTGCGAGCTCAACCCAAGATACACAAAACTAACGCACCCATGAGACCAGTAGTCAACTACAGACCAGCACCTGCATATAAACTATCAAAACATATTACATCTATACTAAGAGACATACTGCACCTACCCAACACAAACACAATCAGAACACTACAGAACTTGAGAACAAACTAGCAGGCGTACGCGTTACACAACGATCTGTACTCAGCAATATTATCTATCCTATCACCGGCCATTATAGACGGCCCAATGCTAGAATTAAAGATTTCCAACGCCTGCTCAGAATAGCACAAGCTAGCAGGAATCATTTGCTCATAGGGGACATGAATGCCAGACATCAATCCTGGAACAACTCTCATGCCACCCACTCCGGCACGGCGATAACGAGGACAGCTTTCACCGTTGTGCACCCTAACGCCCACACCTATAGAGCCACCCCCACTAGAGTGTCTACTATAGTCTTATTGCTTACCCGAATCCCCCACGTCGTGACGAAATGTACCGCTCTGGACTTCATCACGTCGGACCACCGGCCAGTTCTTTATGAGCTGCTCGGTCGCCCTCCTGCGCCCAAAAAGACCAACTACTCATACCACAAAGCCGACTGGAAACTATTCAAGTCGCTCATGTATGAGTCCACACCGGTGTTCGCGCACTATCCAGACACCCAACACCTTGAATACAGTATCCAGGAGTTCACTGAGATTATCATCCAGGTCGCGGACAAGTCCATCCCTAAGTTTGCTCCTAAACCACGCTCTCTCTAAATGCCCCCCCTCCACATATCCTTGCCTTTATCCGCCAGCGCAACAACGTTAAAAATACCTATAAAGCAATAAAAGAAACAATTAAAAAACCTTGGAGCTGGACTCAATAGCAGAAACGATTAAAAAGAGGCACATCAAATTCTTCCATTCCCTCCAATACCTGCCCAACCCATTATTTTTCACTCTCACCCCACCCCCAAAACCCTAGAACTGGCAGGGCACCCGAGGCCGGGGTGTCCCTCTCATTAATGTTACTGAATAAGCCCTTTCACCCACACCCCCCTCCCTCCTCATCCCTGAATCCTACTCAACCATCATGAAGAAAATATCAACAAATAATAATACAAAAATGAAATCGTCAATCGTCAGTCGCGGACTGACACCCTTTTCCTTCGCTTTCTCACCTTCTCTTCTGCTACCTCTTTAATCTTTACTTCTTCTTTCACCTCTTTCATCAACCCAGAAGGTAACCAGCTACCCTACCCACTTCAAATAAACACCCTTTTCAACTTCTAAGAAATTACAAAACCCCCTTCTAATGATACCTCTGGCATAGCACAAGGGGGCTCATGGCATAGCCAGGTGTTATCTACACCAGCTTTTCTTTTTAGTCTTTTTTGTTTGTATCAGAGGTTTCGCTGGACTCAGAAAAAAAAGGACTCCACACTACGTTCAGAACCAACAACACACTAAGACAAAAGCTGACAAATGACATTTAGAAAAAAGACATTTACAATATGAACGGTGTATACAAGATAACGTGCAGTTGCAATAACACGTACATTGGACGGACTGGGAGGAGACTGAAAACACGATACATAGAACACATACGCTCATTCAGACTAAATAAACGAGACTCCAACTTCACCAACCATTTGATCGCTCACTTTCGCGACCCTACAATTAAGCCGACAGTATGAAACTCCTCCACAGACAAACGAAAGGACGGAGATTGGACATATTAGAAAACATGGAGATATATAAACAACTGACATTCAGTGGATACATTATAAACGAACAGCTCAACACCTGCTCAGACACAATAGTTAGACCGCAACTACTTAAACGAAAGACGCCAACTGGCGGACATACGTACGAATACCAACAGCCGAAGCGACGACGAACATAGATCCAGATTCTATTTCAATTACGTAATCCAGCCGTAATTTATTACCCATATATTCATGGAACATTTCACCAAACCTGTACTCAGACACAAGCAACTATACCAAACCTAAACAAAAACAACACACTAAAAGCTTAAAAGAACGTAATACACGAAAACAATTTACCCGGACACAAGCCATAACTACCCTTCGTTTACTAATGTAAACAAGTAGTGTATCTACTTGTCTTATACTTAAACAACCTAATACGGTGAACAGACGCATATAACCTAGTGACCAACGGACAACTAACTCAGTACAACTCTAGACGGCTTTAAGACGGTGCCTTCGCATCTATCTACAGTGCCAACTGTACTCGGCCATCAGCCAGTGACGACGTTCTTCACCGATAGATATAACGACAGTAACACAAAACCCTTATGTCCTTGTAACTTTAGTACCGAACAAACATACCAAAATTTAATATACGACTGCAGTTGGAAGACTTATTTTCTTGTTTTATCGTTATCAAACACATTTAAATTTTTAATGTAAACATACTGACTAGTTCGTTAATGGCTGAGATCTGAATAGTGGTAGTGGTGATTTAGAGGGAGATAATTTCGAAAATTCAAAATATCTCCATTATTACACGTATAGAACCACTCTTATTGCAGTTGCAGTGTTCTATAAATTTTGTTATGTGCGTTTTTTCACTATCTTGATTATATACAAATATTATTTGTATTTTTTAGTTTTAGGCCTTAAATAAACCCCCACTCCTGCTCATGCCATTGCAATTTATTTGAAGCCTTAATACCAAATATTGCTCTAATTGAGCTTTTATGTTTTGAGATAAATGCAAATACGTGACCCACGAGGGAAATCTGCTTAGTCATCGCAGCCCCTGCGTGACGGACTTTGACATTGTATGTAATTATGACTTTTTGATGGTCAAATCCCCTTTGATGTGATTCCCATAAATACAATCCAATACGTCGGAACCAATATATAATACATGAGGTTCAAATGAAGTGAAATATTTTATATACTAGATATTTTAATAGGAATGCAAGTAAGTCTTTTGTATTCAAAATAATTATTTTTTTCTGAATACTAAGATTTTTTTGAGTCTGCCATCAGCTCAATTTCCAAGGCCTTATGGGAATCAAACCCTGTACTCACATTTATGCAGAGTCCCGAGAGGATGGCCTTAATAGCCAGGGCTAACCTCAGTCCCCAATCTTCTATCGCCAAATACTCCAGCCTACCCCCGACAGGTTGATAAGATATTGTGAGAGGTGAGGTCGGAGGGGAGGACTATATAAGAACTACAACATCTTCACTACGGCACGCATTCAACAGCCTTCGGTTCTTCTATCAGGATTATAATGAAAGTAGTAAGTATCTCTCTCTCTCTCTCTCTCTCTCTCTCTCTCTCTATATATATATATATATATATATATATAATATTGCTTCAGATATTCCTCTTTTTAAATTGTGTGAAAGGTTGACCAACAAATATTTCTTCGTCCGCTTGCCAAATGTTTTGATTTTAGGTAGACGACCTGCTTATCTGATATTCTATTTTTGAAAGTTCATCAACTGCAAATGTGTTTCGAGTGATGTCTAACTGTAGTGAGATGCTGAAGAAAATACACATGAATTTTAATATATTTATGGATGATAACGAAATAAAAAAAAATAATGAAATTGATTACATGAGTATTTCATAAAAACAATTAGTAAAAATAAACGCTTATTAGTGCGAGGGATGAACCCGCTGCTTTGACAATAAATTTTCAACATCGATTTAGTGAGATTTAATCTTCTTCGCGGTTAATGAAGTCAAGTTTGTGTCTTCTTTTTTTGTTAGAACCTAGCAGAAACCTTTTTCAACTTGATGTGGAAACGGAAAAGCCATTAAAAACATTTTAACGATATTCCATAATGTGGGGTAAATATCAGGTATGCCATTTTGGAGCCCGAAAAACAAATATCTCCGTTAATATTCATGATACAGAAAATATGTATAGGATAACATTTATAGTTGGTTCAATTTGAAATAAGATTAGTTGTATGCAAATTTTTGATCTCACCCAAAATGGAATATATAGATATTATTTTCTAGACTTACTTTTTTTTATTTCCATTTTACTTACTAACACTTTCAATGTTCAACATAGATATTTGTTATTTCTTTGTGCAGGCCGCCATCTTTTTGTTGGTCCTAGGTGCTGCAGTAGCCCAGAATGGTCCTCTCCTAGCCAATCCCAACTTGAACCAAATACCAATTATTTCATATGCAAATGACAACAACTACGATGGATCATATCAATACAGGTAAAGTAACTGAAATATTAATGTAAAGATTTAATGGAAAAAGTGAATTATCATATCATTAATTTATAGCCCTGCTTTCAATGTCCAATAAATTTCAAAATCGGAGGTGCAATATTCTTTCCAGGTAATGCCACCTCAGAAGTTATCAACGCCTTAAACTACTATCAGACACTATTAATAAATTATTATTTCCCTTATGGTGGAATGTCACAAACATGACTTCTTGTTAATCATGCCAAGACAGAGAGTAGCAGTAATGCCCACATTGCCTGCAGATAGAGCCTAGACATCATGTTGATCATGCCAAGACATAGAGTAGCAGTACTGCCCACATTGTCTGTAGATTGATCCTTGGTCATCTTCTAGATCATGCCAAGACAGAGAGTAGCAGTAATGCCCACATTGCCTGCAGATAGAGCCTAGACATCATGTTGATCATGCCAAGACATAGAGTAGTAATAATGTCAAAATTGCCTGTAGATAGAGCACCGACATCATGTTGATCATGCCAAGACGTAGAGTAGCAGTAATGCCTACATTGCCTGTAGATAGAGCACCAACATCATGTTAATCGTGCCAAGACGTAGAGTAGCAGTAATGCCTACATTGCCTGTAGATAGAGCACCGACATCATGTTGATCATGCCAAGACGTAGAGTAGCAGTAATGCCCACATTGTCTGTAGATAGAGCACCGGTCATAATGTTGATCATGCCAAGACAGAGAGTAGCAGTAATGCCCACATTGTCTGTAGATAGAGCACCGACATCATGTTAATCGTGCCAAGACCTAGAGTAGCAGTAATGCCCACATTGTCTGTAGATAGAGCACCGACATCATGTTAATCTTGCCAAGACGTAGAGTAGCAGTAATGCCAACATTGCCTGTAGATAGAGCACCGACATCATGTTAATCGCGCCAAGACGTAGAGTAGCAGTAATGCCAACATTGCCTGTAGATAGAGCACCAACATCATGTTAATCGCGCCAAGACAGAGAGTAGCAGTAATGCCTACATTGCCTGCAGATAGAGCCTAGACATCATGTTGATCATGCCAAGACATAGAGTAGCAGTACTGCCCATATTGTCTGTAGATAGAGCACCGACATCATGTTAATCCTGCCAAGACGTAGAGTAGCACTAATGCCAACATTGACTGTAGATAGAGCACCGACATCATGTTAATCGCGCCAAGACGTAGAGTAGCAGTAATGCCCACATTGCCTGTAGATAGAGCACCGACATCATGTTAATCGTGCCAAGACGTAGAGTAGCAGTAATGCCCACATTGCCTGCAGATAGAGCCTAGACATCATGTTGATCATGCCAAGACATAGAGTAGCAGTACTGCCCACATTGTCTGTAGATAGAGCACCGACATCATGTTAATCGTGCCAAGACGTAGAGTAGCAGTAATGCCCACATTGCCTGTAGATAGAGCCACCGACATCATGTTAATCGCGCCAAGACGTAGAGTAGCAGTAATGCCCACATTGCCTGTAGATAGAGCACCGACATCGTGTTAATCGTGCCAAGACGTAGAGTAGCAGTAATGCCATTGCCTGTAGATAGAGCACCGACATCATGTTAATCGCAAGACGTAGAGTAGCAGTAATGCCCACATTGCCTGTAGATAGAGCACCGACATCATGTTAATCGTGCCAAGACGTAGAGTAGCAGTAATGCCCACATTGCCTGTAGATAGAGCACGACATCATGTTAATCGCGCCAAGACATAGAGTAGCAGTAATGCCTACATTGCCTGTAGATAGAGCACCAACATCATGTTAATCGTGCCAAGACGTAGAGTAGCAGTAATGCCCACATTGACTGTAGATAGAGCACCGACATCATGTTAATCGCGCCAAGACGTAGAGTAGCAGTAATGCCCACATTGCCTGTAGATAGAGCACCGACATCATGTTAATCGTGCCAAGACGTAGAGTAGCAGTAATGCCCAAACTGCCTGTAGATAGAGCACCGACATCATGTTAATCGAGCCAAGACGTAGAGTAGCAGTAATGCCAACATTGCCTGTAGATAGAGCACCGACATCATGTTAATCGCGCCAAGACGTAGAGTAGCAGTAATGCCAACATTGCCTGTAGATAGAGCACCGACATCATGTTAAATCGCGCCAAGACGTAGAGTAGCAGTAATGCCCACATTGCCTGAAGATAGAGCCTAGACATCATGTTGATCATGCCAAGACATAGAGTAGCAGTAATGCCCTCATTGTCTGTAGATAGAGCACCGACATCATGTTAATCGTGCCAAGACGTAGAGTAGCAGTAATGCCAACATTGCCTGTAGATAGAGCACCGACATCATGTTAATCGCGCCAAGACGTAGAGTAGCAGTAATGCCAACATTGCCTGTAGATAGAGCACCGACATCATGTTAATCGCGCCAAGACGTAGAGTAGCAGTAATGCCCACATTGCCTGTAGATAGAGCACCGACATCATGTTGATCATGCCAAGACGTAGAGTAGCAGTAATGCCCTCATTGGCTGTAGATAGAGCACGGACATCATGTTAATCGCGCCAAGACGTAGAGTAGCAGTAATGCCAACATTGTCTGTAGATAGAGCACTGACATCATGTTAATCGCGCCAAGACGTAGAGTAGCAGTAATGCCAACATTGCCTGTAGATAGAGCACCGACATCATGTTAATCGCGCCAAGACGTAGAGTAGCAGTAATGCCCACATTGCCTGCAGATAGAGCCTAGACATCATGTTGATCATGCCAAGACATAGAGTAGCAGTACTGCCCACATTGTCTGTAGATAGAGCACCGACATCATGTTAATCGCGCCAAGACGTAGAGTAGCAGTAATGCCAAAACTGCCTGTAGATAGAGCACCGACATCATGTTAATCGCGCCAAGACGTAGAGTAGCAGTAATGCCAACATTGCCTGTAGATAGAGCACCGACATCATGTTAATCGTGCCAAGACGTAGAGTAGCAGTAATGCCCACATTGTCTGTAGATAGAGCACCGGTCATAATGTTGATCATGCCAAGGCAGGGAGTAGCAGTAATGCCCACATTACCTGTAGATAGAGCCTAGACAACATGTTGATCATGCCAAGGCAGAGAGTAGCAGTAATGCCCACATTGTCTGTAGATAGAGCACCGGTCATAATGTTAATCGTGCCAAGACGTAGAGTAGCAGTAATGCCCACATTGTCTGTAGATAGAGCACCGGTCATAATGTTAACCGTGCCAAGACGTAGAGTAGCAGTAATGCCCACATTGTCTGTAGATAGAGCACCGACATCATGTTAATCGAGCCAAGACGTAGAGTAGCAGTAATGCCCACATTGCCTGTAGATAGAGCACCGACATCATGTTAATCGAGCCCAGACTTTGATTAGCAGTAATGCCAACATTGCCTGTAGATAGAGCACCTACATCATGTTTATCGTGCCAAGACTTAGAGTAGCAGTAATGCCCACATTGCCTGTAGATAGAGCACCGACATCATGTTAATCGTGCCAAGACGTAGATTAGCAGTAATGCCCACATTGTCTGTAGATAGAGCACCGGTCATAATGTTGATCATGCCAAGACAGAGAGTAGCAGTAATACCCACATTGCCTGTAGATAGAGCACCGACATCATGTTAATCGTGCCAAGACGTAGAGTAGCAGTAATGCCCACATTGGCGTTAGATAGAGCACCGACATCATTTTATTCGTGCCAAGACGTAGAGTAGCAGTAATGCCAACATTGCCTGTAGATAGAGCACCGACATCATGTTAATCGCGCCAAGACGTAGAGTAGCAGTAATGCCCACATTGCCTGCAGATAGAGCCTAGACATCATGTTGATCATGCCAAGACATAGAGTAGCAGTAATGCCCTCATTGCCTGTAGATAGAGCACCGACATCATGTTAATCGCGCCAAGACGTAGAGTAGCAGTAATGCCAAAACTGCCTGTAGATAGAGCACCGACATCATGTTAATCGCGCCAAGACGTAGAGTAGCAGTAATGCCCACATTGCCTGTAGATAGAGCACCGACATCGTGTTAATCGCGCCAAGACGTAGAGTAGCAGTAATGCCAACATTGCCTGTAGATAGAGCACCGACATCATGTTAATCGCGCCAAGACGTAGAGTAGGAGTAATGCCCACATTGCCTGCAGATAGAGCCTAGACCTCATGTTGATCATGCCAAGACATAGAGTAGCAGTAATGCCCACATTGCCTGTAGATAGAGCACCGACATCATGTTAATCGTGCCAAGACGTAGAGTAGCAGTAATGCCAACATTGCCTGTAGATAGAGCACCGACATCATGTTAATCGCGCCAAGACGTAGAGTAGCAGTAATGCCAACATTGCCTGTAGATAGAGCACCGACATCATGTTAATCGCGCCAAGACGTAGAGTAGCAGTAATGCCCACATTGCCTGTAGATAGAGCACTGACATCATGTTAATCGCGCCAAGACGTAGAGTAGCAGTAATGCCAACATTGTCTGTAGATAGAGCACCGACATCATGTTAATCGTGCCAAGACGTAGATTAGCAGTAATGCCCACATTGTCTGTAGATAGAGCACCGGTCATAATGTTAACCGTGCCAAGACGTAGAGTAGCAGTAATGCCCACATTGTCTGTAGATAGAGCACCGACATCATGTTAATCGTGCCAAGACGTAGATTAGCAGTAATGCCCACATTGTCTGTAGATAGAGCACCGACATCGTGTTGATCATGCTAAGACAGAGACATCATGTTGAAGAGTATTCCGTTATAGCATATTTGAACTCCCTTCCAATTCCTCTGTCTACTTAAGCTCTTGAGTAAGATTTCGATCTGCACAATTAGTGTCGTTGATCATATTATCTGTAAATTCACCATCATCTGATGTTGAAGAGTTCTTCTTCTTCCACTATAGGATATATAGGAGATTCGGATAATTAATGTTTTTTTATCACTAGCCATTATTGGTTGAGTCGGGCTAATGTAGCATTCAGCTGTACCTTTTGTATGATATTACCAATCTATAGGCATACCAAAGGCACTCATCGTCAGTAGGCATGTATTTTCCTTTCTGCATCGAAACCGTTACCGCTTATGTAACAAAATGCTTTGCTGAATTAATGCATTAATCGTAATATAATGGAATTTACATTACTCCAATAGTGCTTATTTTTATTGTACACCTACATCCAAAAACATAATTTCCCCAAATTCAAAATGTAGACTATAAAATACATTTCCATGATAAGAGCCAATTGGTAAGCCGTTGGAACTTAGCTGAGTCTGTTGGTTGCTCCCATTTTCTTTCAAAACCATTTCATAGTTTAAGCATTTTTTAAATTATTTTATTCTATTAATTTATAATAAGATTATTTCTTTGTGCTCCTTTCACAGTTACGAGACAGGAAACGGTATTTCGGTGCAGGAAGACGGTTTCCTGAAGAACCCAGGACAGCCTGAACTGGAAGCGCAGACAGCTAAAGGCAGATACTCGTACACAGCTCCAGACGGGCAGATCATCACAGTGACTTGGTATGCTGATGAGACTGGGTTCCACGCAGAAGGTGCTCACCTGCCCACGCCTCCACCAGTCGGAGCACCAGGTGCACCAGAAGCTGCAGGAGCTTTCTTCCGAGGCAAGAAATAGGCTTAGATCCCAATCTCCGAGATTCATCTGCTCAACCATTCCACAGTCATATTATGTTCCTTAACGGCTGATAAATTCTCCGGAGCTCTATCCGTATGGCGACCATCATCTCACCAGCTTTTTCTAAACTGCATCAGCTGATTATAAAAGTAGAGGTAGGGTAACAAAAAAGTGCCCAGGAAATTATTTAGCAATCAGAGCAGCAAGTTCCAGAACTCCATGTGGGCTCCATTTCACTGCATGATAATTGGCTTGCTTCAGCATAGTTAAGTACTACTCCAAGTATTTACTGACATTGGACCTGGCTTCGTTATTGCAAACGATGTCAGGACTTTGGTCACCTAATGAAACCACTACTGATTTCGGGTAAATAAAATTGAAGATTTCTAGGCACCATCATAGCAAACTGACTATAGAGTACTGCTAATCAATATTATTTTATTACCTCAGTTTTTATTATTACTACAATTTTTTGAATAAGAAATAAAATAATTTATTGATAAATTACCTTTTATTTCAAATCACCTCATCAATTTATTTCAGTTTTTAATAAAATATTACCGAGCTAAACATTGACATGATTCATGTTGTTTAGAAAAGAAATGTCCAAGGTAAGAGTTATACAGGTCGTTAAACAAAGAGGCAACAACACTGACTCAACTGAAAACAAAACGGCGAAAACCTTGAAAACCAAACTACGAACAAACAAACTCACAGTAACTAAAGCTGACAAAAGAAACGCAACAGTAATCATGACCACACAGAACTTTACAGAATTTGAGAACAAAATCGCAGGTGTACGTATTGCAGAACGAACAAAACTAGTTTCATTCGACCCATCTATACCCGTAAAAGAAACCATCGAAATACTCATTAAAAAGACTCAGCGACTTATACGATGATTACTACATTAGGGAAATCACTGACCTGACAAAGACAGTGTTGAAAAATAATTTTCATTTCAACAACGACATATACATACCGACAGATGGACTTGGAATGGGAAATCCTTCTTCTTCTATACTAACGGCGATATTCATTCAACACATTGAAGATACAAACATACATAAACTTATGGACCAACACAGCATAACAAAATACTTCAGATTTGTAGACGACTCATTTTGCATTACCGAAATAGACGTCAATAACGAGATATTAACAGACCTCAACACACTCCACCCCAACATACGTTACACCATGGAGACGGAAAATGACAAAACACTCCACTTTCTGGTCCTCACAATTACCAGGCAATTACCGACAGACTGGAATACGGAATATACAAAAAACCCTCAACCACAGACATACATGCCACTTCAAATCACCCAACTCAACATAAACTCGCTGCATTCCGTCACATGGTACACAGACTCAACACACTTCCGCTCTCACAGGACTACTACGACAAAGAATTGAAGACAATATACGAGATAGCCCACAACATCTGTTACAAACACACCATTGACAATTGACAATCAAGAAATTAACCAATAACACAAAATGAGACACTCACACCCCGCAGAACTAATCACGAAACGCCACGCAACACTTACACAGGGTCTGACACAAATAAACTCACCAACGTCCTACAAAAAGAAATAAAGCAAAAACAAGCATTCGCATTGCAGCTCTCACAGAGGAAACACCTTTAGTCACCAGTGTCTCCTGGAAAGATCTTCTTGAAAGATTGTGCCCCTGCTGCAGCCTGCCTCCTGGTGGAAAAGAAGGGGGTTACCACTATTCTTCTACCTTCGTCGGATTCCCTAGCCGAGCCCCAGGGGACTCAAGGGAATTGGTTTCCGGCTGGGATTTTCCCGGACCCTTTAGGTCAGCCTGCCGAACTTGGTAAAGGTCGCCAGTTTCTACCTTGCTGAACGCTCCTCTCCCACCCCCCTCTTGCTACCCCTTCTGTCATGTCCTCGAATGGCCCTTCTCTCTTGTCCTCGAATGGCTCTTCTCAGGGCCTTTTGACGGTACATACTAATAGTCCTTCTGAGGAGTCCGTCCAACCCACCAGGATCCGTGATTCCAGAAGGAACACAATATTCAAATCTCGTCAGCCCTACCCCAAAAATAGTAGGCCCTCATTAGAATTCATCCTTAATCACACGATAGTACCCTAAGACCTTCGTCAGGTGCTACGAGCACACTAGCGCTCCAACCCCAATATTCCCCCACCACTAGAATCCTTCCCCCTCCCTCTACCAGCTCCCCCCCCCTACTCGCCCTTCAACTCCTCCACCTTCTACATCACATGCCTCAGACGTTATGGAAGTTGAGAGGCACGAGCCCCTGAAAAGAATCACCGTCAATGAAGCCGACTTCACACTAGTCTCATATAAAAAAGGCGCCTCCTAATCCCCACAAACCACCATCACGCCCACTCCCACCTCCAATATTTTCACTCCCCTCTCTCCCCTACGGGACGTAACATTTACAGCCGAGGAGGACCTGAATCGTAACAATATTACGGAGTTCAGGATACAGACCACCCGACGGGAGATTAAGGGACCATAATGTACAGGACTGCGACCGAGAGAAAAATCCGCTCCGTTGTGCGAACTGCAAGGGAGAACACCCTGCCTCCTTTAAGCAGTATCCACATCGTCTGCGGATTTTACAATCCATCGAGGCCAGAAAGAGCAATGTAAACCCACATCCCCACTCCCCCCTCCACCCGAGACGCATCGACTGCTCGTCAAGCCCAACCCAGAGACCCTCCTCCCTCACACCCACTACCTCAAACCCAGGTCTCTCCCCCCAACAACCCTACCTACTTCAGGTAATCTGTTCGAGTACCAACCACACCCAGCATATTACACTCCTCCTTGGGTGGATGATCTCAAGGATATGATGGCGATGATGAAGAGGCTGCTCAACACTGTGGAAGTTCTCTGCCTAGCTTTGAAGAACCAACTGACCAAATAATGGTCCATCCCTACTCCATGCTGAATTTTAACATTAACTCAGCTACACTCCGAAAGTCCGAGCTTGAAGCTCTCTTGCATAAATATGACCCCACTGTGGCGGTGTTAAGTGATACCCGCCTCAAACGAACCGACCATTACTGGGTGACTGGCTACCACGTCATGAGGAACAACAACACCAAGAAAGGAGAAAAAGTTGGGGGGGGGGCATGCTGATAAAATATGCTACGCCCTACAAAGTGATAGATCCTATCACCCCCCCCCTCCCGTAAAAGGAAAACATCACATTATCACGATAAAGGTACTGATAGCCAGTCACACCTACACAATCACCGGCCTATATAGACGACCCAAAGCCGAACGAGAGTTATTCTATAATGTTCTAAACCTGGCCCATAGCGACAGGATCACATCATTGTTGGAGATCTGAACGCCAGACATCCATCCTGGAATAACGCTTCAGCCAAAAACCCGGCGATAACGAAGTCTAGCTTCACCGTCGTGCGCCCAAATGAACACACTTTCAGGCGCGAATATGTTATGTCTTCTGTAGACCTCCTACTCACCCAAGTCCCTCACATAGTGTCAAGGTGTATCGCACTGAACTTAGTCACTAGTGACCACCATCCAGTACTTTACGTACTGCACGGTTGCCCTCCCAAACCCACATCAATGCCCTACTCGTACCATAATGCGGACTGGAAATGTTACAAGCTCCTTATGTACGACACCACCCCGGCATTCTCCACCTTCTTCTTTTCTTTTTGAAAGCTAGGATCGAGGAGTTTATCAACATCAGCAGTGGACGCCTCTATCCCCAAATTTGTTAAAGGTCCCACCATATTGAACAGAGGAACCGCATCAATAATACCTGGTACCACATCAGAAACCCTACCCTCCGCCACGCCCTAAATTCCTTGACCACCCAAATCCGCTCCCTCATGAGGCAGTGGAAGACGGCACGGTGGAATGAGACCATCCACCTGAAACACAGGGACCATCGAAAGCTTTGGAAGCCGGTGAAGTCCAGGGTCACCAAAAGGCGATCCGTACTCCCCCAGACTGACAATACAGTCATGAGTCCCACAGACCAGGCTTAAATGTAGGGTGAGTGTATGGCTGCAACAGATCAGTCCAGGTATCCTCAGGACGATGAGGCGCCTCGGCCGGACCATGGTGGCAACTTCATGTTCTCCTCCCCGAGGCAGCTCAATGCCATACTGCGTCGCACCAAGGGTAAATCCCCTGGTCTGGATGGGATACAGTACGTACTCCTACGCCAGCGTCCGCGCAAGTACTTATCCAGCCTCAACCATCTCCTTAATTCCTGCCTCCGTCTACGCCACTTCCCCTCCAGATGGAAACACGCCATCGTGGTACCTCTCCTCAAACCTCAAAAAAATGGCTCCTCTCCCGACCACTACCGTCCCATTAGCCTCCGCCCACATATCTCCAAAGTGCTGGAGAAAATAATGCACCGACATTGCATGACTTTGTAGATTTCTGCGTGGAGGCCTCCCTAATTCCCAACGAGTAGTCAGGTTTCCGCTCCCGTCACTGCACCCTCCACCCTCTAGCCCGCCTATACAAAAACACCGCCTACAATCTTCGCAGGAATGTTGTCACGGCGATGATATCCGTGGACTGCACTCCGGCCTTCGATTCCGTCGACCACGCCAAACTCCTCACCATCCTACAAGAGCATAGTTGCCCCCTCAACTCCTCGCCATGCTCAACTCCTTTCAACCCGGCCGATCCTTCCTAGTGATTCCCAATCCAAATCATACCCTCTCAAAGTTGGAGTCCCACAAGGCTCCGAACTTTCTCCTTCCTTATTCACGGCGTCCACCGCTCAGGTGCTAAGTCGACGGTATCCAAGGACTGAGATCGCGCCGTATGTGGACGACGTGGCAGTAATCAGCACTTCCATGAATCCCTCCCGCGCCCTCTCTCTCGCCCTCCGTATCCATCTCGATCGACACTTAAAGGTGTTATCCAGCCCTCCCTCAGAGGGCTAAGTGTCTTTCACTCATTCGGCTTGCGAGCCTTCAATTCCTAAGTAAAAAATGTCCCGGGTACTACCACGCCAATAACTAGTTCAGACCCACAAATAATTATTTACTTAGGTTAGGTTAGTTAATTGTATTATTATTTAGGTTAGTTTAGGATAGTAATGGCCATCACCTCTTTTCGGCACTAGTTTAAGTATATCCTTCTGGAATCATGCCCTGGCCGGGTTACGGCCACTTTCCTCTTTCTCTTGTTATCTCCCCTCCTACTATCCCTATCCTTTCTTCTTTAGTTTTCTCCTATCCGCACAACCCTCTTGGTACCGCCCGTTTCCAGGTTCCTTACAAACACTCTTACTCACAACCAATATCTAACCACCTTACTCCTTTATAATAGAGCGTTCCGTTCAGTAAAAAGGAAACTCGCTTCACCCAGACAGGCACACCTGAGAGTTCGACGAAGACTCTATACTACGTTCAGAACCAACAACACACTAAGACAAAAGCTGACAAATGATATTTAGAATATGAACGGTGTATACACAATAACGTGCAGTTGCAATAACACGTACATTGAACCGACTAGGAGGAGAGTGAAAACACGATACACCGAACACATACGCTCATTCTGACAAAATAAGCGAGACTCTAACTTCGACAACCATTTGATCGATCACTGTCGCGACCCTACAAATATAGCCGACAGCATGAAACTCCTACACAGACAAACAAAATGGACAGACATTGGACTTATTAGAAAAAATGGAGATCTATAAGCAACAATAAATAAGCAACGGCTCAACCGTAACAAAAACATCTATAAAATGAACAACTCAACACCAGCTCAGACACAATATTTAGACCACAACTACTTAAACGTAAGTCTCCAACTAACGGACATCCGTACGAATACGACGAAGAATATAGATCCAGATTTTATTTCAATTACGTAATTGAGCCGTAATTTATTACCCATATAATCGTGCAACATTTTACTAAACCTGTACTTACACACAAGCAACTATACCACACCTAAACAAAAACAACACACTAAAAGCATAAACAACCTATACGGATACGGGCAACGGCCTAATACACTAAAACAACTTACCCGGACACAAGCCATAACCACCCTTCGTTTAACTTACGGTCTTCACCGACAGATATAACAACAGTAACAGAAAACCCATTATGTCCTTGTGACTTAAGTACAGAACAAACTTACAAAATTTAATTAAACGACTGCAGTCAAAAGACAAATTTTAATTTTTTGTTCGATCGTTACGAAACTCGATGTTTAAATGTTTTATGTATAACTAATGACTAGTTCGTTAATGGCTGAAATCTGACCAGTGGGAGCGGTGGTTTAGAGGGAGAGAATTTCGAGAATTCAAAATATCTCCATTATTATTATATTAAAATTGTAATATGTGTAATATTATTGCAAATGCAATGTTCTAAAAATTTTGATACATTTTTTCACTATCTAGATTATTAACCAAGATATTTGTATTTTTTAGTTTTCGGCCTTAAATAAACCCCCATTCCTGCTCATGCCATATTTACATTAACCTGTTGAATTATGAAACAATTTATATGAAACCTTAATACCAAATATTGCTCTTATTGAGCTTTTACGTTTAGAGATAAATGCAAATACGTGACCTACGAGGAAAATCTGCATACTTAACGCAGCCCCTGCGTGACGGCATTTTGTTCTTTGACATTGTATGTAATTATGACTTTCTGAAGGGTAAATCTCCTTTGATTTGATTCCCATAAATAAATACAATCCAATACGTCGAAACCGATATATAGCACATGAGGTTCAAATGAAATGAAATATTTTATATATTAGATATTTTAATAGAAATGCAAGTAAGTCTTTTAGATTCAAAATAATTATTTTTTCTGAATAAAAGATTTTATGGAGTCTGTCATCAGCTCAATTTTCGAGGCCTTATGGGAATCAAACCCTGTACTCACATTTATGCAGAGTCCCGAGAGGATGGCCTTAATAGCCAGGGCTAACCTCAGTCCCCAGTATTCTATCGCCAAATACTCCAGCCTACCCCCGACAGGTTGATAAGATATTGCGAGAGGTGAGGTCGGAGGGGAGGACTATATAAGACCTACAACATCTTCACTACGACACGCATTCAACAGCCTTCGGTTCTTCTATCAGGATTATAATGAAAGTAGTAAGTATCTCTCTCTCTCTCTCTCTCTCTCTCTCTCTCTCTCTCTCTCTCTATATATATATATATATATATATATATATATATATATATATATATTGCTTCAGATATTCCTCTTTTTAAATTGTGTGAAAGGATGACCAACAAATATGTCTTCGTCCACTTGCCAAATGTTTTGATTTTAGTTATTGTAGTGAGATGCTGAAGAAAATAAAATTAAAATATAATTAAATTTATTACTTGTATTACATAAAAACAATAAATAAAAATAAACTCTTTGAGCGTGAGGGACGAACCTGCTGCTTTGACAATAAATGTTCAGCATCAATTTAGTGAAGTTTAATCTTGAATCTTCGCGGTTAATGAAGTCCAGTTTGTTTCTTCATTTTTTGTTGTTCATTGGAGACAGAAAAGCTATTAAAATTTTTTTCAAGATGTAATGTTGGATAAATAACGGATATAGCTCTTTGGAGCCAGAAAATCCGTTTCAAAAACTGTGTCTTAAGTTCTTCTTTAGTACTTATTCCGATCAGTTATTCTAGTTATTATATGTATTAATCGACTACCAATATTATAAAATTGCGGAAAGAAGTTTGTTTACAAATCCAGGATGGAAAATTTAAATTTGAGAGTTTTCAGATCAAAAAAAATTAATAATTATTGCACCTAATACTTACTGAGACAAATTAAGGTATTTCAGGCAAAAATAAAAATGAGGATCTTTAAGTGTCAACTCAGCAATCTTTATTATCTTATTCAACTAGAAGACATTTTGACCTCCGAAGCATTAACAATGCCAAAACATACAGGCAAACTTTGTAATTTTATGTTTACTGAGAGTACTTTAAAATTATTCCTGTGTCAGAATCCGTAAAACCCCATAGGAGAATCAAATAATTCGTATAATAATCATCCTTAAACTCAGTTGTATTTTGTCAACCATATCTAATCTTTAACAAGGTAGGTTCTATAACCCAAACAAGTGCTATGCCATAATTAACTGTAATCATATACATAAATAATAAAAATCCTAGACTACATTCAGAAATTATAAATAAATAAAATTGAGAATACCAGTCTTCTTGCTACTCAGGATTTTATTGGGCACAGCTCTAAGAAGTATTTTAACAGCAAGTCTTTGACATTTCTTGATAAACAGTTCACTATTGAAATAACTCCAAATATTAAACGCAGGGGCAGCGTCAACTAAGCAGATTTTATTTCCCAAGCGAAGGTTTTCAATAGATAAATCTACATACTAGTAACACCGCCGTAAATATTATGTGAATACATACAAACGGTCATGAGAAATCTTCCAGTCAATTTACAAGTTTATAATCTCTACAACGGAAAGCGTCTGAGTTCTCAACAAACTGCTTAACCAACATCGCAGAGGTGAGTAGATAGATAGCAGACCCTTAAAGGAAATCTGCTAATAGGGCGTTGACATTTCTCCTTTTTATTTCAAAATGATAAGATTTTGCACGATTTATGGAAAGGAAAACGGAAAGTGCCCAGATATTCTCTCATTATTAGTTTACGAATTAATTTTCCAAAATGAGGACATATATTATTATTTCATTAAATTTGAAATAAGTTTATAAATGGATTTTTCCAACTTTGAAATTTATATATTGCATTATAGTGGGGGCTTTATTTCTTAGTTTTATCCTTAATGTTTGATGATTAATTTCAAAGTTTTTCAAATAGGTCTATAAAATAGATTAAGTATTATTTTTTTTTTATACATGCTTGGCTACTTGACAAAAAAGAATATATAGATATTACTTTCTCGACCGACTTTTTTATTTCCATTTTATTTGCTAAAATATTCCATGCTCAACGTAGATGTTTGTTATATCTTTGTGTATTGTGCAGGCCGCCATCTTGCTGTTGGTACTAGGTGCTGCCGTTGCCCAGAATGGTCCTCTCCTAGCCAATCCCAACTTCAACCAAATACCAATTATTTCATATGCAAATGACAACAACTACGATGGATCATATCAATACAGGTAAAGAAACTCTCAAATTAATATACACATTTAATTGAAAATAGTAGTTTTAAACCAGTTAATGTTAAATTGATATCCCAGCTTTCAAGGATCAAAAACATTAAAAAATCGGAGAGGGCATATTCTTGTCCAGTAATGTGACAACTCTGCAGTTAACAACGCCTTAAAAATAACATGGATCAGACACTGTTAAGAATGACATTTCCCCTAAGGTAGGATAACACGAAGATTTATCATCATAGGTAGTTGATCATGCCAAGGCAGAGAATAGCAGAAATGACCACTTTGCCCTAAGCAGGACCCCGGGGAGACTCGATCTCGAGATTTCCGATTACAAAAAGAAAGCTCTTTGAACTTAGCCACGGAGACTCCTTGGTGTACTTACACCACTAACAACTTTAGACGTTCATGTAAACTTTAACATATTTTATTTTTAGTGAGAAGGGCATTCTCTGGCTTTAACAGAATTTGTTTTTCATTAGGCACTAAACACTAACAAATTTTTGTCCAAATCGGTGGGGGGGGGCCTTCCCATTGCTAGATCCAAAAACACAATTCCCCAAACTCAAAATGTAGACTATAAAATGCCTCTGAATTTCCATGATAAGAACTAATCGGTAAGCAGTTAGTAGTTAGATGAGTCTGGAGGTTTCTCCCATTTTTGTAAAACTCTTTCATAATTTAATCATTTGTACGATGTATATTAATTTATAAGCATATAATCCCTTCATTCACTTTTTACAGCTACGAGACAGGGAATGGTATTTCGGTGCAGGAAGACGGATTCCTGAAGAACCCTGGACAGCCTGAGCTGGAAGCGCAGACAGCTAAAGGCAGATACTCCTACACAGCTCCAGACGGGCAGATCATCACAGTGACTTGGTATGCAGATGAGACTGGGTTCCACGCAGAAGGTGCCCACCTGCCCACGCCTCCGCCAGTCGGAGCACCAGCAGTACCAGGAGCACCTGGTCAGCTCCCACCAATCACAGTAGCTGCAGGAGCTCTATTCCGAGGAAAGAAATAGGCTTAGATCCCAATCCACGAGATTTATCTGCTCAAACATTCCACAGTCACATTGTGTTCCTTAACGGCTGATAACTTAGGATCATGCTCTTCTCTGCAGCAGTATCCTAAAAGCGACTATCATCTCACCAGCTTCATCTAAACGACATCTTCTGTTTTAGCAGATATTATAAAAGAAGAGGTAGGGTAACGAAGAGGTGACCAAAAAATTATTTAGCACTCAGCCTTTTATTATTTGTGTTTCATTAAAAAAAATGCAAATTAAATAAACCCCTCAACTAAAAGTAAGAAAGCAATCTTATCTTCATATGATAATGTATCAAAATCGATATTCTGCATAAGTGCATCTTATGAAGAAGCATAGAGCTTCCATGACAAGACTCCAAGGAGGTTCGCTAAGTGACGTTTTGCTTGCATCACCAGAGTTAAGAAGTACTCCATATATATCTGCTGACATTGCAACTGGCTTCGTCCAGTGACCAACGTTCTGATTTGATCACTAGCAAACGGTGTCAGAACTTTGGTCACCGAATGAAACCACTTCTGATAGCAGGCAAATACAACACAAGATTTCTAGGCACCATTATAGCAATCTGCCGATAGAATTTTCCTATTTAGTATTATTTTAATACCACAGTTTTTATTTTTATTCATACTACAATTTTGTGAATAAGGAATAAAATAATTTATTGAAAAATTACCTTTTATTTCAAATCACCTAATCAATTTATTTCAGTTTATAATAAAATATTGCCGAGCTGAACATTGACATGATTCTTGAGGTTTTGAAAAAAAATGGCCTAAGGAAGATTTTTATAGTCCGTTAGAGATGGAGGATCTGAAGCAGTGACCGACTAGAATAACTCTATGAACACGATAAAAGTCCGTCACGCAGAGGCTGCGTAAACTAAGCAAATTTCCCAAGTGATGTTTTATAATAGAGAAATTTCACAAGAGCCGAGTAGTTAAGGAAACGGCAGAACTAGCTTTTTGCGGGAAAGTCACTCTCGTCCGTTAGCCGCCTAGATTTAATAAAAATGCAAATATCTCGGTTAATATTCAAGATAGGGATTAAATGTATATAACGATATTTATAGTAAATTTAATTTGCAATAAGATTCTGTATTAGTTTTCGATCCGACGTATAGTAATAGAGATATTTCGAATTTTCGAAAATCCTTCCCTCTAAACCAGCCATCCCACTGGTTTCAGCCGTTAACGAACTTGATCTTTCGTTTTACATAAAACGACTAAATATCGAGTTTGGTAACGATCGAACAAAAATTGCGACCGCTAGAGCGTTAACAGACACATATGTAGATAAATATATAGATATTTATATATATATACAGTTTTGAACGGCCCTCATTTTCGTCATCTACTAGGTAGGATCCATGGACATGGAAAATGGCCACCCTAGGATGCAGTACTCGGCGTGGAGTGCTCCCTAGGACGTAGCCCGGAGTAAAACTGGGCCACCGATGTGTGAGAAACCTGGTTTGTTGCCTTATAATCCGTAATCAAGTTAGGGTTTTTATTTTGACATTAGGTTTGTTTTTGTTCTTTGTACGGACTGGCAGAGCTCTTATATTTACTTATTTTCTGTTACGGAGTTGTGTTTTATATTTGGTTATTTCTATTACTTTTAGCAGATTTCCCTTAAGGGAAATCAGCTATTGAGGTCGTACTCATGACGCGATTTTCGAAAAATTTCTTCAAATGTCCATCGATCCTACCCAGGAGATGACGAAAATGGGGTCGTTCAAAACTATATCTATATCTATATATATATATATATATATATATATATATATATATATATATATATATAGACATATATATATATATATATATATATTATATATAATATATATATATATATATTTGTCTGTTAACACTCTAGCGTTCGCAATTTTTGTTTAATCGTTACCAAACTCGGTATTTAACCGTTTCATGTAAAAAGGAAGATCAAGTTCGTTAACGGCTGAAATCAGACCAGTGGGAGGGGGGGGTTTAAAGGGGGGATTTTCAAAAATTCGAAATATCTCCGTTATTATGCATCGGATCGTACAATTGTATAGAACTAATCTTATTGCACATTAAATTTACTATAAATAGTTTTATATACATTTATTCTGTATCTTGAATATTAACCGAGATATTTGCATTTGTATTCTGCGTGTGATCGCTATGTTCGGACTTTCCGCCGAGAGCTCTGGTGGCCATTTCCATAACTATTCGTCCCTCGTGAATAGGTTTAGAGGTTAGGTTAACTGTTTTTTGGGGCTTGAAACTACTGGGTTATTACGCCCTAAATAATGTTTTAGGTTTAGAGGTTTCTTACTACTACAGTTGTTATTAGGCAGATTTCTCTATTGTAAAACTTCACGTGGGAAATCTACTTAGTTTACGCAGCCCCTGCGTGACGGACTTTTTTTTCTTGTGTATTTTGAAGTAATATTATCTTTATTTTATATTTTTTTATTATTATTTTTCAAAAAATCTCAAAAAATTTGACCTGTGTGGTCAATCTTAAGGGTGTAGCGAGCCCAAATGTATAGACACTGTTTATATGTATTATTTTTTTTATGGTTGTAATGTATTTGTTAATGGTGTATTTGATGAATTGTAATAAATTATCGCAAATAAAAATTTTATATAGGATCGATGGACATTTCGTCATTAGTACAACCTCAATAGCTGATTTCCCTGAAGGGAAATCTGCTAAAAACAGTGCTAAAGTGAAAATTCAGTGATTTTGTTAGGTTACACTAATGGAACACTATGAGACTGGGAGCTGGGATCAAAAACTGCAACCATTCACGAATGAATAGCTCTTCGAAACCTAAAAGTCTTTTTGCAGGTTTCCTATAAGGGAAATCAGCTATTGAGGTTGTACTCATGAAGCGATTTTTGAAAAATTTTCACTCGATATTTAAACGTTTTATTTAGTAAAAAAACAAATTCGATAGTGGCCGAAATCTGTTTCAAAAATTCAAATATATCCACTATTATACTTCGAAACAAAAACTTGTATAGAGCAATTCTTATTGAAAATTTGATGTACTACAAATGTTGTTATATATCATTTCCGCACTATTTTTATATTAACGGAGATATGTGCGTTTTTTAGTTTTCACCGTTGAGTAAACCCCCATGTCATATAATAAGCTGTTATATCAAGAACCGTTTACAGAGCTTGATATATGAAAATGTGTAGTATGAAGATACCATCAATTAAGATATTTCAGTCTTGACTCGAAAGTATTTATTTTATCTATACTGTTATCTATTTTCAGTTCAACACTAAAGTTCACAGTGGTTAATTGCTGAAATTGGACTAGAAACAGAGGAGTTTAGAGGGAATTCGAAAATTAAATTATCTCCGTTATTATAAGTTGTATCACAACATTTGTATTTATTGTATTGTAATCTATTTTGGTACACTATTAGATGCTCTACAATTATCCTTCTATTTATATTTTGTAGCTTAAATATTAGGCGGGGTATTCACATTTTAGCAGATTTTCCTTAAGGGAAATCGCCTTATGACGGATTTTCAAAAAAAATTTTCAAATGTCCATCGATCTAGTAGATGACGAAAATGAGGCCCGTTCAAAACTGTATATATATACTAGCTCAGATACCCGGCTTCGCCCGGGAATTGATTTAAGGCTAAATGGTGACGGTATTTTTTTGGCAAGGCTTTACTTAGTACAATATTTTGACATTTACCCGTCCCACTGTTTAGGGTTTTTACCCGTTGTTGGCATTTGTTAATACTAAAATTAATTCTTTATATAAGACTTCACTGTCCTCCATATTGTCATACTTCCCGTCTCTTGTGCATTATGCATAGATTTCAGTTATTAAGGACCAAATATTAACATAGATTTGAATTAATTTTACCAGGTGAGGTACCTCATAGTTCAAATTGGAATGAATTGTTGAGTATATCAATATTTTTTACGCAAATTATTTGCTCCACACATTGTCCCTGGAGCAATGTATAAAACAAAAGTTAACCTAAATAACAAAGTAAACAACATTTGTTATATGCATGTTTTTCAAAAAACAAATAGACAATGAAATATCGCGAATTTTTATTCCAGGCCTCCCTTATAACTCCCACTCCCGTTCTAACCTAAAAATGTTAATATAGCTTATAATCATGGAAGAATTAATGCTAATTCACACACCGAGTTTTGCTAAGTTCGGTTCAATCGTTAGTGCCCAACAAAATTGTTGGCTCCCGCTTTAGATTTTAGTGTATATCTCGTTTATACTTTTCTATACGACAATAGTAAATATAACAAACGTTACTGAAAATAACAAAATAAACAACTTTTGTCATGTGCATGTTTGTCGAAAAACCAATAGGAAACGAAATATCTCTACTGTTAATTTCAGGCCTCCCTTACAAACCCCACTCCTGCTAGTCCCTAGGAATTTTGGTATGGCTTATGATAATTAAGGCGTCAACACTAATAAACATACCAAGTTTTATTTAGTTCGGTTGAGTCAGTTGAGCCCAATAAAATTAATGACTTCCGCTATAATTTTTAGCTTATAATTCATTTATACTTCGGTATACGACAAAAGTGTATGTAACAAAAGTTACTCTAAATATCAAAATAAACAACTTTTGTTACGTTCATATTTGCCGAAAACCCAATAGGAAACGAAATATCGCTATTTTTAATTTCAGTCCTCCCTTATAACCGCCACTCCTGTTTGTCTCAGAGAATATTAGTATAGCCTAAAGTTTAATTTGGGGTAGTAGTAATATACATACCAAGTTTCATAAAATTCGGTTCAGCCGTTTATGCGTGAAAAGGTAACAAACATACACGAAAGAATCTAAATGCAGTTATGGTGTCTATGACATGTGAAACGAAAAGTTATCGTGAAATTTCGCGAAAAAAAGCCATGTACAGACAGAGGTTACAAGTTTATATATATATATATATATATATATATATATATATATATATATATATATTTGTCTGTTACCGTTCTAGCGGTCCCAATTTTCCTTTGATCGTTACCAAACTCGATATTTAGTCATTTTATGTAAAGAAGAGAGATCAAGTTCATTAACGGCTGAAATCGGACCAGTGGGAGGGGAAGGGGTTTAGAGGGAAGGATTTTTGAAAATTCGAAATATCTCCGTTACTATACGTCGGATCGAAAAATTGTACAGAATCAATCTTATTACAAACTAGCTCAGATACCCGGCTTTGCCCGGGAATTGATTTGAGGCTGAGGTGGTGGTATTTTTTTGGCAAGGGTATACGTTGCACAATATTTTGACATTTACATTGACATTGTTTAGGGTTAATACCCGTTGTTGGCATTTGTTAATAATAAAATTAATTTTTTATTTAAGTCTTCACTGTCCTCCAAATTGCCATATTTCCCCTCTCCTGTGCATTATGCATAGATTTCAGTTATTAAGGACAAAATATTAACATAGATTTGCATTAATTTTTCCAGGTGAGGTACCTCATAGTTCAAATTGGAATGAATTGTTGAGCATATCAATATTTTTTACGCAAATTACTTGTTCCATACATTGCTCCTGGAGAAATGTATAAAACAAAAGTTAACCTAAATAACAAAGTAAACAACTTTTGTTATGTGCATGTTTGTCGAAAAACAAATAGACAAAGAAATAAATTTTTATTTCAGGCCTCCCTTATAACCCCCACTCCCGTTCTAACCTAAAAATTTTAATATAGCTAATAATCATGGATGAATTAATGCTAATTGACATACCGAGTTTTTTTTTTTAAGTTCGGTTTAATCGTTAGCGCCCAATGAAATAGTTGACACCCGCTTTAGTTTATTGTAAATATCGTTGTTTATATTGTTTATACTTTGTTAAAAGACAAAAATGATGATGACAAAAGTTACTCTAAATAACAAAATAAACAACTTTTGTTAAGTTTATATTTGCCGAAAAATGAATAGAAAACGAAATAGAGCTATTTCGAAAATCGCTTCCCATCGGCAGGTTATTGAAATTGACTGGAAAATTACTCATTTCCGTTTGTATTTATATAAACATCGCGAGGAAAATCTGCTTAGTTTACGCAGCCTCTGCGTGACCGACTGTTTACTTCCATGTATGACGTAAAGAATACTGTCATTGCGGTAATTTACAGTTTCCAATTTCTACGGATTATTGATATTAACCCTCCAAAATCCATTTCTGCTTGTTTCGGAGTGGCGTCTGAAAGTATCTAACATAACTCAAAACGTCCGTCACGCAGCTGCGTAAACTGAGTATATATCCCACGTGCATATACAGGAATGTCATTCTTAACATCTATTTAAAAAACAGATGAATAAAAGGGTAAATAAATAATAAATAAGTAGCTTGAGTTACGAGCAAATGTAAAAACAACTTGACATGATTGGTTCTGGTAGCATTTTGAGATTCCACTCATAATAACGGCGATTATTTTGGTTTTTAAGAGCTATACGCATTTCTAAATCAAACGAGGGAGATTTTAGTTTTGTAGAACGAAATCAACTTTCAAACATCTACCAGTTGTTCTCCATCGCACCATACTTTGGAAACTACAATATGAAAAGTTATTTTTAATGAACGATTCATATGAAAAACCAAAGTATAAAACAATTTTATAACGGTGATTCCTTCTATCTGACTGATTCTTAAAGCATACTTTTCTTCTCCTCAGTAGCCTTTCTTTTTCAGACTAATCTATAATAACGTTCAAAAAGAGGCATTTCATCAAAACCACCTAGATACATATTAATGATTAAAGGTATCTTAAAAATGAGGGCCTTTCTATATTTTAAGTGCTAATGTGAAATTCTGTTATTTCAGGTAAAGAATTTTTCTATTTTACAGGATTAAAGTTTGCTAGAGTGAATAATCGTTGAAAGGTTTTAACCGGGACAGAGACTTTGAGGGCTGTAAAGAATTTTGACATACCAATCCATTAATAAACGATATATATTTTACTCTCTGAATCACTCAAAACTGATTTCCTCTGGGTCCATCCAGCAAGAGTTTAACAAGATTTGTGGGGGAGAGAGAGAGAGAGAGTGAGTGAGAGAGAGAGAGAGAGAGAGAAAGAGTGTGAGTGAGAGAGAGAGAGAGAGAGAAAGAGTGTGAGTGAGAGAGAGAGAGAGAGAGAAAGAGTGTGAGTGAGAGAGAGTGTGAGAGTGAGAGTGAGAGAGAGAGAGAGAGTATGAGTGGGGGTTTACAGAGGGCTGAAATCATAAAATGCACATATCTCTGATAATAATCAAGATATGAACATATACCAAAGTTTATAGAACATTGCAATTTCAATCAGATTAGTTCTATACAGTTTTTCGATCCGCCGCATAATAACGGAGATATTAAGAATATTTGAAATTTGTCCATGTAAACCCTAATCCCACTGTTTGGGGGGGGGAGAGAGAGAGAGAGAGAGAGAGAGAGAGAGAGAGAGAGAGAGAGAGAGAGAGAGAGAGAGAGAGAGAGAGAGAGAGAGAGAGAGAGAGAGAGAGAGAGAGAGAGAGAGAGATCGGCACAATATCCACCGATGCACTCCAAGTAATAGCGGAACAATTACCTATTGGCCTTGAACTTCAGTGGCGTCCCCCATCCCTGCCATTAGAAGAGTGGCCATGGAAGAATGGCAACGCCGCTGGGACTCTTCAACCAAAGGAAGATGGACACCCCAGTTCTTCCCACTTGTCAACCAAAGAATGAAGGCCACCTGGTACGTTCCAGACTTCTGGACAACTCAGATAATCTTAGGGCATGGCGATTTTAACGCCAAACTACATACATTCAAAAGGAAGGAAGATCCTAAATGCAAGTGCGGAGAAATCGAAGATGCACGCCATATATTACTGGACTGCACTTATTATACAAGAGAAAGACTAGAATTAGCAGGAGAATTCTCCCTTCTTGAATGGCCTCCAACAGCATTAAAAGAACTTTTTGAAACCAAAGACATTTTTGTAGCGTTTAAGAAATTTACTGCTAATGTATTAAATAAAAAATAAAAATAGTAATAAGTAAATAAATAACTAAAATAGTTTTAAACAAGTGTAAAGTAATAAATTAGATTTAAAATGTTATAGACATTTATTAGGAATAAATTAAAATATTCCACTAAACAGAGCTGCGGCATTCCAATTGCGGGCCCCCTATTTGCTGTACTTATTTTATTAATGCACAAATCTCGTCCTTGGTGCTTAGAAAGCATCAAGGAGCAGTTACCACAGACCTATTTAAAATCCCGGATATCAAAATTCAAAAAAGAAATTGGAAAGTACCGCTTGTTAAGGGCAGCCTTAAGGCAAAGTGGGGGCAGAGAAGGAGATAAAAAAGAGAGAGAGATCTAGATGCTCTGAAGTTCGAAGGTACCACCACTCCTACTCTAGTCTTGTTAACAATAACCTGTTACATCATGAAGCTCTCTGTTTGAAGCTAAAAGAAAAAATAAATTGTTGTCATTGAATTTTTATATCTTAAAGATGAATGCAAATACGTGGAAGGAAAGCTGCTTAGTTTTGGCAGCCCCTGAGCGCGATGTACTTTATTTACAAACTCCTTCTGCAAATAATTAATAGTTTCAAATATTTTTTTTTGTTTGTGTGAATGTTATGTTCCCGGGTGGTGATAAAATTTCATTTTCTAATACGAAACAAATTATTATATTATAGTATTATCATAGAAGTGGTTCTTTATTTGTTAGAATTGCTAAACAAAGGGGAATATAAGCATTACAAAAATACGTCAAACACAAATAATGATTTCTATATAAAACAATTAGTTAAATAAAATATTGCTTCCTAAGTGTTGCGTTATCAGGTTGCAGTAATTCTTGTGGTAACTATTTGGCATAAATAAAGTAAAATGCACTCTTCACTGAAACCACATTACGGACTTTCACAAGATTTAGGAGAAATCAGCATAAACTTACCTATAACAAACCCAATCATCATTGGGCAACACCTCACTTCCTTATAATTCTACAATATTACGATGAAGAAGCAACTAAATCTTTAATCAATCCAAAATACGAAATTTCAACATTATAAGGCTGGTCGATCTAGATAATTTTTCTTAATGGAAGTCATTGCGGTTGTACTCATGACGCGATTTTCAAAAAAGTTACTCTAATACCCATCGATCCCACCCTGGAGATAACGAAAATGAGGTCCGTTCAAAATTATATATATATATATATACTAGCTAAGGCACCCGGCTTCTAACAGGAAATCATTTGATGTGTGAATGATGGTGGTATTGTTTTTTTTTTTTTTTTTTTTTTTTTTTGCAAGTGAGGGTCAGGGAGGGTACCTATAGAATAGACATTTTAGTTTTGAAGAATAAATGAAAATAAGTCCCCCTCCAATTTTTGCATGTTTGTTAAAAAAGACAATAGGAAATGAAATATCTCAATTTTTCATTCAGGTTTCCCTTATAACCGCCCATTCCTGTTCGTTCTTAAAAACATTAAAACATTACTATATATAATCAAAGAGGCATTATTACTAACCCACATAGCTAGGTTAGTTAGTTTAGTTTAGTTTTTAATTAAAATTCGGCGTCCTTCCTTCGCTCACAGCGACCCCTTTGGGCCTGTGACTGGCTTGCGGTGATCCTACTCTTAAGTTAGGTTTACTCTTTTATCTTTAAGTCTTTCATCTTTTCTTTCTTATCTCCTCTCCTACTATCCCTGTCCTCTCTTCTTTCGTCTTCTCCTATCCTTACAACCCACTCGGTACCTCCAGTTGCCGGGTCACCCACAACCTTAGTTCTATTTACCCCCTCACCAACTCACAACACCCCCTTATAATAGAACATCAGAGTGTTCAGTAGAAAGGGAACTTTCGGGACAGCCATGGCAGGTCACTCTGTCTCCCAACCGCCATCTAATTCCCCTGGATCTCCGATTAAAAAAAAAAAAAAAAAAAAAAAAAAAAAAAAAACTAACCCACATGCGGAGTTTCATTGAGTGAGGTTTTGTCCTCTAAGTAGGTACTTTAAAATTGTTCACGCACGCCAGAGTGCCAGTTGCCGTAAATTAAAAAAATAAACAACGTATGTTATATGCAAATTGACCGAAAAACCAATAGGAAACGGAATATCGCTATTTCCCACGTGAAGTTTTACAATAGATAAATCTACATACGGGTAACATTAAACACCACCCTGAATTTCGTTTGAATAAATACATACGGAAGCGAGAAGTGTTTCAGTCAATTTTAATAGCCTCCCAAAGGAAAGCGTATGAATTGTGAACAAACAGGTATGCCAACCACTCAGAGCTGTACAGCTAAATAGAAATATTCTTCACAGGAAAGAAAAACAGTTACTCAATTATATCTGAATATAACATATTAATTTTGTTGAAAACTAATTACTAGTACTCTAGTACTGTAATTTATTCAGCTCGGCGAGGTTGCCTGACTTGTTTGTTTTTCAATTCAGACGCTTTCCGTTGTAGAGATTATAAACTTGTAAACTGATTGAAAGATTTCTATTACCGTTTGTATTTATTCAGTTAATATTCACGGTAGTACCAGTATATAGAGCTATCATATGTAATACTTCGTGAGGGAAATCTACTTAGTTTACGCAGCCCCTGCGAGACGTACTTTTCTTACCTGAGATACCAGATTCCTTCACCCTCCAACACCTCAAAAATGGTTAAAATAATGTTTGGTAGAGATCAAATAGGAGCAGTATTTCCAAGGACGTTAACAGGCTCACCCCTTCAAAAAAAACTCACACATACGTAGACACTTGGAAATGAATAGACTTCAACTGATGGTAATAGTTAGTCACACTGCCATACAATTATGAAATCCTGTATATTTTGAATTAGATAAAATATACTAGAGCTGTTGCTGGTATGAAAAGAGAGATGACCTTTATTGCAGAGTTCTTGCCTCCATGTTGATTGCATCTGGTTGAGGAAGCTATAGTTAGTCAGCCATTAACACAACCGCTTATTAATGTACAGTGTTAGGAGTGGAGTCCTATGAATAACAGTGAGGAGTAACAGAGGTAAACTAAACCTAACTCAAATACTAGATTCCTGCAATTGAAAATATTTACCTAGTTAGAAATCTGCTATTGAGGTTGTGCTTATGACGTGATTTTCGAAAAAGTTCCTCAAATGTCCATCGATCCTACCTAGGAGATGACGAAAATGACACACACACACACACACACTCACACTCACACACACATATATATATATATATATATATATATATATATATATTTGTCTCTTACCACTCTAGCTGTCGCAATTTTTATTTGTTCTTAATAAAAGTTAATACATAAGCTTTTCATACAAAACTAATGTTCGAATTTGTTAATGGCTGAAATCGAACCAGTGGGATGGTGGGGAGGTTTCGATGGAGATTTTTGAAAATTCGAAATATCTCCTTCATTATTCGTCGGATCCAAAAATGTTAAAGAACCAATCTTGTTAAACTATTGTTGCTCGATGTATTTTTTCGTAACGTTTTACTGATTTTAATCCCATATATCGCATTTGTCCAACGTCCTTACAAATTTTCTTAATGTGCTTTGCTACTGCTGGGTTATTGAAAAGAAGTCCAATTTCTTTAATACTAATACCAACAAAGTATCATTCAATATGAAAATACACCAGCAAAGACCAACTAAAGAATTTTAAATACAACCCAGCAATAGCAAATCACATTAAAAAAATCTGTAAGAAACAATGCCGAATTAAATATTGATGAAATTAACAGTGTTTTTTCTGCAGTCGGTGAAAATTTTTGGAGAACTCCCGTTCACTTCCATTAATACACAAATTAATTTACAAAAGTTTTAAATATACGTTTTTCGTGAAGATTTAAGCCACGGAAGAGACGACAAAAAACATGAAGGGGTAAGGTTCTTTTTTTTTCAAACTCTGCCAAAATTCTTAGGATTTATATTTTACAATCATCATTTTATTTATTACGTTTGATTTATACAAACACGGAAGTAGTTGTGGTTACAGGAAAACCTGTGTTAAGTATTTTTATGATACTACAAATTTAAAGAGATAAAATTGTTTTGTTTTTTTTTAAAATAAAGGCAGACAGGAAAAGGTATGATTTAAATTCTTTATTCAAAATTCAATATATTATTCATTACTATTTCTGCTTGTTGTGAGGGTGACAAATCAGGCTGTCAAGAACTAAATTTTGTGGCTCCTAATAGTTTATTTTTTTAGAACGCTTGGCGCATTCAGGAATTTATATTCCCATCTTCTGATACACAGACAATAATGCTACAGTAAATAAGGAGTTTGATCTAAAGGTTAAAAAAATACATCACAGGTCGTCAATAATCAAATCTTTAACAATAAAATGTTTTAACAACACCTTATTAAAACACAATAAATTAAAATGTGCATGTTTATCTAAAAATAAAATTAATCACAAATTTCAAATTTATCTTACAAAAAAAGAATAGATTAACATTTACCGCCAGAGTTTATAGTTGTCTATATTGTTTTAAGATAAATTTGTAAATTGTAATCTATTCTTTTCTAATAACAAATGAGGTATTGTATATGGAAACATTTTATTTTTAGAGGATTGGTAGTTTTATTTATAGATTTTATAAATGACTTGTTACCTATATTTTTAACTTTTAGATCAAACTCCTTATTTATTGTAACTTCTATTGTTTGCAGAAGGTGGGAGTGTAAATTTCTAAAAGCGCTAAGTGTTTATAAAAAAAATACATTATGAGGTTCCAGAAAATCGAGTTCTTGATAACCTTAATATATTTTATTCAATTTCATTATTTTGTATTAAAAAGTCAATACGTTCATCCTAAACAAAACACTGTTACTGAAAATGGAGTTAAGGGCAAATTTTTTTTTTCCGAAATAGCTAATCCTACAGGGTAACTTTTCTGGACTAACAGAATAGTAATTTTAGTTATGAAGAATAAATGAAAATGTGTTATTAATCTATTCCCCTCCACTTTTTGTGACTCACCGTTTTTGAATAATCCACACCATAATCATAGCATTTATTATAATTAAATAATATCTATAATGAACATATTTCCCGTCAAAACCAATCCGGGCACATATAGTTTAAGCATAATTTTGTACATAAGATTATATCCTTAATAGTATATCTCAGAATCAGTGAAAATCACTTCCAGTAATGCCAGCATTTCACAGGAAATAAGTAAACTCAATTAACTAATTTAGCCTCCCGTCGACGTCTGCTCCCGCATCAACAATTATTTCCTTAAATATTGATAATGATATCAAAATATTATTTTCATAATTTATCTACCTGATGGAGTTAAATAATAGTGGAACTCTAAAAATAATTTCATTTATATCCAAAAAGCTAGATGTGGGGAGAAGATCGCGGTCCACCTTGCTATCTCAGTAATCTTTAAACAATCATATCGATTTTAAACGTATATTGTCTTTTGTCATAATGATATTACCATTGTTATGATAGTACATATTTGTTTTAATAACATCAAGATATCGGAATATAAATAATATATCACCAGATCCAAAGAGTTTGATTCCCTCTAACTTTCGCTATCACCTCACTAATCCGAATCATAATTATTACTATCTTATAAGGCTAAAAGATAACATCATTTGTCATAATATGCATTTATTAAATACACTTGAATAAGCACTAATAAAATTAATGACTCCCTCTAGTGTTAGCGTATATCCCGTGTTTATTTCATTTTGCTACAAAAGTGAACGCAACAAAAGTTACTCTAAATAACAAAATAAACACCATTTGTTATGCACATGTTTGCAAAGAAACTAATAAGAAACGAAAAATAACAATTCTTCATTTTCGTCTTCCCTTATAAGTCCCACTCCTGTTCGTACATAGAAATTTTAATATAGCTTATAATCAGAGAGGTTTTAATACTACATTACCTACGGAGTTTCGTTGAGTTCGGTTAAGCCTTTTATGCCCATTAAAATTGTTGAGTCCCGCTCTAGTTTTTAATATATACCTTGTTTATACTTTGTTATAGGAAAAAGTGAACATAACAACAGTTACTGTAAATAAGAAAATAAACAATTTTTGTCATGTGCATGTTTGTCGAAAAAACAATAGGAAACGAAATATCACTATTTTTAATTTCAGGCCTCCCTTCAACCCCCACTCCTGCTCGTCCCTAGAAATATTAGTACAGCTTATGCTCATGATCATGGAGAAGTTAGTGCTAATTCTCATATCGAGTTTTCTTTAGTTCGGTTAAGGCTTTTATGCCAAATAAAATTGTTGATTCTAGTTAAGATACGACAAAAGTGTATATACAAAAACGACAAAAGTTACTCTAATAACAAAATAAACAACTTTTCTTATGTGCATATTTGCCGAAAAACCAATAGGAAACGAAATATCGCTATTTTTATTTTTAGGCCCCCCCTTATAACCCCCGACGAACAGGAGGTCTCAGAGAATATTAATATAGCCTAAAGTCTAAGTTGGGTTAGTAGTAATATACATACCATGTTTCATAAAATTCGGTTCTGCCGTTTATGCGTGAAAAGGTAACAAACAAACATACATGAAAGAAACAAACTTCAGATATCGTGTCTATGACATGTGAAACGAAAACGTATGAAATTTTGAAGAAAAAAAAATCAATGTACAGACAGAGGCTACAATTTATATATATATATATAGTGTTTGCAGGCTACACCTGGTAATTGATCTCTTGAATAGGTAAACCTAATTTTCTCGAGACTGGACAAGGACATTCAGTGGTTTTCCATTGCCTTCTGCATCAAATCGATATTTATTTCCTTTATCTAAAAAGGAAGACCAAGTTCAGGGAGGGGAGGGGTTAGAGAAAGGGAATTTTGAAAATTTGAAATTTCTGCGTTACTATAAATCAGATCGAAAAATCTTAAATAACCAATCTTATTGTAAATATTGTATAAAAGTATAAATGTTGTTATATACACACTTTCTTAATCATGAATATTAACCGAGATATTCCGATTTTTTTCCCCAGCTTTTCTTTCATAAACTCTTTTTGATCTACGAATTTTTACATAAATAAAGAATACATATGGGGAAAGGAATCACTAGTGTGTCATACCAGCAGTTCGTAAACTGCTTGGTTAACGCAGCCCCCGCGTGACGGAATGTTAATGTATATATCATTGTAATTGTGATACAATTAATTTTCGACTCATCGATTTAATAGTTGCTGATATTGAGTAGTATTGATCTTTATTGAAGGATGTACAGCTGATTGTAGATCATAAAGCCATAGTTGTGAAATGCAGGCCGGGGGTGGATGGAACTGGGGAAGGGAGAGCACTATATAAGAATGGCTGCTCTTCTCACAGCTATCTATTCACCAGTCAGCGCATCTTGGCGGATTAACATGAAAACCGTAAGTAGTCAACAAATCTTACAAAATGCATTTCTAGGGTGCATTTCGGCTATTCTTCTCTTCTAACAAAGCTTCTTTTTTGAAGGGTGGTAGCCCACAAGTCCGCCTTTTCTACTAGAATTACGTTCGCGCTCTTTTTTGTTTTGCAAAAGGCTTAAAGTTGTTTTGTTATACTCAGATAAATAATGAAATTCGAATCAAGATAACACCTTCAATATTTTTGTGAGTTGAAAAATTTGAGGTATACGATCTTACTTTAAAAAGTCATATAATACAAATGTATATATCAAAGTTTTTCAGAGATTGTTTGGTGAAATTGGTATTCAATAAATATATTTTTTAATGATTAACTAAATATTTTAAAAAGTTTGTGTCAGTACTAAAGTAGCTGATTTTCCTCAAGGGTAATCTCATAAAAGCTAATACCCTCTTATAAACTGAAATAAATAGGGTTCCTTTTTATTTAACTTTTAAGCCCATCGTCTACTTGCTAATCCGGTATTGTCAAATTGTGTCCACTTTTACCACCAAAGTTCAAAAATACCTTTCTAAATATTATTAAAACTGCATCTTCGTTGGTTTGTAACAACAGGTCAATGATTGAGAAGAATTGCTCACCAATGTATATGTTTTTAGTTTAGTTTTTGTTTACATATATATATATATATATATATATATATATATATATATATATATATATAGTGTGTGTGTGTGTGTGTGTGTGTGTGTGTGTGTGTGTGTGTATGTGTGTGTGTGTTTCTTCTTCTGTGGAAGGCTTGTGTAAGAATTTTATTTTTTCTTCCTCAGGGCTGTAAACAAGTGCTACAGAATATATATTTCATATTACTATTTTTGAATACAGTGTAGCTACCAAGACTAAAATGCTTTAAATACTAAAATGCATCTACAATGTACTTATGGTTAGACAAAACAAACTGATTGTAACCTTCCTTAATGTTTTATATCTGGAAATATTGGCCTAGACTAAAGCTATCTTTCATAAAGATTAAGCACAAGTCTCAAAAAACACATGGTCGAAAACATCAATGTGATTCTATATTTTATTTATTAATAGTTCTTAATACTTTAAAAAATATCAACGAAACTTTAGTGGTTAAAAATCATAAGAATGTTAGCAGCATTTTTCTGATTATGCCAAAGTCTAGAGGTAATGCTTCAGAATTGTAAACTATAGATATGAGATTTAGGAAGGTGTGTGGTGCATATTATAGCTACTAAATATTACTCAGAAAATCAAAAATATGTGTAAACATTCCTAGTGTCGAACCCTCGTAAAACGGTAGTCAGTCATGTAAGACTGGCGTTGCATTATTTATATATTTCGAAACTCCGGAACAAGGGTGATATCGCTCGAAATAAAAAACAACAAAACAAAATATTGTAAAGATAAAATAAATCTAGAAAATAACTGGTGGAATAGAAAATAACTAAGGACAACAAAACACAAAAACAGAATTAAAAAATGGTAAAATAGAAGTTAACGAAGATACTTTACAAAAATAAGACTGCAACGAAACTAAATAAAATACGGAAAAGAACCAACTAAAATATAAAAACTATTTACAAATAAATAATATAATTGGTCAAAATAAGTTTTAAATATTACCAATTAAATAAATTAGAAAACTGATTAAAAATTGGGCAAATAGGCAGATGTACAAGAACAATATACTAAAAAATAACGAATACACATTTTAAAAAATGTTATGTGTAAACTAAAAAGAATACTAAAAAATAAAAATGTAAAACATAGATTAAAAATATAATGTCTCTGGTTTAGATTTTTTGAATAGAAGATTATAGACTTTAAATGGTTGGGAATAGTTTCTATGAATAGACTCCCCTTTGCCAGTAGTCGATGTAAATCGTTACATTAACATTCCAGATTCCAAACTCATGCTGAATAATAAATATCATAGTGTAGATTATGTATAGCCTGTATAATAAGATATGGCTGTCTACATATTTTTAATAGTCAGTTACAGAAGACAACTCTGAGATCTCTCTGATCTGTGAGAGAAAGATCTCATTTTGGAGATGGCAGTGGCTAGGCCTAGCGAATACAGAACATTAAAAGACACTCACAAACATAAAAACCGAGAGAATGTGAATCCAAACGCATAATAATACAGAAATGCTAACAAAATTTAAATCTGGATTCTTATTTTCAAATGGTTTACATTTTACGATAACATATAATTGTATACAAAACGTACCGACGTTCTTCATATTTTACCTCGAAACTATATGTTTTCATAAGCACTTTTGTAAGTTGTCATCGAAATCGTATCGGAGCCCCTTGGCATCAGTTATAATCATTTTATCTACCTTTGATCTTTTTTCGTTTTTTGTAAAGAGCAAACAGGAAACATTAAATTGAGTGGGAATGTAATACGGAAGAATTATGCCAACAATAGATGAGGAGAGATAGCAGACGTGGCTAAAATAACGGGATATAATTATTTAATAACTAAATAATATCAGTATAGTAGGTTTTGAGATGGTTATCGAGCGGAAGCTATGCGGGTTTAGCATTGAAGGGGCTGTGCTATAGACCTCCAGTTGTAATGCTTAGGCAACTTGTAACGACTGTTCAGCTCACATCTTTTATATATATCGTATATATATATATATATATATATATATATATATATATATATACTTGTCAGTTACCGTTCTAGTGGTTACAATGTTTGTCTTAATCTTACAAAACTCGATGTATAAGTGTTTCATGCAAAACTGAAGACCAAGTTCGATAACTGCTGAAAAGGGAACAGTGGGAGTGGGGCATTTCGAAAATTCAAAATATCTCCGTTGTTACACGCCTAATTGAAAAAAAATTATGAAACCAATATTATATCAAATTTGATTTTCTATAAAAGTTGTTATTTACAAGTTTTTACTGTCTCCAATATTAACCGAGATATTAACATTTTTTTTTAGATTTCAGCCTTTGAAAAGAGAATCTGCTTAGTTCACGCAGAACCTGTGAGTCGGGCCTATATGTGTTCTTTTTTAGGGAATTCATGTAATGCAGCCATTTAGTTCAATTTCAGAAATATAAAACACACCAAAACTATAAAAATAGTTAATTTAATTATTTATAAAAGTGAAATCTTTGATTGACAAATGGATTCTCCGGTATCATTATCCTGGTTTGTTCAAAGTGATCCATATATATTTCTGCATCTACAAGTCTTCATCATTGTGGGAATACTTTTCTTTTTTTATATATACATATATATATATATATTACAACTTTAATAAATGGTACATTACTCAAAAGTAATCACCCTCAAGTAGTTTCAGAAAAAAGAAAAAAGAACATAGGGATATGATTTGAAAAATATTTGAAAGTAAGGCTTTATGAAATTCAAACGATTAAAGTATTGTTCTTGTGATGGTAAGCAATGGGGGAACGAGAATATTCTTCTAGCAGTACATAGTAAACTATTTTTTTTTCCTCGGCGCAATAAACCTTTAATGGTTTCAAAACCTGCTAATCACTACCTGACGAAAATATTCCATGAGAAATTTTCAAATCTCCATTCACGCGCGGCCAAATCCTTTCTCAGCAGCTTACAGCTCTACAAGATATTAATTTTCTCACGCCTTCTTGAGTAAATCAGCCATTTCTGTCATCACAACCAAATTCCTAGTTCGACCTAGTCCATAGTGGAGGACTGTTCGTTCGGAACACGTTTGACGGTTGTTTCGGTCGGCACAAAAGTCAGTTTGACAAACTTCTTTAGACAAACGTCGTTTGAACTGAATATCTTTTGAACAAGGCAGTTGTCTTACATTCCAATCGTTCCAAAGCTATTTTGCGTTGCTGATGAGTCCACCATATGACGAAAACTATCTACACCAAGTCCCACTTCTAACACTGAAACTTGACTGTTACAGATCTGTTTCGGGATGTAATTTCAGTGCGTTGACATGTTTGGGATGACTTCGTTTCGATCTTTAGGATCTCTTCAGTTAGGCTATATATAACATGTATGTTCATAATACATCGTGTTTTGTATACAAGAAATGTAGTTCATAAATTTGTTCTTGAAATTAAAAAAAATAAAAAATAAAGAAAAGAAAAGAAAACCAAAAAAACAAAAACAAAAAAATGAAAAACAAAAAATAAATAAATAATATACATAATAAAAGAACAAACAATCAAAGTGATGAAAAATTAGTATGCATAATAAGAAAAATCGAAACAATCCAATAACATGTTAATTTAACTTTATTAAGAAAATTATGCCACTCACTCTAATGCATTATTCTTGATGTAGGCGTTGAAAAGAAAAAAGAATAGAAGGAAGACTTAAAATATTATTTTTTAAGTACGGTGTTTAAAACGTCCGCTGTTTCTATTAAGGTTTTAGAAAAATGCCTAAATACTAATGGGCATTTTTTAAACAAACTCTTTGGATCAATTGGCCATTGGTCTCTGTTTTATATATATATATATATATATATATATATATATATATATATATAAATGTGTGTGTGTGTGTGTGTGTGTGTGTGTGGGTCTTTTACCGCTCTAGCGGTCACTATTTTTGTTAATCGTTACCAAACTTGATACAAGCGTTTTATATAAAAAGAAAGAGTAATTTCGTCATCGGCTGAAATTGGACAAGTGGGAGAGGGGGAGAATTTAGAAAATTCAAAATATCTCCGTTATTATACGTCGGACCGCAAAATTATCTAAAACTAATGTTATTGCAAATATAATTGTCTACAAATGTTGCTCTATACATATTTTACCTGTCTCATTAATATTAACCGATATATTTGAATTTTATATTATTCAGCTTTCAGTAAACCCCCACTCCTACGCCCCTCATATTTACATTCAGCTGTTATAACATGAACCTCTTTATTCTAAGCTTAAATACCAATTATTATTTTCATGAGACCTTTATTAAGGGAGATACATACGATAACGTCAATAATTAACATTTTTCCTTCATGTCTCGAAATTGCTTATTTTATGAATGTCATACTTGATATTTAACTGTCAGTCAAAACTAAAGATCATATTTGTTCTTGGTAGAAATCGCACAAGGAATGAGAGGGGGGGTTCGAGTGGTGGAATTCGAAAATTGAAAATAACTCCGTTATTATGATTCAAATCTAATAATGTTATGGAATCAATCTTGTTAAAATATTGCTGCTCTACAATTGCTGTTCTGTATATTTTTTCCTAACTCAAATATTAAACGAGTAATTCGTATTCTTTGGCTTTCAGTCAGAATATGTTGGTATATAAGTAATGTGTCAACCAGCACGTGAGAAATCTGCTTAGTTTACGCAACTCCTGAGTTACAGACTAGTTATATATTGTTTTACTACTAAGTAGCTGCTTCGCAATTAGTAACTACATAAGTATATTCAAAAATCCTTTTTTTTTATACTTCATTAAAACTAAAAACTACTTTCTACTCCAAGTCGAACATCGGAAGGCCTTGACACTGGAGGGGAAGATGATCTGCCACAAGGAAGAGCTGTAAAGTTCGTGCTTTATAATTTCGCCCCCGGGGGGGGGGAGTGTATGAAATGCCGACGTCACTAGAAAGGAAGAGGCTACAGGATAAAGGTTAATAGCAGCTCCGGGATGGTTCATGAGGTCACGGCTCCATTACCTCACTACACATCGCTGTCATTACAATTCACACATACACTCCATCATGAATGGCTGCTCTGAACCAATCGATGAAACAAACTATCATTCTACATTTATATGAAATTGTAGGCCTTCATTATTGTTGGCTCATTAAATATTAATACTTTATTTACTTAACAGGATTTCCCCTTAGCAAAAGAGTTCAGCTTATATAATATTTGTTAGTTACAATGTTATTATGAAAGATAACAAAAGTAAGTAACAATAATAAACTAATGCATTAATTAAAACATAAATAAAAACACTTCCATAAATAAATAAATGAATTAATATAAGACAAATTAATTCAACTATAAAAACAAATAGGTATTTTCCTTATTGAGGTTATAATCATAATGCGATTTTCAAAAAACTTCTTCAAATGTCCTTCGATCCTACAGTGTGTTTTTGGGTGTGTGTCTTTTAACACTCTAGCTGTCGCTATTTTAGTTTGATCGTAACCAAACTTCATATTTAAATGTTTTGAGCTTAAATAAAGATCGAGTTCGTTAATCGCTGAAATCGGATGAGTGGAAGCTAGTGATTTAGAGAGGGGAATTTTGAAAATTGCTAAGTAGCGTAAAACCCATCTTATTGCAAATTGAATGGTCTATAAATGTTAATATATACATTTTTTTGTATCATGAATATTAAACGAGATTTTGGATTTTACAGTTTTCGGCTTTGCGTAAGCCCCCACTCCTACGTCATATTAACAATAAGCTGTTATATCCTGGTACACTTCATTGCAAAGTTAAATAACAAATATTGTTCTCATTGAACTTTTACTTCTCGGGGTATTTGTGAATACGTTATGTCGGGACATCATCAATTAAGATTCTCCGTTCTTTACTCGAAAATGTTTATTTGATATATATATCATACTGGATATTTAGCCGTTCCATCCAACACTACAGATCATATTTGTTATTGGCTGAAATCGGACCTGAAAAGTTTGGTTTTGAAGGGGGATTAGAAAATTCAAAATATCTCCGTTATTATGAGTCGGATCGGAAAATGTTACAAAACCAATCTTGTTAATCTATTGGCGTTCTATAATTGTTGTTCTATGTGTTATTTTTATAACTCAAGCATTAAGCGAGTTATTCGTACATTCTTGTTTTCAGCAGTCAGTAAGCCTCCCCCCCCCATCCGTATACTCATTAGTTGTTTTTTTTTTACATATAATTAGAGAATATGTGGTGAGATTGAGATCACAAGTGTGCTGCACGTGGGAAATCTCCTTGGCTTACGCAGCCCCTGCGTGGCGGACTTTTTCATTTCCAGTAAGTTACCAATCAATGTGTTCGAAGAGATGGGCCTATAATGGGTTACATATCCCCAGTTTCACGACACCTCGGACTAGAAATCTACAGCTCTCAGCCCATGACAGCCAATATAGAGTTTCTTAGCGGTGAAAAAATTCGGTTGAGTAGAACTAAATGATCCAGCTCCTAAAAGTTATCTGAATGAGACGTGTTAATGGGCTGAATCTTAATAGTCACAATTAGTATTACCTTTCTTCCTTATAGCCTCAGGATCTTCCGGGTGCTTGTAATAATTGGCTGTTCTGTTAGAAATACTTTTCCTGCTTCCAATTAGGTTTCTCCTATTTCATCACTATATGTCTCTTTAATCCAATGGTTTATTATTTTAGGTAAACGTTGTATAAATAATAAATATTGTTTAAGACAATTTCGGAACGTAGACCATATATTCTTCATTTTTGAGTATAGTCTTTCATCCTTTCCTTGACGAGTGCAAGGACACCGTTACATCTTTTTAGCAGATTATCATTCTAGGGAAATCAGCTACTGAGGTTGTACTCATTTTCCAAAAATGTCCATCGATTCTATCCAGGAGCAGGCGAAAATGAAGTCCACTCAAAACTGTGTATAATATTTATGTCTGTCAACTCTCAAGCGGTTGGAATTTTTGTTTAATAGTTACAAAATACTATATAAAACCGTTTCATTAAAAATAAAATACCGTTAACGACTGAAATCAAATCAGTGGAGGCGGGGTTTAAAAGGGGTAATTTCGAATATTCAAAATATCTCCGTTAACATGAAATGTTGCAAAACTAATTTTGTTAAGCTATTGATTTTCTACAATTGTTGTTCTATACATTTCTTCGTGTTTTAATGTTAAGCGAGTTATTTGTACTTTCTCTTTTTCAGCCTTTATTAAATACTCACTTCTACAAATCGGATTTTAATTTAGAAACAGAAAGGTTGTCACGCAGGAGCTGCGTAAACTAAGAAGATATCCCATTTGTTAGAATAGCACAGTCGTAAATATATCTTACCACATATTCTCTAATTCTACGTAAAACAACGGATATTTTTAAATTTCAAATTCCCCCGCTCTAAACATATTCCACATCTTTAATATATATAGGCTCGATAGACATTCGAAGATGCTTTTCGGGAATTGCGTAATTATTATAACCTGTGTACCTCATTTCTCTTATGGGAAATCGCTAAAACATATTGGGAGAAGAGATGAATAGTGTTTTATTCCAGCCGGTGAGAAATCCGCTTAGTTTACGCAGCCAGCTGCGTGGCGCGTTTATTACTCATAAGCATATTCATTGGTGCAATGTTACCCAGAGTACAAAATTTGTATCAATAAATTGAAATTACAATAAAAATTGTACGTGTAATTGTTATGCCTTGTACACGGTGCTTTTACTCACATTGGGTGAGAGGTTACTGGGTTAACTCAGCTACAGCAGCCACTGCACATAAATATGGCTGATGGAAACCGCATCTTCTTCCAAGTCCGTTGCCCTTTCGGCAGTTTCTATTCGCGGTTAGCAAACCATTACTCAAAGTGAAAGATCGCCTAAGAAATAACAGTTCATTATCTATAATATTACTTAAACTGTTGTAACAGCTCAAGTTAAAACATTTCGTCTACAAAACAGTTTTACAAAACTAACATGAAGTACGCGTACAAGCCCAAATAAATAAAATTATTTCCTTATTAGAATTCGTTGTCCCCGAAGATTCCATACATTGTGCCCGTCTGTCCAATCATGTCACAGTGTTGTAATATTGTATATTGTGTATATGTATTGAGTTCACGGAAATTGGCGACATTCTGTATATGTACTCGACAACACGTACTATCTTATGTTATTTTTCAACGTCGTTTTTATGATATCGCTCTCTTCAAAGCACGGTTGGCTAAGGATTTTATTTAGCGATTCACCTTTGGATGAATTACAATGCTAACCACGACACTAGGTTGACTAACGCTTAAAGACCAACGCCTTACCTCAAATGGTTGTCAAGTTATATAGTTCCCTGCAGTATGACATAGTACGATGAGTAGATGTCTGCAATAATGTAAACTACCTTAGACCAAAGATCGTGGTTGGGAAGTCTACCTGACAGTCATGCAAAAATGTATCAGTTGCTTCACATTAAATGCATCCGTTTCTTTTATTTTCGGTTGGCAATATAGACTTTTCAGATAATTAGCCACCCCCGAGCGAGACTTGAGGGATAGGTTTTTACATTGTATATGACCAATTCAACCCCGTTAACCAAGGAGGGCCTGGAATGAGTTGTATCTAGTAGACTGATAGCCCCATTGTACGAGGAGGGTTAGTTGACTTTGTCAGCCTGTCGTCCCGAGGGGCTGTCAGACGTACATACATTTTTGACTTCCTCTGATCCAAATGCACTTCGACTCTAGCGCTAGTATGGAGTTCGTGAACTCCTGTTCTCCCTTGGCGATAATCGGACCTACACCTATTTTTACCTGCAGCTTACTGCAAGTAGTGGTAGTTGTTACCACGCCCACCGGGCGTCACTAACGTTATACGCTTATAGTGCACTTAAATAGCTTATAGCCATATGATTTGACATTGCCAATGAGGTTCATTATTATTTTATAGGCTGGCCATTAATATTATTAAATATATTATTTTCCTGTTTCAGATCGCTTGCCTCATGTTGGTAGTGGGTTGTGCCGTCGCCCAGTTCGGGCAGAGGGATCCCTACACTCCTGCTAATGTCATACCAATCCTGTCATATGTCAACGAAAACAACTATGACGGATCTTATCAATACAGGTATGTATTAAAAAGTACTTAATCATATTACAACTATTTTCTATATTCTATTTATACTAGTTTGTAACATTAAACAATATGTATGGATTTATCAATAATTCTTTTCACTATTGTGTTATGGTAATGTATTTGTCCGGGGGAGGCCCGGGATTATAAGGTTACCGCGAATATAACACACTCAGCATCGTGAGGTGTATGAATAAAGAAATAGCTACAGCCACCATAAAGCAGGGAATACGTCAGTCATTAAAGTGGTCACATAAACTCTTCACAACGCCCTCTGCTGGTAATTCTTCATCAGCTGTTGATCAGAAGAATTTAATACATTCTATTCTTCAATAATATTATTTTATTGAGTCGTATTTCAATAAAGTACGAACCTGCATTTATTTTCCGCTGATCCTACTTGCTGCTTAGTCTATTATAAAGCCATCATATTGATTTATTTATGGTTAACCGGAAATGCAGAAAGAGAGAGATATAATTCGCTTCTTATTATCTTCTGATCAGCTAGCTTAGCAGAGCAGTTACACATTAACAATTACCAACAGCAATTCGAATTCCAGAAAAAATAATATATTTTGGCGCTTTTCCATTATTGGGTTAAATTTATTTTATTCTTGTTCTAGAGTTAGCTAAAGTGACATTAGAAAAACAGGTTCATTTCATGTGACGTAAAAAGTACTGCGCAAATACTACAAATCAGTAGTTAAACAATTATTAAAAATTGCACCACCAATAAGTGGTTTCCAAGAACCACTGAAAACAAATAAAGCAATCAAAAATGATCCTACAATTTTTATACTTGTATTATATCTTAATTTAAGGCAGTTCATTAAAGTGTTTTACTTATTAATGCCTTCAAGGGTAAAAAAACAACTCGAAATATAAACCAAATTGGAGTATAATTATAACTAGAGTACAGGGCAATTAACTATAATATACCTAACTTTAAAAAATGTGGGCGGGGGGTAAAGAGATAACAATATTTTACACTAGTTTAGGTACATAATGATTTCTCACCCATGGTAATCAAAAACTTGCAAACTTTCACCATGCCCAGGCTTAAAGCAATAAATGCCATATTAGGATTCTTCTAAAAGTGATGCAAACTTAGAAAAAATAAGTTTTGATATTAAAAGTAGCAGCAGAATCCCTAATGTAATCAGATCCAAGTTCAAAATCAGAGGTCATTATTTGAAATAAAATCACAATAAAATCTAGCTTGGACTCATATAAACCACTTTCATTCTAGCTGTCAGCTACGGAGCCCTTCCTGCTGCTCTCTCTCTCTCCGTCAGCATATAGTTAGCTAGAACATTATAGAATCACCTCAGCAATACTTGATTTTCCAAAAATCTTTGCGTTACTTATATCCAATTAATCTGATATCATAGCAAGTTGCAATCGGAAAAGGAACAAATTTTGGTAATCAATTATCTCTTATCAGGTCGGTTATCTCTTATCAGCTATTTTTTATAGGTCTGTATTGAGTGGATTACTCCTCGTGTCAATACTAATACCTTTATCTCAAATAAGATAGCGGTTTCCAATGAGCAATAGCTGAAAATAATGAAGAAACCAAAGCATCGCTCTGTAGCTTGAGGAGTTTTCCGAATTCAAGAAACAAAAAAACACCATTATCACCATTTGACATTAGAAAGAAAAAAAAGTTCGTCACGCAGGGGCCGCGTAAACTAAGCAGATATCCCACGTAAAGTTATACAATAAAGAAATCTCCATACGAGTACCGAACAGTTACGGAAACGGCCCAACAAGCTTCCGGCGGGAAAGATTAGAAGCGGCCAAGCTCGTCCGTTACACTTAATAAAAATGCAAATATCTCGGTTAATATTCAATATAGAGAACAAATGTATATAACAATATGTATAGTAAAGTTAATTTGCAATAAGATTGGTTCTATACAATTTTTCGATCTTACGTGTATTAACGGAGATATTTCGAATATTCGAAATTCTCCCCTCTAACACACGGTCTTAGCCGTTAACGAACTTGATCTTTTTTTTTTTTTACATAAAACGATTAAATACCGAGTTTGATGACGATGAAACAAAACTTGCGACCTAGCGAGTGTTAAGATCCATTAGAAATACCTTCTTCTTCAAGTTCTTTCGTACTTGAAAAATATTACACTGCGGTGCAATTGTTTGCTAAAAATGATCTATCGATGGATGAAACCAGTTACTTTTGATCAAATGGCAATAGCTGGATTCTGTTCTCTTATTCTTCGGGTCAGAGACATTATAAACTCTCCGCGTTGAAGGCACTATTAACAAGTTTGTTTGTGTTTGTTGCAAGCTATGAAACTGGCAACGGTATCTCAGTCCAAGAAGATGGTTTCTTGAAGAACGCTGGCAACCCTCAGCTGGAAGCACAGACTGCTAAAGGCAGATACTCGTACACAGCTCCAGACGGGCAGATCATCACAGTGACTTGGTATGCAGATGAGACTGGGTTCCACGCAGAAGGTGCCCACCTGCCCACGCCTCCGCCAGTCAGGGCACCTGCTGGCTTCCGGGGAAGGAAGTGAATTGCATGAATGGAAGCAGATTTCATTAAGCGCTTTCAGACATTGTTGATCCCATCGACCGTAGAACCTCTTTTTTTAAAACTTTTGTTTCTTGAGAAGTCTTCATTTAATTTTCCTTCATTTTTATTCAATGGTTCTATGCTTGTAGAAATAATTTCTGAAAGCATTTAATGTGTGATACCTCATCTGGTGATATTTGATTCTTATTTTTTATATTGTAAATAATGAATAAAGTTTTATAGAAAATTGCAAAAAAATCATTTTGCGTCCACTTTCCTTCCCTAAAAATGTTGAATGCTATAGCTTCGTGATTGGATTTATACCCAGTTGTTACTATGGATAACAGGCTCATGGTCAACAGTTTACTACATTCAAATAGTTAGCCAAATTAAAATGACACTATATTTAAAACATTATTGAACACTGGACCGAAAAAAAGGAAATATTCTACGCAAATGACTAATTAATAGATATATACATATGTTGGTTAAGATCAACGCAGTTGTCTCATTGTGTTTGTTCGTTCATACTTATATATGATGACTTTAAATATGGTCCATTCAAAATGTTAGTATGTATATATATATCAACATCGGAAGGATAAGCAGGTCAACCACCTTCATTTATAAACATTCTTAAATGCAGGGTACTTTTGGGGCGAACCTCCCCCTTTTCAGTGCGCTGTGACATAGCAAATATATTTATATAAAAAAGTTCAACATAAATAATTAATATAAGCCAATTAAAAGGTAATGTCAACGTATTAAAAAATATAAAAACAATTATATATACAAACATTTAAGGTAAATCTTATTAAAATTGGATCTAAAACAGTTTCCAGAGTTGAGAACGTGACTAAAATAATATAAAAATGTGTTCTAAATAAATAATTATTAAATCGTCCATACAATAGAATGAACAAGAGATTGAGAACATATACTAAGCTATAGCTGAGCCCTATTGAGCCGACATATCCGGCGAGACTGGGAGCCGACTCGGGCAAGGGCAGCTACTGCAGAGGACGAAGCACACCATCCTCACCCTTAACATTAATACTATTGTCATCCAACATGTCCATCCTGATCCAGATATGTTCCACCGGATCCATTTGTCACCCTTTGCCAAGGCATTCGAGCATCTCGCATTAGTTTCGTGGCCTTCTTTCAAGACATGCTTACTTACTGGAAAGGTGTTCTTTTTCTTTGCACCTTGACTTCCTATCCTGCGTATGAGCTGCCGCAAGAAATTCGATACTCACCTGATCTAGTGGATCGACCGCATGCTTAATTCTTGGAAGGAGTTGTTTAGAGAGGTTTGACATTCTGAGCATATGTCCGGATGGGTACAAATCAGAACTACCCTCAATAAGTAGGGGGAATGTGCTTAAATGCTCAAGGGAAATTTGCTAAAACGAGAAAATACCTGGCTTCGTGTTCTATAGAATTGCTAAAGAATGTTACATATTAAGAATATTATTAATGTTTAATAACCAATAAGCAGGAATAAAAAATTATCTCCGCACAAGCAAACCTCTCCAAACTAAGAACTGCCCTCAACACGTGCTCTATTAAAAAAAAAAAAGATAGCATGATTATATTGTAGAACGAGTGAAACACTCAAGTGAGCTTATCGATCCAAAAAAAATCATATGATTACGTGGCAGAACTAGTGAAACACACCCAGTTCGGCTTTGGTCGTGAATGGTGTCACATCAGCTCCGTGTTAAACCTCTTTTGCAAAGTTCTGAGTGGACGGATCAGCTTCATTTTTGTCACAGAGCTACAATTCATGTCAAAGCATTGTCTTCCGAAGTTTGAAGTTGATAGAACAACTGTGGACGGACTTATAAGTGAGTAAAAAAATAAGTATTTTTCATAAGTTGAAGCCGTTATCTCTGCTAGAATCTACCTGAGTGCTTCCCCTCCACTCCCTCTTATCGGTGTCGCACCCTTCTTTAAGGTCAGTTATCTCTTATCAGCTATTTTTGGTGTGTCTGTATTGAATGCGTTACTCCTCTTTTCAATACTAATTCATTTTTCTTAATTAGGATGGCGGCTTCCAATAAGCAATTGCTGGAAGCTATTAATAAAAATAATGAAGAAACCAAAGCATCGCTCAGTAGCTTGAGAAGATTTCCAAATTCAAGAGAAAAAAAATCCTGACATTAGAAAGAAAAAATACTACATTAGAAAGAGAAATTCAATTTCAAAAAGGGAGCCATGGAAAAACGTTTTTTTTTTTTTAATTTTTAATGTACCAACTTCTGAAAATGAAAAAGTGTCTCATAAAGTGGTAGCTGGTTGTGAGGAAGTTGGAGTAGCTTTACCAGAACACGTTATAAATTATTGGAGTAGGGAACGGGTGAGAACCAAGGCCTGTTTTGGTATTATTAAATAACCAGAGTTGTAAAGTAGCAATCATGAAGAAAAATCATTAAGCTTTATCAAACGACAGACCAACTAACCAGGAGAGAGAGCAAACAGAAAAAAAGGAAGATAACGACTCGAGGAAGAAACGAGGACTGATTGAAGAGATTTCAGTTTCGGCCAAGATCTACTTCATATTCTACTTCAGCCTTTCCCGGAACATAGCAGACTTCATGGCACTACTTACTTCAGTCGTCGGATACTTCACCCAAAGAAATAGATGGCGCCTTAATGAAGAAAGATGAACCCTTTCATTATGTAATCTCCAACTTTTCAAGTCTTCCTTGAATAACAGCTAGATCAGACAGAGAGAAGACTAAGTAATTATTTGGAAAATGTGTGGAAAGATTTTAAGTTTTAACTTGAACACTAGTTCCTTCCTCTATGCGACACAACCTATATTTATATATACTGCTCAAAAATGAATAGGGATATTGGCTGTTTTGTGGTATGTATGGGGCCTAGCATATTTTTTTTTTTATTTTTTATTATAAATATCATTAATATTTATTAGAAATTATTGTCTTTTTTCCCCTATAAAAAAGAAATTTAATTAAGATCGATTTAATTAAAATTAATAGGATAAGAAAAAATAACCAATATCCCTATTCATTTTTGACTAGTATATAATATAGACTTTTTGACTGTCCTTTTTCTCTTTTTTATAAGAATATTTACTAATTTAAATTAAGGAAACATCTTTTATTTATTCCTGGTATATTAAAGATTTATCTTTGTGGTTCTCTTCCTTAACTCGTAAATGTAGGTGGAAAATATGAAATATCTTGTTTCATATACGCTTTCTCTTTTTGTTGTAGGAGTAGTATATACATAGGATCTGTACATTGATGCACAAATCAAATGTATTCTTAATTTATAATTTTTATGTCACCAAATTAAATTAAGAAATAGTCATTTATATATGCTTCTTATTTATCAATTTTTGTTAATATTTTAATATCATACCTATTTTTAGCTCAAAGCACAATTTACAATTATATTTGAGAGCAGTCATTATACTTAACATTTGGAAACATTGTATGTGAATCTAGTTATAGGTTATTTGATATCTTAAATATTACATGAAAATTTGTTTTTATCCCAAATTACGAATTTGCAGTAATGTTCTAGAGATTATATTAGAATTACTTATTAAGTATTCATATCTCCGTCACATTGTTAAAATGGCTATAGTTAAATTAATGAAGAGAAGTAGAGATTTTTATAGGTTGAGGACTGTACATTTTTTTATATAATTATAAGAAGGCATTAATTGTTTTGGTAAAATGCTCAATTTAAAAAAAAAAGAAAGTATATTGTGCATCGAAATATCTTAAAAGGGTTTATAAATGTTTACGTCATACATTTATGGATATTTTAATGTATTAATTACAAATTCATGGATATTATAATGGAATATTTATTAGTACATTATACATTTACTCTTAAGATATTATATGTTTGTATATTATTAATTTAATCATACTATAATGGAGTATCATTTTTCTATATATGTCTATATATTATTCATTTAAACATATTCAAACAAAGTATATATTAGTGTTTTACATTAATCATATTATAAGCGATTTTACATGCTTAAAACATACATTTAAGTTTATTTTAGTAAATTATGCATTATTCATATTATGAGGTATTATACTTGTGTATAATGTACATTTAACCATATTATGAGGAAGTATATTTGTAGTATATTATACTTTAATCATATTGAAAGGCATTATACATGTTTATATCGTACATATAACCATATTTTAATGAAGTATATTTTAGTATGTAAGTAGAGGATTGTTGGGTGTAAACTAATGAATGGTTTCTTAATTATTCTTCTTCAGTTCTTAATGTACTTTATCTAATTTTTTATTTATTTATTTTTTTTTTATTTTTTTTTCTGAGTCCAGCGAAACCTCTGATACTAACAAAAAAGAAATTAAAAGACTAAAAAGATAGGCTGGTGTAGGTAACACCTGGCTATGCCATGAGCCCCCTTGTGCTATACCAGAGGTATCATTAGAAGGGAATCTAATTTTTCTAGAATCTAATTTTTCAACTTATTTGTTTTTTTATATAGTCTTTACATCCACCCCCCCCCTTTTTGGTCATAGTCACCTGCCATGACAGAGTATTAACCTGTCATACAGAGAATATTATGTTTTTTGTTTTCCAGAATAGTTCACATATTTGTTCACTTCTTTTGTTTGTTCATTGTTCAGCGCTGAAGAAGGGAATCAATGGTGCCCGAAACTGTAAGCACTCCAAATAAAATTCTTTAAATGAAGAATTAAGAACCCATTTTTAGCCGACACCCAACAATCTTCTACAAGCTTGCTATATCCAACGGCTAACAATACAACTAACGATTATATTTTAGTATATTATACGTTTAAATCTCCGAAAATGAGAAACTCTAGCGGCATCTTGGAACAATCTATTCTATTCATTGATATACACGTTTCCTTCTTTCCACCATTTCTGCACTATCTCTTTAATTTGAACAAAAACTCAATCAATTTCACACTGTTCTCAATTGAAAAGTGATTGCATTTTTTTTATGTTTTTAAATAACTCGCGTTCATTTGGCTGAGCTACAAAAAGCCTGAGATGGGCTAGAAATTTCTCTATATCCGTATCACTGATATACTTACAAGGAAGATATAGCTTCAAATAATTTTGTTTAGCAGTCCCGAAATCTTTCGGTAGTTGTCCCTTTCTTATTTTCAGTCCTCCCTTCAACTCGTCCAGGGATTTGCCAGCAAAGTCCTTCTTCTTCATAATCTCCTTCAAAGACTGCACTGCGCACCGTCCAGGAAGTCTTTTCTCATTTTCCCTTCCCTTCGGTTCTTTTTCTCTATCACTCTTTCTCGAAGGGGAACCTCGTAATCTTTGAAGATATTCTTGTTCCTATTTGCAAAACCATAAGCCACTGCTTGGACCAATTCTCTTGCAAGTATTTCAAAATCTAGTGAATTTTTCTAGAGCATCCACTACTTTTGGGTCTGCTTTCAGCTTAAAACATTTAGCACAGCTTGCTCCTAAATGTAAGACATGATCAGGATCTGTGGATACTTCTTCAAAACTACTCCTGCATTTATGAGCATCGAATCCTGCCTTAGTAAAAATAATGAATTCAGAGTTTTTTTAAATCATTTTCAAATATCGGGTCGTCCTTTTTTATCCCGTGCTCCATTATTTTCCGATACGAACTCAAATACTTTCCTAAAATGAAATCCCCTTTTTCCGTCTGTGAGAGCAGGTTATCGAGGGAAATCTTCTTGTCCTTTCCTTTCTCGCTCTCTCTGTGCTTGGCTTGGACAAAGACAGTTTTCCACTATCCCACACCGTTTTCATTGTAGAAGCATTTGAAGACGACGTCGTCAAAATCGCCAGTGTCATTCGTATTTTCTGTGGGGGAGGGTCAAAGGCATCGTCTACCAGAACAGCTCCCATAATATTGAAGACATTAAAAATAAAATCAGATTGGAGTAGAGAGAGTAAAAATTTCATTTTTAAAGTATCAAATCGCTCATATTAACAGCACTCAGTCCATAAATACATATGCAACCAATTTTACAATTCTATTCAGCAATTTTCATGAAACACGGAAAAAGTCTTTGGCGTTAGGAAGGTGGAAGTCTAAATTCATAAATGCCAATAAGGTTTTAGGACCAAAATCATTATTTTAAGCAAAAATTTGTCTTTTCTTTATTTTTGGATAAGTCCAATACTAACGAAGATATTAACAATGGACCAAAGCTGAAGAATTGCATTTGTCAATTCTTGTTTCTGTTTTTTACTTAGTAACAACTCTCTCTCTTTCTCTCTCTCTCTCTCTCTCTCTCTCTCTCTCTCTCTCTCTCTCTCTCTCTCTCTCTCTCTCTCTCTCTCTCTCTCTCTCTCACACACACACACACACACACACACACACACACACACACACACACACACACTCTCTCTCTCTCTCTCTCTCTCTCTCTCTCTCTCTCTCTCACACACACACACACACACACACACTCTCTCTCTCTCTCTCACACACACACACACACACACACACACACATATACTCTTCCTCTTTTCAATCATTTAATTGCAGGTATTACTATTTTCCTTGGAAGTGGAAGCTACTAAATGATAAGCTGGATGTTATTAACTCTCAGTCCTTATCATCAGTATATACATTAGGGCTTACCTCTCTCTCTCGAGTGCATCACTTGGCTATTAAGTAGGTACGATTATATATTTTAATGCATTTCATTTATTTTGTTTTGCAATTATAGTGTAATAATGTTGGCTCAAAGAGCTCACTGAGATAAATCAACCAAAAAGTAAAGTAATTCTGATTTATTTATACGTATTTTTTTTGTTTGGTGTGGGGGGAGGAGGGTGAGAAATATATACCTATTTTATTTTTCTTGGCTTAAGATAAGCATGGAACCAAATGACAAAGTTCCAACGAACACAACTTGCTTTTTGGTTGATTTTAACCTCTTTCAGTCTCACTCTAATATTCATCCATCTATCTATTTCTCATTATGAAACTCCTAATTTCCTGTAATTGTCAGAAACTATTGCTGCAAATAGCTCTCGATATATGTTCTATCATGAAAAAATATATTGCAAAATAATTCTAAAAACGGGTTGCAAATTTATCTTGTTTATTTTCAGCAAGGCACTTCCTCGATCCTGAGTATATTATATCTTTGGCATTTGGTGTTTGACACATAATTCCTTCAAGTTCCTCCTCACTCTATCCGTAAGTACTCACTCACTCTCTCATGTTATATTACGAATAATATATTATTTTTCTTTAGAATAAATAATATTCTTCAGGTGATAATAATGTTTAGTAATTGGCATCTCAACTCCAACCCTTTGTGACAATAAGAAATAAGCTTTTTATTCCTCTCTAATTGTGAAATATTACAATTTCCTGTTCCAGATAAAATTAACGAATATGAAAAAGTTGCCTTGAGCATAACACTGACAGACATTCCTGCTTGGCTTAGCTACTGGCTACTTCCTCTTCAAGCTAGAATGGGACCGAATAAGTTCCTGGGCCAACAAGGTAAGGCAACTATATACACAATCACTGATAATCACCAACCATATGTATGATACAAGCTGTGTCGCCTGTCGCTGGAGGATAAATAGAAATGACTTCCTGAAGGAATTTATAATTTGGCATTAAGCTACACGGGGGAGGGGTTTTTTCGAAAATTCAAAATATCCCCGTTACTATAAGTCGCATCAACAAATTGTATAGAATCAATCTTATTGTAAATGTAATATTCTATAAATGTTATTATATAGGTTCTTTCAATATCTTGATTATTTTCATTTTTAGCAGATTTCCATTGAGGGAAATCACCTATTGAGATAGTACTCATGACGCGATTTTCGAAATTTTTCTGCAAATGTTCATCGATTCTACCCAGGTGATGACGAAAATGAGGACCGTTCAAAACTGTATATATATATATATATATATTTGTCTGTTACCGCTCTAGCGGTCGCAATTTTAATCATTACCAAACACGATATTTAGTCGTTTTATGTAAAAAGAAAGATAAGTTCGTTAACGGCTGAAATCGGACCAGGGGGAGGGCGGGGTTTAGAAGGGAAAATTCGAAATATTTCCGTTACTGTACGACGGATCGAAAACATGTATAGAATTAATCTTACATAAAATTAAATGTACTATAAATATTGTTATATACATTTATTCTCTATTTTGAATATTAACCGAGATATTTGCGTTTTTCAGTTTTCAGCATTCAGCAAACCCCCACATCTACTGATGTTACATATCAATACTCGGTTATGTAATAATCCACATCATTCGAAACTTAAATACCAAATATTGTTTTCAAGAGACATTTATTATACGAGATAGACGCAAATATGTTTTGGTGACCGCCCCCCCTTCTTAAGTTTTTGGACTACTTAAATTTGATTGATTGAGATAAAAAATATTTTGATTCATTATAAATTACAGTACTATTTATAGTAAATAGTTTCCAATCAAATTAATACGTTATATTAAAGAAATTGTTGTTCCTTTCTTAGAACTGTTTGTTTACGTTTCAGTGTTGTGTTACCGGTATGTAGATTTATCTATTGTTAAGCTTCACGCGGGAAATCTGCTTGGTTTACGCAGCCCCTGCGTGACGGACTTTATGTAGTTTTCGGTCTTGATAAAATCCTTAGTCCCACCCAGGCTAGAAAAGACTGGTAACTTGTAGATAACCCGTCCCAATTAGTATAGTTGCCATAGTAGCAAAAAGTGAACAATAATGAAAAGTAATAAATAATAATACTTTACATATCTCATTAGAAATAATTAAGGGAGCTACATTCTAGTGAACAAAAATATCAAATGAGGCGGGGGGTGAGCCAAAATTTATAAAATCACTAATCCAAATCATAGAATTATCATATATGTCTAAAAACATCATTTGTTAAAATCAACGTAATATGCCTATACCAAATAAACATTAATGCACATTTAAATTCACGTCCCGAGATTTGTTCAATTCGGTCTTTTTTGTCCATTAAAATTCTTGATCCCGCTAATGTTTTTAGGGTATATCTAGTTTATACTTCGTTATATGACAAAAGTGTGCAGAAGAAAAGTTAGTTTAAATAAAAAAATAAACAACTTCTGCTGTGTACATGTTGGCCGAAAAATCAATAGGAAACGAAATTTTGGGATTTTTTTTTTTTTTTTACAGGACCCCTTATAATTCCCACTCCTTTTCATCTCTGAAAATATTAGTATAGTCTAAAGTCTAATTTGGGTTAGTAGTGATTTGCATAATTTTGAACGGACCTCATTTTCGTCATCCCCTGTGTAGGATCGATGGACATGTGAAGAAAATCGCGTAATGAGTTCTACCTCAAAGCTGATTTCCATAAAATATTGAGATAATTAACTAGAATTCTAAAATATCCCAAATCTACCATTGATAATTTATTAATAATGTTATGAGAGAAGAACCAAAATGTTTAACAATTATTTTTTTTTTTTTTTGATTTTCCAAAATAGGCGAGAAGATTTCTGCTGAAGAATGAGAGGGCACTGGAGGAAGGTGAGAAAGAAGGCGACCAGTAACTAAAAGAATGGAAGAAGAAGAGGAGATGACAAAGTACAAGAGAAGAGCAGATACATCTGGGATTGAAGGCCTGTTGTACGAGGTGTACCTGTTGATGCTGGTAGAATGAGGTCGCCAACGGACAAGAGAAAAATTTGGACAAGCTCTAGACGGAGCTTAAGAAATACGGAGGAGGCTGGCGGTTTGGGCGACGTCGTCTTCAAATGCTGCTACATTCAAAACGGAAATGGAAAGTGGTAAACTGTCTTCGTCCAAGCCAAACACAGAGAGAACGAGAGAGGAATGGACAAGAACATTTCCCTCGATTCCCTGCTCTCACAGACGGAAAAACGGGATTTCATTTTAGGAAAGTACTTGAGTTCGTATCGGAAAATAATGGAACGCGGAATAAAAAAGGACGACCCGATATTTAAAAATTATTTAAAAAAAACTCTGAATTTCTTATTTTTACTAATGCAGGATCCCATGCTCATAAATGCAGGACTAGTTTTGAAGAAGTATCCGTAGATCCTGATCATGTCTTACATTTAAGAGCAAGCTGTACTAAATATTTTAAGCTGAAAGCAGACCCAAAAGTAGTGGATGCTCTAGAAAAATTCAATAGATTTTGCAATGCTCGCAAGAGAATTAGCCCAAGCAATGTCTTCTGGTTCTATAAATAGGAACAAGAATATCTCCAAAGACTAAGAGGTTCCCCTTCGAGAAAGAGTGATAGAGAACAAGAATCGAAGAGAAGGAAGACTTCCTGAACGGTGTGCAAGATGCTGAATTGAGTAGTGCAATATTCGAAGGGATTATGAAGAAGAAGGAGTTTGCTGGCATATCCCTGGACGAGGTGAAGGAAGAACTGAAAATAAGAAAGGTACAACAACCGAAAGATTTTGGGATTGCTAAACAAAATTATTTCAAGCTATATCTTCCTTGTAAGCATATCAGTGAAGCGGGCATAGAGAAATTTCTAGCCCATCTCAGGCTTTTTGTAGCTCAGCCAAATGAACGCGAGTTACCTGAAAACATAAAACAAAAAATACAGTCACTCTACAAGTCACAACAGAATGAAATTGATGGATTTTCTGTTCAAATTAAAGAGAAAGTGCAGAAATGGTGGAAAGAAGGATACGAATATATCAATGAAGGGAATAGATTCTTCCAAGATACCACTAGAGTTTCTCATTTTCGGAGATCTAAATGTATAATATACTAAAATATACTTCCTCATTATATGCTTAAATGTACGTTATACGCATGTATAATACCTTATAATATAATTTACGTATAATTTACTAAAATATACTTCCTCATTATATGCTTAAATGTACGTTATACGCATGTATAATACCTTATAATATGATTAACGTATAATATACTAAAATATACTTCCTCATTATATGCTTAAATGTACGTTATACGCATGTATAATACCTTAAAATATGATTAACGTATAATATACTAAAATATACTTCCTCATTATATGCTTAAATGTACGTTATACGCATGTATAGTACCTTATAATATGATTAACGTATAATATACGAAAATATACTTCTTCATTATATGCTTAAATGTACGTTATACGCATGTATAGTACCTTATAATATGATTAACGTATAATATACGAAAATATACTTCTTCATTATATGCTTAAATGTACGTTATTCATATGTAAATACCTTATAATATGATTAACGAATAATATACTAAAATATACTTCCTCATAATATGCTTAAATGTACAATATACACATGTATAATACCTTATAATATGAATAATGTATAATTTACTAAAATATACTTCCTATGAATATGCTAAAATGTATGATATAAAGATAATACTCCTTGTAATATGATTCAATTTATAATATACAAACATTAAATATCTTATTAGTAAATGTATAACGTACTAATAAATATTCCCTTATAATATCCATGAATGTAATGTATATCATAAATATTTATAAACCATTATAAGATGTTTCAATGTACAATATATTATTCTATAATAAAATATAATTTATAATATTCACCTGTTTGCTCCTTTCTAATACCTTGAATTGTAATTCATACAATTAATCCATTAAACTGTGATTATAATGAAGGAAATAAAACAATTTTTAAATATTCAAAGGAAAATGATTACTATGAAATATATAGTTCAATATGCCTTGAAATGGCGTGAGTCAAAGATTGCTCAATAAATTGGACCAGCACAGTCTCAGTTATATGAGAGCCTGAGACGTTAACTCTTTTTTGAGCAAGTACTTTCCACTGATTAAAGTTATTATAATTAGGGCCTGAATAAATATTAGATGGTGACATGCAATGTAAGTAATGTATCATTGCAGCTTTGAAATGCTCCTGATCCTTGAGTGGATCATCGTTATCACGGACATCTACTATATTTGGCATCACTAGAGTAGGCAAATGCCACGTTTCAGTATGTGGGTGAAGTACCCGTGACTACTAGAAGCTAATGGAGCCCGTAATCTGATCCTGATTATCACTGAAGCATAAATGCCTATCGCAAAAACCTAAATGCCTATTACTAAGGCCTAAATGCCTATCACTAAAGTCTAAATGCCCATTAATCAGGCCTAAATGCCTATCTCAAAGACCTAAATGCCTACCCATAAGGCCTCAATGCCTATCTCAAAGACCTAAATGCCTATCACTAAGGCCTCAATGCCTATCTCAAAGACCTAAATGCCTACCCATAAGGCCTCAATGCCTATCTCAAAGACCTAAATGCCTACCCCTAAGGCCTCAATGCCTATCTCAAAGACCTAAATGCCTACCCATAAGGCCTCAATGCCTATCTCAAAGACCTAAATGCCTATCACTAAGGCCTCAATGCCTATCTCAAAGACCAAAATGCCTACCCATAAGGCCTCAATGCCTATCTCAAAGACCTAAATGCCTATCACTAAGGCCTAAATACCTATCGCAAAGACCTAAATACCTATTACTAAGGCCTAAATGTCTATCACTAAAGTCTAAAAGCCCATTACTCAGACCTAAATGCCTATCACTAAGGCCTCAATACCTATCGCAAAGAACTAAATACCTATCGCAAAGACCTAAATACCTATTACTAAGGCCTAAATGTCTATCACTAAAGTCTAAAAGCCCATTACTCAGACCTAAATGCCTATCACTAAGGCCTCAATACCTATCGCAAAGACCTAAATACCTATCCCAAAGACCTAAATGCCTATCACTAAGGCCTAAATACCTATCGCAAAGACCTAAATACCAATTACTAAGGCCTAAATGTCTATCACTAAAGTCTAAATGCCCATTACTCAGACCTAAATGCCTATCACTAAGACCTCAATACCTATCGCAAAGACCTAAATACTTATCGCAAAGACCTAAATGTCTATCACTAAGGCCTAATTACCTATTACTAAAATCTAAATGTCTATCACTAAGTCCAGTTTCTCGTGGCTCGTCTGTGGCTTGCCCTATATTCCCATTCAAAAAACAGTCCATCTTCATCCGACCCGGAGGACCATTTTGTTACTCTAGCGGACTAAATAATTGTAACCTGGGGCTCAGGTTAGCCATGCGAGTTAAAGCGTTGACCTTTATCTCATATGGTAAACCTAGAGTGGCGAGTTCGATTCTCGCCTGGGCAAGGGAAATTATTTAGTGAAGAAATTCATTAAATAACGTCCTAAAATCCCACCCTGGCTAGAAAAGGGTGGTAACCTGTAGATAACCCGTCCCGATTAGCCTAAGTTGCAAAAAGTGGACGCTAATAAATAAATAAATAAAAAATAAATAATTGTAAATTATAATTGAATTACATATGTTTCTATTTAATAAATAAATAATAATAATAATAGTAAAATAAAACGTTTCGACCTCTGGATCAAGCGAACAGATGGGTTGGTGTTTATATGAATGCAAGGATGAATATGTGGATGGTTGGATTGATGGATGAACACGTTGTTGATGGAACAATAGCTCCTTCAAGCCAACCGCTCAACGCAAAAAAACGAACAATATCTGTTTACGAACAACTAAAAGAATGTTAGCTAAATCATTCGGTTGAGGTCTACTGCTCCAAGGGTCCGGAAGTCGGTCTGACAGAAACCTCCATAATTCATCATTCTCAAGGAATGAAGGTTTTTATCTCTGCTAACATCAGATGAGCTATTTAGCGAAATGAAAGGAAATTAAATTATACACCCACCTCTACTCGAGTGACTTGAGGCGGGTAATGTTGAAATAGCAAAAATATAAACTAATCCATTAATGTTTGACCTGTTTAATAGAATATACACACGATATCAAACATTAAATTTGAGCCAGGAGTGAGGCCGAGGAACTGATTTCATCCGCTGTTCAAACTTGGACAATTATATCCACATTTTATCGTGAAGGGGACCATTAAAAATCAAATTTTACATCAACGATTTTGATATTACCAAAACTAAATACAGATTTCATTAATGGTAGTTAAACCTTTATTGTATTTTGAAAATTTTATTGTTTTTCCGCGGAGTTTGAAGAATAAGTTAAAGTTGGTTACTAATCAATCTCTATTCACTCACAAATAACGTAAAGAATACAGCGGACATTACAGGTTATAATGATGGATAGCAATCATCATTATTAAGTATCATTACTGAGGTTGCCTTCATTGCCTGAGAAATATTTAGAATGACTTATGAATATGATTGTTATTCATTGCAAGGCTATTCTATGCACTATTCACTTACTGTCTCAGTATTTACTTTCGTGTTTCACGTTTTGTAAATATGACTTTTTTTTTTAATAACTCAACATACTGGTGGCGAATGTTAAACACAAAAGAAAAACCTCAAATGATTATAAAAACCATTTTTATTTCTCTACTAGTTTTATGACGCCCCCTAGGACCATCCGCTAGCCGTGCCTGACAGAGAATGGATCATAAGGTATGACGGGTCGTCAGGAGATTTATATGTCACGAAATAAAATTATTAGCTTTTCCTAATGATGTATGGTCTATATAGTTTTATTTAATTGAACATCCATTAATTCTTAGTTTCTAAAAAATTACAATACTGTTACGTTTATTACAAAATTAGTAATAATTATTGTTTATTAGAGTGGATTGCAAAATTAAACACCTATAAGGTTCAGAGATTTTATCACTGTCTATTTATTTAACAATACGCACTATACACTTGGTGAATATTCTTAACTAATACTCACAGTATGAGTATGCACTGATACATTCACTGTTCTTGTTATTACACAGTCCAATAACTCACTCACAATCACTGAAGTTCACAAAAACACGGCACTGCACTGATCTTCGCAAAGATAACGGCACTGCACTGTCCTTTACTTAATCATGGCACTATACTGTTTTTTTCATAAACATGGCACACGACTGTTCTTCACATAAAACTGCAAGATGTTTACTGCACTGCATCTAAGGCCACTGTTCACTAAAGCTGCACTAATGCACTGTTGATCACATGAAGAGAGCTGTGAACAAACAATGCTCGGGACGAGCTGAGCAGCTATGATAGTCGGGCGGTAAACTTCAAAGGGGAATTATCTAGACAAGTCGGGTATTGTCGAGAACGGGCTAGACCAACTGTCGGCTCCTTTGATCTACTTCGTACTTCTTAAATATTTGATTAACTCTGTTTAATTTTTCATATAAGTAGTTTTCGCAACAATATATGTAATTCACATGTTTAATCTTCGCTTTCTTACTGATCCCAGTTTTTATAATGTGCATATTTTCCTCTTGCTTATATTTATTTCTTTTTCTAGTATACTTCGTTTCAAATACTCAAAAACAAAAAAATGACAAAACCGAAATCAATTTTAAAACTTTAAATCAAATGTGCAGACGCAAGATGACGTCTTAAAAATGACATATTTCACAGAAATGTAAGTAACCCTCATGCACTGTAATTGAAAGGCACTAGTTTCAGAAAATAAAAAAAAATATTTTTCCACACCTCCCTAGTGTCCAATTTTTACAGTGTAAGCAGGAGTAGAAGTGCATTGCATGGAGTCGATGGTTGAATACTCACATGCTAAATTGTTTTCTTTATGAAATCACTAAATAAAATCTCCAACTGCACGCAAGCTAAAACATAATGGTAACCTATAGGTAATTATTCCCGATAATACTTCCATAAGCATGTACTCATGTTATCTATTGCAGTACGGAATACACAAAGAGATATTCAAAGTTGCTGGATGCATACTGCAACATCTGCTTCCTAGCTAACGTGTTAATTAGTAAGATAACGCATTCAGGAAATGCACCCGCTAGGCCTTGAAGTGCATAGGAATTATAATGCCGGCCAATAATTGGTTCATTGTTATTCCGATATAAAACCTCCCTGGGCTCTCCTTCAATTATTATATTCTTCCTTATTTATTATTTTCTTATTCTTCTTTTTTTGAGAAAAGATTGGTAATAATAGTCTAACTTTTATTCATTGTAAAATATAGTTGCAGGAGTTGATTGAGAGGGGGAGAGAGAGAGAGAAAGAGAGAGAGAGAGAGAGAGAGAGAGAGAGAGAGAGAGAGAGAGATAGAGAGAGCACTTGCAATCTCTATTCAGTTGGCTACACTTTTCCCTCTGATTGCCTTGTCACCAGGAGTTGTGCCTCGTGTCTTCAATTCCACTAGGAAGGGACTCCTTTGTCACACAATCTGTATCATGAGTAGCAATTTCCTCTTTATATTTTGCATAGGAATTATTTGATCTCTTGAAAGCTTCAACTCTTATGCAGCTATTTTTGCAGTATTTGGATGTATCATATCGGATGTTTTTGAGTTCCGGGGTAGCAGAAATTGTTGTAGGGGTGGGTTGAGTAGGAGTTAAATGCAAGTAATGGTCATTTCTTGTATTATCACTCCTCCTGCAGCAGTGCACAGCCCGACAATGATCAAAACAATGTGAAGCATCCTGCAACTAAATATATCCATACTATATATGTAGATGATTTTTCCATTAAAATACTATAAGACAAAAATTATTCTAATTAATAAACTAGTGACATAACGAAACAATTAATAGGACACCCTACTCATAGTATATAACATATGATGACACTATATAAATAATATTCTAAATAGAAATAGAACTAATTCCCATACCGAGTTTGGTCAATTCAGTTGTTTACGCACATTAAAATTGTTAACTAATGCTATAGTTTTTACAGTACATCTTCTTTGTACTTCTTTATATAACAAAAGTGTAAATGACAAAAGTAATGTTAAATAATAAAATGTGACTGATAAATAAAGTGACTGAATCAGAGTATTCAAACCATTTGAAGGAGAATTTAAATAAATGAAGAATGCCAATCACATGGAAATGCCCTAAATGAGTTTGAAAAACATAAATGTTATATATATATATATACTGATTATACTAAAAACTATATGCATTCGGCTAAAAACTGTAATAGAACTTTGTGGCTATCATTTGTATTTAACTGTTTTTCATAAAATACTCTCTACAATTTATTTATGTCAATGTGCTTTTTGCATGGTCTTCAATTCAGAAATACTAAAAAATATAAGGTCCATTGGATATAAATTTTAAATTGTAAACACTTAAGATTAGTTTCTCTTAATAAAAATTCCATAGAGTGGCGAGTTCGATTCTCGCCTGGGCAAAGGAAATTATTTAGTGACGAAATTCATTAAATAACATCCTAAAATCCCACCCTGGCTAGAAAAGGGTGGTAACCTGTAGATAACCCGTCCCAATTAGCCTGAGTTGCAAAAAGTGAACGTTAATAAATAATAATATTAATAATTATAAAAATTCCAGAAATAATTTAATACAACAAAAGAAAAAAAACACAATGAAAATTTCAAAGTCGTTCACTATATACATATTGTATAAAATACCACCATTTCATTCTTTGTTAACAATGAAGAAGAAAAAAGAACTTGAATTTTCAAGAAATTAACAACATTGAAAATGAATATGAATTAGAACTTAAAATATACGCAATTAGACCTTTAAATATTAAATATCTACTAATGTAAATAGAAATAGTAATATGATACATGAAGACAAGTGAGAAAGATTTTTTTTTTTTTTTTTTTTATCTGAAGCCCTAGTATTACTACTAAATTGGACGGTTTCCTCAGGCCTATCAAACCTGTTGGGGTGAAAGTGAGAAAGATGTTTTTTTTTTCCCCCTACACCTGACTAAAGAAGAAAGACCAAAAGAAAAATCATGTATAGAAGAATCATGCGAAGAAAACTAAGCGAAAGAAAAACGTGCAAGCATGCAAAATAAAAACAAGTACCTCATGTACACACGCATATACACGGGATATACACATACATACCGGGCTGTGATGTAGGATAGGATAAGGATTTTGGGTGAGGATTGCCTTTACCTCACCCAAAATCCTTATCCTATCCTAAACAATTGTAAGTTAGTCTAATTTATTTGATGTGAAGGAAATGATCCTTTAATAGGGTTACCAATAGAAAAGGAATTTCGAATTTGAAATATTAATTATGGTATTTGTTGTGAAGTTTGTCAAGATATTTATGAGAGAACTACTTTAAACCAGTCTACAGTACTCTTTAGTAATCTATAACAATTTGATTATTTCACAATAGCATAATTATTATAAAGAAATTGATTAAATATTTCATATCATATTATGTTTAGTGAATGTAATAATTTTAGAATAAGGTCATTAATAACTTTAAAAATTTTATAATTAGAATTTAAAAGCCCAAGAATTTCTCTATACTATCTATTGTTTCCTTTAATATTATTACAAAATCTGTTTGAATTTGTCTACTAACATGAAAAACCAGAGTATTTCTTCCTAAATTATATCTAGCTAGGACCGTCACTGCTAGCTAGCCCTTACACTGCTTGCAAGGCCCTTTACAGCTGCCTAACCCCATCACAGCTAGCTAGGCCCTTCGCTCCTAACTACCCCCTTCACAGCTAGCTATCCCCTTCACAGCTATTTAACCTCTTCACAGCTAGCTAGGCCCATCAATGCTAGCTAGCCCCTTCACAGCTAGCTAACCCCTTCACAGCTAGCTATCCCCTTCACAGCTATTTAACCCCTTCACAGCTAGCTAACCCCTTCACAGTTATCTAACCCCTTCACAGCTAGCTATCCCCTTCACAGCTAGCTAACCCCTTCACAGCTAGCTAACCCCTTCACAGCTAGCTATCCCCTTCACAGCTAGCTAACCCCTTCACAGCTATTTAACCCCTTCACAGCTAGCTAACCCCTTCACAGCTAGCTAGGCCCATCGCTGCTAGCTAACCCCTTCTAAGCTATTTTACCCCTTCACAGCTAGCTAACCCCTTCACAGCTATTTAACCCCTTCACAGCTAGCTAACCCCTTCACAGCTAGCTAGGCCCATCACAGCTAGCTAACCCCTTCACAGCTAGCTAGCCCCTTCACAGCTAGCTAACCCCTTCACAGCTAGCTAGCCCCTTCACAGCTCTGTAACCACTTCACAGCTAGCTCGGCCCTCACTCGGCTAGCTCCTTCACAGCTATTTGACCCCTTCATTGCTAGCTAGCCCCTTCACTGCTAGCTAGCCCCTTCACAGCTATTTGACCCCTTCACAGCTAGCTAGCCCCTTCACTGCTAGCTATCCCCTTCACAGCTATTTAACCCCTTCACAGCTAGCTAACCCCTTCACAGCTAGCTATCCCCTTCACAGCTATTTAACCCCTTCACAGCTAGCTAACCCCTTCACAGTTATCTAACCCCTTCACAGCTAGCTAGGCCCATCACTGATAGCTAGCCCCTTCACAGCTATTTGACCCCTTCATTGCTAGCTTGCCCCTTCACAGCTATCTAACCCCTCCACAGCTAGCTAGGCCCATCACTGCTAGCTAGCCCCTTCACAGCTATTTGACCCCTTCATTGCTAGCTAGCCCCTTCACAGCTATCTAACCCCTTCACACCTAGCTAGGCCCATCGCTGCTAGCTAACCCCTTCACAGCTAGCTAACCCCTTCACACCTAGCTAGGCCCATCGCTGCTAGCTAACCCCTTCACAGCTAGCTAACCCCTTCACACCTAGCTAGGCCCATCACTGCTAGCTACCCCCTTCACAGCTATTTAACCCCTTCACAGCTATCTAACCCCTTCACACCTAGCTAGGCCCATCACTGCTAGCTAGCTCCTTCACAGCTATTTGACCCCTTCATTGCTAGCTAGCCCCTTCACTGCTAGCTAGCCCCTTCACAGCTATTTGACCCCTTCATTGCTAGCTAGCCCCTTCACTGCTAGCTAGCCCCTTCACAGCTATTTGACCCCTTCACAGCTATTTGACCCCTTCATTGCTAGCTAGGCCCTTCACTGGTAGCTAACCCCTTCACAGCTAGCTAGGCCCTTCACTCCTAACTACCCCCTTCACAGCTAGCTAACCCCTTCACAGCTATATTACCCCTTCACAACTAGCTAGGCTCCCCCCTTCACATGGCTAACCTGAGCCCCTCATGAGAATTAAGGTGTGGGCATTAGGGATGGAGAGAGAACCTAGGGTAGGGAGGTGATACTCATTAGGGGGACACCTCGACTGGGGAGTAAGGGAGAGGGTAGGGGACTGGGGACCTGCTGCAGCCCGTCAAAGATCAATTTGATGTAGCTGTTTCGATAGTCTCACCAACATTGTCCAGTTTGAGACTGGCATAGGCGTCGGGATAGGAAGATTTTAGCTAGGGAAGACTGCCTCACAAACTCACTACCAAAATATTTGTTTACCCCTCATAATGTTTACTATAATTTACTTAAATAATTATGTATGAGTTTAATACAAATAAGAGTAAAAGATAAAAAATATCTACAGTCTTTACAATTAAACATTGGTTATAAGAACCAATCGAACCATGAAATAAAGGATTTTTGACAATATCTTGCATTTAGTGAAATGGTTTTTATTGTACAGAATAGGGGAGCTTGAAATTGCTATAGGTTAGCAAAGTCAGCCAATGAGCTTCCATATACAATAGATAACAATAATCTCTCTAACTTAACATATACACAGACTCTTCAACTGAAGCACACTAATTTCCTTCTACCACACCAATATTCAAATTATAAATAAATACTTAATTACTTCTGATGTTCTGTTATAAAATATATTTACTTATAAATGAATGAAGATCATTAGAAAAAATTGTTAGCTATTCTCACAAGGCATTACTACACAATTAAAATTGGCAATTGCAATTATCAGAATGCTTATTTCATTAAAATATTAAGTAGCCTTACCAATTATATATGATGCCATAAAAACATAAAAATAATAAAATTAATATAAAGAATGGTAAAAAAACAAGCAATAACAGATAGTCAATGAGATCCATTTTATCCCAGAGATCATACATTTCACGAGATACACTATTTGATTGAGAGCAATTCGACCTGCAATGTCTATTCCATTGGACACACATTTTCTTCTGATCGTCTTGCTGCCAGGAGTTGTGAATCGTGCCTTCAGTTCCACTACCGAGAGCCTCCCTTGTCACACCATCTCTATCATTAGTAGCCTCATTATATTTTGTAGAGGAAATATTTGGTTTCTCGGTGCCTTCATCTAATATGCAGCCGTTTTTGCAGAATTTCGGTGTATCATATCTGACGTTTATGATTTCTGGGGTAGCTGAAATTTTTGTAGGGTTGGGTTGAGTAGGAGTTAAATGCAAGTACTGGTCATTTCGTGTATATATCACTCTTCCTGCAGCAAGTCTAGCAGTGCACAGTCCGACAATGATCAAAATAATGTGAAGCATCCTGCAACAAAATATATCCATACTATGAACAATACTATAAGACAAAAATTACTCTAACTAATAAACTGGTGATATAACCAAAAAATGAATAAGGCACCCTATTTATAATATATAACATATGATGACACTATATAAATAATATTGTTTACAAACTAAATAGGGTTAGAACTAATTCCCATACCGAGTTCGGTCAATTCAGTTGTTTATCCACATTAAAATTGTTAACTAATGCTACCGTTTTTACAGTCCATCTTCCTTGTACTTCTTTATTCAAAGAAAGTGAATATGACAAAAGTAATGTTAAATAATAGAATGTGACTGATAAATTTATGAAGTGGCTATATCGGGGTATTTTAACTATTTGAAGTAAAAGTAAATAAATACAGAATATCAGTCACATGGTAACGCCCTAAATGAGATTGGAAGAAATAAATGGTAAATATATTTCGATTCCGATATCTGTTGGATTACATAATGTTATAGAACTTTATCTATGGCTAATTATTATGTTAAACATAAAATCTCATAAACAAATCTTCCTTATGATTTATAAGGACAGAAAGAATAGTTCATCAGACATTAGAAAAAAACATTGAACAGATACGAGAAATGTGAGTATAGTCTGTGATGCAAGAGACGTTTGCAGAATATTTATCTAATAACTCTATTGAATCGATTGACAGAAGTCAATTAAGGATCCTAATGATTTATAAATCGGAAAGCATGAATTACAAAAGACGCAGCTTGTATAGTGAAGATAAGAAAAGGAATGGGCAATTCTGGTGAGTGTCCAATAGTGGTTAGTCTGAGGGCAGTAAATTCTGATTCTCATGAAGGAAAAGAGGCCAGCTGGACTCGAGAAATATTTCCGACTGTTGATTCACAAAAGAAAATAGAATACATCGAATTGATTGTACCAATGGAAATGTTACTTTGATGCAGAATAACACATTAGTTTCACATAAAATAAAGAAATAAATGAGGTTAATGGAAGTAAAAGTTTTTTATGGCTTAGTGAAAAGAAGAGAAGCTCACCACAATTTCATCACATCTCCTTTCTAAGGTAATATCAGGAGGGATAGAGAAGGAAGTGGGAGCATTTTTAAACAGACAAACCTTAGAGATGAAATTAAAGGAGAATAGAGGCTGATTCCCTCTGCTGCACATACCACGTACACAACTAACAACAATATTTTAAAAAGCCCAAACCTCAGTCACAAGTAAATATAATATATTGCAATTATTATTTCTATTCATTGCTAAAACATGTAAGTTCATTTGGATAAATATTTTAAATTGTTAAAAATTAAGATTAGTTTAAAACAAATAAAGAACTTCAAATTAAGAAAAAAAAAGGTTTCCTTATATAAATATTTTATCAATTAAATAAGTCAAAGTCGCTAAAGGAAATAGTTAAATAAATAAAATAACCACCACACATTTTTACAGAGAAAAAATCTTGAATTTTTAAGAAATTAACAACATCTTTAAAGATGAATATGAATGAGAACTTAACACACACCCAATTAGAGCTTTTAATATGAAATATCTACTAATGTAAATAGTAATAGTAATACGATACCTTGGAGAGTTGATGTGTACCGGGGAAGAGGAGTGAAGACAAGTGAGAAAGGTGGCTTGTGGCGAGGGCTTATATACTAGTCCGTTATCTCCTCCCCCCCCCACATTCCATTTAATGTCAATTCTTGGAAATTTGTTCGGTTGAGTCATCATATTGGGGAAATGGAAAAGCATCAATACATGACTCATATGCAACTCGTAAGCCACTCTAAGTTTGTACAGTAATGCCTATGCAAAAGTTTCAATCAATGTCTCACAGCTCTCCCTTTCTAGTTCCTCGCAAACCAAAATCAATTCGTGGAAATTCATTCTGGTGAGTCATCATAACACTGACAGGACTGGAGATGTGTGTATATTGTTAGGACTATCAACAGCCATAGAGACTGGCTCGATGCACAATGGATTTGCTTCTTCTCATTCCTTCAATGCTGAATCATCAAGAAAATTGTATACCTAGTGAGGTAAGCATATATTTAATAGCATAATTCCCATGAATGCTACTGTCATCAGAACTTCACTATCAACTTATGACTCATAATCAAGTCTAAATTTTTGTAGAACCAGTGTTAATGTATGTTATATAAAATAAGTATATTTAGGAGAAATAACATGATCTCATCACAGTCTGATTCTAGCAGAAATGATGCCATCTCCACATTGTAATCTATATCTCCTTCTATATCTACCCTGTATAAACAGAGTCTGACATTGAGAAACATTCGAGAGGTTTATTTATTATTCACAGTAATTAGTAGTAAAAATTGCAATGGGGAGTTAGGAGTATAGTAAATGGCAAAAGTGTAAAAATGCTGATACATCCATTACTATTCTACAATAGTTAGAGAGAAATGCATTCAGCAATAATTGTAGTCTATAACATTGTCAACATGTTTCAGTATTTAATGTTTTTCAATTAACTAATATTAACAGATGTTTGTGTTTGTGTTTTATGCCACCTAACAGCATCTATCCTTCCTTCTTTCTGTCCGGAAAGGATATCAACATAATCTTCAGTTTTATATGAAATTCTTTAAATATTAAGTTTTATTATTATTATTTATTAATGTCTACTTTTTGCTACTATGACTAATTGGGCCGGATTATCTACAGGTTTTCTCTCTGATCTAACCAGGGTGGGATGGATGATTTTATATAATAAGCTCATCACTAAATAAATTCCTATTGCCCAGGCAGGAATCGAACTCGCCACTCTAGAGTATTAAAGCCAAGTGATATTTTTTTTGCCTTAAAATACTTTTATTAGTCTCAGTAAGAATAAGATGCAAACATTTCACCCTTGAGGGGTTTACAATGCTAAAAATACTGTATTTCAAGCATGGTATATGCAAAGGATAATAAAATCATTCCTCTAAAATAATAATAAAGAGTTTTGATGAGAACTCAAGATCCTTTTTTTTTGCCTGAAAATACTTTTATTGGTCCCAGTAAAATTAAGATGCAAATGTTTCATCCTTGAGGGGTTTACAATGCTAATAATACTGTATTTCAAGTATGGTCACTCAAAGGATAATAAAATCATTGCTCTAAAACAATAATAAAGAGTTTTGATGAGAACTCAAGATCCTGTTTTTCCCCTGAAAATACTTTTATTGGTCCCAGTAAGATTAAGATGCAAATGTTTCATCCTTGAGGGGTTTACAATGCTAATAATACTGTATTTCAAGTATGGTCACTCAAAGGATAATAAAATCATTGCTCTAAAACAATAATAAAGAGTTTTGATGAGAACTCAAGATCCTGTTTTTCCCCTGAAAATACTTTTATTGGTCCCAGTAAGATTAAGATGCAAATGTTTCATCCTTGAGGGGTTTACAATGCTAAAAATATTGTATTTCAAGCATGGTCACTCAAAGGATAGTAAAATCATTGCTCTAAAATAATAATAAAGAGTTTTGATGATGGCTCCTTTTTTTGTGCCTATTAAATGGAATTTTAGCTTAGGTTTTGGCTAGTTTTAATGTTCCGTCTCAAAATATTAGAGGAAACTCCACAGTGGGGCTTTTGTGCAGTAGTCTATTAATCCCAACACTTCTCTGCCTGTGGAAAATATTTCTTTAAATAATCACAAAGCCTTCAATGTAATGTTCACAAAGTAAAGTCCAGTCAAATTCAAGGTTATCCATTTACTGCTCAACTGATTCTATTTGATATGATAGCTTGGGAATTATGTACATTTTGGTAGAATTAGTCTAATTAGTCTAAATCAATCATCAAGGAGAATGAATCTACTACAATATTCAACACATTCCATTCACACGAAAGTTCAACTTGCATTATCACACGCATATATATCTATTGTGATCAAATTTAAAAATGTAAAATATTTCATGTTCCTTGTAGAAAGTAGAGAATAGGCACTCATATTAGGAAAAGTCCGTCACGCAGGGGCTGCGTAAACTAAGCAGATTTCCCACGTGAAGTTATACAATAGAGAAATCTCCATAGGAGAGCCGAACAGTTTTGGCAAAGGGCCGAACTAGCTTATGGCGGGAAATTCCAAAAACCGATATCGGCCCAAATTTCATAAAAATGCAAATCTCTCGGTTAATATTCAAGATAGGGAATAAATGTATATAACAATATTTAGAGTAAATTTAATTTTCAATAAGATTGATTCTGTAATATTTTTCGATCTGACGAATAGTAACGTGAATATTTCGAATTTTCGAAAATCCTCCCCTCTAAACCCCCCTCCCACTGGTCCGATTTCAGCCGTTAACGAATTTGATCTTTCGTTTTACATAGATCGACTAAATATCAAGTTTGGTAACGATCAAACAAAAATTGCGACTGCTAGAGCGGTAACAGACAAATATATAGAAGATATATATTTATATATATATATATATATATATATATATATATATACAGTTTTGAACGGACCTCATTTTCGTCATCTCCTGGGTAGGTTCGATGGACATTTGAAGAAAAATTTCGAAAATCGCATCATGAGTACAACCTCAATAGCTGATTTCCCTTAAGGGAAATCTGCTAAAACACATATTTTAATATGGATATACATCTCAACATGAAGCCCCAAATCCACAGATAAAAGTCTGTTATGCAAGCTGCATTAATTAAGCAGATTTCCCAGGTAAGCAAGGTATTTGCATTTATCTCAAAACTTAAAAGTTCAATGAGCACAATACTTGGTATTTAAGGTTCAAATAAAATGCTTCATAGCATAATAGAATATTGTTAATATGAGATGAGTAGAAGTGGGGGTTTACTGAAGACCGAAAACTAAAAAATGCAAATATCTCATTTAATATTCAAGATCGTGAAAACATGTACATAACAACATTTAGAGAACATTAAATGTGCAATAAGATTTGTTCTATACGATGTTTCGATCCGACGCATAATAACGGAGGTATTTAGAATCCTCCCCCTCTACCCCCCCCCTCCCCCTTGTCCAATTTCAGCCGTTCACGAACTTGATTTTTCTTTATGTATAAAACGATTATATATCAAGTTTGGTAAAGATAAAGCAAAAATTGCGACCGCTAGAGCGGTAACAGACAAATATATATATATATATATATATATATATATAACTCGATATTTAGTCGTTTTATACATAAAGATAAATCCAGTTCGTTAATGTCTGAAATCGGACAAGGGGGAGGGGGGTTTAGATGGGGAGAATTTTGAAAATTCGAATTATCTCCATTACTATAAGTCGGATCGAATAATTGTATAGAGTTAATCTTATTGAAAATTACGTTTACTGTAAATATTGTTATATGCATTTATTCTCTATCTTGAATATTTATCGAGATATTTGCATTTTCCAGTTTTCAGCCTTCAGTGAACCCCCACTTCTACTAGTGTTACATAAACAATGCTCTGTTAAATAATAAACCACATTATTCGAAGCTTAAATACCAAATTTTGTTTTCATTGGACTTTTACTTTGTGAGATATATGCAAATGCGTTCTGTTCATACCCCCCCCCCCCTTCTTTTGCTTTTGGATTACTAAAGTTTGAGTGATTGAGATAAAACTGCATCTGATTAATTATAAATTACTGCACTATCTTTAGTAAGTTATTTTAATAAAATTAATATGTTATATTCAGATATATTTCATTAATTGTTTGCATTTCCGGTCTATCTATAAAGCTCTACAAGGCTAGCTTGCCTGTTTGTTTACAACTCAATCACTTTCCGTTGTAGAGATTATTAACTTGTATTGTACATTTACTGAGCATTCACGGTGGTGTTACCTGTATGTATATTTATCTATTGTAAACCTTCGCGTGGGGATTCTGCTTAGTTCACGCAGCCCCTGCGTAACGGCCTTTTTAGTTTCCAGTCTTTAGTAAACCCTACTCAAACCTTATTAACAATAAGCTGGTATATCATGAACCACTTTATACGATGCCTAAATACTAAATATTGTTTTTGAGATATCTTTATTGTGCGTGATAGACAAATTCGATGTGTGGTGACGTCATAAATTAAGATTTTAATTGTTGGTTGGAAAATGTTTATTTTTCTCCTGAGTGGCGGGCTTTTATACAGTATTGCTTTCAAATCGTTCTGTAAAATCGATGAGTAGAGTTTTGAGGTGTAAATCATAATATCAGTATATCTTTTAGATCCATCGTTGTTAAAGCTTTATATATCTCCTTGGAATCAATCATGAACCGGCTAGCGAAAATAATCGATTATAGTTTCTGCACTACACATAACCTGCTTTGTGGAAACCTCAGTAATGACTACCCACCAGTGTTTGAATCTTCTATAAAATAACAAATATTTTTTAACTTGTGTTCAAAGGCACTTGGTGGCTGGTGAGTAAATAAAATGTATAATATTCTGTCAGCTAGTATGCATTTCCAGCTTTTTAAATGTGACACTCGTTTGTTTTTGTTTTCTTTATTGTTTTCAGTTATATTTTTGATAAGTAAGTTTACTACTGGCTATTGATGGCGTCGTTGCATGGAGAAGATGTACAGAAGCAAATTCAGCAGGACTGGGCGAATCGAGGATATATTGAAGTTATCTCTGGGAGCATTAAGAAAATATCTGACTTCTTGAATTCATTCGACATGTCTAGTCGCTCTAGGCTAGCTGTTCTCAATGAAAAATTGTCAACCCTGGAGAGGAGGATTGAATATTTGGAAGCCAGAGTTACAAAAGGTGAAACTCTCACATAATGAAATTAACGTAGGAGAAAAAGGACATTTTAAACTCTGTTATTTTTGTAAAAAGACATGGTTGGAGTGATGTTGATTTCTGCTCATATAAGATATTGGTTAATTATATAGTTCTTTTATTACAATTTTTAAATGTGTCATATTTACCTACTTGTGCTATTCAACTAGAGTTCTTGTTATTAGATTTTAATTTAGGTTTGTATTATTCATTTTATATACATTAATGTAAAACTTAAATGCATTGGGAGTTATTTAATAACACTGTTATCTTCAAAACTGTGTGTGAATTTGGTGGAATTTTGACATAAAATATGTTAGGTCAAAAACGAATAAAATTTGTAATTTGAAAGAAGTGTTTGTATAGAATAATGCCTGCTATAAATCTGCTGGCCCGCCCGCCGTAGTACAATCTACTGCATGGTGGAGACGTTGCTCTTAAACTTCAAGTAAATGTCTTGTGGAGGAAAAAAAACATTGTTGTAGTTTGACTTAATCATATTAACGTAACATTCCATTTAAGTGAGACTCTAGTTATAGTTTATCCATGAATCTCATTTATGTGTTTCTATACAATAAAAAAAATGACTCATTGAAAAACTAAATAACTCTCATAAAGTGCATATTTAAAAATTTACTGAAAGGAAACACTGGTATTTAATTTCCCATTCCCTTTTGTCTCAATGAATATTACTAGTCTATAGCTATACTGGATGGATTTCCCATACTACATTTAGAGTTCTTTGAAGTGCAAACTTAAATAGAACATTAGTTTTTTGTCCATATCTTTTTTATACAGTAATAATAATAATAATAATAAAAGGTTTGTTCTGTATTTGTTTTTTGGCAAAAGTGCATTTAAAAAAAGTTGTTTATTTTATTTAAAGTAACTTTTGTTACATCCCCCTTGTCGTATAACACAGTATAAACATGATGTAGCTCTAAATACTATTGCAGGAGATAATTTTATTAGCAATCATTAGAGTTTATTTGATGTTAGCACAATATGACAAATGATGTACTTATATGGTAGTTCTAAGTATGACTCGGATTAGTGTGGTTATTAACCTCCCCCCTCCCCACGTCATTTGTTTTAGAACTGGAAAATAACTTGATTATTTCTTACTAGAAATATAAACTAAAAGATCAGATTAGTTAAATTTTATAATGTATTATTTAAACAATGGCATGCTGAATTTGCACATACTGTGATCGTGGAAGTTGGGGGAATCAAACTCTTTACTTTTGGTATTTATTATCTTATTTCTTCCGATATTTTGATGCTATTGAATCAACTATGTACTATATATAAGTATTAAACGTTACTTGTTTGACATTGACATGATGAAGGAAAATGTGTTTAAGCTCAATATGCTTATTTAAAATGTAACTCAGTTTGCATTGAGGGCTACGATTTAATATATAACAGGGTGCAAATATTAATCCATTTTTAATTTTCCATAATCAAATTGGCTAATGTCTATCATTAGTCAATTTGAAGACTGCAGAGAAGTGGATCTCTTAACAATTCTGACCTCATGCAAAATTCTCTTTCCTCTTCCTTTAAAGCATTTAATCCTGAATTGCCTTGACAGAAGGCTTATGGGAAACCACTGCATTTTCTTCTGTACTGCTTTCTTCCTTTTTTTATTTCCATTGAAATCGGGTGTTCCTATACATTGGAGCAATCCCAATAGACGGTAGATACATCCATGCTCAGCCGCTCTTTAAATCAGGATTCAGATTGATTGGAAAGAAGTAATCATTGAATATTATAAATATTCTTTATTTACATGAAAATAAATAAAATTAATATACAAACATTTATAAATACCTATTTACAAGTTTATAGTTTAAATTACAAAGCGTGTATTAAAATACACTGTAATTTTATAACTATGGACTAGGTTCACTCCTCCATTTTACTAACTAATTCATTCTAAATAATATTAAATATTTATAAATAAATTATTTGGCACAGTTAATATAGAGATCTTATTATCATTTTTCTCAGTAAGTCGTTTGTTTTTAATACCAAGATGGCAAGATAATTAAGTACATAATTACAAGCAAACAGAAAATTATGCAAAAATAGACAGTATAATTAATTTTATTGAGCTTTAAAGATAAAAATATATATCAGCAGTTAAGTGTATATGCTCTACAAACTTAAGTATAGATAATTTTCCCAATAAAACAGCAATTTCCTTCTGTATTTTAATCTCTTCTTTGAGAGAATTTCGAAAGCATGAAATTTAAAATTATTCTAAATGAATAGATTACTAAATTAACGGTTTTAATTCGCATAAATCATTTAATTACCACACACCATTATTTAATTATATTAATAATACTTGTCACCTTCATTTAATGTTTGATAACATCGTAGAAGTTTAATTATTCTATGCCCCACTGTTTTTTTTTAAAACAATTTTTAATTGTAATGACCTATTTTAGTTTTTGTTATAATCGATATATTACAATCCTGTTACTCGCCATTTTAATGTGATATTTTATTTTTAAATTCTATTCGGCTTGCTAGTTTTTAAGTCATATTCCCAGTTTAAAAGTTCATCAATATCATAACTACATTATGTAGTTTAGGAAGAATTAATGTGACTTTAATTACTAATAAAATGACAGTTTTTGGTTGTTGATAGTGAATAGCAGAAAGCAAAATATGTACCAATATTGACAAAACATTGTATTACATTTTTAGAACTAAGTTGTTGTTTCGTTCTTTGAATGTGATAACTAAATTAAATTCCAATTACTTTTAAACAGTTTTGATTACCTTCACCTGTTTATTTATTTGAACCAAATTTAATACTTGAAATTTGACCCCTTTCCTGTTGACCGATGGACCTGATTTTTGGTACACACTCAGAGTTCCGATGACAATACAATTTTATATATTCAATATCTTTGTAAATCCAAGATGGCCACTGCTAAAAAGTGGCGGTGTACCTTTTTCTTCACGACTCCCTCAATATGGGTATCAAATGAAAGGGCTTTGCTAGTAGAATAGAGTAGACTACGAAAAAAATGCAAATCCAATATGGTCGCCAACAAAATGGCAGTTTCATATTTTTTTTTTTTTTCACGACTCACTCAATATGAGTTTCAAATGAAAAGGGCCTGACTCTACTAGACAAATAAATAAAATTGTGGGGCGTGTGAAATATCTATGAACTGTTAACGATTCATATGATTATAAATGCTATTTATTTATTTAATCTATGAGCTCTGCAACTAGGCGATGTCGCTCAGTATCATTTATTTTCAATTCTCTACATTACAATTTTAAAATAAAGAAAAAGTTTTTTCATAATTATTAAAACATAGTATAAAATATAACTAAATAAAATTAAGCATTAAAATAAAACAATGTGAAACTATAAATTTTGGGATTAATCCTGGTATGAGGATGATGAAACTCTTAGGCACAAGTTTAAAATTGTATGATACACTATTGTTCACAAAAACACATACACTAATTATTAACATAATTTAACATATAAAACGTGGAGAAGTGAGTTGGTTAGGTGTGGTTTAAAGATTCTTTTAATGGCACATGGCAAACTCGTTCAGTAAGTTGAGATGTTCACGTAGTCTGGAGTCAGTCAGGAGATGTTTAATGGTCAGTACTGTGTTACAGTGAGTCCATGTAGGTCTATCTTTTCGGCCTATCAGCTATGAATGTGTAAGTGGTGAATGTCCGATTCTAAGCCTGGTTGACACCACTTGATCTCGTCTGGTAAGATTTTCCTTTGCTTGGGTTGTCTAGGATTTCTCGGAGTTTGTTGTTAGTTTGTAGCCAGTCGGTTGTCCAGTCATTGATTACTTGTGTTTTAATTACCTGTTTCATGTCTTGTGTGGTCAGCCTGTCGATGTCTACAGTTTATTGCTATTTACGTATTTATTCAGGTTACCCTAAGCCCCACGATTTTATTTATTTCTCTGATCAATGCCCTAGATTGATGAGGAGAGTAGTGTGATGACTGGTACCTAGAACCTAGGTTTATTTTTTAGCTTTTAGTGCATTTTCTTCGTAATTTTTATCTGTATTTTTTTTTTTTTTTTAAATAAAACCTTTTAACTTAACAATTTTTTTAAAAACTTATTTATTTATATTAAACAAAAGAAAAACAAAATCTTGTGAATTATGTAATGCGAACAATATTAAAATTAAAATTTTTATTTATTAAGATGAACAGAAAAAAGAAAGAATAATAAACATTCTATCACAATTATAACCGCAATAATTTATCTGATAGATAATAACAAAAAATTAATCTACCAACTGGCTTGGTTTAACAATAGAAAGCATTTTTTATTCATCAGCTTTCATTTTAGAAACGTTTGTGCTTTTGATACAAATGTATAAATAGGGATGAAGAATGATGCTTGAGGCTATACTGATATTACATGAAGAGATGTTCTAGACGCTCTGAAACAAGCCGATTCTTCGTGTTTGTACAAGTAGGATCGCAATGCAAAAGCTTTGCCACACCTCGAGCAGGAATGTGGCTTCTGCTCGGAGTGTGTTTGGACGTGGGCTCTTAAGTTGGATTTGTCTGCAAACGCCTTTGTACACACTTCACATTTGAATGGCTTTTCTCCTAAAAAAAAAAAAAAAAAAAAAAAAAATTAGTTTAAAAAAAAGAAAAACCAATGTAGGCACCCTGTGACTTCCTTGTACTCCTGTTATATCAAAAAGTCTGTCACACAGGGGCTGTGTAAACTAAGCAGATTTCCCTCGTGAAGATTAAATAATTAATAATAGATAAACCTACATACTGCTAACACAACACCACTGTGAATATTAAGTAAATAAATATAAACGGTAATAAGAAATCTTTCCCCTGCCGGTGGGAAGTGTCTCAAATGTAAACAAACAGGTCTGCCAACGGCTCACCGGAAAGAAAAACAACTGAAACATATCAGAATATAACTATTCATTTTATTGAAAACTATGTACTACACCTGGTACAGTAATTTATAATGAATCAGAATAATTTTGATCTCAATCCATCAAATTTTAGTAGTCCAGTTTAATATGGTGAGGGGGGGTCCCAAGAACATATTTGCATCTCGTATAATAATATATCTTGTATCTCATATAATAAAGGTCTGTGGAAAACAATATTTGGAATTTAAGCTTCAAATAATGTGGTTTATTATGTAACATGAGTAGAAGTGGGGGTTTACTGAAGTTTGAAAACTGAAAATGTAAATACCTCGGTTAATATTCAAGATAGAGTATAAATTTATACAACAACATTTATAGTAAATTTAATTTGCCCCCCCCCCCTGTCTTAAATTCTTGGACTACTAAAATTTGATTGATTGAGATAAAAATGATTCTGATTCATTAGAAATTACAGTACAGATATAGTAATATTTTTCAATAAAATGAATATGTTATATTCTGATATGTTTTAGTTATTTTTTTCTTTCCGATGAACCATTGGCAGACCTCTTTGTTTACATTTGAGGCACTTCCCGCCGAGAGGGGAAAGATTTCTTGTCACCGTTTGTATTTATTCACTTAATATTCACGGTGGTGTTGTGTTAGCAGTATGTAGGCTTATCTATTATTAATCTTTGCGAGGGAAATCTGATTAGTTTACGCAGCCCCTGTGTGACGGACTTTTTCCCATGGTCTTGAGAAGACTTTTGCTCTCACTTATCACATTTAGAACTTCCTCAGTGGGTTTTGACGTGCGTTAAGGAAAACGTGCTGAAATAACTAGTACGTACCAGTATGAGTTCTGATGTGTCCCTGAAGTAGCCATGGCCTGGAGAAGGCTTTGCCACATATATGGCACCTGCAAGCCTGGCTGTGGGTCCTGACGTGCATACTGAATGCAGGCACTGACACATACAGCTTCCCACAGTGGGGGCAGCTCTTAGCCTTCTTGTCTGTCAGCGATCTATGGGTCTGCCTGTGCCGAGCTAGGTTGCTCGAAGTGCTGTATCGCTTACCACACTCTCGGCACCCATATTCCTACAAAGATTTTAATCTAAATTAAACAAATTATCAATGTGAATGAAATCGTTTTCTTTTGAGTAGTTAATTATAATAATAATAAAACATCTTTATTTAGAACGTTAGAAAATAAATTCCAAATTTACACAATTTTTAAATAATAAAAGAAAAACATTTTTTTTTTTCTAAAATATACAAACAAACTTACACAATTTGGACTATGTAGTTCATCTGTTGAGTTCTGCCTATTCATTCATGGTTTTATACATGTATACATTTACAAAGTGCCAAAAACAGAGAATATTTAATTATTGTTTATTTATTTATTCCTTAGCTTTGCAACTAGGGCAATATTGCTCTAAACAAAATATAAACATAAGATAAAAATACAAAACAACTAAGGGTAGAAATGCTACAAAAAATAGAAAACAACAAAGAACAAATACAAAATAATATACATATATATATATTCCCCATATAACAAGCCATAACTCCAGAAATTATTTCAATATCAAAAATTTGAGTTTACCATTCAAAAGTGCTATGGATGTTGTCAATGGAACTAATGGATATTTGCTGCCATTTTTCTAAAATAAGTGCAACCTCATTAGCTGATTTCTCTTAATAGAAATCTACTTTAAAGCAAAACTGGCGTGGGCTCCAAATTACAATAAACATTGTACTCCTATTACAATAAATAAACAGACTGTTTGGTTGTATTTCGTTTGAAAGTTATACTCAATATATCCGTTCCAATACATCAGTTAGAAATGTCATAGATTAGAGTTTATAGATTTTTTCATGATAAACTAAGAAGGTTCAATAAAAATCAGATCTGATAATTGATCTCTAATTAATACAGAAAAAATGCAATGTTTTATTTTAACTGTCTTCTGAACACACCCACCCCTGCTCCCATTAGCTGATTTTGATTAAAAGGGAAGGTCCTCAACTACTTGAACATTTATGGAATTTCAAAATTTTGAGTCTTTTGAGTTATATGAGCTATTTACAGACCCATGAGAAAACTAGTCAAAACTAGTTTTTCTGTTGAAATTTGAATTTTTTTTGCAATTATAATACTTCCTTTCCATCGTACAAGGAAGTAAAAGTGGGTTGAGCCAGTTCTGAAAATATTTGGCCTCATGTATGCACTTTCTTAGGTAAATTATGTAATGCTATGCATGCGAAGTGTACCTCATCACCCTTTCTTTTGCTAAAATATTAAATTTAATCTTTGAAAATGGAATGAATGGATACATTCTCTGATTTATGTGTGCACTTAATCCGTTATATATCCAAGCAATGGTTAAACTAAAATACTCACTTTGCGAATGTTGAGTGGAGGTGAAGTGGATGTTATTATGCCACCCGCTGCTAGGCTAACTTCTGCTAGCTGTGTTAGGTTATAGAATTCATCGCAAGTTCCTTTCTCTCCGTCCTCATCTTCATCTGAACATCAAGTCTTGTTACAAAATAACAATAATAATAGTAATAATTATGATTATTATTAAATAATAAAGACAATAGTGTATCCGATAAGTGTAGAATGTGGAATAAAACATTTGAGTGGATCAGCAAATTGTCTGCTGGTTGGAGATATTGGCAAGCTCAGAATGTTTGCAAAGGCCTTTTAATGTTCCTAGATACGAGGAGATTACACAAATACTGTAGTAGAAAAGCATCCAAAATTAGTCACAAGGAAAAACACAATTGATATGAATTTACTGACTACGCAGGACTTATGCAAATTTACAATTACACCAATGTAGTTCGCACAAGCGTTAGCAGACATATGAACTGCTCAAATTTAATGCACACCACATATAATTTAAAATAGTGATGCAGGGGCTGCATAAACCAAGAAGTTTCCCATGATATCTCCTATTTCTATGTAAAATTCCTGAGAATTGAAGTTGGGGTTTACTGAAGGCTGACTAAAATGGTTTGCATAACTCACATAATATTTGAGGTAACAAAACAAAAGTATAGAGCATCAGTAGTTTAACAAAAGTGATTCTATAACATTTTTCGATACGACTCTTCATAACAGAGATATTCAATTATTGGCAGATTTCCCTTAAGGTAAATCAGCTATTGAGGTCTTACTCATAACGCAAACTTTTCTTCAAATTTCCGTCGATCCTACCTAGGAGATGACGAAAATGAGGTCCGTTCCAAATTATATATATATATATATATATATATATTTCCTGTCCTGGGCAATAGAAATTTATTTGGTAACGGACTCACTAAATAAATTCCTTAGTGCCACCCTGGCTAGAAAAGATTGGTAACTTGTTTATAACCCGTCCCAATTAGCCATAGTAGCATAAAGTGGACGTAAATAAATAAATAACATATTCGTCTGTTACCGCCCTAGCGGTCGCAATTAATGCTTGATCGTTACCCCAAACTCGATATATAGTCGTTTTATGTAAAAAGAAAGATCAAGTTTGTAAATGGTTGAAATCGGGGGAGGGGGGGGGGGGAGCTAGAGGAAGAAAATTCGAAATATCACCGTTCCTATACGTTGGATCGAAAAATATATAGAACCAAATTATTGCAAATTAAATGTACTGTAAATATTGTTATAAACATTTTCCTCTATCTTCAAAATTAACCGAGATATTTACATTTTCAGTTTTCAACCTTCAGTAAACCCCCACTTCTACTCATGTTACGTAAATAATACACTGTTACATAATAAACCACATTATTCGAAGCTTAAATACCAAATATTGTTTTCCAGAGACCTTTATTATACGAGATAGATGCAAATATGTTCTTGTGACTCCCCCCCCCCGTCTTAAATTCTTGGACTACTAAAATTTGATTAGTTGAGATAAAATTTATTCTGATTCGTTATAAATTGCAGTACTAGATGTAGTATATAGTTTTCAATAAAATGTATATGTTATATTCTGATATAATTCAGTGATTGTTTTTCTTCCCGGCGTGAGGTTGGAAGGCATGTTTGTTTACTTTTGAGACGCTTCCCTTCAGGAGGTTTCTTGTTATCGTTTGCATCCACTTAATACTCACGGTGGTGTTTTGTTACGAATATGTAGATTTATTAATTGTGAAACTTCATGAGGGAAATCTGCTTAGTTTACGCAGCTTCTGCGTGTACATTTCTAATATTTATCAAAACCAAGAAAAAATTAACATTATTTTTATCGTCATTTAAACAAAAATTGTTCATGAAGAAATTTGAAGTATGGCGTCTTTTGTGGTAGCAGATTTCCCTTAAAGGAAATCAGCTATTGAGGTTGTATTCATGACACTATTTTCGAAAACGTTGTCCATATGTCCATCGATCCTACCGAGTAGGTAACGAAAATGAGGTCCGTTCAAAATTTTATATTTTTTGAGTAGTTTTCAAAAGTGTATTCAAATTTGGGTTAAAGAGGAAACAGCGACTTTTGAGTGAGCGCCCGCATCACAAGTATAAACCCCCATATTTGCGCTTTTAGCGGATTTCCCTTAACGGAAATCTGCTATTGAGGCTGTACTCATGCCGCGATTTTCGAAAAATTTCTTCAAATGTCCATCGATCTTACCTATCGCATAACTGTCACAATTTTGATTTAATCTTTACCAAATTCGATATTTTTAATCGTTTCATGTAAAAAGAAAGATGAAGTTCGTTAATGGCTGAAATCTGACTTGTGGGAGGGGAGGAATTTGGAAAATAATTAATATCTCCGTTATTATGCGTCGGATCGAAATATTGTTTAGAACTAATCTTATGACAAATGCAATGTTCTATAAATGTTGTTATGTACGGTGTTTCATTATCTTGATTATTAACCGAGATATTTTCATTTTATAGTTTTAGGCCTCCAGTAACCCCACTCCTACTCATGTCATGTTAACAATAAGCTGTTATATTATGAAGCACATTATTTGAAGCATAAACACCAAATGCTCTCATTGAATTTCTGCTTTTTGAGGTGAATTCAAATACGTGGGAAATCTGCTTAGTTAACGCTGCTCCTGTGAGAAGGACTTTTTAGTTTTCATCCTTCAATAAACCCCCACTCCTACCCACGTCATAATAACAATAAGCAGTTATATAATGAAATGTTTTATTCTTTGATAAAACACCAAACACTGCTTGTAAGTGGTGTTTATTATCTGAGATACATACAAATTCGTTGGGCGTTGACGTCATTGATTATGCTTTTCCATTCTTGCCTCAAAAATACTCATTTGAGCTATGCCATGCTCGATATTTAATCGATTCAGTAAAGATTAAAGATCATATGTGTTTTTGAAATCGGACCTGGAATAGGGGGATCAAATGGGGGAGATTCCAAAATTCAAAATATTTTCGTTATTATGAGTCGGGTCGTTAAATGTTATAGAAGGAATATTTTTAAACTATTGATGGGCTACAATTGTTGATCTATGCTTTCCTAACTCAAATATCAAGCGAATTATTAGTATTTTCTTGTTTTCAGTTTCCTTTAAACCGCTTTTTCTACTCATCGGTTTTTACACAGAAATACAGAAAATGTTGTGAGATGAGATGGCCAGTGTGTTATACTAGTTCGTGGGATATTTACTTAGTTTACACTGGGTCTAAATGGAGGACTTTCTACCTTTCTGAGTACCTTGTAGCAGATTTCCCTTTATATATATATATATTTGTCTGTTAACGCTCTAGCGGTCGCAATTTTTGTTTGATCGTTGCGAAACTCGTTATTTAACCGTTTTATGTAAAAAGACAGATCAAGTTCGTTAATGGCTGTAATCGGACTAGAGAGGGGGGGATTTTCGAAAGTTCAAAATATCTTCGTTATTATGCATCGGATCGAAAACGTGTATAGAACCTATCTTATTGCAAATTAAATTTACTATAAAAATATTTATATACATTTATTCTCTATCTTGAACATTAACCGAGATATTTGCATTTTTATGAAGTCTGTGGTCGGGTATAGTTCGGATTAGGTCGGGCGTTTCCGTAAGGGCTCGGCTCAGGTGGAAGCTTCTTCTAACCTTACCTGTCGTTACAACCTTATTGTTACAAAAGCCGCCACGCGGGAGCTACGTAAACTACACTGATGTCTTAAACAGCCTAATTAAGAAGCCAATAAAAACCAGCTTGGAATTTTAGCTGGACATAAAATGCTAATTGGTACACTAATTGAAAATCAAAAAAGTCTGTCACGCAGGGACTGCGCAGTTGATGACGCCATCAAATAACGTAGAACTAAGTGTTTCAAGATATAACAGCTTATTGTTAATACGGAGTGCGGCACAGAAACTTGCTGATTTTTAACGGTCGCCTTGTTGTGAGTAGTGTGGGGATATAGGCGAGTCTAATGTCATTGGAGAGGGGAAGTCTTGATGTTTTGTTTCTTTCCTCTTCAGTCGCCATCATGCATTGGACGAAGCAGCAGCGTGCGTTTGCCTGCGAGGCTTACTTTTCTAACGGTAGTAGAAACGACGCACTCAACGTGCCTTCCGTACTCAGTTTAATATTCACCCTATAGGCCCGGTGCCTGGACGGCAATCAATTGTTCAGAGAGAGTGGAAGTGTAGCAAAAACCGGTTCATGAGGTCGCCAGAACTCCAGAAAATATTGAAAGAGTGAGAGAGTCATTCGTCCGATCTCCTCGACGTTCGGTGCAGAAACACGCAGCTGCTCTGGGGTTATCTGACCGCACTGTGAGACGAATTCTACACCAAAACCTTAATTTCCATCCGTATAAAATGGCTGTAACGCAGGCGCTGAATGAAACCGATTTTAATGCCCGCCGAAATGCATGTGAAGCACTCGGTGAAAACCTGCCTCACGACACGCTCGTGTTTTTCAGTGATGAAGCTCACTTTCACATTTCTGGTTGTGTGAACAAACAAAATATGCGTTATTGGAGTGCTAACAACCCACGTCAACTTCATCAGAAGCCACTCCATTCTGAACGCGTAACTGTGTGGTGTGCAATATCAAGAGTAGGGATAATTGGTCCTTACTTTTTTGAAGAAAACGAACGCACAGTTTCAGTGAATGCAGTTCGCTACGGGGAGATGATTACAACTTTTTTTCTCTCTAAACTGCAAGAAATGAACATTGGTGATGTGTGGTTTCAACAAGCTGGAGTCACGGCTCACACAGCGCGATGTTCAATTGAACCTTTGAAGGAGAACTTCCCCAATCGACTGATCTCCTTGAAAGTCGGCCTTCCTTGGCCTGCGCGCTCGCCTGATTTGACTCCATGCGATTTTTTTCTTTTGGGGTTACCTCAAATCTGTTGTCTACAATGATCGCCCACGGACCCTAGTTCATCTAAAGGACAACATTCGGAAAGCCATCGCCGACATACCAATTGATATGCTCGAAAGAGTTCATCAGAATTTCAAGAAACGCATAGCTCAGTGTATTGACAATGGAGGCCGTCAATTGTTCGATGTCATTTTCAAAAAAGTGTAATAAATAAATTCAGAGAATGTAAGATAATATATAAAACGAATTAAAACGATATCTCTAATATTTTAGTTTTTATTAACCTTTTAAATCACCAAGTTTCTGTGCCGCACCCTGTATGACATGAGTAGGAGTGGGGGTTTGCTGAAGGTCGAAAACTAAAATATGCAAGTATGTATCTCGGTTAATGTTTCAGAAGTACTTAGTCACACCTATAAAACATTACATTTGCAAGATGATTGGCTCTGTACAAGTTTTCGATCCGACGCATAACAACGGTGATATTTTGAATTTTCGGAATTCCGACCACCTCCCATACATCGGATTTCATCATTTAAGGAAATTGGCCTTTAGTTTTACATAAAACGTTTAAATATCGAGTTTGGTAATTAATAAACAGAAATTGTGACGGCTAGAGCGTTAGCAGCCAAATATATATAGAACGGACTTAATTTTCTTCAAGTTGGTAAAATCGATGGAAAATTTAATATTTTTCTAAAATGTCGTCACGATTACTAGCTGATTTCCCTTAGCTAGCTCTGACTGGAGACAAAGATTTCCTAACTTCCAAACACCCTTCCTGGCTATAAAGTGTTCTTTTAATCGGTCCATTCTGTACATAAAGGACGTTACACACGCTCCAATAACAAATAAGGACTAGTGATGGCTGTTTGTTTGGAAACGGTTGAACAAATAAACTCCTTGTACCATTTGAACTCTATACACACTCTATCCTTTCTTCACTGGACAGATCTTTGTGCCTATAAGAGAATTTATGTCCAAGACACCTGATTTCTTTAAGGGGAATCTGCTATTGAGGTCGTACTCATGATGGAATATTCGAAAAATTGTCTCAAATGTCCATCAATCCTACATAATAGATAACGAAAATTGTGTGTATATATATATATATATATATATATATATATATATATATATATATACAATTTTCGTTATCTACTATGTAGGATTGATATATAAAAGGAAATTTTTCGAAAATCGCGCCATGAGTACTACTTCAATAGCGATTAAATAATGCTGTCACGCAGGGGCTACGTAAACTAAGCAGATTTCCCTAGTGAAGTTTAATAACAGATAAATCTACATAACGGTAACACAACACCACCGTTGCTAAGCGAATAAGAAATCTTCCTGTAAATTTTAATAATTTCCCGACAAGAAACGCCTGAAATAAGACACAAGATAATAAACAGGTCTGCCAAATTCTCACCAGAAAGAAAAACAATTACTGAAATATATTAGAATGTAACATATTAATTCTATTGAGAACTATTTACTATATCTAGCACTATAATTTATAATGAATCGAAATAATTATTATCTCAGCAATTTAATTTTAGTAGTCCAAGAACTTAAGACGGGGAGGGGGGGGGGGCACCAGAACATTTTTGCATGTATCTCGTATAACAAATGATTCTTGAAAACAATATATGGTATTTAAGCTTCGAATAATGCGGTTAATTATATAACGGATTATTGCTTATCTAATAGGCAGTTCGATTCTTGCCTGGGCAAAGGAAATTATTTAGTGACGAAATTCATTAAATAACGTCCTAAAATCCCACCCTAGCTAGAAAAGGGTGGTAACCTGTAGATAACCCGTCCCGATTAGCCTAAGTTGCAAAAAGTGGACGTTAATAAATAATAATAATTATCTAATAGGAGTAAAAGTAGGGGTTTACTGAAGTCTGAAAACTGCAAATATTTCTGTTAATATTCAAGATAGAGAATAAATGTATAGAATAATATTTATGCTACTTTAATTTGTAACCAAATTCGTTCTATACAATTTTTGATCGGACGTAGAGTAACGAAGATATTTAGAATTTTCTAAATTCCTCCCCTCTAAACCCCCCTCCACCTAGTCCGATTTCAGCCATAAAGGAACTTGATTTTTATTTTTGTGTGATACGCTGGTATATCGAGTTTGGTAACAATTAAACGATAATTGCGACCGCAAGATAGAGATATAGGAAACTAATTAAGAATTGCAATAACAACGTTATAGTAGCAAATAAGATGAAGGGAAAAGGCATTAAAGAATGAATAATGCTGCAGCTCCACGTTTTTATGTGCAGAGAGATTTGAAGACCGCCGCCATCTTAGCCTAAAGTAATGCCCAACATTGGTGTGGCCAGCTAGGTCCATGTGGTCAGCTAAAGCGTACATACCGAAAATAAACAAATATTATGTATGTCGTAGCAACAGTGGAAGCATTTTCAAATAATAGCGTGAGACACATCGATCGAAAAACGGACGTATCCAAAGGGACGGTATTTCGCATCATCAAGGATGACAAACTGAAAGCCTAAGGGGCTTATCCTTACACCAGGTACTCCAGGCTACTGATTTTGATAAGACATAAAGATTCTGCCATTGGGCCTAAAGGAGACAGGAAGAAGGTTACCGGTTTTTCTACAATGTCTTGTGGACGGGCGAATGTATCTTTTGTAGTTCTGGGGAATTGAATCTTCATAACGTAAGTCATAGCTCTCAAAGAAATCCACATTGGGTCCGTTATGTGGACCAGCAACATCGCTTTAAAGTTAAAGGTTTGGTGCGGTATCTTCCGAGCAAGAACCATCGGCCCACATTTTTTTGATGAAACATTGAATGATACGGTCGCCAACCACTTCCTAAATGAATAAATTCTAAATTCAGGAGCATAGGAATAAAATGTGGCTGCAGCTTGGCGGATGACTTTCCCATTTCTGTTCGGTTGACAATAAGAGAAATGTTTCCCCGCAGCTTGCACATTGAGTGGCCACCCAGAACGCCCACGGTCTGACAGTAATGGATTATTTTCTACGCGGGAGTGTCAAAGACATCGTCTACCAGAACACGTCTGACACACACAAATTTATATGTAATTTTAAATGGACCTCATTTTCCTCGTCTCCTGGGTAGGATCGATGGACATTTGATGAAATGTTCCGAATAATTCGGTATGAGTACAACCTCAATAGCTGATTTCCCTCAAGGGAAACCAGCTAAAAAAACAAATCAAATATCTGGGTTAATAATTGAGATAGAGAAAAAGTGTATTAATTAACATTTATATCAAATTAAATTTGCTATAAGATTGGGTATTATAAATTTTCAATCTGACTCATAACGGAAATATTTGAAGATACAATTTTTTTCTCATTCAACCTCCCCTCTCTTCGTCCGATAATGAACGTGGTCTGTACTTTTACATGAAACACTTATACATCCAGATCAAACAAAATGCTACTGAATTTAATTATGGTAAATTCATAATTCGTGCCTCTTTTGTAGATAGAACAAATAACAAAGATATTGATAAATTAATGTTTAAACTTGTGTGTGTGTGTGTGTGCGTGTGTATATGTATGTGTGAAATTCTGAATGCTTGTGTAAGATTTTACAATCTTTTAAATAAATCCTTGTTTATTTATTATAAATTATTACTAATTATACTTTTATTAACTTTTATAAAATATTTTTGTTTTCTGATTTAACATTACGTTTTTGTGTTTTGTCTTTTATCAATTATTCATGTTCTGTTTCTCTTTCCTTTTCATAACTTTCCTCCGTTGAATAGTTTGCTCTGTTTAATAGTTTTATAGCAACTATGATTTATATTAACTATATTGAATAATTTAGAACAGTTTTAACTATTTGGTTTGTGTGATAAAGGGTGTAAATCGCTACAAATTGCGTGACACCAAACTAAAAAATAAATAAATAATGTTTAAACTTCCCAATAAACTGCTATTTTATACTCATATGATGGTCTTTTCGTTTCTCAACGAAAGTTAAGGGTGAAGGGATGACTTGACTAAAAGTCGATGTTCCTTCTTAAAATGATTAAATATTAATATACGAAGTAATCTGTTATTCATTCTGCTATTTAATCAATTAAAACTGAAATATTACGAATGTACTAATAATTAATTATTTCAAATAATAATTATTTAATTCAAGTAACAATTAAATCAACATCCCTGGCGTTAGAATAAGTTTTTTTTTTTTTTTTTCAAATATTTTGCATACGCAAAAGAGGGTTGAAAATAGTTAAATTTGGTTAAATGCTTATAATATATTTAAATGAATGACTTTGAAATGGGGGAATAAATTGGTGGAAAGAAAAAAATTCTAAATTTCTTCTCATTAAAAAATAAATCGTAGTGTACCAATTAATTTCGTAAACCATTTTAGAATAAATTTTGACTAATTTAAGAAGCCAAAGTGCCAGCTGACTCTGGCCATTCCGTCTGGATTAACAGGTGATAAATCCTAAAATACTCTTATGTGCCAACAATTCAGAAAAGGTATATTAATGGAAGATTTAAAACAATTCATTTTGTTATACTCGTCGGTTTTGAAATAAAGGATGAAAAGATGTTTGTTTGCCTTGAAATATTAAAAAATACGACACAATTTCTTATATGCTTACAGTTATATTAAATGAACTAGAATAATTATCTGAGAGTTTACTTAATATCGGGGGTTAGACATTTACTCATATTAATCGAACTCATAATTAAAAAAAAAAAAACGTGGAGGAGAAAATCAAAAATATTGTGTATTAAATTCACTGAAATATTTTATGTAAATTGGATTTAAATGGAGTGGTTTTGATCTTATTAAAAAGAAGAAAACCTAAAAATAACGGAGAATTTTTAAAACATTTAATTAAATTTTTTATTCAATAATTTTAAATATTTTAATTTTTTATTTAAATAGAGTTAATAAACGAATAATTAAACGTATTGATTAAAAATACATGTTTTCTTTATTAAGAGTACATTTTATGATTATTATTTTTTTCCGATCAAAGGTTATAAATAAAAAAAGAAATACGAATGACTGAGCTTACTTCTGAAAATTGAAATTAATTATATTTCTTTAAAATTGCTAAAACTAGTCATTAAAAGTTGTATTAGAATTTCCTAAATTAAAACAGCCTATTTTTTTTATAGTGGAATGTGAAGCGTACAATTAGAATCAATGTTTGAGCTTATTTTAGAATATGAAGTTGGCATTAGTCGGCCATATGATATTTTTGGAAAGTTAACCTGTTGAATATTACTCCCATGATAACCTGTTGAATATTTGCACTTTTTATTCTTGTATAAACGCTTCTAGGCTTTATTAATATATCGAATTAGTACTGGTTCACTGAAGGATTAAATTGTGGGCAAATCGGTTGTGAAATAAATAATTCAACAATGAAATAAAATAGAAATGGGAAATGAAATTGTGAGTAATGACAGTAGAGGAAGTGATTGTTTTTCATGGCGCGTTTTGTGAATTTTGTGATGTGTGTGTGTGTTAATATATATGATGAAATAAATATATGTCTAGATACCTTGTGAGTGGGGATACCTCTTGTGAGTGAAGAGGAAGGCCCTGGGCATGACTGAACCTAGAGCTTGGGTATAAATAGTGGACTCTGCTGTTTACACGTGTTGCCTCTCTGCCCCACCAACTCTCAGCTGCCCTAGCCGTGCTTCATTTGTTTTATGCCTCTGTCTCATCGATCTGCTATACGGGTATCTCTATTGTCATCTACCTCTTTGGCTAACTACCTATCACATTGCCACTCACAGCTCAAGTAGCCAGTAGTAATAGCAAGTAGCCCATCAAAGTAATAACAACTTGTCTTATCCTAAGTCTAGGATTGTCCATTTTCTCAAAAAATGTGTTCAAAAAGACTTCGTTCATTAATCGCAAATAAAATAAATTCTATGTTGTAATAATAAACTTAAGTAACGTCCAATTATTTTAACATTGCTACTCAAAATTCAGCTGCAATTTTTAAAAAAGTTTTATTTATATATTTTTTTAGTGAGTTTTCCTTTGCTTAATAAACATGCTACTACCAATTTAACGTCAAATTAGAATCCTACATAATTTATTTTATTTGGTTTGTACCCCCAAATCGATGGTGATTGGCAAGATATCTGTTTAGGGGGTAGTTAGAATAATATATTTATTCTTTCTTGTACACCTTGGTTGTATTTATATAGTATCAAAAATATTCCTTAAATATCTGAGTGTTTCTCATATCCGTGATTTGTCTAAATGAATATACTAAAAGTTATCCCTTTTAAATCTTTTTAAGTATGCTTTAGACCTATTGTATTTTATTCTGTATGTATTTGTAAATGTTTATATGTTTAGGATATGTTAGTATTTGTGGAATATATTGGCTGCTGTCAGTTAGTAGTTCTGTCATATCGTGTGGTATGTGAAGGTTTTCTCGTTGGATGCAGTCTGTCAGTATGTGTTTTATCGTTAGGTGTTTGTTGCAGTATTTGCAAATAGAGTTATCAGGTCTTGTCATTAAGTGTCTTTCTATAAGGTATGTGTGGCCAATCCTGAGTCTGACAAGAACAACTTCCTCCCGTCTAGTACTCCTATGGCTCGATGGCCACTCCTTAATAGTACTTTCCATACTGCGGAGGTGGTTGCTTACTTCCATCCATTCTGATTGCCATTTGTTTAGGATTAGATGGCGTATATGTCTCACTATGTTCTACATGATATAAACAATATAAATAAACTTTCGAAAGGAATATTCAGTATCCTTGAACATTGCAGTATAAACATTTTTGACTAAATTTATTACCTCAATTAAATGCCGAGTTTCCAAAAATGGTCCATCACACCGAACGTTTTATTTTTTTACTTTATTTTAATGTTGTTTTTTTTCAAAACATAATTACCTATTTACTTACTTTTATGTTTATTTATTTTGTTGGTGAGAGATTGCCGTCAAGTTTATTCATTTCACCAGCCACAAAGTTTTTAAATTGGTAAGTATTTTCTGTCGATAAGAAAAAAACCTAAAGGTAGGATTTTTAAAGTAATTTGGTACTGGGCATCTGAGGTATCAGTTCATTTTGGAAAAGGCGTCTCTTGTCCAAAATTGTTTGGGAATTCCTGATCTAACTTATTGGGCCCATATGGCACTTACCAACCTATATGTAAAACGTTGTTATATAGTAATGTCCCTTGGATGACTTAGGATTTAATTTGGAATGAGTTGGTACTAAATAAATGCCTTTGTCCCTTGGCCTTTGGTGTAAATAAATGTCTTAGTGAGAATCGAACTCGCGACTCTAGGATTAAGATGTGAGAAAAAGGCCAACTCTTTAACTCACACGACTGACCGTGTGTGTGTGTGTGTGTGTGTGTGTGTGCGCGTGCGTGTGTGTGTGGGTAAAAACACGGTTGTTCGGGCAAGTCTGACTGACCGCATAAGTTTACCATATGATGTGACTGCATCTATCTATATGTTTTCATTATTTAAAATTATAATATAGTAAGCACTGCATTTGTAAAATGCTTATAGATTTACCTTCTTTTGGATTTTACCTCCTTCCAATTTACCTCTTCATAGTTTTTCTTTTGATGTTAATTTACTAATATTTAATTTTGTAGATTTGTAATATTTATTTAATTTTTCACATTTATATTCTTTCTTTTTAAAAGAGAATCGCTATTGTAGCGGCATCTCAAATAAAATAATTAAAGAAAACCCACTAAGAACTAAGACTATAGTCTAAAAAAATTATAGATATGTTTAACTTAGGTGTTAACTTGAAGCAAATGAGAAATATGTAAGACTATGCCGAAAATCCGAAAACTTAGTCATTTGGAATTCTGTAATCGGAACTCTCAAGTTTGAATTTAAATTGCAAGAAATTTGTAAATTTTATCTTGAAATCTTTAAGATGATTCGTAGTCTTATACGAATAGATGGTTTTGTTATTTTCATATCATGACACAATTTATTATTTCATATATTCCACTCCGTATTTAATTATACAACTCAAATATTTACAGATTTAATAATAATAAAAGCAGAATTGTGATGAATAAGAACCATTTTATTTGAGTAATAATGTAATCAGCTGACTTCTATATACCCTGCCCGCAATGCATCCCCGTATCCCGGGTGTATGATATCCCTTAACCTTATCTGCTGATGGCTAAAGCTTTTTTATCTAAAAGAAAACTATTATGGGTGCTCTTCCATAATGTTTAATTATTCTCTTACTTTAAAATATTAAAACAAAAATTGTCCTGTATTTGGGGTCCTGTAATTTTTTTTATTGCTAATATTTTGCAGTTTTATTTAATAATGGAATAACAACCTTTGACATGTTGCGGGACAAACGTTAGTGTGCAAATACCTTCGCGGGCCGTAGTAGTGCATTTTAAAATAGTGCTCATAATTTTTAACGATATACTCGTATATCAGACATTTAATTATACGACAAAGTAATTATAATGCAATTTATTACAATGACAAAATGAAATGGAAAAAAAAATAGGCACAACATTGTAATTATATCGTAAAATTTGAAATTATTACAAACAAGGAAAATGGAATAGTGACACCGAAATCAATGAGACACTTGAGCTTGAATTTCTGAAACAAATCCATCGATGTTTGAATTAATTCCACTGATACAAAGAGGAAAAGAATTTTCCAAATTATCGTTAGTCAGCCTTGTACAATGTTTTGATTTATTAACTACCATCAATGAAAATAACTGTTCGCATTTATAAGTACTGCCAAACTCACAAATCTCTCATCATTTGGAGTAAGTAGTGTAATATTTTTGTTTGATTGGGTTTTTCAAAATGTCTCGCAGGCCGGATCAAACCTTACCACGGGCCGGTGGTTGCCCACTTATAATCTATAGTATTCACCTCGTGTATAACAGCATCCTTCAGACATGAAGATCTTTAAACAAGGAATATTTTTAAAATGGTACGCTTTTTTGAAAATATTTATGTTAGGGGTTTGATTGTATTTCAAGAATATTTTTGTATTTTGTTTTATGATTGTGTGTTATATTATTTTCGTAAAAGAAGCCCCTGTTTATTTTTTTCAAAAACTGTTATGTACATAAATTTATCCGTTTCAGTCAACACTAAAGATAATGTTTGTATTGGCAGAAATCGGACATGGAAGAGTGAGGGTTTCGAAAAATCAAAATATCTCCGTTATAATGAATCAGATCGTATAATTTTATAGAAACAATCTTGTTAAGCTATTCGTGGTCTACAATTGTTAATTTTTAACATTTGTTTTGCCTACTTATTGAGTTTTGATTCAGAAATAGGGAATATATGATGAATTATTATTTATTAACGTCCACTTTTTGCAACTGAGGCTAATTGGGACGGGTAATCTACAGGCTACCACCAAAAATATGGTGAGATGACATTACTACTAACAGGTGGTGATTTATGATAGCAGGTGGGAAATTGTTTACACAGCCCATGCGTGACGGACGATTTTATAGTATGGTTATCCTTTTCCTTATTATGCATTTATTCTTATTACAATCGCATTTCGCCACAGAGGCGATGGTGCGAAGTATCAGTTGACATAGTTACGTCAGTATGTTCATTTCTGCATATATTTTCATAATTTTCCTACATTATAATATTTCAGGAATGTTGTTTTATTTTAAGTAGTTAAATATGAGGTCTGTCTACGGTCACGTAAGTAATTCAGTCAAAGTGTTAGTCAGTTAGTATATGTTTTATTGTAAGTCTATTGTTACTTCATTTGTTAGCAGTAAGGTTCATCTTCTGTGTTTCAGTCGTGAATGGCCAATTCTTAACTTTGATAAGACTATTTCTTCTCTTCTACATAGTCTTCTTGGGGAAGTGTATGCTTAAGCTCTCGACGTGTGTTGTCATTAGTAGCAAGGCAAGATTTCTGCCATGAATTTAGTATCATATGTTTTGCTTGGGTTTGAATATCTTGGTGTGTAAAATATGTGGTGTCATAGTTCTTTTTGGTGTAACTGTTTTGGCGAGTTCTTCTACTTGTGTGCTTCGTCCAATGGTTGTATGGCCAAGTAACCAGTACATACCTTGTCCTCATAGAATAAGAAACGAAAGCATAGCAATAATGACTTGGACGGGTTAAGCATACAACAGTCGAATCGGGCTTGAAACCAAGCGTTCTCGTCACTCAGGGTGTTGAGCACAGTTAACCCGATTAGCCTAGGCTTGTGGATTATCGTCATAATATAGATAAGCCCCTTGTAGAGCCATATATAGGTATTTGGAGTTGCCGGAGAGCAACAGTTGTTATCTGGGCCGGTGGTTGTTGGCTCGATGCCAGCTGACTCCTTTTAGCCCGTCCCTGACTAATGTCCGGATCATTCACATGAGCAGAATTAGCCCCAAGCACCTTCATCGAACTCATAACCCCCGATATCAGTCAATGGAATACCTTCTGCCCTTACTATTGTCCCTTCTAAAGGGCTCGCTTCCTTCCGATCCGCTATTTCTGGCGAAGGGCTAGGGGCCGATCTCCGAAGGGCGTCTATTGTTGAACAGGTAGGCCGATCCGCTCTCGTTGAAGGATACACAACGGCTATTTATACCGACATCAAAGCCAGCTCTACCATTCCTCAGTCTTTCCAATGTAACATGTAATGCCTTCACATTTCAATACACTTACCTTACAAAAAAAAAAGTCCGTCATGCAGGGGGCTACGTAAGCTTAGCAGATTTCCCTCGTGAAGTTTAACGATAGATAAATCTGCATACTGGCAACACAACACGACCGTGAATATTAATTAAGTGAATAAATACAAACAGTAATAAGAAATCTTTCAGTAAATTGTAATAATTTCCCTACAAGAAGCCCCTGAAATGTAAACAAACAGATGTGCCAACCTCTCTCCGGAATGAAAAACAATTACTGAAATATATCAGAATATAGCATGGCCGAAGGTGACTATATAAAAAACATGTGAAATATCTCTACTGAACAATTTTCACCTACATGTTTCGCGTCCTATATTAGGCCTCTTCAGGAGTAATACACTTATTATAAACAGATTTTACATTATCATCTAAATATTAACAGATATGCAGATGTAACACACCACTCAGTTGAGTATATCGATACATTAAAATAATAAACATTGTAAAAATCGATTACCTAAAAAGCGTTGGGAAACCTGGAGTGGCGAGTTCGATTCCCGCCTGGACAACAGGAATTTATTTAGTGACGGACTCATTAAATAAAATCCTCCCACCCTGGCTAAAAAAGGGTGGTGATCTGTAGATAGTCCATCCCTATTAGCCATTGTAGCCAAAAGTGGACGTTGATAAATAAAAATAATAATTATGAATATACCATGTCAATTCCTTATCTCAGTTTGCTCGTCCACAACATCTTCATCTATTGGCCTTCGGCCAATTCCTATTCAACGAAGATTGATGACTTGAGGTAACATTTCGACGATATGATACTCCTTAATTACACCATCAGGTTTGACAGCTGAAAGTTTACTGGAATTAGACGTTTCCCTCAAAGTTAGTTGTAAAGGATTCATATGGATTGCCTAAAACAAGGTAAGTTTCTACAAATTTGCCAGATTTGCACTGGCTGATAGTGAGTTTCTACTTGCCGAAGATGTAGTCTTTGCCACAGTATTATATTCAGCACACAGCTGAGTTCAGAAGTACATTTACCTCAAGTCCCGGTACCAGTCTAGAACATCTACAATACAAATACTCCGTCACCCTGGGACTCCGTAAACTAAACAGATTTCCCAACTGCTAGAATGACACACCCCATATCACAACCTATTCTCGATTTCTCCTCTCATAGGAAGTCTACACAAACAGGAATAGAAATGTAAGTTGGACAAGATATATTCAGTGACTCAGCTACTCAAACCAAAAATCCATCAGATTTTCTCCAGCAAATTGTTAATTGATGTTCCATTTGAATGTATCTCGCATAGTTAAGGTTCCTTGGAAATCTATTCAATATCTAAGCTAGGAATAAGACTTTTCATGACTTATCAACTTATTGTTAATATGAAATGAATTGGAATAAGGATTTATAAAAGGCTGTAAAATAAAAAAATCCACTATCTCGATTAATATGTGAGATACAGAAAACTAAAGAACATCATTTAAAAAAAAATAGATTTGTAACAAGGCTTTATACAATTTTTCGATGCGACTCATAATAACGGAGATATTTTGAATTTTGATATCCCCTTCTAAAGCCCTCCCTCTTTGACTCGATTTTAGCCGTTGATGAACTAGTTGTTAGTTTTTCTTGTGACGATTGAATATAGACTTTGGCAACGATCGAACAAACATTGCTACCATCAGAGAGGTAAAATACAAGTATATGTGTGTGTGTGTGTGTGTGTGTGTGTGAGAGAGAGAGGGGGCGTCGTTGGCCGTGCAGGTTAATCGGTGGGCGCACCTACCAACACCAGGGGGTGGGGTTTAGAGGGAGGATTTTTGGAAATTCGAAATATCTCCGTTTATTATGCGGCGGATCGAAAAATTGTATAGACTGAATCTTATTGCAAATTAAATTTACTATAGATATTGTCTATACATTTATTATCTATCTTGAATATTAACCGAGATATTTGCATTTGTATTGTTTTTGTGGTCGGCCATGTCGTAACTGTTCGTCCCTTGTGAAATGGTTTAGAGATTCCTTACTGTTAGTAGTAGACAGATTTCTCCATTGTAAAACTTCACGTTGGAAATCTGCTTAGTTTACGCAGCCCCCGCGTGACGGACTTTATTTTGTCTCATTTGAAACTAAATATAATGTCTTTTGGATAAACAAGTCATCTTACTGATATCGTAATGATTTGTAGAGTTGACCCCTTAAGTGAAGTCGTCAAACTGAAATATCTTCTAAACGAGAGGAGAGGTATTTTTTTCCTACACCTGGCTAAAGAAGAAAGACCAAAAGAAAAATCAAGCGTAGAAGAAGAGCCTGCGAAGAAAACTAAACAAAAGAAAAATGTGAAAACATGCAAAATAAAAAATACTACCGCCTATAGGGGTTGAAAGTGTATCCTATTTTTAGCTTAAACACAAGTGAAGCTGTTTTACTATTTATTCTTCATATTTTTATGGCAAGGGTCACCAATGAAAAACATTTTTTCCTGTAAACTTTATTGATTAATTTATTATTGGCGACCCTTGCTGAGAAAATATGAAGAATATATAAAAATATTGGGTCCAGCATAAGAAGAATGTTTTCCGATTGCACTCCTGATGAGGCTTTAAATTAAATAACTCCAAACATGTAGAGTTTAATAAAGACAATTAAAGAGAATTGTATTTCTATAAATTCTGATCAATTCCCTAGCTTATTATATTATAAAAAATAAGCCCTCAAAAGCTTATTTCCATACAGGAAAAATGCTAATGTATATATTTATCTAACTTGGATGGTAAAATAAATTTATTTAGTGCTTTCCCTCTAAATAAATTCTTATTGTCCCCAAGAGAATCAAATTGTATTACCTAGAGCACAATAACAAGTGTAGGAAATCTAAGCTCTAAACGCAGCTCCAGACAAGAACATAAGAAAATTTCAAAAGAAAATACTCAAACGTACAAAACTAACATTTAATTCATTATTAAGGTCTAAAGGCTGAGCTAGGCAGTTGCAATTATTGGGCACATTCTTTAATATTAATAATATTGAAAATACTTCTTTAATATGAAACCCATGTAGTGTCTTCGGAAAAGTGCAATTTATAATGTAGGCCTCTCACATTTTCTAAACCCAAAAATGGTACCTTCAAATAGATTTTCGGTGATATCGTTCTGCTAAAGATAAGCCCAAGAAGCTTCATCCTTAGGACATAAACCTCAATTGCTTATTACCATCCACGAAAAATGCTAAAAGTCCGTCACGCATGGGCTGCGTAAACTAAGCAGATTTCCCACGTTACGTTTTACAATAGAGAAATCTGCATAATGCTAACACTTAACACCACCGTGAGTAAATACAAACTGTGATGAGAAATCGTTCAGTTAATTTTCTCCTAACGGAATCGGCTTCTGAATTGTAAACAAATAGGTCTGCCAGTCACTTAGTGCTGAACAGATAGATAGACATATTCTTCACCGGAAAGAAACACAATTACTTAAATATATCAGAATATAACATAGTAACTTCATTGGAAACTATTTAGTATATCTAGTACTGTACTTTATAACGAATAATTTCATATATCTGACAAAGTAGAAGCTTAGACCAGTCTCTAAACGAATTTCACGAGAGCCGCGAACAGTTGCTGAAATACCCGAACTAACTTTCGGCCGAATCTCACTATCAAAACCGACAAGAGCCGAACAGAACCGACAATGCCGATCTCATCTCGTCCGTTATCGCCACATACTAAATAAAAATGCAAACATCTCGGTTAATATTTACGATACAGAATAAATGTATATAAGAATATTTATAGTAGATTTAATTTGCAATTAAATTGGTTCTATGCAAGTTTTGAATGAATGAAATTTACAATGTTCGAAAATCCTCCCCTCTAAATCCCCCTCTCACTGGTCCGATTTCAGTCAATAAAGAACGTGATCTTTATTTTTACAATCTCTTTTTTTGGTCTTTCTTTTTTTTTTTGATTAAATATCGAGTTTGGTAACGACCAGCCAAAAATGGTAATATTTAGCTCTGCCTGCGATTTTGAACAGCTAGAGGATATGATTTGGGTAGACTAGCCACTGTGCTCAGCCTGAGAGGCAGACCCCTGGAGATTACATTTGGCAATATGAATAGAGATAGAAACGAAGGAGGAAGATAGTGTGGGAGCGAGAGGCAATTAGTAAGTGACAGAGATACACAGCTGTGGGTATGTGAGGGCACGTGGTATGTACACGTGTGCCAAGAGCAAGGTACCTCTATTATTAGTAAGAGGTTTTTGTACCTCCCGGGTAGCGGCAGACATGAAACAAGCCTGTCTCATTCTATACAGCCACCACACACCACTCCTACCTGATACAGTCTCGGCAATTAAAACTCTCTAAGCATCTACCGACAAAAAGTCCTTCACGCAGGGGCTGCGTAAACTAAGCAGATTTCCCATGTGAAGTTCTACAATTGAAAATTCAAAATATCTCAGTTACTATACGTTGGATCGAAATATTGTATAGAATCAATCTTATTGCAAATTAAAGTTACTGTAAATATTCTTATGTACATTTATTCTCTATCTTGAATATTAACCGAGATATTTGCATTTGTATTAAATGTGGGCGGGTAACGGGCGAAATTGAGTTTCCCGCCCAAAGCTAGTTCGGTCGTTTTCGAAACTGGCTCTCGGGAAATTCCTCTATTGTAATACTTCACGTGGGAAATCTACTTAGTTTACGCAGCCCCTGCGTGACGGACTTTTTACAACAAGATTGGTTCTATACCAATTTTCGAAAATCCCCCTCTAAACTCCCTCTCACTAGTTTGAATTCCGCCATTAACGAAATTGACATTTCTTTTTATATAAAACGATTAAATATTGAGTTTAGTAACGATCAAACAAAAATTGCGACCGGTAGAGTGTTCACAAATATGTACATATAATTTGGAACGCACCTCTTTTTCGCCATCTCCAGAGTAGAATCGCTGTACTTTTGAAGAAATTTTTCGAAAATGCCGACATGAGTTCGACCTCAACAGCTGATTTCTCTTGAGGGAAATCTGCTGAAAATTCGTCACGCGAGGGCTGCGTAAACTAAGCAGACTTCCCAGGTGCTGGTATAACTGGTGACACTGGTCACCTCTTATCAATATCTAGGCTGAAAACAAGAAAGCCCGAATACCTCCCTTAATACACAAATTAAGAAAAAATGCATATAACAACAGTTGTAGAAAATCAATAATTTAACAAGATTGGGTCTATAACATTTTACGATCCCGTTCATAATAACGGAAATATTTTGAATTTTCGAATTCTCCTTTTTTATACCCTCACTATTCCAAGTCCGGTTTCTGCCAATAACAAATATGATCTCCAGTGTTGATTGAAACGGATAAATGCCGAGTATAGAATAGGACAAATAAACATTTTCGAAACAATAACGTAAAATCTTCATTTATGACGAAACCGCACAACCGATTTCTACGTATCTCCCGTAATAAAGGCGACTTGAATACAATATTTGTTATTTAAGCTTAGAATAATGTGGTTCATTTTGTAATAACTTATTATTAATATGACATAAGTGGGATTGGGGGTTTCCTGAAGACTGAAAATAGAATTCCAAATATCTCGGATAATAATCATGATAGACAAAATATGCTAATATCAACATTTAAAGGCAATTAAATTTTCAATAAGATTGATCAATTTTTCGATCCGACTAATAATAACGAAGATATTCGCAATTTATAAAATTCTCAAAAAAATGTAAAAATGAAGATCATGTTTGTTTACTGCTAAAATTGAAACTGTGGGACGGGGAGAATTTCGAAAATTCTTAATATCTCGGTTATTATGCGTCACATCTTAAAATTGTATAGAACCAATCTCATTACAAATGTAATGTTCTATAGAAGTTGATATGTACTTTTTTTTCTCTATCTTGATTTTGATCCGAGATATTTGCATTTTTTTTAAAATCACTGGATGCCATTTATCATGATACAAACTATAATTGGGTCTCACAAGTAAAAGCAATAGAAAATTTAACCCTCCGTGAGGCGCGGGTTATTTCCCAAACGACTCTAGGCGCGGGTCATTTCCAAACGACTCTAGGCGCGGGTCATTTCCAAACGACTCTAGGCGCGGGTCATTTCCAAACGACTCTAGGCGCGGGTCATTTCCAAACGACTCTAGGCGCGGGTCATTTCCAAACGACTCTAGGCGCGGGTCATTTCCAAACGACTCTAGGCGCGGGTCTTTTCCAAACGACTCTAGGCGCGGGTCATTTCCAAACGACTCTAGGCGCGGGTCATTTCCAAACGACTCTAGGCGCGGGTCATTTCCAAACGACTCTAGGCGCGGGTCACCTTTGAGGTGACGATGGAGAAACTGCTTCTTAGAGCAAAAAGAGAGTTAAAAACTATAAATACTTATCTGAACAAATAGTAAAACTATTTTATTTTAAAAGTTAGCAAAGTAACACATTAATATCTCTAACAACTATCAAAAGTATTAATTCATTTCAGGTAACATGAAGCAATTTATGAACAATGAATTCTTTAGGTACTACTTACAAGTACAATGAGAATAGTTTAAACTACTTAATCATTTGGTTCCTGCAGGAATAACAAATACATGAAAACATTTAAGATAGAAAAGGAAAGGAGGTTTCACGTCGAATCTTTTAGTGCCATCTAGTTCTACTCAGGTGAGTTTCTTGTCCAACATGTTTTACATAAAGTCTTCGACTCAACGATTTTTATAAATTCGTTTGTGCCGTGCACAATACTACTAATAATCGTCTCCTCAAAGAGACAGAATCTGCAGTCAAGTTCATTAGTAGCCTCCTTTGCCGCCCCTTTCACTCCCGAAAGGTGTGTTAATAAATTCTGTTTTCCTATTTTACTATTCTATTAAAAGGGGTTTTCGTCCACTCAAAACGGTCAACGATCTTTCTGTTCACTCTTCTCAATGCAACATACTATTCATGAAACTGCTCATCCTCCCCATCACTTTCCGATTCCACGTCACTTTATTCAGTCTCTGAGTCTATACCCCGTTCTTCCAAGCCGTCTTCAAATTCCGAATCTGTGTCGTTCTGTATGTTATTGGCTTCTTTGAAAGGATCCAGTAATATGTAGTGGAGTCTAGCAATGTCATTTTGATTACTCAAGTCAAAAAATACGTATTTCCTGGTCCATTTTTTCTGAATAATGTTTTAAAACTGCATTGTTATTCGCGGCCACCTCAGAGGTGATTCCCTATTTTGTAGGTTTTTTTAACTATTCAAAAATAATCAGGGCACTACAAACGGCAAATGATAAATATCTCTAAGATAAATAGATTAAAAATAAATTGAAATACTTACAATTTTGGTCGCGGTGCACCTGGGGGGGGGTGATTTTAGCACAAGGAGCGCACTGTGTAAAAACTTCGAAGGTCAAACCTATACTGTTTTGAGGAGGAAGGGAAGTTAGAAGCATTGCTGGAGGCGGAAGTTAGGTTTATTCAATCGGAAGTTATTGGAAAAACACCTCAAAGATGCACCTGTCAGAACGCCGCGACTAACGGAAGGTTAAATAATGTGCAAGAGTATTTTACCGATATCTCGTCTGAAACAAATTACTTAGCAAATAAAAATAAAATTTTGGAACAAGCAACTAGTCACATATTATCCTCCTAAATCATTAGAGTACATAGTACATCTTACATTCCCTTTTATTGTAGTGTCTGTCATTATACCAGCACCCAACCCGAAGATTATCTTAAATTAAATTTATATGAAGAAAGTAAGATTAGTAAGTAAACTTAGAATTTCAAATTACGACTACTTGAAGCTGTATCACAATAAAAAATGAAAGTAATAATATCCGGAGAAATTTGTGAATGCTGCCAGGAATTTATATCAGACGGGTTAAAACGTTTATTATTGTAATGCTCGGAATACAGCTATCATAGAGGGCAATATTTGAAGAAGTTTATAGCCACAAGTGATGACTTAGTGTCACTGGAAAGTATTCTTCACATTGAGGACATTTATAAAAACATGATTTACTCATTCCTGTCAGCAGTATGCAACTATGCAACGACTTAGTTTATACCATTATCTTGGAAGTCAAACATTATAATTTAGAAATGTCCCTCAAAGTCAATTAATGCGTCACAGTAAACAAATAAACAAAAGTAAATACGTATATGTTGAATAGTACTAATCAGATTAAATTATAAAGAATTCTAGAAGTTTAAGTAATTGAAAACATTTAATAAAAAAAAATGTATTATTTTATTGTTTATAGTAGGTTAATATTATGTCACTAGTTCTTATATATATAAATATGTATATATTATTTTTCTTTTTGTATATTATTAGTACGATTACTAACACTAAATGGGCCAGGCTCAGGCTAAAATATGAATATATTAGCCAATCAAATTTATCTATCTAATTGCATTTTTTAGTTTTCGTCCTTCAATAAACCTCCACTCCTACTCATGTCATATTAGCAATAAGCTGTTATGTTATGAAGCATTTTATTTGAATCCTAAATACCAAATATTGTTCTCATTGAATTTTTACGTTTTGAGATAAATGTCCCTGCTTCACGGTCTTTTTCTTTGTAGACTTAGCAGGTCCAGTGAGCAATTTGAAGTAAATAGACAAAGCTATTGAACTTTATATATTTGGGTAAGGGTTATGAAATTAGAAGATTTTAGTATCTCAACTTATGTATATATTTTCCCCCTCAGGTTGAGAGCATTCGTCACAAACATCACCTATCAACCAATCCATGTAACTGTAGCAAACGTTCTGTAGTTTGACTTCGGGCAACGATTCGATATGTCTGCTTATACTTGAATATGAATGTCTCATATAGTCCAAGTATTTCCTCGACATGTCGATATCATCCAATAACTTCTTGGCATCCTTCACCTTCGCGGGGTCAGTAGATCCGTAACACTCCTGAAACAAATGAAAAAAAAGTTTGTTTTTTTTCATGTATTTCCTTTTTCTCTAGTAACAATATGTGGAGGGATTTCATTTTCTGCACATCCCATGCATATTTGCATTATATGTGCATTTTGTCAAAACATTTAACATTTTTATATAATTATATATATATATATATATATATATATATATATACATATTAAAAATGTAAATAAGATTATGAAAATTAAAATTTAAAAAAAAAAAAAAAAAAAAAAAAAAAAAAAAAAAAAAACTAAATGAGAACAATTAAATAACCAATAAAAAAAATTACATAGTATTAATATTATATTTTTTCCCCTCTCTCTGCTTGAGAATATCATAGGCTATTGCTTTTAATAAATTTAGATTTTTTTGAAAATAAAATATCAGGGCTGATAGGCCAAGCGGGAATATGAGTCTTTAACTGTCTTCGTATGTCTTGAGTCAGTCTACATTCATAAATAAGGTGGGTGAATGTCTGTTCAGTGTAACTGTCGTATTTACAAGTATTTGAATCAGTAAGTTTGAATCTATATCAGTAAGATCTTGTATTTCCGTGTCCAGTTAGTATTCGTGTTAATTAACATGTATGTTGGGGTTGTGAGATATTCGTTTTTAAAACAGGGATATATAATTTTAGATGTAATCCTTTATCTATTTGAATCCATCTCTGTTGCCACAAATTAATACTTTTTTCCCGTAGTAAAGATTTTAACACAGTTGAAGTAATTGTATTGTAAATTACTTCTTCGCTACTTTTAGAGGCTCTTTTGGCGTGGATATCGACTATTTCATTGCACATAATTCCTGCGTGTGCCTTGACTCATTTGAAGTGAATGAAAGTTTGTCTGTTTTTTAATAGTGTTATTTTATGGCGAATTTGTTCTATATGTTCGTCGTGGTTTTTCATGTTATCTAGTTTGTGTAAAAGCATTTGACTGTCTGTGTGTAGTAGAATGTAAGTGTTAGGTGTTATTAAAATGGAAGTTATTAGCAGTACAAATATTTGAAACTCAGAGGGACGAACATCCGAGTTTGTAAGGAATGTAGAAAAATCTAAATTGTCCTTATATTGATGTAAGACGGGTATTTTCGAAACTTTGGTGGTTATGGACATAATTATCAATATTATTGACAATACTCTTCCTACCCTATAGACATATGCTTTAGAGCCGTTATTCCCAAAGTGGTTGTTAACGACCCCTAGGGATCGAAATCGGTATTCCAGGACGCCTCTGTAAAGGAAAAATGATTTCAGGGGTCGACAAGGTTTAAACATGGACCCCATTTAAATAACACAAGTTCTTATTTCAAAATATTAAAATACTGTATAAATTGCGCTACGTGTACCAAATTGTTATAAAAATGTGTGACAAGAGATCCTAAGACGTTGAATGGAAATCCAAGACGTCGTATGAACTAAGTCGTGTAGTCAAGTCTATTTAGAAGTTATATTATTGACTGTACTCATGGTAAACTACAACCACCGTAAATGAACATGTTCAGTCGTCATTTCAATTTGAATTTCCCGCGCTCGCTGAGTTCACAAACCCGCCACACATATGCAGATCACCAAGGCTGTGTCCTACAGCGGAAACTCCTTTGCAGCTCAAGAAGGCATCGGCTAGTTACAAGGATACAGTCAGTTGGTCTTGGACGCTCTTAGGAGTTGTGTATACGGCCAGTGGGGCTTTGCCCCTCTCCCTCCGCTACAGATCACCGCTTCACAGATAACCGCTTCATAGACAACAGTTCAGTTGGAATTCACCCGTCATAGAGTTACAGTCAGTTTCTCATCTCCCGCAAAGCTGCCATCCTGTGCGGATCACCGCAACCGGCTGGAAGTCGGATCTTCTACGGAACACAGAACATAGCAACGAAGGAGGACTCCACTTCTAGGAACGTTTTCGTTTCCCGCAGGTGCCTATTTTAATAATGCTAGCATTATTTGCACAAAGTATCAAATGAGTACTCACACAATATAGGACCTATCGTTCATTCTATATATATATATATATATATATATATATATATATATATATTGCCGCTAAATTAGTTTATAAAGTTAAGTTCTTTCTGTTTCGTGTTCAACCTCTATTTATAACGTGTATTATATGTAATTTTAATCAATTCAATATACTTGATTCTTAGGAGAACTCAAATAGTTATTTGTGTTATTTCCCCTCATCTTTCCAATAGAAATACAAAATGGTTCAGTCTAATGCTCTCTCTTATTCTCACCTTTAAAAGCTTCCCGCCAAAACATTTTGGTGCCGACATTTTCTATTATTACCGCAAAAGCTAACCGCACGCCCTAACAGAACATATTATTGGTACTATTAAATTAAAAACTGGTACATTACCTTAAATATTTTTCCTTGCTGGGGTGTGAAGTGAGAGAGGGCAGTGGCACTGACCCACGTAGTTCCACCGTTGTGGAAATCGGAAAATGGTTTTCCAGATTCTACAGCACTGCACAAATACTCCCTGAAGTCATCCTGAATAGTTAATCAATCTTGTTTTTAGCATTCATACTCTAACTGTAAATATTATTTATTACCGTTCATTCGCAGATTTCCCTTACGATATATGAGTTACTGAGGTCGACTCATGACGCGACTTTTGAAAAATGTCTTCAAATGTGCATCGTACCTAACCACAAGATGACGAAAATGAGACCCTTTCAAAACTATATATATTTGTCTCCTAACGCTAGAGCGGTCGCAATGTTTGATCGTTACCAAAGTCGATATTTTAACGTGTTATGTAAAAATAAAAATTTAGTTCGTTAAGCTGTTATATCATGAACCACTTTATTCTCAGCTTATATACCAAATACATTCATTTAACTTTTACTGTGCGAGATACATACAAATACACTTTGCGATGACATTAATTAGACTTTCCGGTCTTGACTTGAAAATGCTTTATTTATCTATGTCATATTCAATATTTAACCGTTTCGTTATAATCTTATGTTCATATTCGTTAATGGCTGGAAATCAGTAATATGGGGGTTTAGAGAGCACAAAGTTCGTAAGCTCTAAATATCTCGCTTTTTCACCTGTGGGAACGAGAGATTTTATAGAATCAAGTTTGTTAAAATGCTGATTCTTTACAATTATTGCTGAATACATTTATTCATAACTCAAATATTCTCTTCTACATATCGAATTCATAACTAAATAACTTCCTATTGCCCACAAGATGGTAAAATCGATCTGAATAATATAAGCTCAAAAAGCTTCATCCTTTGCACCACCTTGCACAGACTTTTACTTTCTCATATCTCATTTAGAACTTCTACTATAAATATTTCTTTTGTATCCAGCACAGTTTTTTGTGACTCGGTCCCCAATAAACACTTATATTGTTTTTAATCGATTATATTCAGTTTGGTGAAGAAAACCGCCGGGCGGAAGCATACGAATATTTGTCGATAGTATTTGAATACATTTTTCAAAAATCACTTCATAAGTACCTTAAGGTGGCATGTCATTTTTGTTACTTTAAATATTTGATGGGCTCATGCAAAACGCGTCGGTAAACATCTGCATGTCTTTGAAGTCATCTTCCTTCTTGTTCGCTTCCATGAAAACTCGCTACTTTCTAACCTCGGAACCAAGTTACCAGGAGTAGCGTGTAGACACAATAACAGTGGCCACTGGGATAAATAATAATCCATAATTTTAGAATAGGTTATTTCCTCACCCATATTTGAATTAGTCTTCCGAACCGGCGGAAAATATAGCTGACTTGGTCTATTAAGTTCTCGTCTACAATCCCAGCCTAAAAATAAAAAGTCTTTATTAACAAAAGGAATTAATGTACCGCGTAATTGTAATTATTGAAAATTCTTAATATTGTATGCATCATATTGAAGAATATATTGTTACTCACATGTATCATTCCTAGAGCTGGTTGTAAGCTGACTAAGTGTCCCGCCTTATAGTTGACAATGTGACTGTAGCTGTCAATGCTTGGAGTCTTGCCATGGTTGACTACGTCCAACGTCTGTCCTACTAGTGTCCTCATGTTAGCCTATGGGAGTCAACATTTTATATGCAATCATTCACAGGAAAACATTATGCTAATCTACAGTGACACTTACGTGTTAACTGAAACTTTAGGGCATGGAGCCCCTGGAAGCATGTGATATATATATATATATATATATATATATATATATATATATATCAAGCCAAATTTTAGCAGATTTCCCTTATGGGAAATCAGCTATTGAGGTCGTACTCATGACGCGATATTCGGAAATTTTCTTCAAATGTTCATCGATCCTACCCAGGAGATGTCGAAAATGAGGTCCGTTCAAAATTATATACATATATATATATATATATATATATATATATATATATTTGTCTGTTAACGCTCTAGCGGTCGCAATTTTTGTTTGATCGTTACCAAACTCGATATTTATACGTTTTATGCAAAAAGACAGATCAAGTTCGTTAATGGCTGAAATCGGACCAGTGGGAGGGGGGTTTAGAGGGGGGATTTTTGAAAATATCTCCGTTACCATACGTCGAATCAAAACATTGTATAGAACCAATCTTATTGTAAATTAAATTTACTATAAATATTGTTCTATACATTTATTCTCTATCTTGAATATTAACCGAGATATTTGCATTTTTATGAAGTCTGTGGTCGGGTATAGTTCGGATTAGTTCGGCCATTTCCGTCATTACTCGGCTCAGGTGGAAGCTTCTTCTAACCTTACCTGTCGTTTCTAACCTTACCTTACCTTCGTTACTTTGTCAGATTTATGCAAATACGTTCTGTTCATCCGCCCCCCCCCTTCTTTAGTTCTTGGACTACTAAAATTTGAGTTATTAAAATATAAATTATTCTTACAATTCAGAACCCGTTTCAGTTGGGAATTTATTTTAATTAACTGAAAGATTTCTCATTACCGTTTGTATTTAATCACGGTGGAATTGTGTTACCAGTATAAAGATTTCTCTATTGTAAAACTTCATATAGGAAATCTGCTTAGTTTACGCAGCCCCTACGTGACGGACTTTTTAAACTTCATCATCTTTTCATGATCTAATTAGTTGGATATTGATTAAATAATGAAAAGTTCTCGAGTATGATTTAGTCTTTAATATGTTTTATTTCACTGTAACACCTCTGCAACTTCATACTACTACCTCATACATTTGCTCAACTGCCATTAAAGGACCAAGACCTTTCAAACTGCTTTGGTGGAGCATCAAATCGTACGCTTGGCCCGAATTGTGATGACTTTACGGATCAAAGGTCTGCACCAACATTAGGTAAAATTTGACTCGTATGTACTAGTTCATTTCTATACTGGTATAAGGTGTGTGGACAAGTGGTGTACCTGAGCGAATTTCTCCATCATGAGAGAATATCCAGGGTCCATCTTGAAGTACTTCTTGAGGAGGTAGAATGGTAAATAGCCTAGGACGGACCCATCGTATATGGCAGCGCCTCTACCTCCGGGACATATGCTGTGCCATGACTTCTTGTTCTGTCTCATCGCTGAGTCGTCTGTCACGTCATCAATCACTGCTGTCATCGTGAACGTCTGGAAAGGAAAACACTTAGTGGGTAGCTTCCGTCAGTATTTGTATATAATAATATTGTAGTACCTGTAGGTAGATGCAGTCATCATCGGCTGATGGTCGAATACTCGTGGAATTGTTCTTTCGGTGCGATGGAATCATCCTCAAGTACTAGGAACACGACAGGTTTGTGGTTGGTTTCATTGCACCTAATACACTTGCAACGTGTATTCGACGATCAGCCAGTCATGACTAAGGATAAGTATCACATTGTATACGCCTCAAGAGGAAATGAAAGGTACCTAGCCGTCAGGCCTAACCCCCTCTCACCTTCTCCTAATTCCTCGAGGCATTATGATGGCATGGAAGAATCCTCCAGATCAAGCAGACCCTCAGTTATCTGGTACTCAGCTCATTAAATGAGATGATAATTGCCATCTGTGACTGAAGGGGTTGAGAAGACTCTTCTTTAATCATTTCAGACAGCTCTGTCTGCGAAGTGGATCCAGACACCATCCATCAATTCCTCTTCCAACCCCGTGCTACCCGTAGGGTCTAAACCTCTTTTAAGCATAGACTGGTCTTATGCTCCGGCCTTACGACCCCCCCCCCCAGCCATGATGACGAAGGACGCTAACTGCAAACCCTGAAGATGAAGGTTCCGTTGCCACACCCAACTCCTCTGTGTATTAGCTGGCATCTATATGAGCAAAGTACTTGCACTATACCCAGACCAGATCCCCTGTAGTATATATCTCTCTATGCCTCCAGGTTAGTCAACATCGTGCGGATAATTGCTACAACATGTAATCAGACCCCCGGAGGAGGGATATGTATGCCAATAGAAAAACATATGTCTACAATAATAATGATAGTAGTTTTACACTTCATTGAAGGGGAGGGGCTCAGGTTTGCCATGTGAGGTAAGGGGTTGGTCTTAACGTCACTTGGTAATCCAAGAACTGTGCGCTCTATTATCACCTGAGCATAAAAATCTATTTAGTGACCAACTCATGAAATAAAATAGCCCCACCCTGGCAAGAAAAGAGGTCATACAGCGTATAGGTAACACGTCCCAATTAGGCTTAGCAAGACTAAGCAGACGCCAATAAATCAAAGTGAATCATTATTGAGATTATCAGGTGGGTATTTTCTATCGCTGGAAGTAGGGAATAACAACGTTTGTTATTTTTGTTCGTTCCAGAAAAGATTGAATACAGTAAGTGGTACTGAATCTCTTGAAACTGGAAACCGTTTGATCACTTCGTTCATATTTGTCCGCAGCTTCGGGTAGCTTGTAATAGAATACAACTTTGGCATAAATACCTACTGCTTGTTGGGTGAACTAGAGAATGAAACACCTTACAGGGAGATGGCTTTCCAACGACAGCCCACCCTACTCTCTCTCTATCCCCTGTGAATTAATTATTCAGGATTTACTTACGATATCCATCGCAGCACGGAGTAGCCGCACTTTGCTCATATTTTCCTCAGTCCTGTGATGTTCTGGAGCCATCATTCTGTAGGTGAGTTCGACAGCGAAGTTCCAAGTGTCACCAAACGAGGGATTGGTGTATAATAATAGCTAGAATACAATAATATTACAATTAGTAGATGTGACTTAGAACGAGAGCTATTACGAGTTATAAATTAACACATAAAATGCAAAGGTAATTTCTAGTATTCTTTTGAATTCTGATGTATACTTATACAGTGACACAGACTTGTTTCAAAGATAATTGTGTTGGCTACAACTTATATGTCGCCGCATTTTTCAATAAAATGTACCGTTTCTGAAATAAAGATTTGTGCATTATACGGCTAAAGGATGCGTCTAATCGAAAAATTCGCCAATATAAACTCGTTTTACAATTTAATTTTCTACAAGAATCCGGAAAAAATAAAAGTATGGTATTCCACTGGAAATTCCTTCGTTATGGTCGCTGGCGAAGGTTATGAAGTTGTATATGGACTGAAAAGATTCTTCAGCGGTCACAATTATGACATACCAAGTCTCAGGCTTTTAATAATGCAATTGGCGATTTTAAGGGTATAGCACGGGAACTTGGGACACCCTGTATGAGTTTATATATATAGACAGACAGACACAGAGAGAGAAGCCGCAAATTATTATTCGATTCTTGTCAAACTTGATACGTGTACACTTCATGCAAAACTAAATTGTAAGCTGCTTAATGCCCAAAATCGGAACATCCGGGTGGAGGGATAGGTTTAAAATGTATTCTATGTATTCGTAAATATCATCGTTGTTAGCCTTCTCATCGAACAAATGTTGCATGATGAATCTAGTTTGTGCACTAATGTTATAATAGGACTGACGTTATTTTCATCATTTCCTATGTAGGATCGGCGGACATTTTAGTTATTTATTTGGAAATCTCGTCATGATTATAAACTAAATAGCAGATTTTCTTTAAGGGGGACGAATAGAAAAACAGCCAAACTTGTTTTATGTTGTTTCTAGTACACTTTCAGACAAGTCTATATTAACTATTGAATGTATATTTTTCGCAGTTAAACTGTTATACTTCATCGCTTATAAAAATATATTAACATATTTATAATAAGTTATTTTTTACCTTTTTAATCCTTTCGGAATATCCCGTTACGTCAGGAGCAAGCTGCATACAGTCAGGAATCACTATTTCATTTATTGCCCTATGATAATCTTGAACCTCCGTGTCCAGGGGATGGTTAGGTGGCCATTTTGCACTGAAATCATTTAATAATAGTTATGGAAATGCCTCAAGAAATTGAAATATATTTGTAATAAGTTATTTAAATCTGATGTTTCAACTTTCTTACAAATCAGAAGAAACTGCTGCTGTTCTTGTACAATGAATGGCTGCTTCATATTGTACATGAATTCTACGAGATGGACTCACATTTAGTCATAAGAAGTCTTGCTTTATATTTGGAATAGTAAAACATGTCTATATATATATTATAAGATAGGTTCTATAAAATTTTTCGAGCTGACTCATAATAACGGAGATATTTCAAATTTTCAAAATTCTCCACCTCTAAACCCCTCCACCTCATGGTCCATTTCAGACTTGAGCTTGAACCTTCTTTTTACATAAAACGATTATATATCAATTTTGGTAACGGTAAGACAATAATGGCGACCGCTAGAGCGGTAACAGACAAATATATATAATATTCCCCCAGTAGTGGCCCCAAAGCCGAAGCGCTAGTATTTATTCTACAGCCAAGCACCTGATGATGGCGTGTTGATTCCGAAAACCCTTGTGCTTATAATGAAGATATTGGTGGGAAGACTTCCTGTTATTAAGACCTGTTCCCATATATATAATCAATTTTGAACGGACCAAATTTTCGTCATCTCCTGGGTAGTTTCGATGGGCATTTGAAGAAATTTTTCGAAAATCGCGACATAAGTACGACCTCAGTAGCTGTTCTCCAAAAAAAAACATAGCTAACAACTACGGTTGACTAAAATTGCTTCCAAGCAATTGACGAATGTTTAAACGGCGTACTTACTGTAGGAAAAACAAATACAAAAGGTGAAAAATCATCAGGTTCCATCTTTAGAAAATTGTATAAATAATGAATACCTTTTATTAAACAAAGTGAAGAGAGCACTCCTAAAAACCCGTCGGTTTGTTGCACTTTTAATGGCGTTTGCATTCTGCATTCTGTTCAGCTGATCTTAATGAAACCTACACAACAAACTATGTCGTGCACAATGAGGGTGCTCGTATTTAAGGTTTTATCTGAAGGTCTCAGTTTCCCCACTCGCGACTAAGTATATTTCTTTTTCTTTTTTCTTCCGAGATATTGGGACTTACGTATGTTATGTCTTAGGAATTCCCTGCATAAAAACTAACAGGAATAGCAAACATTTATGAATAATGATAGCAAGGAGCAAAAATGCATGACGGAGCAGGACTTTTGAGTTGCGACGAAATGCATAGAACAAAAGTCCGTCACGCAGGGGCTGCGTAAACTAACCAGATTTCCCTCTTGAACTTTTTCAATACATAAATCTTCATAATGGTGATACAACACCATCTTGAATATTAAGTGAATAAATGCACGGTAATAAGAAATTTTTATTTTAAATTTTAAAAGTATTTTAACATTATTTGCTCTACAAAATATTTCGAGCGGAGTAATAATAAAGGAGAAATTTGAACTTCCGTATCCAACTCCCCCGCCCTCAACCACTGCTATACCGGCGCGTAGGAAATCTGCTAAGTTCACACAGCTCCTGCGTGATGGAATTCTTTTTAGTTTCCAGTCTATAGGTAAGCCCTTCTTCTAGTGAGATGACAATTAGCAGAATTCCCTTAAGGGAATCAGCTATTGAGGTCGTACTCCTGACGCGGTTTTCGAAAAATTTCTTAATCCTACCTAAGATGACGAAAATGAGGTCCGTTCAAAATTATATATACACTCAAGTGGTCGATCGTCGAATTTTTGTTCGATCGTTACCAAACTCTATATTTACTCGTTTTATGCAAAAAGACAGATCTAGTTCGTTAATGGCTGAAATCGGACCAGTGGGAGGGGGGGTTTAGAGGGGGAATTTTCGAAAATTCGAAGTATCTCCGTTACCATACGTCGGATCAAAAAATTGTAAAGAACCAATCTTATTGCAAATTGAATGTACTATAATCGCCGGTGTTGCGGAACTCATTTAAATAAAAAAAAATGTACTATAAATATTGTTCTATACATTTATTCTCTTATGTTGAATATTAACCGAGATATTTGCATTTTTATTAAAAGTGGGCCGATAACGGATGAGTGAGTTTCCCGCCAAAAGTTAGTTCGACCGTTCTCGTTACTGTTGGGCTCTCGTATGGAGATTTCTCTATTGTATAACTTCACGTGGGAAATCTGCTTAGTTTATGCAGCCCCTGCGTGACGGACTTTTTTTTTTTAATTCACCTTTTGGCCAATTTTTTGAAAACAAGTGAATTGCTTGCTTGATCAAGTGTTCGGCTGAAGCTTTATCTTTTGGGATTACAGCTACATCATCGGCAAATCCCCAGCATGAGAGATTTGGTAAATATTCAATCTATACATATATAATTTACCAAACTCGATATTTAAACGTTTTATGCAAAAAGACAGATCAAGTTCGTTAAAGGCTCTAATCTGACCAGTGGGAGGGGGGGGGGGGGTTAAGAGGAGAGGTTTTTTGAAAATTAGGAATATCTCTGTTACTATACTTCGGATCGAAATATTGTATAGAACCAATCTTATTGTAAATTAAATTTGTTATAAATATTGTTATATACATTTATTCTCTATCTTGAATATTAACCGAGATATTTGCATTTTTATAAAGTGAGTGCAGTTAACGGGCGAGATGAGATCGGATGATGCCGGGTCTATTCGTGAGTATCCCCGAAAGCTAGTTCGGCCTTTTCCGTAACTGTTCGGCTCTCGTGAAATTGGTTTAGAGAGTCGTTACTACTACTGTTACTAGTATGCAGATTTCTCTATTGTAAAACTTCACGCGGGAAATCTGCTTAGTTTACGCAGCCCCTGCGTGACAGACTTTTTTTCTACTTAAAGCAAGTATCTCAATAAACATCTCGAGCCCAGCTTTAAGTTCAATTCCTGTATACATAAGCTTTCTATAACTGGAGAAAAAGAGAATAGAACGTGAGGTGACGTCATCAGCATGGTACGGCATTATGTGGGAAATCTACTTAGGTTACACACAACCATGACGGACATTTTTTTTTTCCTGGTAAATACATTTTTTTGTAGAGTAATGTAAATTATCATCATATGGATGGACAGTTATACTTGTATAACCTTCCTGGAAATGTCAGCCATTTTAAAGTAGAAAAAAGAAGTATTGTTTTTATGAAGTAACTAATTCTAGTTTGTTTTTTTTTTGTTTTTTGTACAAGTTCATACATTTATGAGGTGAAGCTGTTATTTTCCCAAATTAAAATTGTTTTCGGTAAGTAAACTAATAATTACATTTGTTAATTGAATTATTACTATGCCTTTGAGATTGGAAATATATCATACAGGTAATGAATATATATGATATTGTAGGCATGCTTTTCTGTCCTACATTTATATTTCAAAACATGCATTGAAAGTTTTGAAATATATTGAATAGGTTAATTAAATAAATTGGAAGGTTTCCTTTTCATGCTTTATACGAAGCTGGATTTTCTCTGTCTTTGCAGTTTACAGTTTTTAGCACATCCGTGGTTATTAATGGAATACAAGCTAGTATTTTCCCTTGATATCCATGTGCATCTTGTCTGTCTGGATCTCTATAATATTAACAAGTAAAAGTCCGTCACGCAGGGGCTGCGTATACTAAACAGATTTCCCACGTGCTGGTATGACACACTTGTGATCACGTCTCACTGATAGAGACTAAATTCTCTATTTCTATGTAAAGAAACCGATAGGTAGATGAGACCGATGGGGGGGGGGGGTAACTAAATGCTAAAACCAAAAACGTATTAATAACTCAATTAGTATTTGAGTTACGAAAAAATGGATATACAAAAATTGTAGACAATCCATAGTTCAACAGGATTACTATCCGGCTCATAATAATGGAGATATTTTGAATTTTCTAGCTCCCTCCCCTCTAAACCCCCACTGTTCCAAGTACGATTTCCGCCAATGACAGTTGTGATCTATAGTGTTGGCAGAAAAGTTCAAATATCGAGCATATTACGGATGAAATAAACATTTTCGAGTTGGAACATAAAATCGTAATCACTCAACCAACGGATTTGCACAATTCTCGCAAAATAATGGTCTCTTGAAAACAATAATTGGTATATAAGATTAGAACAAAGTGGCTCATGATATAACAGCTTATTGTTAACATGGCGTTAGTAGGAGTGGGGGTTTCCGGGGGGGGGAGGCCGAAAACTCTATAATGCATATATCTCGGTTAGATTTATGATAGAGAAAATATCCCATTTACAAGTAATTTAATTTATTTTTGAATAAATATTACATTTACAAGTAATTTGAATTTCAATACGTTTAGATTATATACAATTTTCCAATCCGACTTACAACAGGTAGGTCAAAATTTTCGAATCCCTCGCCCTCTAAACTTCCCCTTTCCTTACTCCGATTTCAACCATTAACGAACTTGATCTTTAGTTTTGCATGAAACTCTCATATATCGAGTTTGGTAACGATAAAAGAAAATTGCGACCGCTACAGCGTTAAGAGTTAATTGTTTAATATAATTTTCCTGGGTTTGATAGATGGCCAATTTGAGGAAAACTTTCGAAAATCGTGAGTACAATTTCAAATTGCCGATTATATTCGTAAAATCAAGTCTCCGTTATAATAAGCAGGATCGAAAAACTTCTATAGAAGCAATCTTGTTGAACATTTAATGGGCTATATATTTTGTTACATACATTTATTCTGTCTTGAATATTAACCCAGATATTTTCATTTTTTAGTTTTCTACCTTCTGTAAACCACCACTCCTACTCACGTCAGAATAGCAATAAGCTATTATAACATGAACCTCTCTATTCTAAGCTTACTTATCAAATATTGTTTTCATGAGACCTTTATTGTGTGAGATACATGCTAATTCGTTGGCGTCACCAATTAAGACTTTACGTTCTTGTTTCGAAAAGGTTTATTCGATCTACACCATACTCGATGTTTAACATTTTCTGTCACTGAAGATTATATTCGTCATTGGCGAAAATCGGAAATGGAATAGTAGGTTTAGAGGAGAGAGGATTCCAAAATTCAAAATGCATCCGTCAGGTCGTAAAGTGCTATAGAACCAATCTTGTTGAACTATTGATGCTCTACGATTGTTGTTATATGCATTTTGTTCTTATCATAAAAACGAGCCAAGTTATTCGAACATCTTTGCCCTATATATATATATATATATATTTATATATATATATATATATATATATATATATATATATATATATATATATATATATATATTATATATATAGAGAGAGAGAGAGAGAGAGAGAGAGAGAGAGAGAGAGAGAGAGGTATATAAATGTATTTGTCTGTTAAAACTCTAACGGTTACAATTTTTGTTTAGTCGTTATCAAACTCTGTATTTAATCGTTTTAAGTAAAAAGAAAGATCAAGTTCGTTAATGGATGAAATCAGACCAGTGGGAGAGGGGGTTTAGAGGGGAGAATTTCGAAAATTCGAAATATCTCCGTTACTATACGTCGGAACGAAATAGTATATAGAACAAATATTATTGCAAATTAAATTTACTATAAATATTGTTATGTACATTTATTCTCTATCTTGAATATTAACCGAGATATTTACATTTTTATTAAATGTGTGAGGTTAACGGACTAGATAAGTTCGGCTGATGTAGGGTCTATTCGTGAGTATACGCTGAAAGCTAGTTCGGTCGTTTCTGTAACTGTTGACTCTCGTGAAATTGGTTTAGAGGCTCGTTACTACTACTTGTACCAGGAAGCAGATTTCTTTATTGTAAACCGTCACGTGGGAAATCTGCTTAGTTCCTGCGTGACAGATTTTTGTTCTCTGTTGCTTGTCTGCGGAAGATGATATATTCGTTTTATTTTGACTATAAACTAGATTTATTTGATCCCAAGATATATATTAAATTCGTCAAGATTTATTCCAAATTTCGCGCTAAAACTATAAATATGACTAATTTGGAGGAAATAAATGGATTATTTTGAGCTTCCGATTTTTCAATATTATATTTCCAAGGGAAACCAATTCTATTTCAACCAACGTTAACGATTGGTAACAGGGCTAGTTCCTTATTAATATCTTAATATTTACTTTGACATTGAGTAGACAGCAGGGGGTTTCCCAATGCAAAAACTGTTTTTCTTTATCAGTTAATATTTAGTAGGGCAGGGCTGTTTTATCATGGTAATATTTTCTATCAATGGGGACAGTAGAACTAACTATAAGTAGGTTATAAGTTTAGTTGTGTAATAACCACTCATTTAAAAGTCTGTCAAGCAGGGGCTGTGTAAACTATGCAGATTTCTCACGTTCTGGTAGGACAATCTAGTGAACTAGAAAGTATGTATTAATAACTAGCTTAATAATTGAGTTAAGTGGCACAGCAACTGTACAAAGTAAATAGCTTAACATTTGTAGGAACTTTTTCTATAACATTATCGATCTGACTACATAGTAACAGAGATATTTTGAAAGTTTTATTTTAACGGTTCCTTAGTTTTATATTATTCCTCAGTTTTATATATAGCTATATTTTATACTGTTTTAATAATTTTGAAAACATTTTTCTTTATTTATACATTTTAATTTAAGGAATTGAAAATAAATGATACTGAGCGACATCGCCTAATTGCAGAGCTCACCAAATAAATAACAAATAAATAAATAAATTTTCAAATTTCACCCTCTCTAAAACCAATCAAAATATCAAGTATGGTATTGATCAAATAAACATTTTTGGGATATAATGCAAAATTTTAATTAATTTCATCATCACTCAATGGATTTGCAGTATCATCGAAAATAATGGTCTCTTTAAAACAATAATTGGTGTTTAAGCTTTGAATGCCCGCCCCCTCTCCAGCACGATTTCAGCAGTTAACAAGATTGATCTTTAGTTTTACAGAAAACGCTTACATATCGAGTTTGGTATCGATAAAACAATTAATTCTATTTACTACATAATCTTCGCCCAGTACTCATTGGGTTCCAATGGTATAGATATAGTCACTTAGGGAGAAGCTCCTCTTAAGTTCAAACCCTAACTCTAATTCATGGTTTGAAAACAAGGCCAACTCCAATGATTGCTCTTACAGAGGAAGCTTTCAAGGGCCACTTCATCTTCTGCGCTGAGTTGAAATAGCACGCTCCTAATAGAGTAAAATAGTTTTTTTGGGGGAGGGGAGGGGAAGGGAGTTGATATATATTTCAAATGTTTTTAAAGGTTTAATATTTCATAAGAATGTTTTTAAATTGTTTTAGAGACTATTTTTCTCTTTGTGTTATTTTAACAGAGCACTGAAGATGCTCCTCAAAAGCTAGCTCTGGAGTTAAGAGACAAATCTAGTAGAGGTGTCAACATTTTTTCAAATTGATTTATACATCCAAGTTGGTATATGCAATTCTTGCAAGTGCCATCTTGTTCTATCTAATCTTTAGGTACATTATTAGCCATTCGCTGATAAAGTATAATAACATGGCAGAGAAATCTTCAAAAAATACTTAAGATCTATGTAAACCCTTATAAGTTCCAAAATAATTTTCAATAGTTTTCCCAAATATTCGAGCTCCCTCAGCAGAACTTGTCTGGCAGTGTAATGGGCGTCCTAAATGTTTTTTTTCTTTAACAACAGTACATATATATGCACTTCTGCTACATTATGTTACATATTATAATTATATTATATACCACTTTGTTTTTACATTCTAATAAATGCATAATTTACGGTCTTTCATTTTTGATTGCAGATTTATGTACCCGAAGCAAGTATTTTTCATCTTAGTTTATGAGCTCCTTGAAAGATTTACTTATTACAGTGTTAGAAGTAATATTTTTTTTTCTATTGTTCTTTCTTATTACATACATTATTTTGGAAATTTAAAATTTGTAAATTTAGTTATTACAGGTGTAATTATTTTGAGAATATTTTTTTGTTATAAGTGAAGTGGTTAGTAATTAGAAGCCCTTTGATAATAATTTTTTGAAAATTCTATTTTCCTCCACTCCTTAATGGAGTCCTTATTTTAAAACCAATAAATCCTATTAATAGATATCATGTTAAAAAAATATCAGGTACATGGGAAATATTTTTACTCTCACTAATAAGACTGTTGAACTGCTTTTGAGGTTTTCTGTTTTGTCTTAGAGCATTCTCAAAATCAAAATTCAGTTTGAAAATGAATACGAAGATGAAGAAAAATTGTATTGCAGATGCATTCCATATTGATAATTCGACTCACATAAGAATGCAAAAATATTTAAGAACAAATATATAAATTTTTATGTAACTAAATTGACTTTAACTTAAAAACTATGTATGTAAGGATTTAATTTTTAAGTACCTTATCTCTAAAATGTCTAAAAGAAAGAAATAATATCCCATAGACAAAATTATTGTTAATATGGTTTAACTCAAAAGAGACGATTGCAAATTTCTTTTAATATGTCTATCTAAAACAGTTTTTGCAGTCGTATAATAAATTATTAATTTATAGGTTATTTATTTGCTTCATAATGCTCATGTAATAATTACTTTCCAACTTTATAAAAACAGATTGAAGTTGTTTGGTAATTGTCACATATCCAATAATTTAAGTGCAGCTATGGTTAGAAAATAATAAATCTTATATTTTATTCTTGAATTAATTGGAAGAAGGTTAATAGTAAAGGACACCAACTTCTCTTTGTCAACTTGTTTAATCAGAACCTTTCAAAATTAAAAAAACAATGCCCAGTAAATAACACAGGCCAACAAAAAAGTGTTTCAGCAGGGATACCAACTTCCTCTACATCATTATACATACTTTCTCAATTTATTTAAACTATATAAATGTGGTTAAATTCTGTAAAAGTCAGTTAATTTATTAAGTTTATTTATAAAATGTGAAAAAATAGTGTTTGATTCAGCCTTTTAAGTAACATATTTGGATTCAACACTCTAAAAAAGTATAAGAATCAAGTATTTTCAGTGAAAAAGTTTTTTCAGTGTTGTCATGAGTAATTAAGCATACTAGAATTGTATGGAGGCATTGTCATATTATTTGAGAAGGATGCAAAATTGTAATTGAAAATTAATTGTTACCAAAACGTTCTGAGTGGAAAAATTATAGGAAGTTGATTGATACCCTGGATAAAAGATACTACAAAATTCAGTTATTAAAAAATTACTTTTAATGAGCTCCATTGACCTGTAATGGCTATATTTATAAGTATTTTTCATATGTATTAATGTTTCTGCTGTAGTAATGTAAATTTTTAGCTATCTTGGCCCTGTTCTTCACTGACGTGCTGGAATTTTCGGAACACTTGTCAACTGGAATATTCCATGGTATTATTTTTATTACATATACCTGCCCGCTCCTTGGAGCCTGGCTAGCAGATTCATGGCTTGGCAAATATAAGTAAGATATATTCTTTATTCACTTTAACAATTTTCTAATGATATTTTGATGGAACAAAGTACAAACAAATAAAATAGTTCAATTTTTTAGAACGATTTTGTACATCTCCATCGTATACGTCGCAGGAACAATATTATTGGCTTCTTCATCTCTGAGATACAAAGAATATGCCCTGAAAGTGTAAGTCCCTCGGAGTTTTACTTAGAATTATAAAATATATGATGAGAAGAGATCAATAGTATGTCATAGTGGAAAATATGCTTAGTTTATGCAGCCACTGTATGATGGACTTTTAAAAGTCTCTCTGGCAATTGGATTTGTTGAATTAAATAAAATTCTGAATTTTTATATGATATTCATTCCTAAATTGGTTTAAAGATTGCTGAAATTGGATTTAAGATCATGAGTAACGCTTTATAGGGTAAGGACTGCTATAGCAGCCACCTACCACTTTCAAACTCGGGCTGAGAGTACTGCTAATAGTTACAAGGGTGTCCACTAGATGTAAGACGCGATCTCCCCCTTTCCGGCTTCCAAATCGGCTCTTATCCATTCCAGCTACCTGCTCAGTTAGTACTGACTTGGATGCTCACAGTCCATTACCTGTTGTCACCTGCATTTTTCTTATTTTATTCCAGCAAAAAGGATTGTAACACTTTACGAAGATATTCTTGATCATATTTCAGTAAATTTAAATTAGTAATGTTTGTGTGTTCTTTGTCAAGTAATTAAAAAAAATATGGCTCTGCCCTTCCATTTATAAAATTTTACCATATAGATAATCAGTAGTATTTATTTTTCATTTGCTTATAGTATTTTTTTATGGCATATACAAATTAAACAATCAAATTCACTATTATAAGTAAATTATATTTTATACCAATTTAGTATTCTCAAATATGTTTATTAGAGTGATAAGAAACATCGCATGTCTTGGCTGAAACAGAGAAGAGCAGGTAATTGAAACATTTTACGCAAAAATATTGCTGAAACTATTCAGGTGGAGACAGAAAGGACAGGAGCAGGCAATGAGCTGAACCCTTTCCCTGCTGGAGGAGGAGGCAGGTAGGTCAGCTGGGAATCCCTGGGCAGGCCTAACCCCTCAACGGGCAAGGACGTCTATAGCGGCTACTCAATAACTTATTCTCCATTTTTTTTTTTTTTTTAAACTATTCTGTTATTATTAATAGTCATTTATAGAATCCCTAACATAATTTTTATAGAAATGTGGTTTCTCTGATAGCCAGCAAAATGTGCTCTATAAAGGGTTTTTATTATTTATTAACATTGACTTTTTGCAACTAAGGCTAATTGGGAATAAAGGGTTATGGTAAGTAATTTTGTAAATCACTATGAGTAAAAAGGGGAACTCCATTTGCATAGTGCTCTGTTCTAATTACAAGATAATTTTTTGTTTCTATTTTTCTATTTTTGCAGAGCTACTTGTATCTCAGGACTGTTTCTAATAGCTGTTGGAAGTGGAGGTGTGAAACCATGCATAACGCCATTCGGAGCTGATCAGTACAATATCGTAGAGCAGGAGAAGGAGCTGAGCACCTTCTTCTCCCTATTCTACTGGTTCATCAACTTCGGGAGTGTTTTAGCATGCTTCTTTGCACCATTCATTCGATCCAATGTCAAGTGCTTTGGCTACACTACTTGCTATTTTCTTGTATTTGGCATTTCTGCCGTTTCTATGATATTGGCAGTAGGTTTGTATTCAAAAATATATTAAAACTAAATCATATTTTAATGATTTTTTCTTTTGTTTTTATAGAGCCATAATTTTTATTCTCACCAAGGGAATAGGAATTTATTTAGTGATGAACTCATTAAATAAAATCTTTAGTCCCACCATGGCTAGAAAATGGTGGTACCCTGTAGATAATCCATTCCAATTAACCGTAGTTGCACTAAGTGGGCATTAATAAATTACAATAAATAACTTCTTTTTTTTTTTTTTTTGACCTTCCTTGGACTCCTAATAAATCAAATAAACATGAGTGTTTATGCACTTCATTGAAAATTATTTCTATTGAAAATAATAGATAATATTTCTGTTCCAATACATCAGATCAAAACATTTTATAACACAAAATTTATAGATCTTCATATAGTAAACAGAAATGGTTCTATACATTTTTTTTATCTCTAACAGATACTAAGAAATTTACAATTTGTTGTTTAAAACCCTTACTCCCTTAGACATATTTGATAAAAAGAAAGGAGGTACTAATTGTTTTTAAAAACTAATAAAAAAAATGACTAGGTTTTGGTGGGAAAACCAAAAAATGGTTTCCAAAAGAAGTGCATAATACTCTTTTAAAATATTGACATTCTGAGCTTGAAATCAAATCTGATATGGGCACCATATAGACTACCTTGTACACTTATTAAATTAAATGTTTTGATAGACTTCATTTAACTTGATTTCATTTGAAAGTTGTGTGATTTCTCCATTCTAACACATCAATCATAAAATGTTATAGAAGATAATTATAGATTTTTTTTCATGATAAACAAATACGCCTCCATACAATTTTTTTGTATCTGAAATAGAAGAAATTTGCATTTTTTTATTTCTGCTACACCTTCCAACCTATCCCACATTATTCAAAAGGGTAGGTGCACAAGTGATGGTACAATAGACCTAAATATGAAATTCTGACAATCTAAGGCCCATTGCTTTTGAGTTATACAAGATACACACAATCCAAGACTAGTCAAAATGGGTTCAGGGAAGATCAAAAAAGATAATTCTGTTGAAATTTGAATATCAAGAATTTTTGCTATTACAATACTTCTTTTACTTCATACAAGGGAGAAAAAAGTTGAAAACAGTATATCTCAGTATTTTGACTACTTACTCAAAGAAGTGAATTTTAAAAATCTCTTCAAATTTGTTTATGATCAACATGTGAGAAATTCCATAGATTATGAAAGATTATTTCTTTTTTATTCTTCATATTTCATAATATTCATGTTCCAGGAATATTTGCATTCGGGCGAAAGTGGTACAAAATAAAGCATGTAGAACAAAATATTGTAAATAACTTCTTTAAGTGTTTGGGAGTAAGTATAATTATTCAAATTTAGAAATTATCAGAAATAAAAGAGAGCAAAATTTTTCCAGAAATTCGGGGAGTTAGTGGAGGTTGATAAAACTAAAATAAGTATTTAAAAAAACTGATTTTGGGAACCTCATGAACTTCCTCATACTCGTATTAAATTAAATAAACAAAATATTTGTATGCACTTCATTTAAAATGATTTATTTTGATAGTAATAGACAATTTCTCTGTTCCAAAACATCAGATCAAACCATTTTATAGATCATAATTTATAGTACTAATCTCGTTTACTTAGAGAATAATAGAGTTTGATTCCTTCCTGGGTGAGAGGGATTTATTTCAAGAAAAACTCATTAAATAAAATCCTTATTCCAACCCTGGCTAGAAAAGGGTGGTAGCCTTAGTAGCAAAAAGTGCACATTAATAAATAACAAATTTTATAGTTTTTTTTTTTTTTTTATGGTAAACAAAAATGGTTATGTACAAATTGTTGGTGTCTCTAATAGGTACAGAGAAATTTATAAGTTCTTATTTATGGCCCATTAAACCAACCCCTCCCCCCTCCTCTTTAGTCAATTTAGTCAACCAATAAGAAACATACACAACTACACAGTACAGTAGTCCTAAATAGCAAAAACTAATCTGATTTCCCATGTGCTGGTATGGCACACTGCTGATCTCTTCTTCCCATATACTTTCTAGTTTTAAGTAAAAATCTGATACATAAAAGTGGGGGTTTACTGAAGACTGAAAACAAGAAAGTATGAATAACTTGCTTAATATTTGAGCTACAATAAATGCATTGTACAATTATTGTAATACATCAATAGGCAAACAAGATTGTTACTGTAACTGTTTCTATATGATTCATAATAACATAGATAAGAATTTTCGAATTCCCCCTCTCCCATTTCACATCCGGTTTCTGACCTTGATCATTACTTTTACATAAAACATTTAAATAATGAATTTGGTAACGATCAAACAAAGATTGCAACTCCTAGAGTGGTAACAAACATGTATGTATAAATATATAATTTTGAACAGACTTCATTTTTGTCTTTTCCTTGAATGAAATCAATGGACATTTGAGGAAACGTTTTGAAAATCGCATCCTGAGTACAAGCTTAATAGTAGAATTCTCTTCCGGGAAATCTGGTAAAATTCAACTTCATTCAACTGACATTGAATTGGCATCATTAGCATGACATTCAAGCATATGAAAATTCTGCTTAGTATAAATAGAGCCTGAGTAACGAGCTTTTATTTTATTTCTTCTTTTAACCTTTATTTGTTTACGAACACATTAATATTGATTCAGTAATGTAATGAATGTTACTTTAAATGACTAACTTTGTATTATTTTACAGCATAGTGTTGTAATGCGCTGTAGGTCCAATGAAAAAAAGCCACAGTGGTTGGATTATGCTGATGATCAGTATTCCTTGCCTTTTATTGAAGATGTTAAGGCAATACTTGCAGTTTTTGTAGTGATTTTGCCAACTGTAGTTTTCTGGGCTTTGAACGATAAACAGGTACTTCATGTTTTTTATTGTCTAATATATATTGTGCCAGTTATTATTATTAAAATACACTTTTTGCTAAAAAAAACTTATTAGGACAGGTTATCTACAGGTTGCCACCCTTTTCTAGGCAAGGAGGACTTATTTAAGGAGTTCATCTCTAAATAAATTCCTCTTGTCCAGGCAGGAATGGAACTCGCCACTCTAGGTTTACCATGTGATATTAAGTCCAACACTTTAACTCATAGCTAACCTGAGCCCCAATATTGTGCCCGTTAAGAAATTCTCTTTCATTTCAGACAACCAAATATTTATATTAAAAATATGAAGAACACCTGTATTTTCATTGAAAAAATTTGTATTAAGGAAACAGAGAATTCATTTTAAAAAAAAAAAAGCTTAAAGACATGAAAACTTAAATATTTCAGTTCTTGGTAGGTAATGTTATTCTTCTCTGTGCTCCAAATCGGGGTATTTCGTATTTAAAGTTGTAGCACCGCAAGGGGATGACTCCTCATCAATTTATTTTCTGATCTACATTTCAAAATTTATCAACTTTTTTTAAATACACAAACTACCTATACACTCCATGAACCTGACAAAGCGTTTGTCATGTGCCAAGGTTAAAGTATAGTAGCTCAATTAGAACTCAATCATTCTGCATAGAACAACTGGGCTTATACTAAATCAATAGAGGACTGAATATTGTTTCTGGGCTGAAGATGTCTATTTATATGGGTCGAAAATACCTTCAAAACAAAATTTGTTGTGGAAGAGCCCAGCATTTCAGTTGCACATATTGAAAAGAATTGAAAACCACAACCTCAATGAAATTACAACTGGCAATTGTTTAAGACGGATTCATTCAATGGTCTAGATTCAGCACAAACTTCAATAATCCCCTTTCATATTACTGAATACAGCTGTCACTCGAATATGAATTTTCACTCTACAAAATTACTGATACAAAAAGGTAAACTCAGGAAGATTGAAACTACTGCAAAAGTCTCCTGTATTAGTAAAACCAGGCTAGTATTTTCATCCTATTTAAATCTTGCAGAAATCTGTCTGTAGGCGTGCACAGTGGAAGCAGAAAATGAAAGTTCCCACAACTAAACTACCTATAAAGAAGTTAAAGAAGGGAAGTCCACCAATAATTATTGCTGATCAAAACCCAATTGGCACTGTCATGGGGTGCACAAATCTGTTTCTGGACTCAAGATGTTCCTCTAAATGGGATAAAAATAAAAATATTTGAAAGCTAAATGATTAATGTTGTGGAAGAGCCCAGCAATCCTTTCTCAACAATTGTCAGTTAAACAGGGCTTTTAAACTGGTCACTACATTAACTCATTTATACTTTCAATAAAATGCAAAGGCAATTTAGTGAGAAATGCTATTGAATAACGATTTATTTTTAAATAAACAATTACTAATGATATATGAGTTTTCAGAGCTCACGGTGGGTTTTCCAAGCACGGCAGATGGATGGTTATGTGTGGGAGTCTTTTAAGATTGAACCAGATCAAATGATAGCCATAAGTTCATTTCTCGTACTTCCACTTGTGCCACTTTTCGACAAGGTGATTTATCCCTGTTGTGGACGTATTGGACTCTTGAAGAATCTATTCCAAAGAATGTACTTTGGATCGTTCTTAATGGCTGTAACTTCAATAATGGCTAGCATTCTTCAGTATTTTATAAAGGTTTAGTACTTCCTTATATCAATTAAGAAAATATGAGGCCATTTTTATTTTTGAACAAAAACAAGTTAAATTCATATGAAGGGTCAGGGGGAAAAAAGATGAAAGTGGCCAAAAAGTGATTTCGAGAAAAATGAAAAACAAAGTTTGATTTCTATTAACTCCTTTTGTAATATAATCATACCTTTTTTTTTAGTGTATTAATTCCTAATAGATATTAGTAATCAATGTATGCAGTTCCATGTAGCTTCTAAGGGAAATGATGAAGGTGAAAAAAAAAAGTTAATGAACAACTTATATTTTACGACAATGAACAAAAAATTTTATGAAAACTTATTCATCTGGGAAATCCAGGTATACATCTTCGCTGTCATCTTGAACAGCTGCTGGATTTATGGTGGGCAAATTCTCAAAGAACGCCTTCGCAGCAAGGTTAACCAAAAATTTTTTTAGTTGTAGCAAGTCGTTGAACTTAGGTTGAGAAATCGGAAGTGGTCCATCATACTGGTTAGTTAAAGCTATACGTGGAGCAGGACGTTTTCTTGCGTTTTTTTTCTCTTTTTGGTGGTTTCCAAAGGATTTCAGCGTCCATGTAACAACCAGAAAAAGTGTTTCGGTGAAAAATTTTTGAAGGATGTTCATTCATGACCTTTAAACAATGCACGGCCCTAGTGGGAAAGGGACAATTTTTCAAGTACATAGGATTCAAGAATTCTGTTCATGTCTTGAAAAGTTCTTGCTGGCAGTTGATCAGAGCAAAGGGCGACGGCCTCTCTCTGCTATTTCTTATAACATCCCTCCATTCATCGGGCAACTCAACGTAAGTATGCTGGTTGATGTAACTCATGTTTTTATCACATTCGAGGTATGAATGCCCTCGAATGGGAAAATATACTTCAACACTGTCGAAACGATGCTTCTCAGTCACTAAATGATGGAGGTAACGAATTAGGGTATAATTTTTATTCTGCCCACACAGGAATCGCAAACTATTGCTTGTGACATTCATCTATTTTCCCCCTTACCCCGAATCTTTTCATGCACATTTCTGTCGATTCTCATCATTTTCCCCCCTTGTTGTTCTACCAGATGATATTACTCCTTCATAGCCCCTTGATAGCGCTAATATCTTAAAATCGACGAAAAAGTGACTTTCATCTTTTTTCCCCCTGGCCCTTCATATCTCATAAATGTCTCATCTTTTCACTTAACACAGGCCTATTTTAATGAAATAGTAATCTGAGTTCCTGTACATGAGAGTACTTTTGAAATAGTTTGTTGGCAGCCTTATATGACTTTTAATCAAATTGAATTTAATACTCTTGAATGGTAGATGATTCATGATTTATCAGCTTTTGTTAATATTGCATGTGTAGGAGTGGGGTTTGCTTTAGTTTAGGCTGAAAACTAAAAAAATGTAAACACCTCGCTTAATATTTGAGATAAACGAAAAAGTATTGAACAACATTTATAGTCAATTAAATTTACAACAAGATTAGTTCTATAAAATTCCCTAACCCATCTCATAATAACAGAGATATTTTGAAATTCTGACTTTTCCCCACCCATTTATGAACTTGATCTTTAGTTTTACACAGTAAGTTTAAATATCAAGTAATATATATATATATATATATATATATATATATATACATATATATACATAAATAAATATGGTTTTTAATAACCTATATTTCCTCCACTCCCCTGTGTAGGATCGATTGAGATTTGAAAAATATTTTTGGGAAATCTTATTGTGAGTACATCCTCGTTAACCGATTTCCCTTAAGATATGCTAAAATATAAATAACTTAGGTAATACATGAGTTAAAGAGGAATATAGCAATTACAGTACATATTGTTATTAATCATTTTTGATATTTTGCATAATAACATAGACATACACAAGTTTTCACTTTAGTTTTTCTTTAAGCCATTATTCCTCCATCTCTGATTTTGGTTATTACCTTTACTTTAACATGAAACTACTCAATTTAACCTAGGATATAGCTACTACCTACAGAAGTACTACAACCATGAAGACCCAACACTAGAAAGACTGAAAACAATACTGATTTCAAAAGAAAAAACAATAATCAAAGATTTATATTATTATATACCAAGTCCACTTAATGGAAGGTCATGTATTAGAAATGGATAATTATTTACTTTAGGTTCATATAATTAAGAATTGCTTACTTTAAATATTATTATTTTCTAATGAATACATATATGCTTTAGTTTTGCTTTGTCTCGCTATTGTTTTAGTTAATGAAAAGACTCCTATAAAAAGAAAAAAAAGTCTTAAATACAGTATTCTTATATCTATTATCGTTTCAAATTATCATATCCTTGGTAAAATTTGAAGAATTGCCTTGAAAATCATGTTATGAGTAGAAGGTGAACAGCTGTCATTTCTTAAGGGCACCTGTTAATAAAAGGGACCTTCTCTTATGAGTGTGGATTTATCCTCTTTGCTTGATTAATCAACCACTCACATCAACATCATTGAAGAATAATAAAATAGTTGATTTGCTGTGGGATGGGTGTGTGAATTATCTGCACTCTTGAGAAAATTGATTACGAAATAAAAAATAACTGATACTTATGACTATTGATAACAATGAGTGAATGATGATGGATCAGCGAATATTTTCCATTCGATATTTTACAGTATAAGGGGATAAGGTGAATCATGTTTGTTAAAGGTGTTGCTCTTTAGCAAGGGTAACATTGAGTCATTGGTTGGATTCCATTGTGGTCAAAGGAGTTTATTTAGTGATGGGCTGCTTAAATTGAAAAACATCACAAGGCCAGCGTAATCTAAGCAGATTTCCCAAATGCTGCAATGACACACTACTGATCTTCCACTATTTATTCCCTATTTTCCATGCTTATGTTTGGAAATATATAGTGAGCATGGAATGTTTAGTGGCTTAAGTGCTCAAAGTAAAAATCACTTTAGAAAGAGTGCGAGCCTACAGAAGACTGAAAATTAAAGAAAAAAAACTATCTCGGTTAGTATTCAAGTTAGGAAAAAATGTTGGAAAAAATCAATTGTAAATTAGTACAATATCAACAAGATTGGTTATATAAAATTTTTCAATTCGACTGATAATAGTAGAGATATTTCAATATTTCAGTTTTACCTCCTCTGGAACCCTCTCTCCCCTCTTTTTTGCCCCCGACAAAAACCATGTGTCATATTTAAGCTTGAAATAAGGCACTGCATCCTCTATTGACTAATTATTAATGTGAGAAGAATAAGACAGGGTTCAAAACAAAAAAAGTGCAAATATCATGGTCAATAATAGATTTTTAGACTCTCATCATTAAATTGGGAGGGCCTACTGGTCTAGGAGAGTAGTCTTGAGAAAGATATTTTGATTTATTCAATAGGAACAAACCTTAACTAGATGTGAAAATACAAAATATTTCCGTTATATGCTTCAAATTGAAAAATGTCATAGATCAATGTGGTTAAAATATTACTATAATGTTTTTGTAACTCAAATATTAACCAAGTTATCCATACCTTTTTTGTTTTCATCCATCAGTAAACTCCCACTTATATTCTTCGGATATTTATTTGGAAATAGAGAATATATGTTGAGATAATATCACTAGCTCGTCATATCAGCACTCAGAATAAGATCAGCAATAGACTAGAAAGAGCTAAACACAAGTTATTAAGCCATTGTCACTCTTTGTTTCAGTTTCAAATAGAGCTGACCAAAGCACATAAAACTTTAAATCTTCAATGTGAAAACGCATTCAGAAGAACTGGGTAAAATCTTTTTATAGTTCCAAATTAAAATACAAAGATGTGATCAGCTCCTAATTTTGAACCTTATTTTACTTAAATTGTTCCACATTATGGTCAATAACAAAAATATATTTTCTCGTTATGTTCTAGAAAAATTAAATATTGTCAGTTTATAATATTTGATTGTTAAGTTATCAATTTTTTGTTTGTTTCTAAATATTTAATTTTACTTGTAGCATTTTCAAGAGAAAAAGGTTAAACTACATATTGCTTGGCAAATACCTCAGTATATTGTTCTTGTCTGTGCTGAAATATTATTTATAATAAGTGGATCAAACTTAATTTACCGACAGGTATTTTTTAATCAAGAATTATTAAAATATTTTTAAAATTTAAGATAAATACAGTTAAAGTAATGAAAATATTATTTTTTATTTAGAGCCCGCCTAGAATGAGAACTCTTGTATCTTCATTATGGTTCTTTACTGTTTCATTGGGAAACATATTTGCATTTGTCATTGCTGCATTCGGCATTCCAAATTTGGTAAGAAACATTCTTTGTAAATATAGAAATAGATATTTAAAACATATTAAAAGTGGTAGTCAAATAATTGTCCACATAGCTAAAATTTGATTAAAACAATAAAAGTCTGATGTAGATGCCTCATGACTTTCTTGAACTTTTATTAAATTAAAGAAACAAAATGTTTAATTCTTTAAAAATTATTTCATGATATTGAAAAATATCATAGAACATAAGATGTACTTAATCTTATAAATTTTTTTCACAATAAACAAGGAGGGTCCTATACAAATCTTTTGTTTCACTAATAGTATTGGAAAAATTCCTTTTTTTTTTTTTTTTTTTTTTTTTCCCTCCCCCGTGTGATTGAAATGTGAGATACAACTAGCATTACAATAGTCCTAAATGATATTTCAATGTTCTAAGACTATTATTATAGCTTGTGAGTTGTACAAGGCACATGTCGAAATGGATAACTTCGTTTTCGATCTGAAAATCCAAAATTTTCAATATAACAATAATTCCTTTACATCATAGAAGAAAGTAACAATTAATGAATTCATGAATAAATGCTTAAAATATTTTTTATGTATTTTGAAACAGCTGATAAACATTAAACATTGTTTCAAATTTATACTAACAGCCTTTTTACCTAACTTTTTTTTTTCCTTCAGGAAATTGAATTTTTAATAGATGCTGGACTTATGACAGTAGCAGCAACTTTATTAATATTTACATCTTCACGGTATCGCTGGAGGACATTCCCTGAATCTGAATTGGATTTAGCACAAGCAGAATCACAGTCTAATATCTCAAAATAATGAACTTTTTTTTTTAAAATGATCCATGTATATGTTATTAATACAGTTTGAAAAAAATGGATGATTTTATTATTATTCAATTGTGATTCCCATCTCATAAAATTGGGGGGGGGGATAAATTATTTTAATACTATCACTTTTAGTTATTAAATTACAATTCTAATTTTTAAAACATTATTTGACTTTACTATTATATAACATTTGTAGAGTGAGTTATAGAAAGAAGTGAGACACTAGACTAAAAACTTATCAAACCTATGAAGTCATGATTACTAAAGAAAAGTACTCTCATATTTTTTCCCTTCCAGTCATTTATTAAAGAATTGGAGTGTTTTGACCACTACACTTTTTGAGAGGAACATAAATCTTTGTGCTTAACAGGTCTATTATCATTACCTGTTAAGTGTGATTGAACACCATTATTATTAGCATAGGATTAAGGTTTCATTAAAGATTTACATAACTTACTAAACAATAAAAAGTTAATCAAAAAAGACATTTACTAATTTTTTTTTCTGACTTTGAATTATCATTTATTAAATTTTTTGGACCAATATATGGAGTTGAAGTTAGCCATGAACGTCAAGGCATCAAAGTTAATAAACTTGGTAGAGCTGGAATCTTGTGTCTGTTGAATTTATTTAGTGTGAGCTCACAAAATAAAACCCTTGTCCTGGCTAGAGAAGAGTGGTAACCTGGAGATAACCCATCTTAATCAGCTGTAGTAGCACAAAGCAGATCTCATCAGTTTACAAATAAATAACAACTTGGAGCAAAAGTTTAAGAAACAAGGCAGCTTATAGCATACATATTTGAATATATACTCCATTATTTATGGCCTCCCACAGACAAGGCTGCTCTCCATCAATGCTACTGTGTCCTGAAAAAGATGTGTACATACAAATGAAAATGAGTATAATCTCAGAATGGAAAGATTCAAATCAAAAAGCAAAAGTAAGGACATTCCTTATAGATCGAATGATTTATAGCTGTCAAAATAAATGTCAATCTGGTGCCAATGTGTTCTGTTTACACATGTAGGATCACTGCAGACAAAAACCCTTTCTCACGTGTTGGATTCCTTGCTATTGGGGGAGCAAATAAGTTAACAATCCACATCAAAATGACAGAAAATACATTTTTTGGGTGGAATGCAGTTTAACCCCATCCTTGATGGAAATGACCGATGACGTATTTTGGAAATTTTTGAATGCGGTCACTAAAGTCTATCCTCCACAGTCTAAGGGTTCACCAAATTAAGTGTGTTAAAAAAGATTTTAAAAAATGGCTGTAGTTGCCATTTTCAAAGTGGGCTGCCAAGGGTGGGGGTTAAACTGCATTTTCACCCAGTTTTTCTCTATCTGGAATATTAAACAAGATATTTACATTTTTTTAATTTTCAGCCTTCAGTAAGCCCCCAATTTTAGTCATCGCAGGCTAGCAATAAGCCAACATGATACACCTTATTCCAAGCATAAATTCCAAATGTTGTTTTCAATGGTCCATTACTGTGTGAGATATATGCAAATACAGTGACATCAAAAATGTTAATTTGATCTGTTTCATTCTATACTAAAGGCAGATTGTTAAATGGCTTAAGTCCGACCAGGCATACAGGGATTGGAACTAGAGAGGGGGAATTTGAAAATTAAAATACCTTGTTATTATGAGACGTGTTCTTAATTCTTATATAACCAATCTTGTTAAGCATTTAATTTTCTACATTTATGTTTCAATACAATTTTTCTTCATGTCGAATATTGAACGAAATATTTGCATTTTATATTTTATTTTTTTCATGGCCTATAAACTCCCAACTAGATAATAGACTATTTTAGCATAATAATCGACTTATTTTAGCAGATTTCCCTTAAGGTCTATATATTCGAATCTGGGAGAAGTTGCGAAATGGTTAGGGCCAAGCAGAAATGGTTGAACAGTTGAGGGGTCCATCCCCGGACACAATAGCAGGCTTTGGAACCACATAAAAAATGTTATATCACTTAAATATTACTAAGTAGTTTCACAATCCAAACAATAGCTAATGTTAATGCTAATAAATATAATGGCCTATTATAATGATATAATAATAACCCCCTGCCATTACAATCCTCTTGTTATCAACCATTATCACATCTCCAACCAATACCTAATAAACAATATATTGATCACATTTATTTTTCTAAATATGGACTAATAAGAAGGTGGATTAAAAAAATCCATCACGCAGAGGCTGCGTTAACTAAGCAGATTTCTCAAGTGTGCCACATATTTGCATTTATCTCAAAAAGTCGTCACGCAGGGGCTGCGTAAACTAACAGATTTCCCACGTGATGTTTTACAATAGAGAAATTTCAAGAGGTCCGAGCAGTTAAGGAATCAGCCGAACTAGCTATTGGCGGGAAAGTCACTCGTCCGTTAGCCGCCTAACTTTAATAAAAATGCAAATATCTCGGTTAATATTCAAGATAGAGAATAAATGTAACAACATTTGTAGTGAATTTAATTTGCAATAAGATTGATTCTGTACAATTTTTCGATCCGACGTATAGTAACGGAGATATTTCGAATTTTCGAAAATCCTCCCCTCTAACCCCCCCCCATCCAATGGTCCGATTTCAGCCATTAACGAACTTGATCTCATATATATATATATATATATATATATATATATATATATATATATTATATATATATATATTTGAACGGACCTCATTTTCGTCATCTGCTACGTAGGATCGATTGACATTTGAAGAAAAATTTAAAAATTCCGTCATGAGTACAACCTCAATAGCTGATTTCCCTTAAGGGAAATCTGCTAAAAGTAAAATATGAATGAGACCAATACTTGGTAATTAGAATAAAGTCATTCATGATATAATAACTTATTTCTAATTTGACATGAGTAGGAGTGGGGGGGTTTACTGAAGGCTGAAAACTAATAAATCCAAATATCTCTCTTAATATTCTTGATAGAGAAAATAATTTTACAACAACACTTATAGACAATTAAATTTTTAAATATGGTTTCTATACACTAGTTTGATCCGACTTATAATAACGAAGATATTTCGAAATTCCTCCCCTCTAAACCTCCACCCCTAGTGGATTTGAGCTTTTAACGAACTTGATTTTTCTTTTCAAATAATACTCTTATATATCGAATTTGGTAACGATAAAACAATAATTGCAACTGCTAGAGCGGTAACAGACAAATATATAGATAGATATATGAAAGTCCATCACTCAGGGGCTGCGTAAACTAAGCAGATTTCCTACATCAGATAAATAGATTTTATTAGATTTTATATGTTTATTAGATCTATACCATACTCCATATTTAACCGTTTCATTCTATACTAAAGATCGCTTAAGCTAATGATTGCCCTCGGACGAGCAAATAAGGGGATATGGGGGGGGGGGGATTCGAAAATTCAAATATAACCGTTGTTATGAGTCGGATGGAAAATTGTTGTAGACCAATCTTGATGAGCTATTGATGCTTTACAATTGTCGTTCAATAAGTTTTCTTGTAGTTCAAATATTAAGCGAAATTTTCACTCATCGAGTTATACTCATCGGATTTTAACTTAGAAATAGAGAATATATGATGAGATGGCATTTCTAGTGTGTCAGCGCATGGGAAATATGCTTAGTTTACGCAGCTCCTGCGTTACGCACTTTTTTAGTTAGAATTTATTTTTTTATGATAGACCGTTGAGGATATTATGACGGCCAATTGTTAGAGGAATATTGCAAATTCTCTGCAATGTATTTATTTCAGGAGAAAATTTCGGGCGTTCGAAAGACCATCTTCAGTTCTTCGATACATCTAAATCCATTTTTGCCCAAGTTCATTTATTTCCAACGTTGTATCGAGCATACTGTTGCGGAAACACTGCTTACATAAAAATTATACAGAGTTAATCACATGGCTGGACCTTTGGAGCCAGGAATGTTCTCGTTTGTGTTCTAGGCCAGTCTGGGTCTTTTCCTTTGATCTCGCCACCCGTCTATAAAAGCTACCCAGATCGCCCGATAGTTCTCAGTTCTCTTCTAGTGAGTAGCAGTGTGTTCAGTGCAGCTTTAGTGAACATTGTATTAGTTTCGGTACAATGTTTTATGTGAAGAACAGTTCAAGGACGTGTTTATGTGAAGATCAGTGCAGTGCCGTGTTCTTTGTGAAGACCAGTTCAGTACCCTGTTTTGTGGTCTTCAGTGATTCACGTGATCTTGAGATATTGTACTGTGCATTAAGCAGTGAAGATATCAGTACATCAGTACTGTTAGTAGTAGTGAAGAATAATTTACCAAGTATGTTCTACACTGTTCGCGGAAAATTGAACTCCGCGAAGAGTGAAGCATGCGCGCGACATTGATGACGTCATCCACCGTCCACTCATCCTTGCCCTGGACTGGAGACCTCGCTGCCAGAGCATCCAGCCACGATGGGGGCCGACAGGAAAGGGCAAGAAGACGGGAACAAGATGGAGGTCTAGTGCAGCAGAAAGGAGCTTTCTCATCATCGAGGTGAAAAAACCCCTCAAAATGCAAGAGTAGGCGTAAAAGGGCCCGTCGGGCGATGAAGCGGGGAAAAACCAAGGAGGAGAAGAAACAAGGACAATAAATGAAGTGAGTACTCACATTTATATCAAAATTCGTCACACATCGAAGCCAACTGTCATAAACCCAATAATGGGCATCACCACAGCAACCAGCTCCAACCAACCCACAGCAGCTCACCAATTGGAACATTATTAGATTTTAAAAGATCAACAATTTCATTTTATTATTTGTTCTCATTATTATTGATATCACTTCATTATATTCTATTATATCCATCCATGCTTTATAATTTACACCACCCTCCTTTTACTATACAGTCCACTCTCTCAAATTCACAAATGGGGCGAAGGGGCATCTCCCTATACATCTTTTTATGGGAAGCCTCTTCGATCCACAAACATACACTGTCTAATAAAATGTACAGTGATAAAACTCTAAAGCTTGTGTGTGTTTAATTTTGCAATCCAAAGAACTCAACTAACAACAACAAACAATGTTAGAGGATGTCCCAGATATCCTGTCAGTGAGCCGTTCATTGAATGAAGGCGGTGTTAAATAAAGAAAGCGCCTGTTAGAAAAGAGGTAGATGCCCCCCCCTGTTTGGGCATTGTAAGAAGAGGTGACTCATATAGTTAGCAGTGGCTGACCCCTCCTTCTACCTCTTTGCCATGAGGAAGGAGCGGAGGGGCTGCTAGGTAGAAGGGAGGGCTGGGTCGCCCTCGGCCAGGTAGTATGGTCCCACTATCTACCTCGCTGCCACCTACTTCCCGCGCTCTCCTTATCACTCTTATCACGCTGTCAACTTTCGCAAACCCATTCGTCAGACTGAGGTGAGCAACTCTTTCGATTATTCCAAAGAAAATACAAAATTATGAACACTCTTGGTTTTGAATCACATGAAGGGCCAAGGTCTGCCTCTGTGGTTTTACAGTACTTATTGTGGTGACAATACTAGTGACTGACGTTTAATACAATGTGTATATGTGTTGTTGGTTCCCAAACATAAACATTAAAAAAAAAACTTGAAATTTACGATATCACCTGAAGGAGCTTGCCAGAGAGCTGCTGAAAGTTCGCACAATTGTTGGCTGAAGACCAGAAATATGTATTAGCAGTTTAAATAGGGTGCATACTACAATAACTCAGAAATTCGAATGCGAGATGAAATAATTTGTGTGATCTGCGTTTATCTTACCAGGTGCACTTCTGTAACCAACTTATTGAGTAAGTCGGTTACTGCAGTGCACCTGGTAACTCCTTTTTACTCATTTCACATTAAAAATAAGCCAATATATCACGAACTGTCGTATTTCAAGTATAATACGCATAGTTTTCATCCGACTAGGAGGAGAAAGGGTTGGTTTAGAGACAAGAAAATTCAAAAGTTAACTATCTCCTTTTGACTCAGGTTGAAAAATGCTATATTATCAATCATGTTTGAAATATTATGTACTACAATAGTTGTCCTGTAAATTTTTTCTCTAACTCGAATATTAAATGAAATATTTATTTGAATCACACTCGATATTTATCCGTTTAATTCAACACAAAGATCATAATAGTTAATGGCTGAAATTGACATTAGGAGAGGGAGGGGGGTAGATTTTAGAGAGGGATAATTAAAACAACAAAACAAAATTTTAATTCCTGTTTACATAGCCTTCTACCTAAAGTGATGAGTTCGATTCCCGTCTGGGCAATAGGAATTTATTTTTTGATGAACTCATTTGATAAAATCCTTAGCCCCACCCTGGCTAAAAAAAGGGTGGTAACCTGTAGATAACCCGTCCCAATTAGCCGTATTAGCAAAAATTGGACTTTAATCTATTGGCTTCTTACTGTGGTAAAAATAGAGAATAGATGGCGAGATGAGATCATCAGCGTATCATCAGTGCATCATCTTAATTTGTACAGTACCTGCTTGGCAGAAGGTGAATGAACCTCATACGGCAGGTCCCGTTGTAGAAAAAAGTCTGTCCCGCAAGGGCTGAGTAAAATAACCAGATTTCCTATGTTGTCACAATCAATCAAATAAACAATTTCAGAATGTAAAATCTTACATGACGGTGCCGTCACAACGGATTTGAATGTTACTCCCACAGTAAAAGTTCAATAGAAACAATATTAGTTATTGAGGCTACTAGAACTTTATAATGGTTTATGATATAACAGCTTATTGTTAATATGACATGAGTAGGAGTGGGGGTTTTCTAAAAGCTGTGAACTAAAAAGTCCAAATGTCTCGGTTAATATTCATGTTGGAGTAAAAACGTGGAGGGCATCATTTATAGGAAATTAAATTTGCAATAAGATTGATTATGTAACATTTTTCGACTCAAGGTATAATAACGAAGACATTTTGAACTTTCGAAATTACCTCTCCCTCACCCCTGTCCGATTTCAGCCGTTAATGAACTTGATCTTAAGTTTCACATAGAACACTTATATACCGTCTTAGAGCGTTAACAGACACATATATATATATATATATATATATATATATATATATATATATATATATATATATATATATATATATATATATATATATATATATCATTTTGAATGGACCTCATTTTCGTCATCTCCTAGGTATAGGCGACGGATACTCCGGGTTAGCAATATGAATTTCGGAACATTTAGGAAAATGGCCACTCTCCGAACAGAATGCAGTCGGCGTGAAGTGCTCCCAAGGACCTAGCCCAGGGTAAAACTGGACCTAGTTATGAATTTTAATTTTGACATTATGTTTTTTGTTCTTTGTACGGACTGGCAGAGCTGTTTTTGTTTTTTCTCTGCGGAAGTTTTGATTTTAAATTTTGGTTATTTCTAATAATTTTTAAGTACTTTGTATTTTTTTGTGTGTTAAGTCTAGGTTAGGGTCTGTCCCAGATGTGTTAGGCAAGCTTAGTCACCTCTACTGGAAGTAGGCTCATCAATTTTGACCCGTTATGTATTTCATTTTTTTCTCTTTGTAATGTAATTTGTTAAATGGAGTATTTAATTCAATGTGATAAATTATCACAAATAAAATTTTTATATAGGATCAATGGATATGTGAAGATTATTTTCGAAAATTGAGTCATGAGTACGACCTAAATTGCTGATTTCTCTTGAAGGAAACCTACAAAAAAAAAAAATCGATAAAATGTTAACAATTGGAAAGACATAATGGAAAATTCTAGTATTGACACTTTTAAATAAAATAAACATTAGTATTCACTAATTATATAAAAAGTAAAATGTCCTGATTTGGACTAGCTGAGACACTGAGGTTTATTATTATTATAATTATTATTTATTAATGTCCACTTTTTGCAACTAAGGCTAATTGGGACGGGTTATATACAGGTTATCACTCTTTTCTAGCCAAGGTGGGACTTAGGATGTTATTTAATGAATTTCGTCACTAAATAATTTCCTTTGCCCAAGCGAGAATCGGACTCACCACTCTAGGGTTACCATGTGAGATTAAGAACAACGCTTTAACTCACATGACTAACCTGAGCCCCTACTGAGGTTTAAGTTATCTCAAAAATCCATCGTCTCTATCAGACACTGGAAATAAGCAAAATAATCAATTAAATATTCCCACAATTTATTATTACGAAGGTAAAACCATTATTAAAATAGCAACGTTGATTGTAAAAACAAACGAGCAATAAGGTATGCAGAGTGTAGTTTGAAATTATTTCCCTTGTAGTAAATGATGTCATGTTTTAAAATGAAACGGAGAACAGAAATAATATTTTACTGATAAAAGTTGCAACTATATCCAGCATTTCCCGTAGAAAATCTTTCCGGCTATAAATCACTTTGTTGATTTCATCGATTGAAAATAATTTCTATTGTTCAATTGCCCAATATATCCATGACATAGGAGCACCGTTAATTAAATAAAACTCACACAAACAGTCTGGATGAACAACAAATCATTTTTTTCAACTCTTTTCCCACAGTAAGAACAGGAATTAAAGAGTCCGTCACGCAGGGGCTGTGTAAACCAAGCAGTTTTCCAAGCACCAATAGTTTAACAAGATTGGATCTATAACATTATTCTATCCGAATCATAATAACTAATTGATAACTTGAATCGTCGAAATCCCACTCTAACACCCCCCTCTCTCTATTCCAAGTCAGATTTCAGTAATTAACCAATATGATTTGTAGTGTTGAATTAAACAGTTAATTAGAGTGAGTTATAGATCAAATAAACATCTTTTTATCAAGACTGGAAAATCTTAATTTTCCACTCCGTCCCGCTAAGTATTTCCATGTATTTCTCACGGAAAAAGTTCCATGAGCACAATATTTGGTATTTAAGCTTCGCATAAGTGCTTCATAATTAAACAGCTTATTGTTAATATGACACGCACTGAAGCACGGGTCTACTGAAGGCTGAAAACTAAAAAATGTAAATATTTCGGTTAATAATAGAAATACTGAGAAAACACATTCCAACATTTATAGGACAATAAATTCGCAGTAAGATTGGTTCTATACAATTTTTCGATCAGACGTATAATAATGGAGATATTTGGAATTTTCAAAACTCTACCCCTCAAATCCCCCCTTCCCCATTGTCCGATTATAATCAGTTATATAATATACCACATTATTGGAAGCTTAAATACCAAATATTGTTTTCAAGAGACCTTTATCATACGAGATACATGCAAATGTGTTCTGGTGCCCCTCCCCTCCCGTCTTAAATTTTTGTGCTACTAAAATTTGACTGATTGAAATAAAAATTACTCCGATTCGTTATAAATTAAAGTACTAGAGTATAGTAGTAAGTAGTTTTCAATAAAATGAATATGTTATATTCTGATATATTTCAGTAATTGTTTTTCTTTCCGGGGACAGATTGGCAGACTTGTATGTTTACATTCCAGACGCTTCGCGTCGGGAGAATATAAAAACTGTCTGAAAGATTTCTTCTTACCAATTGTATTTATTCACTTAATATTCATTGTTGGTTTTGTGTTAGCAGTATGTAAATTTATCTATTGTAAGCCTTCACGCGGAAAAGCTGCTTAGTTAGCTCAGCCCCAGTGAGACGGACTATTAATAGTTATTTCAATAAGGTCTTACCAAGCTCGGGCCTTCTGAGTGTGAATATATTTTGTGTTAAAATTCCAGGCGGAGAAATGATTAAAATTCGAATGGACTTTTTGACGAATCTATTATATCTCTCAGTATGGCTAAACGTTTTCTGAAATTCATTTATGCCAATAATGTTTAAGGTGTACTATATTTTTCTTTTTTTATGTGTTAACGACCCCCTGTAAATTATTTCTACATATATAAGTATATATGTTTTGTCTGTACCCCAATGCCTATCATGTGAATAAACAATCCGTGTAGTGAAATAGGCTTATCAATGAGATTGCAAACATTTGCATCCAACTGTAGACTGTAGAAAAAGGTTTTATCTTCCTACAACGAATTTCAGTTTGCACGGGGATTATATATATTCACGTGCTAAAGCGTTTGATCGTTTTATAAATATTACCAACTTTTAGTAATGACTATGACAAAATAAAGTCTTTATGTGAGATCTTTTCAGATTTTGAAAAGAAGAGACGCAGGGTCTACGTTAACTAAGCATGTGCGTCACGCATTTGTATTCATCTCAAAACGAAAACGTTCAATGAGATAATTATATGGTATTCAGACTTCAAATATAGGGCTTTATAATATAACAGCATATTGTTTATATGACATGAGTAGGAGTGGGAGGGGGTTTACTGAATGCCGAAAACTATAAAATGCATGTATCTTTGTTAATAATCAAGATAGTGAATAATTACACATAATATTTATATAACATTACATTTGCAATAAGATTGGTTCTATAAAATTTTTGGATCTGACGCATAATAACAGATATATTAAGAATTTTCGAAATTCTCCCCTCGGTTTTTCGAAATTAAACCTGAATTGCGACCACTAGAGAGAAGACAAATATATATATCTATAATTTTTAACGGACCTCATTTTCATGAGTTCAATCTCAATAGCTGATTTCCACTAAGGGAAATTAGCTAAAAATCATGTGTAAAAAGGATTTGGGATTCGAGCAGGACAGTATGAGTTTAATGATAAGTGAAAATACCATGAGTAAAACTGATAGAAAAATGATGTGTATGTAAGATGTCTGTGAAGGTACCAACAATTCAGGCTTATTAGGCTCTGTGTAAATTTGGAATTGAGAAAGAAATGTGCAGTTAAAAGGTTAATTTACTTAAATAAAAGATTGTTTGTTTGTTGTTGTTTTTTGTTTGTATCCAGACTAAGTTATTTGGAAGGCGAACATGCCGTTACCAAAGTACGTGCTTCATTATAATTGGCCTTTTAAAGTCGATACCAAGGAGAACAAGATGTTACCACCTGTTATTAAGCTGTCATGTTGCATTTCATTAAGAAATAATAAATTGCTGCTATACGTCACTTCGAAAACAATACAGATTACTAACTTACCTATAATTTGGAACTTGAGCTGTACTTTAGAAGTTTACTGAAACAGCTGCTTCAAGCCAGAATCACTTTAGTAGGAGTGGGGTCAACTGTAAGCAGAAAAGAGAAGAATGAAATTCCATATCAAAAACGTCCGTCACGCAGGGGTTGCGTAAACTAAGCAGGTATCCCATGTGACGTTTTACAATAGAGAAATCTGCCTACTGGTAACACAATACCACCGTGATTAAATACAAACGGTAATAAGAAATCTTTCAGTGAATTAAAATAAATTCCCAACTGAAACGGCTTCTGAATTGTAAGAATAATTTATATTTTTTAATAACTCAAATTTTAGTAGTCCAAGAACTAAAGAAGAGGGGGAGGGGGCGGAGGAACAGAACGTATTTGCATAAATCTCACAAAGTAACGAAGGTAAGGTAAGGTTAGAAGAAGCTTCCACCTGAGCCGAGTACTGGCGGAAATGGCCGAACTATACCCGACCACAGACTTCAAAAAAATGCAAAATATCTCAGTTAATATTCAATATAGAGAATAAATGTATATAACAATATTTATAGTAAATTTAATTTGCAATAAGATTGATTTTATACAATTTTTTCGATCCGATGCATAAGATCGGAGATACTACGAATTTTCGAAAATCCTCCTCTCTAAACCCCCCCCCCCCTCCCACTGGTCTGATTTCAGCCGTTAACAAACTTGATCTTTCTTTTTACATAAAACGACTAAATATCGAGTTTGGTACGATCAAACAAAAATTGCGACCACTAGAGCGGTAACAGACAAATGTATAGACGATGACATTATTATAATAGAGAAACACATGATTTAGTATTTAACTGTTTTAGCAGATTTCCCTTAAGGGAAATCAGCTATTGAGGTTGTACTCATGACGCGATTTTCGAAATTTTTCTTCAAATGTCCATCGATCCTACCCAGGAGATGACGAAAATGAGGTCCGTTCAAAACTGTATATATATATTTGTCTGTTACCACTCTAGAGGTCGAAATTATTGCTTGATCATTACCAAACTTGATATTTAATCGTTTTATGTAAAAAGAAACATTAACTTCGATAATAGCTGAAATCGGACCAGTGGGAGGAGGGGGTTAAGAGGGGAGGATTTTTGAAATTTCGAAATATCTCCGTTAATATACGTTGGATCGAAAAAGTGTATAGAAGCAATCTTATTGCAAATTAAATTTACTATAAATATTGTTCTATACTTTATTCTGTAGCTTGAATATTAACCGAGATATTTGCATGTGTATTGTGTGCGCGGTCGACAGGAGTGGGCTATGCGAGAGCTCTGGCGGCCGTTGCCGTAACTATTCGTCCCTCGTGTAGAGATTCCTCACTACTTGCCGTTGTTATTAGGCAGATTTCTCTATTGCAATACTTCATGTGGGAAATCTGCTTAGTTTACGCAGCCCCTGCGTGACGGACTTTTTTTTTTTAACTTCACTGTGTCTTTCTAGTCAGATTTCTTTCATTAACGAACTTCGTTCAAACGTTTTACAAGTATGATATTGAGAAAATAATATCTGGGCCTTGAAGACAAGAGACATTTAGTGATACATTATTTGTTTTTTACTAGATTTATTTGAAGGAAGTGTTTTTTTTTGTTCCCACCATTTCGGAAACATTTTTTAATTGTCCATCGATCATGACAAGAAAGACGAATGCAGCCAAATGGAGAAATGTGAATTAATATAATTTATAAACTAAAGCAAAATACGTTTATTGCATAGTCAATAATATTATAATTATTTATTGACGTTCACTTTTTGCTTATTTGTCTAATTGGAACAGGTTATCTACACCTTACGACGCTTTCTAGCCAGAGTGGAACTAAGGATTTTTTGGCCTTAGTTGCAAAAAGTGGACGTTTAATAAATAATAAAAAAAAAATTACTAAGGATTTTATTTAATGAGTTCATCTCTAAATAAATTTCTATAACCCAGGCAAGAATCGAATTCGCCACTCTAGATTTTCCTAAGGGAGATTAAGGCCAACTGTTTAACTCATGGCTAACCTGATCCCAAATAAAAATAATTAATAATAGAAGTGATTACTGAACATCAGAACAGTGTACTATTTAGTGAATATCAGTGATTCGTGATATCGTGAGTTACTGTGCTGTGCAATGAGAAGTGAAGTTAACAGTGGATATTGTCATTGGTAGTGAAGAATAGTTTAACAAGTGTGTAGTGCATAGTCAAATAAACTTTTGAGTGATAACGCTAAAGTTAGTGTACTTAATTTTGAAATCAAAAAGAACCCTAATTATCAACTTTTACTACTATTGTAAATAAATGTAACTATATCATGACAAAGAGGTCTTAAAAGTGACATAGGTCAATTTTTTGTAAAGCTTTTTCTTAGATCATATCAGTTCTTAACGATATTTAGTAATTTCCAGTTTTAGTTAGACTATTAAAACTTTCGTCCGTCCATGCAAAATATCCAACAAGAGATAACAGAAGAGATGAAGTCGTACTAAGAAGACTCCGAATAGGGAACACACGATTTACGCGTGGTTATCTAATGGCAAAAGATCAATCCCCGAAATGTAGGAAATGTAAACACAGATTTGACTATCTACCACATATTAATGGAATGCCATACTTATACAAATATTCGAAACGAAGCCCAGTATTTCTAATAATATAGCTGTGGTCTTTGGAGATGACCCCAAAGAGTTAGGTAAATTGTTTAATTTTATGAAAATTACAAATTTGTGTAAAGAAAATTTAAATTACAATTTTTTTTTGTATCCTCGTTTATTTGTTAAATATTAAATGAGAGCGTTATAAATTTACTGGCGATGATAACCTAGTAGTTTTTCGCCCTAAAACGTTAAGAAAACAAACAAACAGATTTTGTTAAGTCTCACTCCTACTTATGGATTTATAGTTTAAGATTTGTTTCTTAAAAAGGAAATTATTGCTAGAATTGGGCTCCTACTAAATGCAGATTAAAGAAAGCATGTGGTAATCATTCCTCCATGTGTAAAGTCCTTCCGAGATTGCGAATGCCTCCGTTTGATGGAAACAAATGGATTTATTTTTATTTTGTAATGCAACTCTAAAAATCTCTAGTCCAGCTTACATTCAAGTTAATGTGTTAAGGCTTCTAATTTCATGAAGAATACAAACTGGAATTTGAGAAACTTCAACTCCTCATTTCAGCACTTTGGAAATCTGGTTAGTTTTTAAAAACCCATGCGGACTTTAATAGAGCACAATGGAAATGCCAAATTAAAACGTCCGTCACGCAGGGACTGCGTAAACTAGGCAGATTTCCTTCCTAAACATGAAGTTTAACAATAGATAAATCTACATACCATTAACACAACACCACCGCGAATATTCAGTGAATAAAAACAAACTGTAATACAATATTTGGTATTCAAGCTTCGAATGATGTGGTTTATTACATAACCGTGTAATCTTTATACAGCATGAGTAGAAGTGAGGTTTGCTAAAGGCTGAAAGCTGAAAAATGTAAATATCTCGGTTAATATTCAAGACAGAGAATAAATGTATATAACAATAGTTTTAGTATACGTGATTTGCAATACGATTGATACTATACATTTTTTTGATTCGACGTATATTAACGGAGTTATTTCGAATTTTCGAAAATCCTCCCCATTAAATCCCCTCTCCCATTGGTCCGATTTCAGCCATTAACAAACTTGATCTTTATTTTTACATAAAACGTTTTAAATATCGAGTTTGGGAACGATCAAGCGAAAATTTCGACCGCTAGAGTGTTAATAGACACACACACACACACACACACACATATATATATATATATATATATATATATATATATATATATAATATATATATATACTAGCTCAGATACCCGGCTTCGCCCGGGAATTCATTTGAGGCTGAATGGTGATGGTATTTTTTAGCAGGCTTTACATTGCACAATATTTTGACATTTACCCGTCCCAGTGTTTAGGATTGATACCCGTCGTTGCCGTGGATTTGCTAATAATAGAATATTTGTTCGATAAGGCTTCACTGTCTTCGATATTTTTATATTTCCCGTCTCTTATACATGTAAATATGGTGAATTTTTATTTCAGGCCTCCCTTTTAACCCCCCTCCCGTTCGAACCTAAAAATTTTAATATAACTTATAATCATGGAAGAATTAATGCTAATTGACATACCGAGCTTTGTTAAGTTCGGTTCAGCTGTTAGTGCCCAATAAAATTGTTGGCTCCCGCTAAAGTTTTAACGTATAACTCATTTATACTTAGGTATACGACAAAAGTGTATATAACAAAAGTTACTCCAAATAACAAAATAAAGAGCTTTTGTTATGTTTATATTTGCGGAAAAACCAATAGGAAACGAAATATCGCTATTTTTAATTTCAGGCTTCCCTTATAACCCCCACTCCTGCCAGTCCATAGAAATGTTGGTATGGCTTATTATAATGAAGGCTTCACTGCTAATACACATACCGAGTTTTAATTAGTTCGGTTGAGTCTTTTTTGGCAAATAATATTGTTGACTCCCGCTATAATTTTTAGCGTATAACGCATTTAAACTTCGGTATACGACAAAAGTGTATATAACAAAAGTTACTCTAAATAACAAAATAAACAACTTTTGTTATGTGCATATTTGCCGAAAAACCAATAGAAAACGAAATATCGCTATTTTTAATTTCATGCTTCCCTTACAACCCCCACTCCTGTTCGCCTCAGAGAAAATTAATATTGCCTAAAGTCTAAGTTGGGTTAGTAGTAATATACATACCAAGTTTCATAAAATTCGGTTCAGCCGTTTATGCGTGAAAAGGTAACAAACAAACAAACAAACAAACAAACATACACGAAAGAAACAAAATGCAGATATGGTGTCTATGACATGTGAAACGAAAAGTTATCGTGAAATTTCGCGCGAAAAAAATCAATGTACAGACAGAGGATACAATTTTATATATATATATATATATATATATATATATATATATATATATATATATATATATATACTAGCTCAGATACCCGGCTTCGCCCGGGAATTGATTTGAGGCTGAATGGTGATGGTATATTTTTGGCAAGGCTTTACTTTGCACAATATTTTGACATTTACCCGTTCCGGGTTTATACCCGTTGTTGGCATTTGTTATTAATAAAATTATTTTTTATGTAAGACTTCACTGTCCTGCATATTGTCATATTTCCCGTCTCCTGTGCATTATGCAAAGATTTGGTTGAGTCTTTTGTGCCAAATAAAATTGTTGTCTCCCGCTATACTTTTTAGCGTATAACGCCTTTATACTTCGGTATACGATGACAGTGTATATAAAAAAAGTTTCTCTAAATAACAAAATAAACAACTTTTGTTATATGCATATTTGCCGAAAATGCAATAGGAAACGAAATAACAATATTATTAATTTCAGGCCTTCCTTATAACCCCCACTCCTGCCCGTCCCTAGAAATGTTAGTATAGCTTATTATAATGTAGGCGTTAGTACTAATTCACATACCGAGTTTGGTTTAATTCGGTTGAGTCTTTAGTACCAAATAAAATTGTGGACTCCCGCTATAGTTTATAGCGTATAACTCATCTATGCTTCCGTGTATGGCAAAAGTACATATAACAAAAGTTATTCTAAATTACAAAATAAACAACTTTTGTTATGTGCATATTTACTGAAAAAGCAATAGGAAACAAAATATCGCTATTTTTAATTTCAGGCCTCCCTTATAACCCCCACTCCTGCCCGTCCCTAGAAATGTTAGTATAGCTTATTATAAAGAAATCGTTAGTATTAATTCACATAGCGAGTTTGGTTTAGTTCGGTTGAGTCTTTTGTGCCAAATAAAATTGTGGACTCCCGCTATAGTTTTTAGCGTATAACTCATTTATACTTCCGTATACGGCAAAAGTGCATATAACAAAAGTTACTCGAAATTACAAAATAAACAACTTTTGTTATGTACATATTTTCTGAAAAAGCAATAGGAAACGAAATATCGCTATTTTTAATTTCAGGCCTCCCTTATAACCCCCACTCCTGTTCGTCTTAGAGAATATTAATATAGCCTAAAGTCTAAGTTGGGCTAGTAGTAATATACATACCAAGTTTCATAAAATTCGGTTCAGCCGTTTATGCGTGAAAAGGTAACAAACAAACAAACAAATAAACAAACAAACAAACAAACAAACAAACAGACACGAAAGAAACAAAATGCAGTTATGGTGTCTATGACATGTGAAACGAAAAGTTATCGTGAAATTTCGAGAAAAAAATCAATGTACAGACAGAGGTTACAATTTTATATATATATATAGATATTTGTGTGTGTGTGTGTGTGTGTGTGTATATATATATATATATATATATATATATATATATATATATATATATATATAATTTTGAACGGACCTCATTTTCGTCATCTTCTGGTTCGAATCGATGGAAATTTGAAGAAAATGTTTGAAAAATGCGTCATGAGTACGACCTCAAAAGCAGATTTCCCTTAAGGGAAATCTGCTAAAATGTAGATAATGACATTGGCAATGCTCCCCAACAAGAACTTCACTTAAACAATTTCGGAAGTCGTGTTATTGCGGATCTCCGCGCATGTTTGTGTCTTTGATTTTGGTTAGAGCAGCTATTATGGCCTTCAAACCTTATCACTAGACAGACGTTAACAGACCCGGGAGTTAAATTGTAGCTGCTGTTAGACATTACGTTGGTAAATGCTAGATACAAACAGAAGTCATGGCTGATAAGCTATCAGCAAGCAGAGACAGTATCAGTTTGCTCGGTGAAATAAAACCGCTGGAGGTTTCCGTTGATGGAAATATGACACAGAGCTGATTCAATATGAGCGGGTGGGGATTGGAAAGGCCTTGCCGACGTGGATACAACAGTTCCGCATCGACCGCTCACTTTTACTCGTGGAACAGCTGTTACCCACTTTCTTCCCAAAATAATAACAATCTTATCAAAACACAGCCCGGCGGGGGACCCCATGATACCAGTCTACAAACATCGGGCACAGCCTTCTCAAACTCCTTGACACTGTTTTTTTTTTTTATCAGACTTGTTGAGCGGGTTTTGCTCTCGTAACAACTCCCGCGCAAAACAGGTTTGCAAATACCGCCATGCGTAAACACCTAGTTAATTCGGATCGGCAGCCCCTTTATGGAGCTATGGAACAGGAGTGGGAACATGGCCAAGGAGGTAAGTACTTTGTAATCTAATCAAAAGTAAAACCTCTTAAAATTTTTTCTAAAAAACTTAAATGTCGTAAGCTTGAAGGGACTATGAATTTATATCTAGAAGGTACCAACATATTTTCGCCATATTAAGTATTCAATAAATACTAGAACAATGAATTTACTTATCCATATGGAAGTTGAACACATGACTCAGACCCTCCCACTCACACACATGACTAATCTCTGCACTCATTAATTTGCATATTATCCACAAATACATTATTGTTATTTACTTACGTCCATTTTCTGCTACTGTGGCTAATTGGGACGGGTCATCTACAGGTTACCACCCTTTTTTAGCTAGGGTGGGACGTAAGATATTATTTAATGAGCTTATCACTAAATATATTCTATTTAGAAATATTTCTTTTAAAGAGTTCGTCACTAAATACATTCCTCTGCCCAGGCGAGAATCAGACTCGCCACTCCGATGTTTACCAAGTGATATCAAGGCCAACGCTTTAACTCCCAAGATTTGAAATATTTATATTAAATGTAGACACTTAACCTATAAAAGAAGCACTTTTCTTTAATAGAAATGCATATTTCTTAAAAATTTACTTAAGAACTTGATTCGAATATTATTATTAAAAACTAATGTCAAACTCTCTACCCTAAAATCAGATAAAAAATCAAAAATTCCATATATAATATAAAGATTCAGGTCTCCATTAATAACTAAAAAAAAATTTAATTTTTCAGTTATTTATGGATACCTGAATCTTTATATTATATTTGGAATTTTTGATTTTTTATTGATCAATAAACTATTTTAAATTTAAGGTAGCCTAATACACACATTTTATAATCAGCTGTTTTATAAAAATAAATACTCTCTTGACATAACTATAGATATTTTTTTAGCAGATTTCTGTTGTGGGAAATAGGCTGTTGAATTTGTATTTTTTGCGGACTTTCAACAAAGTTCTTCAAATATCTATCGATCGTACCTATTATGAGGTTCGTTCAAATTTATTTAAAACCTGCTTCGAATCAAATAATTACAAAGAAATTTGTTTGTTTTGTTTTCACCCTTCATTAAACTCCCACGTTTACTCTTATACTTTTCACTTAAAATTACTGTTAAGCAATGAATAGCTTAAATTTCGTATTCTGTGTTACATGGGCTCCTTATTACGGAAGAAATGTGAAATGACGTAACCAGCATAGCGGAAATCTGCTTAGTCCACGAAGAGACGGACTTTCCTATCCCAGAGTTTAATATTAATGTGGTTATTTCTATTTCCTATGCTCTTATACCATTACATTTATCATGGCCAGCATAGGTTCCTTCTCTATACATGTGGTACTTAGAAATCCAGACCTAGAGATTATAATGTCAAGATAACATCATCTGCAAAGCTGTCTTTAGATCTGCATTGAGTTAGGTTTCACGCCCTAGCCACTGCAAGTAGCCTTGCATATGGGAAGGATAAGTAAAGTCTCAGAAGAGGTGGGTGATTCAACATAAAACATTTATAAATAGACAAACAGTGAGAAATGAAGAGTTAAAATTTTATAGTTCCATTTTCAATCAATATTTTGAAGCTGTGGGATAAAGGAAAGAGACAATAAAAATAATGGGTGAATAATGAAAGAGCTAATAAAAAGTTATGATCGGGTTAATCACAGAAAGATAGATTGAAATACATGGGGAAAACAGAAAGAAAACCCTTGTTCAGCTTAAACATTTCCTTATTATATTTGACTTACATGTTAGCAGATTTCCCTTAAGGGAAAGCAGCTATTCGGGTCGTACTCATGACGCGAGTTTCGAAAAATTTCTTCAAATGTCCATCGATCCTACCCAGGAGATGACGAAAATGAGGTCCGTTCAAAATTATATATATATATTTGTCTGTTAACGCTCTAGCGGTCGCAATTCTTGTTTGATCTTTACCAAACTCGGAATTTAATCGTTTTATGTAAAAAGGAAGATCAAGTTCGTTAATGGCTGAAATCGGACCAGTGGGAGGGGGGGTTTATAGGGGGGATTTTTGAAAATTCAAAATATCTCCGTTATTATGCGTCGGATCGAAAAATTGTATAGAATAAATCTTATTGCAAATTAAATTTACTATAAATATTGTTCTATACATTTATTCTGTATCTTGAATATTAACCGAGATATTTGCATTTGTATTCTGCGTGTGGTCACCAGTAGGCTATGTTCGAACTTTCCGACGAGAGCTCTGGCGGCCGTTTCTATAACTATTCGTCCCTCGTGAATAGGTTTAGAGGTTAGGTCAACTGTTTTTTGGGGCTAGAAACTACTGGGTTATTACGCCCTAAATAATGTTTTAGGTTTAGAGGTTTCTTACTACTACAGTTGTTATTAGGCAGATTTCTCTATTGTAAAACTTCACTTGGGAAATCTGCTTAGTGTGTCTGTATGACCACCTCTTCCTTAATGGCCTTACATTTCTTTTAATTAACAAAATTTTCTATAAACTTGTTTAACATGGACGTCAAATAGATCAAACTGTACTAAAGCTATTAAATATGTCTAAATAACATGGCTAACAAAGTATTACTCTGCCCCCTTCAAGGTAACAAGTTTAAGGGACAAGTTTCAAATGATTTGTAAAACATGTCCATCATTCATTATGACTAATTATGAAGCGTGCCATAAATTAGGGGCTGTGTAAACTAAGCAGATTTTCCACGCGATGGTGTGACTCAGTAGAGACGGAGAACCCGAATGGACGAATTACTCGCTTAATATTTGAGTTACGAAAACATTTATAGTGAAACAATTGTGTGGCATCACTATTTTAACTAGGTTGGTTGTTTAACATTTTTCGATCCGACTTATCATATCTTGGATATTTTGAATTTTCGAATCTCCCCCTCTATAAACCCCTCCTTTCCTAGTCCGATTACTGCCAGTGAGATCGAACAAATACGATCTTTAATATTGACTAAAACGGTTAAATATCGAGTGTGGTATAGATCAGATAAACATTTTAATGACAAGAATGTAAAATCCAAAGTGATGACGTGTAATGAATTTGCATGTATAACAATAAAGCTAAGAATTGAGAGGTTCGTGTTATAACAGCTTATTATTATTATGACATGAGTAGGAGTGGGGGTTTACTGAAGGATGAAAACTAAAAATTCCAAATATCTTTGTTAATATTCGTATTAAAGAAATTACTAATATAATAATGTTTACAGTCAATTAAATTTAAAATAAGATTAATTTATTATAATTTTTCAATCCGACATACAATAACGGAGATATTTAGAATTTTTGAAATCTTCTCCCTCTAAACCTCTGCTCTCCGCTGTCCGATTTCAGCCGTTAACGATTTTGACCTTTACGAATTTTCCCTTGAAACGCTTATATGTCGAGAACGATAAAACAAAAATTACGACCACTAGAGCGGTAACAGACAAATATATGTATATAATTTTGAATAGACCCGGAAATTTTATAAACTTTATTCCTGGAATATTAGCTACTTATACTTGATATCGATTGTATTATATATGTATAAATACTATGCAATAATAAAATATGTAAAGGATTTAATTGACATATTAGTAATAATTGTTTTATAGAAAACAAATAATTTGACGAATTCTATTATGTTAAAATTTAGTGAAAATAAATATATTTCACTGTGATTACTACTATAGAAATGCCTGCCGACCTTAAAAATAATTAAATAAATAAACTAAACCCATTAGCCGCTTAGGAAAATAATGCTACCTTTCGCAACCTGTCCCAGGGCAAAATATAACAAAGAAAGATTTTATTGGCAATTTAAGAAGATAATGTCAAATAGTTGGATCGAAAATAAGTTCTAAAAGAAGAGGAAAATTAATTTCTTTTTCTTAATATTATTGGATAGAACTTGTACAAATACTCCATTCGTTATAGAATTAGCACAAAGTCATGAATACATTTTTTATAAATCTATCAATAGATTCAATAATTAGAATTAATAAACTAATTTTGTTAAAAATCAACACCACACTAAATATATAACATACATTTTTTAATTTATTCACTTGCAAATTTATAAAGAATGGTAAGCTTCATAAATGGTAAGAGAATGGGCCTGATCATAAATTATGTTTGATCGATTATATAACGAATATTTTGTAATTCTTTTTATTAATTGAGCATTTTTGATTCTCTTCATCTTGTGCATAAAAACAAACCCCTAACCATCCCGTTAATTTATTTTCAAACAAAAGATATATATATATATATTAATAGATTTAACATATTCGGGTAGTTCATTAAAGAGTTTTACTCCTGAAAATGATACGCTTTTCTCGGAATTAGCAGATTTCCCTTAAGGGAAATCAGCTATTGAGGTGTACTCATGACGCGATTTTCGAAAAATGTCTTCAAATGTCTATCGATCCTACCCAGGGGATGACGAAAATGAGGTCCGTTCAAAATTATATATATATATATATATATATATATATATATATATATATTTGTCTGTTAACGCTCTAGCGGTCGTAATTTTTGTTTGATCGTTACGAAACTCGATATTTATATAAAAAACCGTTTTATATAAAAAGACAGATCAAGTTCGTTAATAGCTGAAATCGGACTAAAGGGAGGGAGGGTTTAGAGGGGGGATTTTCGAAAATTCAAAATATCTCCGTTATTGTGCATCGGATCGCAAAATTGTATAGTATCAATCTTATTGCAAATTAAATTTACTATTTGTATTGTTATATACATATATTCTCTATCTTGTATATTAACCGAGATATTTGGATTTTTATGAAGTCTGTGGTCGGGTATAGTTCGGATTAGGTCGGCCATTTTCGTAACTTCTCGGCTCAGGTGGAAGCTTCTTATAATCTTACCTGTCGTCTCTAACCTTACCTTACCTTCCTTACTTTGTGAGATTTATGGAAATCCGTTCTGTTCATCTGACCCCCCCCCCTTCTTTAGATCTTGGACTACTAAAATTTGAGATATTAAAATATAAATTATTCTTACAATTCAGAAGCCGTTTCAGTTGGGAATTTATTTTAATTAACTGAAAGATTTCTCATTACCGTTTGTATTTAACCACCGTGGTGTTGTGTTACCAGTATGAAGAATTCTCTATTGTAAAACTTCACATGGGAAATCTGCTTTGTTTACGCAGCTCTTGCGTGACGGACTTTTTTATGTTTGTGGTTTGACGTTTGAAGCATATGGTGATTTATGATAATGTGTTATACTATTTCTGTAAAACAAACTCATTTTTTGTTTCACAATCATTATTATTTTTGACTCCTTAAAAGAGCGGACGATAGGTGTTTCTCGAATTTCTGTTGAATATAATCCGATTTACTCTCTTCTGGAATTTAAAAATTAAAATTTTATTTTTTGAGTTGCCCCCGTTGCATAACGCCTTAAGTTGAACGACTGTGGAAATAGCCATAATGTATTAATGATGACTTTCCATTGGAAGATATTTCTTTACACATTTGAAGGAGAAGCGTTTCTCAACAGTCAATCCTAAAACATTTATCATGGAGATTGGTAAAATATCCCGATTATTCATTAATACGATTCCAGAAGAATGTGATTAATGTTTGCTGAAATCTAGAATATTTGTTTTAGCCACAGTCATTATCATGTAAGACCATTGTAGGAGCTACCAGATGTACAAGCGATATGCAGGTGGATAACATTGCAAAGAACACCTGTAAAGCAACAAGACAATAGAACCAGAGCCGAGAATGCTGCTTGATATTCTCAAATGATAAGGCACAACAAAACTAGCCAATAATGAAGGCCAAGCTTGACAGATTTTTTTTTCGAGGAATTCCTAATATTCAACGAATTTTATCGCACAAATTACATGAAACCTAAATTGAATTGGGTTCCCTATTACCTTTTAAACGAATTTACCGTTAACGAAAATACCCCCCCCCACACACACACACATATATATATACACAAACAGCTCTTGCGGTCGTATTTTTTGTTTAAATGTCATAAAACTCAATATTTATGATTTTCTTGTAACAATTAAGATCAAATTTGTTAACGGCTCAAACCGGATGAGAAAGGGTGGGGTTTCGAGAGGGGAATGAAGATTTTGGATCTTCTAGTGAGTTTCTCCTTTTCTAGTGAGTCCGACAGTAAAATTTTGAGCAGCAAACCTTCTTTAAATTGTTTTCCTGTAAATATTTTCGTTGAAGGGAAAGTGGCGGAAGGTCAATAGATGAAAAACACGTTAAATATCTTCGACTGATTTACTTTCCAAACATTTTTTTTTATCTCTTAGGTTTGACCTTACCACATAGGTCGAATCTTTTTAAAATAAGTGTATTACTTGTGAAAAGGCTTCGTAAAGGGTGCGAAACATGTAGAGGAAAAATAAATCAATGCAAGATTTTTCACGTGTTTTTTTCATTTATTGACCTTCGCTATTTTCCCTGAAGATTAAATTGAGACCACATTTGGACAATATAGTATATATTTTCTCTAACCACTTTTCGAAACTAGTTAACACTCTTTTATTGTAATTGCATATATATATATATATATATATATATATAGAGAGAGAGAGAGAGAGGGGGGGAGAGAGAGGGAGAGAGAGAGAGAGAGAGAGAGAGAGAGAGAGAGAGAGAGAGGGAGGGAGAGGGAGGGAGAGGGAGAGAGAGAGAGAGAGAGAGAGAGAGAGAGAGAGAGAGAGAGAGGGAGAGAGGGAGTGAGGGAGAGAGAGAGCATGCCAAATTGAGCTAAACTAACATCAGCTGACTGGTATACAGGTTTCATTCTTATAATTTCACTACCGAGAAAGAAATACCTGCAGCAGCTACCTTATAATGGATAGGAAGTATTGGCTGAGCATAGCGCGGAGTACAGTTGCATCATGTGTTTGTTGTGAGCGGCGATTCGAGGAGCGGTGTATTATGCAATAGAGGGTGGGAAATGCAACAAGGCTGGTCGCTGGCCCTAGATTGTCCCCTCCACTGGCAGGACCTGTTCCTCGTGAAGGTGAAAGCACCACATCAACAGGTGGCTTTCATCAGCTGACGACCTTCACCCTCTCTCTCAACTGGGTTTGTGGGTTAGTCCCACAGCAGGCTACTTTATCAGAGCTTTATAACGGCAATAATTGATATTTTCCAGAATTACTCACATAATATTTAAGGGATGAAAAATGTATAGAACAACAATAGTAGGGCATAAATAACAAGGTTGGCTCTCATATTTTTTGATTCATAATAACATAGACATTATGTATTTTGGAATCCTTCCCTTATTCCTCGTGTGGTGTAAGCTATTAACTAATATGATATTTAGTGTAGAATGAAATAGTTAAATATCAAGTATGGCACATGTAGGTCAACTAAACATTTTTGAGTTAAGAACGTAATATCGTAATTAATAACGTTAAAACACAACGTACTTGAATGTATCTCCCGCAGTGGTAGTTCAATGAAAAATCACGTATTTAAGAAGTATGTAATAAATGAAAGGAACGACCGTTGGAGTCAGAAATGTTCTCGGCGACACTCGTCCCAGATCTAGGTCAGTCTGGGCCCTTTCCTCTGATCTCGCCGCCCCTCTGGAAAAGCAGCCCGGCTTGCCCTATAACTAGTTTGTTCTCAGCTCTCTTCATGTGAATAACAATGCGTTCAGCTTTAGTGAACCCTGCAATTTAGTTTCTGTGCGATACAGTGCTTAATGCGAAGATCAGTATAGTGCTTTGTTTATGTGAAGAACAGTACAGTGCCGTGTTCTTTGTGAAGATCAGTGCAGTGCCGTGTTTTGTGATATTCAGTAATTTGCGCGATCGTGCGTTATTGTACTGTGCATTAAGAAGTGAAGTTCATCGTTGCGTACTCTGAGCAGTAGATAAGAATAATTTACCAAGTGTGTAGACCATTGTCAAAAAAATTGTCCCGTGATAAAAACTCTAGAGCTTGTGTGTTTAATTTTCCAATCCAAGGAAAACTCTGATAATCAACGGTTATTTTTTTTTTTTGTAATAATCGTGAGAATATATATATATTCTAGCTCAGATACCCGGCTTTGCTCGGGAATTCATTTGAGGCTGAATGGTGATGGTATTTTTTGGCCAGGCTTTACTTTGCACAATATTCTGATATTTACCCATCCCTGTGTTTAGGGTTAATACCCATCATTTCTGTGGTTTTTTTAATAATAAAATTAATTTTTTATGTAAGACTTCACTGTCCGCCATATTGTCATATTTCCCGTTTCCTCTGCATTATGCATAGATTTGAATTATTAAGGACAAAATATTAACAAAGATTTGAATTAATTTTTCCAGGTGAGGTACCTGGTAGTTCATATTGAAAAGAATTCTTGAGCAAATTTCTCTAAATAACAAAATAAACAACTTTTTGCCAACAACTGCCGAAACCCCAATAGGAAACGAGATATCACTAATTTTAATTTCAGGCCTCCCTTACAACCCCCACTCCTTTCCGTTCCTAGAAATGTTAGTATGCCTTATTATAAGGAAGGCGTTAGTGCTAATACACATACCGAAAGTTTTATTCAGTTCGGTTGAGTCTTTTGTGACAAATAAAACAAGTCCCTCACGCAGGGGCTGCGTAAACTAAGCAGATTTCCCACGTGAAGTTTTACAATAAAGAAATTTCAGAATAGAGAGTCAAACAGTTACGGGAACGGCCCGAACTAGCTCTTGACGGAAACTCACGACTAGACCCGAAGATAGCCGATCTCATCTCAGAAGCTGAAAACAGAAAACTGGAAATATCTCGGTTAATATTCAAGATACAGAATAAATGTATATATCACTATTTATAGTAAATCTTATTTTTAATAAGATTGGTTCTATACAACTTTTCGATCCGATGCATAACAACGGAGATATTTCGAATTTTTGAAATCCCCCCTCTAAACCCCCCTCTCCCACTAGTCCGATTTCAGCCGTTAACCAACTTGATCTTCCTTTTTACATAAAACGATTAGATACCGAGTTTGGTGACGATTAAACAAAAATTGCGACCGCTAGAGTGTTAACAGCCAAATATATATATGGCTATATATATATATATATATATATGGCTATATATATATATATATATATATATATATATATTTATATAGTTTTGAACGGACCTCATTTTCGTCATCTCCTGGGTAGGATTGATGGACATTTGAGGATATTTTTTCAAAATCGCGTAATGGTTACGACCTCAATAGCTGATTTCCCTAAAGGGAAATCTGCTAATTGGTGACTCCCGCTATAATGTTTAGCGTATAACGCATTTATACTTCGGTATACGACGATAGTGTATATAACAAAAGTTTCTCTAAATAACAAAGTAAACAACTTTTTTTATGTGCATATTTGAAGAAACCCCAATAGGAAATGAAAATTCACTATTTTTAATTTCAGGCCTCCCTTATAACCCCCACTCCTGTTCGTCTCAGAGAATAGCCTAAAGTCTAAGTTGGGTTAGTAGTAATACTCGTATACATACCAAGTTTCATAAAATTCGGTTCAGCCGTTTATGCGTGAAAAGGTAACAGACAGACACGAAAGAAACAAAATGCATTTATGGTGTCTATGGCATGTGAAACGAAAAGTTATCGTGAAATTTCGCGAAAAAAATCAATGTAGAGACAGAGGTTACAATTTATATATATATATATATATATATATATATATATATATATATATATATATATATTATACTGTTTGTTACCTTTTCACGCATAAACGGCTAAACCGAATTTTATGAAACTTGGTATGTATATTACTACTAACCCTACTTAGACTTTCCCTATTTAACCAACCTTTCTTTTTTACTAGGTCGATGGAGTCTTGTTCTGGGACGTTAGTAAATAATGAGTCGACATCAAAGCTGGCTAATATGTCATAATCCATTATTTCTACATTCATTAGTAGTTCCACTAGGAGGGTAGAATTCTTAACGTAGGATGGTGAGTGGCCTACGAAGGATTGCGGGTTTATATATATATATATAACATGTTCTATTTCCTCATTCTTAATAAATTGTTGTGTTTTTATACTCACCAAATAAATAATTCGATAAAAGAAAACTAATTTCGACTCCGGTAGTTTATTTAAAAATAACAGGATTGAAAACATTTATTCAAAGTGTCGGATATACTCGTATTTACCCAATAAGTTGCAATAACAGTAACTATCTTTCATATATATGCTTCAAAAATTAGAGAGTTTATTAATTATGAGGCAATCTTTGGCATTCCATCATCAATAGGAACTAGGCACTCAAAATGGTCTCCAAAGATAAACTTCTTGGAAATATTTTGGTTCATTGAATTCGCTGTGTTATTTACTTCAAAATTGGCGAACGTTTAATCGTTTCAAAAATTTTCAAGGACTTCAAATAACAGGCTACTTTCATGATCATCGCTGGCCGGTGTCACAACCACAGGAGTCTAGGAAATCATGAGCATACGGTTTATTAAAAACCTTCAGGATTTGGATTTTAGTTTTTACAAGCTTTTCCTGACTTCGCAAAACGTGAAAATTATTTTTAAATATTTTGTATGAGATATTTGCATCATCACGTATCATGTTTATGCCAGAAAAATAATCAACAGTTTAATGCATGTTCTGTGAGAGATATTTTATCCTACCTATTGTCATGAGCAATCATCCAATGATCTTTTGTTATCCTATAAAATAAATGGGCAAATTCACTTATGTAACATTTTTATCAATTCATTCAATTTCATTTGCAGAAGCTTCTATAGGGTATTTCTATCCTTTCATTAATTTTTGCCATAAGAAACTTATTCTTTATATTATTATTATGCGTCCTTGAATCTAAAGTCGTAGCTATAAAAATATATCCTATAAAATTTAGAAAACATTTGGCTCCATTATTTGCCTGGTTTTATAGGTAACCATGGCTGTAAAATTGTTGTAACTTTACACGTGTCTTTACTACATTTTTGCAGGATTCATTTAGCTTTATATATTAGCTTGATATGCGATGTAGCTTTACCTGTGACAGCTTCATAGGCGATGTAGCTTTACCTGTGACAGCTTCATAGGCGATGCAGCTTTACCGGTTACAGCTTCATAGATGATGTAGCTTTACTTTTGACAGTTTCATAGGCGATGTAGCTTTACCTTTGACAGCTTTATGGGCGATCTAGCTTTACCGGTTACAAGTTCATAGGCGATGTAGCTTTACCGGTTACAGCTTCATAGCCGATATACCTGTACCTGTGACGGCTTCATACCCGATGTAGCTTTACCGGTTACAGCTTCATAGGCGATGTAGCTTTACCTGTGACAACTTTATTGGCGATGTAGCTTTACCTGTGACAGCTTCATAAATTATTTCGCTTTAACTGTGACAGCTTCATAGGCAATGTAGCTTTACCTGTGACAACTTCATAGGCGCTGTAGCTTTACCAGTAACAGCTTCATAGCCGATATACCTGTACCTGTGACGGCTTCATAGACGATGTAACTATACCTGTGACAGCTTCATAGGCGCTGTAGCTTTACCTGTGACAGCTTCATAGGCGCTGTAGCTTTACCTGTGCCAGCTTCATAGGCGCTGTAGCTTTAACGGTAACAGCTTCATAGCCGATATACCTTTACCTGTGACGGCTTCATAGACGATGTAACTATACCTGTGACAGCTTCATAGGCGCTGTAGCTTTACCGGTAAAAGCTTCATAGGCGATGTAGCTTTACCGGTTACAGCTTTATTGGCGATGTAGCTTTACCGGTTACAGGTTCATAGGCGATTTTGCTTTATCTGTGGCATCTTCATACCCGATGTAGCTTTACCGGTTACAGCTTCATAGGCGATGTAGCTTTACCTGTGACAGCTTCATAGGCGATGTAGCTTTACCTGTGACAGCTTCATAGGCGATGTAGCTTTACCTGTGACAGCTTCATAGCCGATATAGCTTTACCTATGACAACTTCATAGCCGATGTAGCTTTACCTGTGACAGCTTCATAGACGATGTAGATTTCCCAGTGACAGCTTCATAGCAGAAGTAGCTTTACCTGTGACGGCTTCATAGACGATGTAACTATACCTGTGACAGCTTCATAGGCGCTGTAGCTTTACCTGTGCCAGCTTCATAGGCACTGTAGCTTTACCGGTAACAGCTTCATAGCCGATATACCTTTACCTGTGACGGCTTCATAGACGATGTAACTATACCTGTGACAGCTTCATAGGCGCTGTAGCTTTACCTGTGACAGCTTCATAGGCGCTGTAGCTTTTAGAAACCCTCCTGTCATATATTTTCCTTATAAATTCCCGACTGTGGCCATTCCGTTCTCCTAAGTGGTATATATGGCATAATTATTTTTTGGTAATTTTCATCGTCCATTGGAACAAATAGGAGCCTGTCAATGAGATAGATGAATGGGGTTTCTTTTACTCTGGGATGTTGGAAAGACATTTGGTTTATACTTATGTCCGTGCATGTGGGGGTCCGTGCATATATACCACTTAGGAGAACGGAATGGCCACAGTCGGGAATTTATAAGGAAAATATATGACAGGAGGGTTTCTAAAAAATTGATGAGGGAGACTTTTAGGGGCGGTGGGGAAGAGGTTAAATCCTGGGGAATATTGCCATATTTGGGCCGGCTCTCTGATATCCTAGGAAGGAATTTAAACAGGCAGGGCATTAGAATAGCCTACAGAAAGAGGGCGTCACTTCAGAATTTTGTCTCCAAAATCAAGGATGCTACTCCTCTAGGAGACAGATCAGGGGTGTCCATGATGAAGTTGGGATGTGTGAAGCCAGCTACGTTGGGAGGACAGAGAGGAAGTTACGGATCAGGGCTAAGGAACACATAAGAGGTAGGCTCAGAGTTTTATGCACACTGTAAGGAGCACAACCACCATGCTGGAGACCACCGGATAAAATTAATTTATAGTGACGTTAGGGGTTATCTCTTGGACATGGTGGAGGCTATTGAAATAAAACTTGAAAAAGCCATAAATAAAGACAATGTAAATGTGCAGACTGACACAAACGCGTCTCTCATGTCCAGACTTGTCTCTGCCCCCTCCCTAGCGGCTTGGAACGATCCCCTTGGCCTCAGTGCATCGGCAGGGTTTAGCCTTGTAGCAAGTCTATAGGGGTGGTATTTTGCTTTTAATATCATTTTAATGTTTAAATAGTAATTATTAATTTTTTATATTTTAATTGTAATTGTGTTTTTGAATATAGGTGTTATTATTGTAAAAATTTTATAATGTTATAGACTGTTTGTTATATGACCAACTATGTAAAACATTTTTAAGAACTGATTTTTTGCGACTCCTTAATTATGGTGTTACATTGTTTTGTAGCTCTGAGGATGGGGATTTAGTCCCCGAAAGCGCTCAGCGTTTATAAGAAATAAGATTCTGAGGAGACATAAAAAAGTTTTGTGATTTACCAGATGTAACTTTACCTGTGACAGCTTCATAGCCGATGTAGCTTTACCTGTGACACGTCACATTTCGAAAATCATGCCATGAGAACGACCTCAATAGCAAATTTCCCATAGGGGAAATCTGCTAATATGCTGATATCGATGAACTAAGAATCGTCCGAACCAGACTGTTATCCGCTGAAGCAGCGAGCTGTAATGAAGTCCTTGGATATAAGGCAACAATAATCGCCATGACCTACTAAATGTCCTTGGTTATTGCTAATTGGTTTGATGTCTCCAAGATGGTTCTCCTTCATCGGCTCTGGCTATCTTATAAAAGAACTGAACTATAAATACCTCACAAACCAATTTTTTTAATTTTTAGCAGATTGTGCTCATGGGATATAATCTATTGTATTTGCACTCCTGATGCGATTTTGAAAACAATTTTTCAAATGTCCATGTCACCTACCCAGGCCATGACGAAAATAAAGGCCGTTCAAAACTATATATATATATATATATACAAACAGACAAATATAGAACTATATTTGACAAATATAGAACTATATTTGTCTGTTAATGCTCTTGTGGTCGCATTTTTTGTTTGATCATTACCAAGCTCGATATTTAACAGGTATAAAGTCCGTCAAGCAGGGGCTGCGAAAACTAAGCAGATTTTCCACGTGAAGTTATACGATAAAGAAATCTCTATACGAAAGCCGAACAGTTACGGCAAAGGGCCGAACTAGCTTTTGGCGGGAAATCAGTCGTCCGTTATTGGCTCAAATTTAATAAAAATGCAAATATCTAGAATAATTGTATAGAACAATATTTATAGCAATTTTAATTTATAATAAGATTGATTCTATACAATGTTTTGATTCGACGTATGGTAACGGAGATATTTTGAACTTTCAAAAATCCCCACCCCTCCCACTGGTCCGATTTCAGCCATTAACTAACTTGATCTGTATTTTTACATGAAATGTTTAAATATCGAGTTTGGCAACGATCAAACGAAAATTGCGACCGCTAGAGCGTTAAGAGACATATATATATATATATATATATATATATATATATATATATATATATATATATATAATTTTGAACGGAGCTCATTTTCTTCATCTCCTGGCTAGGGTCGATGGACATTTGAAGAAAACTTTCGAAAATCGCGTCATGAGTACGACCTCAATAGCTGATTTCCCTTAATAAAATAAAGATTAAGATCAAGTTCGTTAACAGCTGAAATTGGAACAGTAGGAGGGAAGGTTTAGGTTGGGGAATTTCGAAAATTCGAAATATCTCCTTTATTATACTTCATATCGAAAGATTTTATAGAATCAAACTTAATGCAAATGTTATTTCCTAAAAATGTTGTCCTTTACGTTTTTGTCTATCATGAATAATAACCGACATATTTACATTTATTTAAATTTTAAGCTTTTAGTAAACTACGGGAATTTGCTTAGTATTTTTTGTAATGTTGGTATTTCTAAAGGATACTAATACTTATTGGAAGAAAATGTTTTAAAATAAATCATCATTCCTATATAAATCATTTCTGTAGAAGAAAAGGCCATTTTCCTAAAATTAAGGTCAAGAGACTGAGTATTTTGAAGGAGATAAAGAATAGAAGCCGGATGTCTATTCAAACAGAATTTGCTTTTGTACTCTCCAAGATGAATTAGCCTACTTGTTAGTTTTTGTTGAAAAACCTTCAATTACTGTAACCTTTTTCGTGGTCCTTTTCAAACCTACTTTTCGAAATGTAAACATTCTAAATTTGTTTTATTAATTTATTGATACTAACTAACAGGTTAGAAGTAACTAGATTTTCATCATCTGCATTAACAAGAAAAATTCTTGAGTTGCCATTTTTAGAGAGTCACAATTATTAAGAGATCTTAATGGAAATAAGGTATTCAGGTTAAACTGATGGAGCGATTTTCGAAACCTGCATTAAAATTTCAATCGATTTTTCCTAGGATACAATGAAAATGAGGTCAGTTCAAATATATGAACATTTGTCTGTTAACGCTCTAGCGTTCGCAGTTTTTAGGAGGTTACCCTTAAGAGAAATCAGCTACTGAGGTCGTACTCATGACGCAATTTTCGAAAATATTCCTCAAATGTCCATTGATTCTACCGTTCAAAATTATATTGTTATTGATCTAGTGGTCGCAATTTTTGTTAGATCGTTACCAAACTCGATATTTAAACGTTTTATGCAAAAAGACAGATCAAGTTCGTTAATGGCTGTTATCGGACCAGTGGGAGGGGCGGGTGGTTAGCGGGGGGGATTTTTGAAAATTCGAAATATTTCCGTTCCATACGTCGGATCAAAAAATTGTATAGAACCATTGTTATTGCAAATGATATTTACTATAAATATTGTTCTATACATTTATTGTCTATCTTGAATATTAACCGAAATATTTGCATTTTTATTTAATGTGGGCCGATAACGGACGAATGAGTTTCCCGCCAAAAGCTTGTTCAGCCGTAACTTTTCGGCTCTCGTATGGAGATTTCTCTATTGTATAACTTCACGTGGGAAATCTTCTTAGTTTACGCAGCTCCTGCGTGACGGACTTTTTTCATTATCTTGATTATTAACTGAGATATTTGCATTTTTTTAGTTTTCAGTCTTCAGTAAAGCCCCACTTCTACTCATCTCATATTAACAATATTCTATTATGTTACGAAGCACATTATTTTAAGCTTTGAGATAAATGCAAATACGCGAGACACCTGCTTACCAAACTGGGTATTTAAACGTGTAGAAACAAAGATATAATTAGTAAACGGCTAAAATCTGCTAAGTGGGAGGGAGGCAGTGGAGTTTACAGCTGAGAAATTTTCTAAAATCGAAATATCTCCGTAATTATATATTTAAAAGAAAAGTCTGTCACGCAGGGGCTGAGCAAACTAATCAGGTCTCCCATGTGCAGATAAAACACACTATGTATCTCTTCTCCTAATATATTTTCTATTTCTACATTAAAATCCAGTAAGTAAAAGTGAGGATTTACTGAAGGCTCAAAGAAAGAAAGTAGGAAACTCACCTAATATTTAAGCTACTACAAAAATGTATGAATCAACAATTGTAGAGAAAAAGCATAACAAGATTAGTGCTTTAACATTTTTCCATACAGCCAATAATAACGGAGGTATTTTGATATTTTTAATCCCCTTCCTAACCATCCACCACCCAATCTCGTCGAATTTCGTGGCTTAGCGAATAAGAACATTTATGAGAAAAAATGTAAAAACTCAATTGTTGACGTCATAACATAACCTATTTGCAAGTATCTCACAAAGTAAAAGAGGTTCATGATATAACAGCTTATTGTTAGATGGCATGAGTCAGGACGGGGGTTTACTGAAGGACGGCATCTAAAATATGGAAATGTCTCGGTTAACAACATTAATAGAGCTTTTTAATAAGATTGCTTCTAGACAATCTGTCGCATTATAACGGAGAAATTTTGAATTTTTGAAATTCACCCCCCCCCCACACACACTGGTCGGATGTCAGCTATCAACAAATGTGATCTTTAGTTTAACATAAAACGTTTAAATATCGAGTTTGGTAATGATTTTTATTTATTTATTGGAGCTTCGCAACTTTGGCGATGTTGCTCTAAACAAAGGCTTCGTAACTTATAAAACTAAAAAAAAAAAAACTCAAATGGAAACAAAATAATACAAAAAAAAGTAACAAAATTAAACAAACTAGAAATGGAAAAAAAACAAACAGATGAGGTACACAAAACGTAAAAGGAACTCACAGCACATATAGCCAGTACTTTAGAAGAATTAGCTCTCTTGGCAGAGGCGAGGAATACCTGTACCAAAATGTGCCATTTTTTAAGACCAAAGTTATATCTCAAATCCGCATATTAGGTACTAAAAATCAAAGATTGATAGTTGGCAGGACAATTTACACATTCAATCCAGAAAAGCCATGCCCCCTTTGCGAAGATAGCCAAGACACCGTTTCGCACTTCATCCTTACATGCCCCGTATTAGCAGATAGAAGAAACCACCTCCTGAAAAGTCTCAACATTCCACAGCAATCCATGGATAATTTGTTTGACCTTATGGACAAGAATAAAATAAACTACATATATGTTTTCATACTTAAAGGTCTTTACCTCAGAAGGAAAAAAAATACAAACAATATAATAATTAAAATAAAATTAATGTTTTATGGTTTTTTCTATAGTAATTATTGTATATAGTTTTTGTTTTTTGTTATTTTTTTTATTTTTTTTTAAGAATTCTCTGTTTATGTTTATATAAAGAAAAGATAAACGAAAAATGTAATCATGAACATGGGCTGAACCCTTGCTATAAAATTGTTAAATTTTTATAAGCAATAAAAATATTCATTCATTCATTCAAAAGGATCACAAAACAGAGAGAAAACACGAAAAATATAGATGAAATCTAAACAGAAATGGGAAAGAAATAGAAACGCAACACAAAACAGACTGGAGACCAAAAAAAAGAAATAGAACACAAGGCGAAATAAAAAAAATTAAAAAAATAAATAAAAATCTGAATGAAGCACAAAAACGGAACGGAAACTCAAGTACAACCTCAATTGCTGGTTTCCGCTCAGGGAAATCTGGTATCATTGGGTAGAACCAATCATATTTCAAATATAATGTCCTGTAAATGTTGTTATATACATTTTGTCTCTAAATTGAGTATTAACCAAGATATATGCATTTTTTAGTTTTCAGTCTCCAGTAAAACCCACTTCTAATCATCGGATTTTTGTTCGAAATAGAACACGTATGTTGAGAAGTGGTCAATAGTTTGCAATGGCAGTAGCCTGCTTAGTTTACGCAGACGGGCGTGTTTATTAATATGTCACGGATTGGTATCAAGGGAGATACAACAGCACGACTGTAACAAGGTTATCCCTGACCTGGTGCTGTTGACAGTATAGTATTAATGTAGTCAGTGCTGTCAGTAGTAAACACAGTAATTGTGAGGAATGCTGAGCAGAAAGGCCATGTCCTTGACTCAATCACCTGCGACAGAGCCAATAACCCTCTTCAAAACACCAGCCGTGTTCCACTCTGCTTGGAATTCTTCCAGAGATCTGGGTCAGTCCTGGCGTCATAGCAGCTCCCACAACTAGAGTACGTGATTGCTAGAATCGCTGCTCAAATATTGGGACTGATTCGTAGCAATTAGTCGTAGAGTAGGTAAAATCACTACACCTCCGTCCTGTAGGTGCCAGATTCAAGATCGGAGATGTTTGACCAACTTGGATTTTCATGTGAGGCAATTGAGTATCTACTTTAAATAACATCTAGGAACCTTTGGTCTGTGCGTTATCAGAATAGAGCAGGGAATGACCATTTGATCTCTCACCTAAGTCCTAAGGTGAGCAGTTATTGAAATTTTTTTTTTTCCATTTTAGCAGATTTCACTTAAGGGGTTCGTTACTATAAGTCGGATCGAAAAATTGCATAGAACCACTCTTATTACACATTAATTGCGCTATAAATATTGTTCTATACATTTATTCAATATATATTGTCAACAATTTACAATACATATTGTCTTATACATTTATTCCCTATCTTGAATATTAACAGAGATATTTGTATTTTTCAGCCTTTTGCAAACCCCCACTTCTACTCATGTAACATAAACAACACTCTGTTATGCAATAAACCATATTATTCGACGCTTAAATACCAGATATTTTCTTCAAGAGACCTTTATTATACGTCATATAAATATATATACAAATATGTTCTGGTGAAACCCCCCTTCTTGAGTTCTTGGAGTACTAAAATTTGATTGATTGAGATAAAAATTATTCAGGTTCATTATAAATTACAGTACTAGATAAAGTAAATAGTTTTCAATATAATTCAGATGTTATATTCCTGTAAGAAGTTGGCACACCTGTTTATTTACTTTTTAGGAGCTTGCTTCTCCTGTTGTTTACTTTTCAGGAGGTTTCTTATTATCGTTTGTATTTATTCACTTGATGTCGATGGTGCTATTGTGTTACCAGTATGTAGATTTATCTATTGTTAAGCATTACCAAGGAAATCTGCTTAGTTTACGCATCTCCTGCGTGACTGACTTTCTTTTTGTTTTCGTTATTGTCAATAATTATTACGCGTTATTTTATCCTTTTGCTTAGAATTTGCGAGGTTTGACCGATATAAGTCCCATTACAGGCGATACAGCTTATTCAATGTACGCTAAATTTAGATAATGAAGAACTCTTAAGTTGTGAATGTGTACTAACAGATGTAAAAGGCCGATCGTTGAATGTGTGGTTCCTGCGGGTACTTGTGGAATCCCATTTATCATATTATAGTGAATCATCGCCGCCATTGTACGAAATTGCACTTTAACTGCCGAATAATTACGTTCACAGAAGTCTATTTTCACATTCTATTAGCTGCCTAACATTGACATCCACATAAATACACTCAGAACAACCAATTTAGTCACCTTCACTGTGACCAATTATTTTGCATCCTTAAACAGAGTTCCCAGGGAAGTGAAGTAAGGTAGGTTCAGATTAAACACTATACACACAATCATATATATATATATATATATATATATATATATATATATATATACAAACATACACAATATGTACACATGTATAAGGTCTATAACCGTAAACTCTTTAGTGGTAGTAATTTTCAATTGAGTTCTTGTTAAACTAAAACCCATGTTCGTTAAAGGGTTACACCAAACTAAGAACAATAGGTATTAAGAGAACCAATAAAGAATAAAATATACATAATGCCATATCCATGTACAATATATAAATATATATTGTGCCATGCATTTTTCAGTAGTTTGAACCTTAACCAAGATGTGTGTATTTATTTCGTTTTCGGCCACCATTGCATCACACCATTTATTAGAATTCAGGAAGATCTGAATGGAAGTCGTCGTGCAGGGGCTGCGTAAGCTAAGTAGATTTCCCATGTGAAGTTTTACAGTAAATAAATATATTACATGTTACATACTGCTAACACACCACCGTGATTATTAAGGGAATAAATACAATCGGTAATGAGAAATTTTTCAGTCAATTTTAGTAACCTCCCAACGGAAAGTGTCAGAATTGTAAACAAACAGGTCTGCTTACCTCTCAGTGCTGAGCAGATAGATAGAAATATTCTTCACCGGAAAGAAAAACAATTACTGAAATATATCAGAATATAGTATATTAATTTTATTGAAAACTATTAACTACATCTAGTACTGTAATTTAGAATGAATCAGAATTATTCTTATCTCGATCAATCAAATTTTAGTGGTCGAAGAACTTAATGCGGGGGGGGGGGTGTCACCAAAACATATTTTCTTGTAACTTTTATAATAAAGGTCTCTTCAAAACTATATTTCGTATTTAAACTTCTAATAAGGTGGTTTAATATATAACAGACAATTGTTTATGTAGAAGTGGGGGTTTGCTAAGGATGAAAAGAGAAAAATAAAAATATCTCGTTTTATATTCAAGATAAAGAATAAATGTATATAACATTATTAATAGTACAACTAATTTTCAATAAGATTGATTCTATACTAGTTTTTGAACCGACGTATAGAAACAGAGATATCTCGGATTTGCGAAACCACCTTTGTTAAATCCTCCTTCCCACTGGTCTGATTTCAGCCGTTAACGAACTTGGTCTTTCTTTTTTCAAAAAACCAGTAAATATCGAGTTTGGTAAAGATCAAACAAAAATTGCGACCGCTAGAGCGTTAACGGATATTTGTGTGTATGTGTATATAGACATTGGAAGAATTGTTTTGGAAATCTGCTAAAGCCGCTAAAATAAAGCGTGCCAACTGTATTCTGTGCAGCGCATCGGACCAGAAGAATAAAAATTTGCTGTGTACTATTCTTCCTCGAACAGCCATCTTGACTTCCTAGACTGTGTTTGTGGCGTTTCTTTGTTGACGAAGCTTCCTAGATTGAATCCTTGTTTACAGTTTGTCCGCGCACATCTTACAGTCAAACGGCGGAACGGGAGTAGAATGACAATACAATGAGATAAACCTCACAAAGAAATATCAGACAAAGGTTGTCGGCTCTTTCCTCTTGAAAAACATTATTGGATATATCCTTCTTTAAGGATATTTCTAAATGGAAAGGCTGTGAAAGGGACTGTTTCTATTGTTTTACAAATGTTTATGGTCTTAATTGTTTGGAGGGGGGGGCGATATTCCCTTTCTCCTTTTGGGAGATTTTCAATGTTTCTGCGATTAATGTTAGCCTCATCACTCGTTGCTACAAACCTTCATCGAATTTTCACCAATCCCGTCCAAGAACAATTGTTCACGAAAATATGATACATAAAAAGTCCGTCATGCAGGGGCTGCTTAAACTAAGCAGATTTCCGACGTGAAGTTTCGCAATAGAGATATTTTACGAGAGCCGAACAGCTGCGGAAACGGCCAAACTAGCTTTTGGCAAAAACTCACTACTAGAACCGAAATAAGCCGATCTCATCTCGTCCGTTATCCGCACACACATAATAAAAATGCAAACATCTCCGTTAATATTCAAGATAGTGAATAAAGGTATAAGACAATATGTATTGTAAATTTAATTTTCAATAAAATTGATTCTATGGAATGTTTCGATCCGACTTATAGTAACGGAGATATTATGAATTTTTGAAAATCCTCCCCTCTAAACCCCCTCTCCCACTTGTCCGATTTCAGCCATTAATGAACTTGATCTATTTATTTGCATACAACGAGTAAATATTCAGTTTGGTAACGACCAATCAAATCATTTTTAGCTTATTTAATTTAATAGAGAAATAAGAAAGTTAGTGGTGTCCGAATCAGATTTTTGGCTCATCGATCATATTTAACATCTAGACTGGGATTCTCTACACCTTTCCCATAAGCCTTCATTGCCAGATAACTGATGCAGAAGACAACGGGAAACTTCCGAACCATCCTTATGACCATCTTCCTTTCTCCTCTATGGAATAAGGACTTCCTGCTAAGGGGAACTGCTCCTTTAGATAATTATGGTCTTCATTATTCCAAGGACATGTCTAATTAAATCTATCATGCACTACCTTAATTGGCCAATCCTATTTCCACCATGCAATGCGCAAACAATGTAACAGACTGGAGTAAATATAACTTTCCTCGTTCAACTTCCGACTCTGTGCACCTCCAATGCACTGCGTTTTAATTGCAAGGTTGCACTTCACTATAATTTCAGCCAATAGCAAATATGATCTTTAGTGTTCGCTGAAACGGCTAAATATCGAGTACGCTATAGATTAAATAAACATTTTCGTAGTCACATTGCGCGAGACCAAACAAATAAATAACATTTTCGAGTAAAGGACGAAAAGTCTTAACTAATGACGTCATCTCACAGTGCTTTTGCAAGTATCTCATCGAACAAAGATTTGTTGAAAACAAATTTCGGTATTTGAGCTTCGAATAAGCTCAAATTAGCAATATGTGAATTATAAGAACGAAGATATTTCGAATTTTCCAAATCCCACTTCCACTGCAGCATTTAAAGAACTCAATTTTGCACAAAACCAAAACAATATTGCTACCGTTATGGCGGTAACAAACAAATATATATATATATATATATATATATATATATATATATATATATATATATATACAGTGGAATCCCTCTTATCCGGCCTCGGATAAACCGGCCCTCGGTTTAACCGGTCGGCGACGCTGAGGCGGGAAGGAGTCGAGACTTGCCGAGACATGCTCGCGGGCTGGTGTCCAGCCCTTCCTGGGAATATGTAGGTCTCACAATCAGTTTACCCCTTCATTTTATCTCGGACGGACGTTATATTTTTGTTCTAAAATGAGTGACAAACGTAAACGAGTAGTTTTGAGTATGAAACAAAAATTAGACGCTCTTGAATGTTTAGATAGAGGCGAACAAGTGAAAAGGATTTGTGATGAGCTACGCGTGGGAAAAAGTACTGTAAACGACTGGCGCCGAAACCGTCAGTCAATTCAGGATGTTTGTTTAGGAATTGAATCGGATAAGGTCCTTTCTACAAGATGCACACTTCGGCGTGATATCGCCGACTAAAGTGCATACTTTTCTTTACTCTGACAAGAATTCGGTTTAACCGGCCATTTCGTTATCCGGCCAGGCTCCGGTCCCGAAGTGGCCGGTTAACAGAGATTCTACTGTATATATATATATATATATATATATATATATATATATATATATATATATATATATATTTACTTAATATAACAAAGCTATTAAAGTTGTATACTTCAAGGTTGTACGCGATTTTCTAAACTTTTCCTCAAATGTCCATCGATCCTACCCAGAATGAGACGAAATTGAGGTCCGTTCTTACCAATATATATATATATATATATATATATATATATATATACACATATATACATATATATGTGTGTGTGTGTGTGTCAGTTAACGCTGTAATAGTCTCCTTTCAAACTCGGCATTTAAACGTTTTATGTAAAATTTAAGATCAAGTTCGTTAACGGCAAAATTCGGCCGAGTGTGAGAGGGGTTTTGGAAGGGAGGAATTTCGACAATTCAAAATATTTCCTTTATTATGAGTTGGATCAAAAAATGTTATATAACCAATTGTGTTAAACTAATAGTGTTCTGCTATTGTATTTCTATGCATTTTCTCGTAACTCAAATATAAAACGAGTTATTAGTATTTTCTTGTTTTCATCCTACAATTAAACCATACTTCTACTCATCGGATTTTGACTTAGATATTGTAAAGTTGCGGCAATAGTCTAAATCTGGTTAAATTTACGCAGCGCCTGCGCCAAGGATGTTTTTAGCAGATTTCCCTTAAGTGAAATCAGGTATTGAGGTTGTAATCATGACAACCTGAAACCTCATGAAATTTTTCTTCAAATGTCCATCGATCCTACCTAGTAGATGACGAAAATGAGGTCCATTCAAAACTGTATATATATATATATATATATATATATATATATATATATATATTTGTCTGTTACCGCGGTCGCAGTTTTTGTTTAATCCTTACCAAACTCGATATTTAGTCGTTTTATGTAAAAAGAAAGATCAAGTTCGTTAACGGCTGAAATCGGACCAGTGGGAGGAGCGGGTTTAGAGGAAGGATTTTCGAAAATTAGAAATATCTCCGTTACTATACGTCGGATCGAAAAATTGTACAGAATCAATTTTGTTGCAAATTACATTTACTATAAATATTGTTATACATTTATTCTCTATCTTGAATATTAACTGAGATATTTGCATTTTTATTAAATCGACGGCTAACGGACAAGAGTGACTTTCCCGCGAAAAGCTCATTCGGCCGTTTCTTTGATTGCTCGGCTCTCGTGAAATTTTTTTATTGTAAACCTTCACGTGGGAAATCTGCTTAGTTTACGCAGCCCCTGCGTGACGGACTTTTATACTCCCTTGGCGAAGATAAAAGGGAGGATTGTATTGCACTTTGCATTGTACTTTGTTATATATATACCTCAAATGGCCCCATTATAAACCAAGTAATATCACGCAGAACGCATCGCTCACACAATTCAAATTTATGAAAATACTGAAATAAAAATCTATACATTAACGCTGCACAAATGAAACTTTTCCATCAAATGCTCGCTCTCAAATGATGTAACGCGGTGATTAAATTCTCCTCCAATATTTCGTAATAATTCTCCAACGCCATCCACTTATGACTGTTAATAATAATGATTAATTGTTTGAATGCGGAAGTAGGAAGTTTGGTTTGAGATTGCACAACATGTTGCAGGGAATGTCAAGTTCTGGGCAGAGATTCTGCCAGGGATAGCTGTGTGACAGCCCTTGGCCCTTCATCGACTCAAAGCCAAACTGTCACTATTAACATTATTCTTCTTTCCGCGATTCCTTTTCAGAAATTATTTTTTTCATTTGGATTTTAAAACAACCTTGTGACTACACAATTAGTGCAAAATGGTTATTTTTTAAATTTAATATATGTCAAGTGCTTGTTTTATTTCATGATTGATTACAGCTGACAACATCCTCTCCTGATCAGAAGTTTTTTTTTTCACTAGAAAACTTCCGTTGCTCCCAGATATCAAGGTCAGAGTGCTTTGATTGACTTGAGAACTCTTTACTTAGTGATTAATAAGGAAATATGTATAGAAAAAAACTAAAACTCGTTTTGATAAGAGATAATGTATTCGCTGTTTGATAAATAATCAAGGAGCCTTGAGAGTTAAGGTGTTGGCCTTAATCTAACACGGTAAACATAGAGTGGCGAGTTCCATTCCCGCCTGGGCAATAGGAATTTATTTGGTTAATCACAAAACTTTTTTATGGCTCCTCACAATTTTATTTCTTATAAACGTTGAGCGCTGTCGGGGACTAAATCCCCTTCTTCAGTGCTAAAAAACAATGTAACACCATAATAAAGGAGTCTAAAAATCAGTTCTTAAAAATGTTTTACATAGTTGGTCATATAACAAACAGTCTATAACATTATACATTTTTTTCCCAATAATAACACCTATATTCAAAAACACAATTACAATTAAAATATAACAAATTAATAATTACTATTTAAACATTAAAATAATATTATAAGCAAAATTACCGTCAGAGCGTAGGGCGATCTTATAGACTTGCTACCAGGCTAAACCCTGCCGATGCACTGAGGCCAAGGGGATCGTTCCAAGCCGCTAGGGAGGGGGCAGAGACAAGTCTGGACATGAGAGACGCGATTGTGTCAGTCTGTACATTTACATTGTCTTTATTTATGGCTTTTTCAAGTTTTATTTCCATAGCCTCCACCATGTCCAAGAGATAACCCCTAACATCACTATGAATTAATTTTATCTGGTGGTCCCCAGCATGGTGGTTGTGCTCCTTACAGTGTGCATAAAACTCTGAGCCTACCTCTCATGTGTTCCTTAGCCCTGATCCGTAACTTCCTCTCTGTCCTCCCAACGTAGCTGGCTTCACACATCCCACACTTCATCATGTACACCCCTGATCTGTCTCCTAGAGGAGTAGCATCCTTGATTTTAGAGACAAAATTCAGAAGTGACGCCCTCTTTCTGTAGGCTATTCTAATGCCCTGCCTGTTTAGTTTCCTTCCCAGGATTTCCGAAAGCCGGCCCAAATATGGCAATATTCCCCAGGATTTAACCTCTTCCCCCCACCCCTTAAAGTCTCCCTCATCAATTTTTTAGAAACCCTCCTAGCATATATTTTTCTTATAAATTCCCGACTGTGGCCATTCCGTTTTCCTAAGTGGCATATATAGCATAATTCTTTCTGGAAATTTTCATCGTCCATTGGAACAGATAGGAGCCTGTCAATGAGATAGATGAATGGGGTTTCTTTGACTCTATGGTGTTGGAAAGACATTTGGTTTATACTTTTGTCCGTGCATGTGGGCTTTCTATAAATAGAAAATTTTACCCCCTCTCCGCTCCTATAAATGTTTAGATCCAGGAAGGTTATTTTTCCTGCCTCCTCTTGGTCCCATAGTAAATTTTATGTTGGGATGTTGCTCATTTAAGTAGTTGTGCATCCTATGCAAATCCTCTGTTGAGCCCTCAAAAATGCACAAAGCGTCATCTACGTAACGTACCCAGAATTTAATTTTATTTTTAAAGAGGTTTCTGTCCGACATTATGAAACAGTGTTCGAACCAATTCATGAATACATCGGCCGCTAGGGGGTTGATCGGATTTCCCATAGCAAGACCTTTCTGTTTATAGAATTTGCCTTCGAACAGACAGTAGCCCTGGAAAGTATGATCTTTATTATATTTCCAAAAAAATTATAGGGTCACATTTTTTATAATATAGTGCCCTATCAAAAAGCGACCACGCCTCCTGGGGGGTATGTTTGAATACATCAAAGGACACCATAATGCTCGTTTTGCTTAAATGTAATTTACCTAATTTTTCTATAAGTTGAGAACTGTTGTAAATTGTCGTAACTGTTGTAAATGTAAATTCCTATTTCCCAAGCGCGAATTGAACTCGCCACTCTAGGTTTACCATGTGAGATTAAGGCCAACGCTTTAACTCATATGGCTAACCTGAGCCCCAATTTCCTTTGCCCAGGCGGGAATCGAACTCGCCACTCTAGGTTTACCATGTGAGATTAAGGCCAACGCTTTAACTCATATGGCTAACCTGAGCCCCAAATTCCTTTGCCCAGGCGGGAATCGAACTCGCCACTCTAGGTTTACCATGTGAGATTTAAGGCAACGCTTTAACTCACATGGCTAACCTGAGTCAAATTTTTAGTTCACGTTCTGATGTTTTCTTTTTCGCTGAAGCGAAATCAGCTATTTTATATATCAGCGAAGTCTTATTTTCTCAAATGTCCATCGATCCTACTTAGTAGATGACGAAAATGTAGTATGAGTCTATTATCGCTCTAGTGGCCGTAATTCAATTTAACCAAACTCGATATATAAGCGTTTTATGTAAAACTAAAGATCAAGATCAAGAGGCTGAAATCGTACTTTGGGGAGGAAGGCGGGCAAAGAGGGGAAAGATTTTGAACATTCGAAATATCTTAGTTATTATACGTCGGATTGAAGACTGATATAGAACCAATCATATTACAACTGTAATTGTTTATAAATGTTGTTATATACATATTTTTTCTATCATGAATGTTACCATTGATATGTTCATTATTTTAGTCTTCAGTCATCAGTAAACACCACACCACTCCTACTGATATCATATTAACAATAAGCTGTTATATCGAGAACCAAATTAGTCTAAGTGTAAATACTAAATATTTTTTTCATTGAACTTACATTGTTTGAGATACATGCAAATACGGTTTGGGAGTATGTCATCATTTAAGATTTTACGTTCTTACCTCGTAAATGTTTATTGATCGATGCCATACTCAATATTTAACCGTTTTAATCAATGCTAAAGATCATATTTGTTAATGGCTGAAGTCGAAAATGGGGATTTAGAGGGGAGAAAGAATCGAAAATTCAAAATATCACCGTTATAATAAGTCGGGTCGAAAATTACCAATCTTGCTAAACTATTGCTGGTCTACAATTGATGTTCTGCGCATTTTTTCGTAACTCAATTATTAAGTTCCCGCAACTCATTGGTTTTTACATGGAAATGAAGAATATGTTGTGAGATGAGATCAAAAGTGTGTTTTATACTAGAAAGTAGGAACTCTGCTTAGTTTACGCAGCCCCTGCGTGACGGACATTTATACAAATTTTCAGGAACATATGTAAATCATTTTTTGTCAGATGGATTGAAATACTCCAACAAACCCGCGCTCGACTTGCAGAAGGTATAAAACATTTTTCTCTGGAATAAAAAACAATACTTAATTATTATTTACTGGGAAAGTTATGAAATATGGGCCTGAAGACCTTTGTAAAGAGTTATAAACTCTTGGTTGCTAGCCACTAAGGATGTAAGTTTGTAATTCATTGGTTAGTAATAGCGTGAAAACCCTTAAGTGGTATTGTGGTCAGATATATTAGCAGTATTGTGATTTGTCTTAGTCTACATAGTATGAGTGTAGAATACAGGTGTGAAAGAGGATTCCAAAGAGTAATATTCACCCTGGTGATCGGGAAGGCCGTGAACGTCAACTACTGAGGAAATCTTTACTGCTACGAGGAAAATACTTGAGGAAGGCAGCTGAGGTTGAGTATAGTCCAGGCATAAATGCATAGACAATTCTCTCCCTTATCCGCGATCATTTTCAGATGGAGAGACGTGGAACAAGGTGCTAGAAATGCTCGAAGAGGGTCATATGTGTGTATGTGAACAGCAGCCTGGCAAGGGACTAGCAATCGCCGCCCTATTCCGATGCACCGGTAACCAATAAGTTTGGATAGTTAATGATGAGCATACAGGAGTAGCAGTTGGATAACCCCTAACTGTAAAACTGAACCAGATAGCTATCTTTTTTCAAGGTTACGGGCTTGTAGACAACATTGTTATGAAAACGTAGTCACAACTAAATTAGAGACAATAAGCCGCATACCAAAAGTCGTTAAAGCTATGAAGGACAAAAATTGATGGCTTACAATTGTTGTTCCATGGACTTTTCGTGACTCTAATGTTAAGCGAGTTATTTGTACTCATGTTTTCTGCCGTAAGTATTCCTCGCCCCTTCTACCCATCTGTTTTTACATACAAATAGAGAACATATGGTGAGATAAGATCACAAGTGCGTTATGGGGAAATCTGCTTAGTTTACGCAGCCCGTGCGTGACCGACATTTCATTTAATCAGACGAGTATGACGTCCTTCATTCCCAAACCTTCAAAACTCCGTTAGAAAGGGACCTCCTAAATTAAGCAGATTTCCCTCTTGCGAGTATGACGCACAATTGATCACATCTCGCAATATAATTTATATATCTAAATAAAAATCCGAATAGTTGAAATGGAGGTTTACTGAGGGCTGAGTACAAACAAGTCGCTTAATACTTGTGCTACGAAAAAAAATGCTCAGAACAATAATTGTATAGCATCAATAGTTTAAGAAGATTAGTGTAATAACATTTTTCGGCACCAATCATATTAACGGAGGTATTTGAAATTTTCGAATCCCCCTCTTCCATTCCAGGTCTGATTTCAGCAAGTAATTAATATGATCTTTAGTACATGACTGAAAAGCTTATATGTGGAGTTTGGCAACGATAAGACAAATATAGCGACCTCCAGAGCTGTAACAGACAAAGCTGTCTGCTAAAAACCGAATGAAGGGGGCTGAATCCCCATTTAGCCAGACCAATTCTTAAACTAGCATCCTCCTGACACGTAGGAGGGCTGGTGTACGAATTAGTTTCCGAAGATCGAGAATGATGGGAATTATTTTTAAAAAAATGTAAAACTGTACTTTCAATCTTTCCTTAACAAACTTTAAACAATAATAATCATTCATTTGAAGGATGCACGGTGCATTGGTGATCCTATTATGACGCGACTGCACTCTATCGGGCTGGGATTAACTAAGGCTTAGGCCATTAATTCCTCTTGGGAATTTCACAGTTGTTAGGTGATTAGTTTCAATCGTTGATAACATTATCTATTACACAAAAAAATAATAAAGCGCAGATACATCATAAGTATTGTTTTCATACTCATGGCTTGATTCACCGCTACGTTACCTAGATGAATCCCAAAAACATATTTAGACTCAACAATTATACTCAGTGTAGGGCTTATCCTAGGGAAGGATCATAGGGATGTATTTACTTCAAAAATCCTGAAATGTCGAAACTCGATACTTAACTAAAGATCATATATGATATTGGCTGAAATTGGACCTGGAATATTACGAGGTGATAGGAATTCAGAAATTCAAAATATCTCCGTTATAATGAGTCAGGCCATAAACGTCAGAGAACCAATATTGTTAAACTGTTGATGGTCTACAATTGTTGTTCTATGCATTTTTCGTAACTCAAATACTAATTGAGTTATTTGTTCTTTCTTGTTTTCAGTCTTAATTTACCCCCCCCCCCCCTCCCCTCCCCTTCTACTCACTGGTGTTTTTTTTTTACAAAAATATAGAGAATATGTAGTGAGATGATATACAAAAGTGTGTCATTCCAGCATGTGGGAAATCTGCTTAGTTTACGCAGCTCCTGCGTGGCAGACTTTTTAATCTATTATAAAACAACAATATATAGTATGCCACCTTAAAACTTCAGCCCAAGAAGGTATTGTCTAATGATAACAGAACATGGCATTGGTCAGATTGTTGACATAAATGAGCACAATCGCCAGGCCTTGGTGTCTAATGTTGGCGACAATACAGCTCATAATGTTTGCCACAATACAACTAGCTACTGGTTCATTCATATTCCTGCAGCAACACATTCAGCTTTGTAATATTATCAGACATATCGAGGTAAAGCAGCTGTCAAAAATGGCCAGCAAATGTCTATTTATCCCACCTAACAGATGACTAAAAGTCCATTGCGCAGGGAAAACGTTCATTTGAATAATAATCAACACAGTTAAGTTGCCAATTAATGCTGAATATCATACTCGTTACTGTCTAAAATCGGTCAACGAATATGGGGGTTTCGAGATGCCCCGCCCCCAGATTAAAAAATCGAAATATCTCAAATCTTATGATTAGGATAATAAAAAAAAGGTATATACTCAATCTTGATAAACATTTAACTCTGTCTTTTAGGTTCTATAATTTTTTGTATAACTGGAATATTTAGTGAGTTATTAGTATTTTCTAATTTTAACTGATCCTCTTAGGGGAAATCAGCTGATGAGATTGTAATCACAAACAAAAAAAAGTCCGTCACGCAGGGGCTACGTAAACTAAGCAGATTTCCCACGTGAAGTTTTACAATAGAGAAATTTCACGAGAGTCCAGCAGTCAAGGAAACGGCCGAACTAGCTTTTGGCGGGAAAGTCACTTCGTCCGTTAACCCCCCAAATTTAATAAAAATTCAAATATCTCGGTTAATATTCAAGATAGAGAATAAATGTATATAGCAATATTTATAGTAAATTTAATTTGCAATAAGATTGATTCTGTACAATTTTTCGATCCGACGTATAATAACGGAGATATTTCGAATTTTCGAAAATCCTCCCCTCTAAACCCCCTCCCCTCCCAAAGGTCCGATTTCAGCCGTTAAGGAACTTGATCTTTCTTTTTACATAAAACGATTAAATATCGAGTTTGGTAACGATTAAACAAAAATTGCGTCCGCTAGAGCGGTAACAGACAAATATATAGATAGATAGATAGATAGATAGATATATATATATATAGATATATATATACAGTTTTGAACGGACCTCATTTTCGTCATCTACTAGGTAGGATCGATGGACATTTGAAGAAAAATTTCGAAAATTCCGTCATGAGTTCCACCTCAATAGCTGATTTCCCTTAAGGGAAATCTGCTAATATATAAATAATGGAAATGAGCTATTGAGGTTGTACTCATCAAGGTTGTACGCAAGTTTTAAACTTTCCTCAAATTTCCATCGATTCTATCCAGGAGATGACGAAAATGAGGTCCGTACAAAACTATATAAATATATAAATATATATGTCTGTTAACGCTCAAGCAAATATAATATGTGGTCACAACATTAGTTTGATGGTTCCAAACTCAAAATTTAATCGCATTATATAAAAATAAAGATCATAGAGCCTGCGACACAGACTTTTTAGTTTTCATCCATCAGTAACCCCCCATTCCTTCTCTTGTCATATTAATAATAAGCAGTTATATCATGGACCGGTTTATTCGGAGCTTAATACCATTTCCTAGTTTTTAGAATTCAGTTAACCGTTGATCGTGAGTAACTGAGTCAGTCAACATGTCATTCGTTACAGTTTAATTCCTGTGTACAAGCCCTTTGTAACAGAGAATAGATTGTAAAATGAGATCACCATTGTATCGTTGCAACAAGTGGGAAGCCTGCTTAGTTTACGCAGCCCCTGGCTGACGGACAATTTTTATCTAATCCAGTAACCGTTATTACTATTAATAGTACGAATTGTGCTATAAATATGGCAAATAACTTTTTTTTTCTTATCAAAGTAGACTTTACTTAACGTAGGCGCTTCGTGTTTAAGCAAGACCTTGTTTGAAATAGATGGAAAAATCTGAAAGGCCAACGAGGTAGGATTATGTGGAGGAAAAGTAATGAGCATCGGGCAAACATGATAGTGTCATAATCTATATAGGCAAGCACTCTCTCTTATCAATACTTTACACCAAAACAATTCACTTTTTTTTTCTCTTTTTTTTACTTGCACAGGGAAGTTTCATCCATAATTTTATGACTTGACAAGGCCATTAAGGGTTGAATGACTCCTTTGTGAATGCCTAGTAATATCAGTCCATTGTACTCTTTAATAAATTAAATTGTATTGCCCAAATAAAAGAAGTCCGTTACGCAGGGGCTGAGTAATTAAGCAGATTACCCAGAAGTAGGCTTACAACAGATAAATCTACATACTGGCAACACCATCGTGAATGTTAAGGAAATTAATACAAACGGTAATAAGAAATCATTCAGTCAATTAGAAGATATCTACAACGGAAAGGGTTTGACTTGTAATCAAACAGGGCAGCCAACTTCTCAGAGCTGAACATATACTGAATATATAGAATTAATCTAGACCGGAATGATGAACAATTAATGAAATATATATGAATATAACATATTAATTTTATTGAAAACTATTTACTACAGCTAGTGGAGTAATTTGAAATGAATCAGAATAATTAATATCTCAATCTCTCAGATTTTAGCAATCCAATCTTAAGTAGGAGGTTTCTGTTTGTATCTCATTTAATAAAGCTTTTTTGAAAGCAATATTTGATATTCACCCTTGTAATGAAGTGGTTCATGATATAACAGCTTATTATTAATATGACACAAGTAGGAGTGGGGATTTACTGAAATCGTAAAATTGTAGGATCCACATATCTCGGTTAATACTCATTATACGGAAAATAGGCAAAGAACAATATTTACAGTAAATTTAATTTTCAATAAAATTGTTTTTATACACTTTTCGATCCGACGTATAGTAACAGAGATATTTCGAATTTTCAAAATTCCTCCCCTCTAAACCCCACCCCCCTCCGCCTTGTCCGATTTCAACCGTTAACGAACTTGATTTTTCTTTTTACATAAAACGACTAAGTATCGAGTTTGGTAACGATTAAACAATAATTGCGACCGCCTTAAGGAAACTCTGCTAAAAAAGAATGTGAAGCCAAAAATAATAATAAATATAAAATTAATAAATAAAATTAAAGTGTATTCACCCTGCTAAGGTAGAAGATAAGTGAAGAGGAGTGTGTAGAAATTGTAGACCGCTAGAGAAATTGTAGACCGCTAGAGCGCTAATAGACATATATATATATATATGTATATATATACATAGAAAACAAAAAAGGTTAAATGTCGAGTATGGTATATATCAAATAAAAATTTTGAGTTAGAACCACACATCTGAATTGATGATGTCATCGCACCACGAATTTGCATGTATCTCGGGTAAAAAAAGGTCTCTTGAAAACAATATTTGGTATACAAGCATAGAATAAAGTGGTTCATGGTATATCGCACGAGTAGAAGTGGGAGTTTACTGAAGGAGGAAAACTAAAAGAATCCAAATATTTCGGTTAATATTCATGATAGAGAACGTGTGTATATAACACATACAGGCAATTTAATTTGCAATGAGTATCAACAATTTTTCGATCCCCCTTTTTAATATTGGAGAGATTTCAAATTGTCGGAATTTCCTCCCTCTAACCCCCCCCCCCACACTTGTCCGATTTCTACCATTAACGAACTTGATCTTAATTCTTATATAAAAGATTAAATATAGCAATTAAAAAATGCATAGAGCACATAAATGGGCCATTTAATTTGTAATTCGATTTTTCTATTATTTTTGCAATCCGACGTATAATAGCGGAGATATTTAGAATTTTGGAAATTTCCCCTCTAATCTCTCCCCCGGTCCGATTTCAGCCGTTGACGAACTTGATCTTTATTTCATAGAGTGTTAACAAACAAATATATACATATGTATATACATTTATGTAAAATTTTGTACTGACCTTATTTTAGTCATTTTCTGGGTAAGATTGGTGGACTTTGTTTGGTCACAATTTTTGTTTAATCGTCACCAAACTCGGTATTTAGTCGTTTTAGGTAAAAAGGAAGATCGAGTTTGTTAACGGCTGAAATTGGACCAGTGGAAGAGGGGGGGGGGGGGATTTTCGATAATTCGGATTGAAAAATATTTATACTTCGGATTGAAAAATTGTATATGACCAATCTAATTGAAAATTAAATGTACTATAAATATTGTTATATACATTTATTCTCTATCTTGAATATTAACCGAGATATTTGCATTTTTATAAAGTTTAACTGACGAGCTATGGTCGCTTCTGTTCGTTCCCACTGAAAGCATGTTCGGCCGTTACCGTAACTGTTCGGCACTCGTATGGAGATTTCTCTATTGTATAACTTTACGTGGGAAATCTACTTAGTTTACGCAGCCCCTGCGGGACGGACTTTTTTTTATTTTTCCTATTAAACAGTAAAGAATTATTCATTATGCTTTCAAACTTTGCACAGAGGACATTGACTTAGGAACACCTTTGTAGAACCTATCGATTAGGTATTCATGTCTGGTTCATGAACGATTTTTCAGCTTTCTTTGTGTGATATTTCTACCTTCTCCCAGATTTTAGCATTTCCACTCAAGTTCATTAACCCATGGCTCTCCTTCTAAAATATACATTTCTTTGTTCACTACCTCTAAAGATCATCAGCGGAAACTGTACAGATTTCCTACGTGCTGGCATGACACACTTATGATCTTATCTCACCATATTTTCCTATTTCCAAATAAAAATCCAATTGGTAGAAGCGGGTGGTCAGTAAAGTCTTAATGGATGACTTCATCACACAATGTATTTGTATGTATCTCATCTAATAAATGTCTGTTGAAAACAATATTAGATAGTTAAGATACTTTGTTTGCTTATCAGGGTTAGCAAAGGAGTTCAGCTTATATAATACTTGTTAGTTTTAAGGTTAGTTAGTTGGAAACATAAAGTTTAGTTTGAAAAAAAAAAACAATTACAATAGTAATAATAAATAAATGCATATATATATATATATATATATATATATATATATAAATGAAAACACTTACTTAAAATAATAAATAAACAAAATAATACAAAGTAAAGTATTACAACTATAAAAAAAATACTAAATTAAATTCAATGGATCCCCTTCTATTGTGCATTCAATATTAACTCAAATAAAATTCTATTAAGAAAAAATGAACGACATTTCAATATGTCTATCAGAAACATTTGTAACATTGTTAATGAGTGTTTGTTGTTGCTGCTGAGTGCTTTGAGAAAACCATTTTCTTGTGTTTCTTTGGAGATAAAATGAGGATATTTTACTGTCATTGGGCTGTATATAGAATAATATAAAAATAAATGATGAATATTTTCGAAATCGTCCAAATTACATATTAAGCGCTCACTTTTAGGGTCAGTGGAATATATTATGTTTTTAATATTAAATTTTAATCTGTTATTTCTGCATGTCCTTAACTGAAATATAGCTTTGTTTTTTTTTTTTTTTTTTTGAAATGATAGGTTTATGGAAAGATATTCTTGAGTAGTTCCTGGTGTTACGTTAATGTTCTTGTATGTTAATAATTCAAACTTTAAGGAAAGTAAAGAGATCGACAGATTAGCAAAAGATACTATAGACATACCAGACATTGGCATAAACTCTACAGAGCATCAAGATGTATTAGCCGAATGCTCTAAGGCACTCACAAGCCACAATTTCAGTGGCTGCAATTTTGGGATAAAACACATGATAATAAACTAATACATATAAAAAAAATAGTTAAGGAATGGCCATCAAGCAAACAGGGGCACACGAAGAGAGGAAGTTGTGCTGACCAGACTACGCATTGGCCATTCCTTGCTGACCCACGGACACTTAATGACAAACAAGGACACACAGACTTGTAGACATTGCAATGAAACATTGACAGTATATCACACATTGACTGACTGTCAGCCACGAGACCATTTAGACATTCCACATAACTTACAGGAACTTTTGACCAATAAATGTAATTACATAGACACAGCCATTACACATCTAAAAAACATTAATAAATACAACATATTATAGACTACAATTTTTACACACTACTCTTCACTTATCTTCTACCTTAGCAGGGTGAATACACTTTAATTTTATTTATTAATTTTATATTTATTATTATTTTTGGCTTCACATTCTTTTTTAGTAGAGTTCCCTTAAGGTTTCGCTCTAACGGTCGCAATTATTGTTTGATCGTTACCTAACACGACGTTTAGCCGTTTAATGTAATAAGGAAGATTAAGTTTGTTAGTGGCTAAAATCGGACCTGGGGGAGGGGGAGTTTAGAGGAGGAGAATTTTGAAAATTCGAAACTCCGTTACTATACGTAGGGTCGAAAAAAGGTATAGAATCATTCTTATTTGGATTACTAAAATTTGATTGATTGAGATAAGAATTATTCTTATTCATTATAAATTACAGTACTAGGTATAGTAGATAGATTTCAATAAAATTAGTATGTTATGTTCTGATATAATTCAATAATTGTTTTTCTTTTTGGTGAGTTTGGCAGATCTGTTTGTTACATTTCAGGCGCTTCCCGTCACGAAGTATCTTATTATCATTTGTATTTATTCACTTAATATTCACGGTGGTGGTTTTTTACCATTATGTACATTTATCTATTGTTAAACCGCACTAGGGAAATTACTTAGTTTACGCACCCCCTGTGTGCAGGACTTTTTTTTTCTACTCCCTTCTATACTTATATTTTCATTTATATTAGTTTCATTACCCTGACATTTCCATACACAACATCGTTTCCTACATATAGATTGGTATGCCTAATAACCCTTTCAGGAAGCACCATATTCCATAGTTCTTTCTCCTCTTCCCTCTTATTAGTTATTCTTTTGCTGTTTGCTTTTTTGAGTACACCTGGTGAATCGCCAGCGTTGGGCAACTCATTTAAATAAATAATGATCTTGTATGAACTGCTATAATATGTCGCGGCTTTTCTATTGGCATCATCGTTCAATAGCATTTGCATATATCTCAACTAATAAACATTTGTTGATAACAATCTTTTGAACGGATCTCATTTTCGCCAAGGTAGAATCGATGGATATTTGAGAAAGCTGCTTCATAAGTAGAGCCTCAATAGCTGATTCCTTTAAGGGAAATCTGCTAATTAAACCAGTAGGAAATTATTTTTACGATATTCTTAATGTTACAAATTGAAATCACACGAAACTGAGCCAAGAAAATAAGAAAGTTTGTATAAATTTTCTTTGGCTGTTTAATTCTTGATTTATCTCTGTAATTACAATAGGAGAAAGCTCTTTTAAAGGTGGGCAAAGGTTAATCTGTTTGCGATTGCATGATATTATTTTGGTCTAGTCGAAGAGAAAATACCAGATAAGACTTATCGATAAATGATAACAGTTTTATACCTTGAAAAATTATAAGGCTCAATTCAACCCGTATTACACACTAAAAAATTGCAAAGATCATGACAGAACTTTGTATTTTTCTTTAATTTCCATTCAAATACTTTACATCTTTTAATCTTTCGTATATTTACATTAATAGTCCTAAACTTAGACGGGTGGAGAGTTCGATTCCGCCTGGGCAATTGGAATTTATTTAGTGATAAACTCATTAATTAAAATCCTTAGTCCCACGCTGGATAGATAAGGGCTGTAACATTTAGATAACCCAATTTGGATGACACAGTAAGCCTGTTTTCCTCTACAATGCGTTTTATTTAGGCAAAGTGCACTTTCAGAGCATCAGCTCTATCTTCAGTACATGTTGGCATACAGAAAACCAAATTGTTGACAACACAGGTGCTCAAACCCAGATGGTGGAATTACTTTGATTAAAACGAAGAAATAGAAAATAAAATGTGAAACAAGTAGAAATTTGTTAGATTAGTATTTATGGAAAATTAGTAAGATATTAGAGATCATTGCTGATTTTTGTACATAGATTTAATTCAAATTATATTTTGTATTGAGGTTATTAGAATAAAAAAATACAAGTGTTTTGTTATGAGTATTTTATTTAATAGCATAAATAACAGATATCTAAAATGTATTTTGTAGGCGTTTTCCGATACGAACCAGGGGAGAGGGGGGGGGGCGAATGTTTGAAAAATGCCCGTTATTATGAGACTAATCAAAAATTAAATTCGACAAATCAGCTATTGAGGTTGTACTCATGACGCGATTTACGAAAATTTCCCTCTAGCATCCATCAATCATACCTAGTAGATCAAAAAGTTTTATGTTTTATATATGTTTGGTACTACTCAAGTGGTCTCAATTTTTATTTTGATCGTAACCAAATTCGATATCTAAGCGTTTCTTGCATAACTAAAGATCAAGTTCTTAATGTCTGAAATCCGACCAGCGGGAGGGAGGAATTTCGAAAATTCAAAATATTTCGGTTGTAAAATAAGTCCGATCGAAACAATGTTATTCAAGTTATTATGTTTGTTGGTATATGTATACATTTTTTCTCTGTCTTAATTATTAGCTTAGATATTTGATTTTTTTAGTTTTTGGCATTTAGTAAACGCCCACTCCTACTCATGTCATATTAACAATAATCAGTTATATAATGAACCACTTTATACGAAGTATAAATGTCAAATATTGTTTTCAACAGATCTTTACAAGAATAGATACAAAAAAATATGTTGAGTGTTGTCGTCATCGATTTTTACGTTCTCCACTCGAAAATTTTATTTGATCTATTCTATACTCGATATTTATCCGTCATCCCTGAGTATCATATTAGGAAATGGCCGAAGTGGGCCTTTGGGGGGGGGATTGAAAACTCGAAATAAACTATGAGTTATTTTGAATAAGTAGATGTTGGAATTTTAATTTTCTTACAATTGTTGTAAAATACATATTTTTCTGAGGTCCGAATATGAGACGAGTTATATGTATTTTTATGTTTTCAATCTTAGAAAACACCTACTTATTATCTACTGATTTTTACTATAAGCAACTAAGAGAATTCCAAAGTCTGCTTACATAGGCTTCTTACTACGAGAGAAATAGGGAATAGATGATGAGATGACATGTGCCATAGGGAAATCTGATTAGTTTACGCAGCCCCTGCGTGATCTCCTTTATATATGACTGTTGGCAGTTCTTTGAAATCTCTGTCTTTTCAATTAAAGTCAGCCCATTACTGTAAAGTGGCACTACGACATATAAATGAAGTAATAACGAAATCAATCTTGGGTAAGATCAATCAAGCAGAGATTAGTAGAGCTGTCAAGAAACTCTCACTTGACACAACGAATTGACACCTGTTGTCTCTAGAACAAAGAATTTTAATATTAATTGTATTGAGCCTTTAGCCCTGATCTCTATAAGCCCCAATAAAACATATAAACAGCTTTTGATAAGTGTTTTTCACAACATGTTATTCATTATTGACGCAAAGAGCCGATTACTAATCCACCCCATATTATATGATAATATTATAATCATATTTTAAATGTTTTCTGTAAATTAAATTGGCATTTTACTTTCACTCTAGAATATTTCCATTTAACCAATTTTTAATGTCTGTTTTGCACCTCTGTCATGATATTTATTATTCTATTAATCAATCTCAATCATGATTATATATGTAAAAGACCACCAAAGTGGAGGTGAACATCTTACATCTCAGGCGAACAAATCTCCCGATGGACAATTAATATTAAGTATAAATTAATGAATACAATAAAATCAATACCAATTAATAAACAATCAAATGAAATAAAGTAAGTAAAAAATAAAATACACATACAAAACAATAAATATTTAAGTTGAAGATGTATAGTAAATTAATAAAGAAGTCAGCCACGCTTGTGATGCGCTAACTAAGCAGATTTCCCATTTGGTGGAATATGACACGTTGATATTATCATCTGATCATCTAAGCTGTGTCTCCCGTAGTTAGGGACCTATGTAAACATGAATTAAAATGTTATCTAGAAATGAAATGTTTAGTGACTAAGATATTAAAAGTGAATATCGGATGGCTAGAAATGGGGGTGATCCGGAATGATGAAATAAAAAAAAATACATGTTGTATAGAACAATAGTTGTAAGAAATTAAAATTCAAAGAAGTCTGATAAAACTTTTCGTTTGTGAGTGCGTGCGTGCGTGTGTGTGTGTGTGTGTGTAGTTTTGAACGGATCTCATTATCATTATTTCCTGGGTAAGATAGATGGAAACTTAAGGATATTTTACGAAAATCCTGGAGATTTCGGGAAATCTTCTAGCATTACTAATGGAAAAAATAACTTAAGGAAACCGAATCCAACACTATTAAAATTAAGAAACATCAAAACAACTAGCATGTACAACTGCTTGTCATAGTGACAGTTTTTTTTGGTTTATCTTCCTCGTGGGACTCCTGAGATAGATGGCTTTTTTGCAGGGCATAAAATCGTCTGGCCCCTGCGACCATTCTGCCTTATGCACTCATGTGATCACCGAACGATTACACACTAATACTTGCTGATGTTATACCAATCAATGATGAACACAGAAAACTTCTGAGGAGCAGTAGTCACTATGGTCCGTGTGGAGTTCTTATCAACTTAGTATTTTTCATGCTTATTTAAGTCTCTGGTTCAATAATTTGTTGTTTCGTGCCAACTCTTCCGCAGAATCTGGAAGTACTGAAATGCTTCTACAAGAGAATTCATCAGTACATGTCCCATGTACTGTCATGTGTGAGCCAATGGTATAAGGTACAACCAGGATTTGTCCTTATTAGCAGATTTCCCTCAAGGGAAATCAGCTATTGATGTCGTACTCATGACGCGATTTTCGAAAAATGTCTTGAAATCGGACCAGTGGGTGGGGGGTGGTTAAGCAGGGGAAATTCGAAATATCTTCGTTACTATACGTCGGATCGAAAACTCGTATAGAACCAATCTTATTGCAAATTAAATTTACTATAAATATTGTTATATACATTTATTCTCTATCTTGAATATTAACCGAGATATTTTCAGTTTTATTAAGTGTGTGTGGATAACAGAGATCGGGTGATGTCGGGTCTATTTGTGAGTATCTCCCGAAAGCTAGGATGGCCGTTTCCGTAACTGTTCGGCTCTCGTGAAATTGGTTTAGAGACTCGTTACTACTACTGTTACAAGTATGCAGTTTTCTCTGTTGTAAAACTTCACGTGGGAAATCTGCTGAGTTTGACGGACTTTTTTTTTTTTTTAAATTGCTCATTCTAAGGTAAGGTTAATCAGTTCAGCTGGTAATGGATCTCCTTGCCTTAAGCCAGTTGCAACCTCAAAACCATCAGAACCGTCAACTCCAGTTTTGACCTAACAAAAAGTTGTTTCTAGAGTGATCCAAGTCAATATGATTAGTTCGCTATGGAACTCTGGAAATTTTCTCCAATACTCTCCCAGAATCCTTTCCATCTCTCCAGTAACCATCGCCAAATGACTGGGTTCTATTGACTCTAAGCTGACCTTCTGCACTTCACACCTCGACAGTAAACTCATAAATCGTGAAACGTCATATTCCTAGTTTAAATATCAAATATGACTTTCGACTAACCTTTACTATGTAAGATAAATGCAAATATGTAATGCGTGTGCCAACAATTAATGTTTTATGAATGAAAAATATTTATTTGATCAATATCATATCTTCCTACACTACACAAACTGTACTGAAACAACACCTCAACACACATTGCTTTTAATTTCAATATGAGAGGAAAATATATGAGGTTCTTAGGTACACCACTTAAAATCATTTTCATTTGTGAATCACATATATTAAGATATCCAGGAAAATTACGGCTATGCAATTAGAGTGAAATTTCATATGAAAAATGTTTTAAATGTAGATAATGGCTGGGAATTGCATAACAACAATTATACGCTTCTAATGTCATTGTCCTATTTAAGGGGAATACCTATGGAAATATGAAATAACAATAACACTTTTAATAGTGTAATGTCATTTAATTATGTTTTATATTAGCAGATTTCCCTGAAGGGAAATAAGCTATTGAGGTTGTACTCATGATGCGATTTTCGATACATTTCCTCAAACATCCATCGATCCTACCTAGTAGATGACGAATATATATATATATATATATATATATGTGTGTGTGTGTGTGTGTGTGTGTGTGTGTGTTTGTACTAGTCTGACACCGCTCTAGCGGTCGTAATTTTTGTTTCATCGTTTCCAAAGTCGCTATATAAGCGTTTCATGCAAAACTAAAGGACAAGTTCATTAACGGCAGAAATCGGACCAGTGGGAAGGAATATTAAGAGGGAGGAATTTTGAAAAATCGAAATATCTTCGTTATTGCACTTTGGATCGAAAACTTATGTAGACTCCATCATATTGTAAATTAAATTTACTATAAGTATTGTTAATACATTTATTCTCTATCTTGAATATACACCGGGATATTTACATACTTTAGTTTTCAGACTTCAGTAAAACCCCACTCCTACTCATATCACATAAACAATACTTTCTTATGTAATAGACCACTTCATTCGAAGCTTAAATTCCAAATATTGTTCTCCAGAGACCTTTATTATACTACATACATGGAAACTCGTTGTGTGGCATCATCAATTAAGATTTTACGTACTTGTTTCGAAAATATTTCAGTTTACGCTTCCCCAGCGTGACGGACCTTTTAGCAGATTTCCCTTAAGGGAAATCAGTTATTGAGGTCGTACTCATGATGCGAAAAATTTCTTCAAATGTCCATCGATCCTACCCAGGAGATGACGAAAATGAGGTCCCTTCAAAATTATATATATATATATTTGTCTGTTAACGCTCTAGGGGTCGCAATTTTTGTTTGATCGTTACCAAACTCGGAATTTAATCGTTTTATGTAAAAAGAAAGATCAAGTTCGTTAATGGCTGAAATCGGGCCAGTATTATGCGTCGGATCGAAAAATTGTATAGAATAAATCTTATTGCAAATTCAATTTACTATAAATATTGTTCTATACATTTATTCTGTATCTTGAATATTAACCGAGATATTTGCATTTGTATTCTGCGTGTGGTCATCAGTAGGCTATGTTCGGACTTTCCGCCGAGAGCTCTGGCGGCCGTTTCCATAACTATTCGTCCCTCGTGAATAGGTTTAGAGGTTAGGTTAACTGTTTTTTGGGGCGAGAAACTACTGGGTTATTACGCCCTAAATAATGTTTTAGGTTTAGAGGTTTCTTACTACTACAGTTGTTATTAGGCAGATTTCTCTATTGTAAAACTTCACGTGGGAAATCTGCTTAGTTTACGCAGCCCCTGCGTGACGGACTTTTATGGTTTTCTTTGTTTTCCTACAGAAATGAATAATTTCCGTAATTGCAGATCTACTGTATTTTTCTTATGCACTTGAAATGTACATATATCTTTGAGTGGTTGGGAAAACATTTTAAATAAACACGTATTCTTGGAATGACTAACGTTAAACAAACCAAATAGACTAAAATGTAATAAACACCGATAAGAGAAAATATTTGTGAAAACAACAAATAGACAGACAATTCAGCTTTGACTTTTCCCTATGGCCTAGTTTTTTTTTAATAAAACATATATTTCCTGATTCCGAATTATTATACTGCTAAGCGTAAAAATAAATAAAAAAGAGTGGCGAGTTCAATTCCCGCCTGCGCAACATGAATTTATTTAGTGACGGACGCAATAAATAAAATCCTTAGTCCCACCCTGGCTAGAAAAGGGTGGTAACGTGTAGATAACCCGTCCCAATTAGCCTTAGTTGCAAAAAATGGACATCAATATTAATAAAATAAAATAAAAAAGACATATAAGCATGTATATTACATATCCAACGAGTACCCCAAGAATTCTGGATTTAAAATTCGAAGTTAATTTTTATAAATATTGACTAGAAATATGATTTCGTGTCTATAAGTCCTCTTATTAAATAACAATTCCTATAAGCAGATTTCCCTTAAGAGCTATTGAGAACGTACTCTTGACGCGATTTTCGAAAAATATCCATCTATCTACGAGATGAAGAAAATGTGGTCCGTTAAAAACTATATGTGTATATATATCTGTTACCGCTTAGCGGTCGCTATTTTTGTTTGGTCGGTAACTAACTCGCTATTTATTTTATGTAAAACTAATGATCAAGGCCGTTAACGGCTGAAGGCGAAACCAATGGGAGGGAAGATTTCGAAAATTCAAAATGTTATGTTCGGAATTATACGTCGTTGAAGAAGAACAATTGTATAGGACCAATATTATTGAAAATTTCATTTTGAATGTTGTTATATACATTTCTTTTCTATCATCAATATTAACCGAGATATTGGCATTTTTTAAACTAAGTAAGCCCCCCCCCCTTCCTACTGATGTCACTTTAACAATAAGGTAGTTTATCATGAAATATCTTATTTCAAGCCTTAATACCCAATCGCGTTTTCAACAGATCCTTACTAGATGAGATATAAGCAAATACGTTGTGTGATGAATTAAGATTTAATTGATTATGCATTACGGATTATGAATTGGAAGTACCTTCACGTGAAAACTGCTTTGTTTACGCAGCTCCGCGTGGCGAACTTTTTTTTTTTTATATCGATTCTGGGTTGTATACACATTTTATGTCAATCAGTGACTATCATTTTCAGGCGCGTTACCTTTACCTCCGAATCACTTGAGATGTATTGTACTGGAGTGTAATCTCTACTGTTATTGATAAGAAAGCAATTTGTTGTGTGGCGGAATGCGGCGGTTATCAGTAGGTGACAAGAGGTGGAGTAAGTGAGAGTTGGCGGGGGAGGGGGATCGCTAAGCACGTGACAAGTAGTCAGATCCGGGCCAGTAGGCAGGTAGCATCCAATACTGTCAGCTGCTCCACGATGACAGGTACTGACCATGCTTCTTACTCCATACACATATGTCAATAACTAGTATAGGCATACAACATGTACTAGAATAGGTTTAGCCAACTTAAGCTGCGACTTTAGAAATAATTTTAGGCTAAATTGTCATTTCTTCGGTGTTTGGAAAGATGGTTCTCATTTATTAGGTAGATTCAGAGATCAAATGGATAACCATATCCAGTCGCAGGTTGGCACTCACACAGAACAGAAAAACTCCTTCACGCAGGGGCTGCGTAAACTAAGCACATTTCCCAAATGTCGGAATGACAAGCCACTGATCTCATCTCAGCATTTGTTCCTTATTTCCAAAAAAAACTATCAGTAGATAGGAGTGCTCAATAAAATCTTAATTGATAACGTTATCAAAATAGCTATTTGCATGTATCTCACATAATAAAGGTCCTTTAAAACAATATTTGATATTTATGCTCGAATAAGCCATTTCTCTAGATATATTCTCTTATTTTTAAAGTGCAATGACCATAAGTGGGGGTTTACTGAAGGCTGAACTGAATAACGCAAATATCTCAGTTAATATTAAAGATAATGAAAAAATGTACATAACAACATTTATAGAACATTACATTTTCAATAAGATTGGTTCTATACAATTTTTAGATCCGACCCATAATAACGGAGATATTAAGAATTTTCGAAATTCCACCCCTCTAAACCCGCTCTCCCCCCAGGCCAATTTCAGCCGTTAACGAACTCGATCTCTCTTTTTACATAAAACACTTATATATCGAGCTTCGTAAAGATTAAACAAAAATTACGAGTGCGCCAGAGAAACTTACTTATTTGAAGGGTCAATAAAAACTAGAGTCTTTCAATTATTGTTTTAATTCTTTTTTTATTTGAGAATACAATATTCCAAATTTTTTTTTCACTGTTTCACTGATTAAGTCAATTTTTGAAGTTCGTCTCCATTGTTTTACAACATTTATAGGTCATTTAATTTTCAATAAGAGTAGTTTTGTACAATTCTTCGATCGGACTTATAATAACAGGAATATTTCAAATTTTCGTAATTCTCTACCTATAAGCCCCTCTCCCCTTCCCACTGGTCCGGTTTCAGCTATTAACGAAGTTGACCTTTCTTTTTCATAAAACTCTTATGTAATGTGTGATAGTTTGGTAACGATCACACATATATTACTACCGCTATAGACAAATATATATAATTTTGATTTCATTTTCGTCACAAACTAGGCAGGATCAATGGACTTTTGAGGAAGTTTTTCGGAAATCGCGTCATGAGTAAGACCTCAATAAAAGAAAAATGTACTGTTCTGTTACAAAGATTACCACTGAAAGAAATAGTCGACATTGGCGCATAATCCTTCTTCTCCATAATCTTATGTTTAATGACAAATAGTTTGTTTTACTCCTGGTTGAAAAGATTAATAAAAAACATATATCTATATTATCCAAAGACGATTAAGCAAATCCCAAACTGATTAAAAGGGATTAAAGTTTTTTTTTTTAACCTCTGCTTTAAGGAAGGACTTGGACAATATGGTTCAATTTAACTTAAGATTTAATGTTTGGGAAGTTGACTCAAGACTGTATTTATTTTTCGTTCTTAATGGAACAGGAAAAGATTTCCCTTACTTTGTCTTCCATTTCTAAGTAAAAATCCGATGATTAGAATGAAGCATTACTGAAGACACAAACAATTCTATAAGCATGGAACATTCAGGAATTGGTTCCTAACTGTTAAAAGTGAAATTTAGGCAGAAAATGAAATGTTTATTTGAAACATTTACATTATAAACTAAATAAACCTATTGTTTGGGTTGCAATCCACAATTAAATACGAGACATTGGGCAGATACAAATTAACTTTAATAAGAAGTATGAAATATTTGCCTTCCCGAGTGGAACATCCTGACCCATTATGGGCTGTTGACCTTATTATTAAGAGCCTTAAAGGTTATGACTCCCAGTCGGCCTCATAACAGGACGGTCAGATATAACGGAAGGAGGTCACTGTTGTACCCTTCTTGTTTCCGACATGAGAGGAATATACTCCAGGTTGAAATTAATAGAGTGCCATCACTTAGTAGAACGCTTCGACTCATCCTAAATATATATATATATATATATATATATATATATATATATATATATATATATATATCAAATTGTAACCTCTGTTTGTACATTGATTTTTTTTCGCGAAATTTCACGATAACTTTTCGTTTCACATGTCACAGACAAACTGCATTTTGTTTGTTTGTTACCTTTTCACGCATAAACGGCTGAACCGAATTTTATGAAACTTGGTGTGTATATTACAACTAACCCAACTTAGACTTATGTTAATATTCTCTGAGACGAACAGGAGTGGGGGTTATAAGGAGGGCTGAAATTAAAAATAGAAATATTTCGTTTCCTATTGCATTTTCGGCAATTATGCACATTACAATAGTTGTTTATTTTGTTATTTGGAGTTACTTTTGTTATATACACTTTTGTCGTATACCTAAGTATAAATGAGTTAAACGTTAAAAACTACTGCGGAAGTCAACAATTTTATTTTCCCCTAAAAACTCAACCGAACTAAAACAAACTCGGTATGTGAGTTAGCACTAACGCCTTCCTTATAATAAGCCATACTAACATTTCTAGGGACGGGCAGGAGTGCGGATTATAAGGGAGGCCTGAAATTAAAAATAGATAGAAATATTTCGTTTCCTATTGGGGTTTCGGCAAATATGCACATAACAAAAGTTGTTTATTTTGTTATTTAGAGAAAGTTGCTCAACAATTCTTTTCAATATGAACTACCAGGTACCTCACCTGGAAAAATTAATTCAAATGTATGTTAATATTTTGTCCTTAATAATTCAAATCTATGCATAATGCACAGGAAACGGGAAATATGACAATATGGAGGACAGTGATGTTTTACATAAAAAATTAATTTTATTATTAACAAATCCACAGAAACGACGGGTATTAACCCTAAACACTGGGACGGGTAAATGTCAAAATATTGTGCAAAGTAAAGCCTTGCCAAAAAAATCAACATTCAGCCTCAAATGAATTCCCGAGCAAAGCCGGGTATCTGAGCTAGTATGATAATAAATCTCCAGTTTCCCCTCAATGACAGGTGTCGGCGAAGTCCTTGATGAAGAAAGACATTAATATCAATAATCGGAGCATGATGAGTTATATATAATACGGTAGCACCAAGAATAGTTGGTTATCATGAAAGGTCATCTAATGAAAGGGAACATCCCCAAATTGAGTTTATACCCTAAACTTCGTGCCAATGAAAATCTGCAACAGCCTCTAAGCAAGTAAACTGAGCAGATTTCTCAAGAGCTGAAATGACAGGATAATAATCTCACCTGGCATTCTTTCTTCCCTTTTAAGTGCCCCATAAAAACAATACAATAAGTAAAATTAATGTTGGGGGCCTTAAATAATGTGAGGTGGGGCCAGGTGAGTTACCTCATACAGTGAACCTAGAGTAACGAGTTCGATTCTCGCCTGGACAATAGGCATTTATTTTATGAGGAACTTATTAAATACAATCCTTAGCCCCACTCTTGCTTGCCAATTGTGGTAACCTGTAAATAGCCCGTCCCAATTAGCCTTAGTTGCAAAAAGTGGCCATTAATAAATAATGTAATTTTTTTTTTAATTAAAATTTATTTCATTGAACTCGAATAAGAATAAGTCCATTATTTGATGTATCTATGAGAGTTAGAGGAAAATGAGTAGAACAATTATTGAGGGACCATAACAATGCATTGAATATAAATCATTTTTCACGGGCCGACGCACGACAAGTAAGGTATTTAAGATTTTATGTTTTGCCCCATCTCAAAAACCTCTCTTCTTCGCTATTGACGAACTTCATCTTTGGTTTAACATGAAAATTTAAAAAGTCTAATTTGTTTAAGATTACATGAATATAGAACTGCAGCTAGAGAGCTGCAGTTTCAGAGCACACTTGTTTTTCGTCATCTCCTTTTGAAATGATTTTTCAAAAATCACTTCATGAGTTCAACCTTATTAGATGAATACCCGTAAAAGAAATGTGCTTATAGTCATCCCCACGACGAAGCCATTCATGAATGACTGAATTCACATTTCTTTTACTGTTTAAAACTATTTAAAATCTCCCGAAACTAAATAGAAATGTTTGAGAATTAATTCCCCTGTTATCTTCTTTCATCGTGTGCCATTTCCATTTTCCTTAGGAACAGTAAGAAAATACAAGTGAAACATGAAGGAAATGTAAGACGGTTTCCTCAATTAAGATTGGCTATGTTAGCACTTAATGAGAAAATATTTACTTATTTATTAGTAACGATTCGACGTGGCTTCTTAGCGGTTTTGAGATAAGAATTTCCATTGTCACAAAGACAACACACTCCGATAAAATCAACATATCTCATCAAGTTCAACGGAATTATCCTTTTTGACCCTAACTTGAATCTTCAGTATTTTCGAGGTCACGTATGAACTTATCTCCCATAAGCCAAATATTTCTAGCTTTGGAATGATGAAATTTCGTAATTAGAACACTTGAAACTTCTAGTTATGCGGCTCCCCACTAAGGGGGGAGGAAGATGAAAATAAAATATACCAAAATTCTTATGCTATTTATGGTTGAAACCGTCATTAGATCAGCCATAGCATTAACAGTTGGACGTTAATAAATAATAATATATTTTAGAGATATATTAGAGCCTTTACGTTTGAAATTAAAAGAGCTAAAGCATTTCTTTATCTATTGATATTTTTTTAGAGAAGGGGCAACAGACTCGAATAATTTTGTAAGCCAAGAAGTAAACTTTAGTTATTCCAGGTATTCATTACTGTTATATTTTCAGAAAATAACCAACGCATGACTATCATGATGCTAACGGCTTTTAAAGTTATATGGACTCTTCATTTTTATGTCCAGTATCGTTATAAAAACCAGACAGAAGACTTCCAAAGTTTTAAAGCTATAAATCTGTTTTAGAGTTTATATTAAATATATATATATATATATATATATATATATATCTGATAAAGAAATGAAAAGTCTGTCATGCGGGAGCTGTGTTAAGTAAGCAGATTTCCTAGGTATGCCACTATTTTGCATTTATCTCAAAACGTAAAAGTTCAATCAGAAAAATATTGGGTATTTCAGCTTCAAATAAAGTGCTTCATGATATAACACCTGATAGTTAATATGACATGAGTAGGAGTGGGTATTTACTAAAGGCCAAAAACTAAAAAATGCAAATATCTTGGTTAATAATCAAGATAGAGAAATTATGCATATAACAACATTTATAGAATATTTAATTTGCAATACGATTTGTTCTATACACTTTTTCGGTCCGATGTATAATAACGAAGATATTTCAGATTTTCCTCTAAACCTTCCTCCCCTTTCTGATTTCAGACGTTAACGAACTTGATCTTTATTTTTACATAAAACGTTTAAATATCCAATTTGGTAACTATCAAACAAATATTACGTCCGGTTCAGATATTCATTTGAGGTATTAGGAATCAGATGAAGTAATCATTATTTTGTAAATGTAGTAGACTGACTAAATGATCGAGGTAGGGAGAAGGATGTAGAAGGAAATGAAATTACTGAATTTCATACTAAGCTATAGTCTGTTAATTATAAAAAAGAAACTAATCCCGAAATGTTAGCTCAACAGGCCACGAAGGATTATGGTCTACCAAACGGCACAATAAAAAAAATCTACTAAAACATATCCTAAACACAATTTCTTTTATATATTGTTTTCCGACCAAGATAAAATATTGAAATTAATGAATTTACGTTTATGAGTATGCGGTTACAAAGTTAAACTCAATGTGCGGTTTCCTTTTGTTTTTTGTTTTGTTTCAAATGTAACAATAAGCAGGCAATAATTTCTATTTTGATTTCATTAGCATTAGAGTTACCTAAAACAGATTATTTGTTCTAAAAATAATCTTAAATTTACTAATTGTAAAACAAAATAGTTGTTTTGTTTTCATAACTATTTTTTTCTACATCAGTATTTATACAGGATATAATACAGTTGCAAAAAGTGGACGTTAATAAATAATAATAATAATAATACAAGACTTCTCTTCCGGGAGGTACCTCTTTGCATAAAAGACATCTTTCGAAAATCAGAGACAAATTTGCCATTAAGTTGCAAAAAGGGCTTTTTTTTTAATGTCACGTATGTTTTTAAAAAAAACACTCCGCTTATTACAATTAGAAATGAAAAATTAGTATAGTTATCATACATGAACTATTAAAAATCTGAATTAATTTCAAAGCTGTTAATTTATGCAAAAAAAATACGCAAGGCATAAACGTTCGAAAATTAACAGTTTCTAAGATAATATAAATGTGAATAATACTTTCTTCTAAACATAAAAGGAAGTTGTTATTGTGTTTAAGTATGAAATCATTTATAGAAAAAACTAAGATTAGCAACGGAACATAACAAAGTTTCATTTGTAATTCGTCGCCAGGATTCGTGCCTTTCAACAATTTTAGACGTTGCCATGACAAAAGTAAAATACAAGAATGTCATTTCGAAATCTGTGAAAATAAACACTTTATTACAACCGAAGGAATTCATGGATTACAAGTCAGCAGGCATAACTATTCTTGTATTAGTGAAACATCATTTTTACACTAGGCGCTACAACTGGAGCCTCCCTCCTATCTAGGACAGTGTTTGGCCATCAATATCTCAGGCGGCTGTTGTAAACATTTTCTTTAAAAATTCCATAAATCTCCGTTATAATAGGTCGGATCGAAGAATTAGCACCGAACCAATCTTATTGCAAACATGTGATTGGTTCATCTTATAAATGAGATGTGGTCACACGTATACTATACCAGCACGAGGGAAGTCTGCTTAGGTTACGCAGCCCTTGCGTGACGGGCTTTTTTGACAACATGAAAACATCTATAAATTATGTTTTGTAACATTTTTCGATATGATATATTCGAACGATTGTATTGTAGATAAATTAAATCATGTTAAATGAATCAAAACATGTTGTGTACTTCATTTAATAGGAGCAGGAGGAAGTAATGCAGTGCCATCGGATTTGTTAGGTTAGTCAAGGTGGCTAATATTTCTTGTCTCAATTGAAATCCAAATATTGGGATCAAGATGTCTGTTTATCTAACTTCAGGAAAAGATTCTCTCTGAAGAAACTCTGATACGTAAAATATTTGTTAACCCGTTTAACACAGCCGCCATAACTATACAGATTGGTTTACAGGCGAGCGGCATTCCAAGTAAACATATCATTACTCAGACTGCAAATAAATTCTTCTAGAAACTGTTAAATGCCATTTTAAAACAAATTTCTGTATACATGAGGGCATTAAGAATTCCAGCTTAATTAATGTATTTACAGAGAAAACACCATTATTTAAAACCGATGTTATTCTTTCTCCGATGTAAACAGTTCTACAGTTTATCTGTTTATATTTATCTTACTTAATTAAATGTAAGTTCCTCCACATCCAAAAGGATAAATATGTAAGAAGAGACTTTAAGTTAAAAATGGATCTCATTCACCCAAATAAATGCATTTATGGTATTAATATTTCTGTTTTCATTGCGTTAGAAATTATTTTGTTTTTTAAAAACAATTTTCTAATATTATATCAATTCAATTCTTTACAAATTATTGAATAACACACACTCGTACACACACACTTTATACATTCTTTATAAAGTTAGGCCAAATTTTAAGAATACTTAGTATAAAATTCATCAATTTAAATAATTATGTGCAATAAATTAGTTTTCGTTAACAATCTTAATAAAAATATCGTTAAATATCTAAAATATATATATTTTTTTATATATATATTTATTTTTTTATGACAAGCTTTATAAATGATGAGAAACATGTCCCACTTTAAAGAGACGATGTACCTTATCATAAATTCAGACTCTCTTCGCTCGTGTGGGTAAACGTTTTCACTCGAGTTGTAAAATGATCTACTTTCGTCACTTGTATAATAAATAACTATTTTTTTTTTATCTGATACCTCGCAGTTGAGATGTTGATGGTTGTAATGTTTGCAGCCTGGTGTCATCGGTTGAGTTTTGAGGGATGGATAGAGAAAACGAAAGAAGAGAAAGGGATATAGGGAGAGGATGAAGTAAAAAGCTTATAGGGGGTCCTGTAAAATAATCCTAAATCTACCTAAATCTAAAAAACTTAATCTACTTAAGGGAGGGATCTAGACTTGTAGAAGTGTGATAGACGGCTGATGCAAAGATATTCACCTGACATGAGCAAACCTAAACATTCTACGGTGATTAGCCCGTGACTAAACCGAACTCATCGTGTTATAGTGTTCACCAAGGATTTTCCGTCTTGTTCCATTTCTTTAAACTCTCATGCCGTAAGTTTACTATACACTAGCAGGTATATTCATTTTCAGAGATATTTTCATTTTGTGCAGCTCAGTCCCCCATTTTATTCCAATTCGAGAAAATCGTAGAAAAGTTTTATTTTCATTTCGAAAAAGATGATATCCTTTTCTATTCAAAAACGTCCGTTAAGCAGAGGCTTCGTAAACTACACAGATTTACCACGTGCTGGCATGTCAGTACTAACCTACTGAAGACTGAAGCAAGAAAGTACAGATAACTCTCCTAATATACAATAACTAACTTCATATACAGTTTTGAATAAATTTTAGAGCAACAATTATAGAACATCTATTTTTTAAACAAGATTGACATGATTCTATAAAAATGCTAAAGGGATATGAAATTCAGGACTCCCCTCCCCCCTCTAAACCCACCTAGTCCTGAAAGTTTGGGAATTCGCACGATATATTTCTATTTTCTAACAGTCATGTGTATATAGTTGAAATAGAAATGGTTTCTCGTGAATATATAAAGATTGGATGGACCTAAGCACACATACACCTTGCCCACATACACCATGTTCCTTCCTTTTGAACGCATATCACAAATGATCATCATGTCCAGTTACTGATCTGTCATTCTGTTGTAGCCGTCACTCCGAGGTTCAATCCTAGATGATTCATATTAATCGGTACCCGCCCAAGCACAAAGGTGATGGAGCCTCCAACACGTTCAAGTGACAGAAAGGGCAGGAAACATGTTAAGCCCTATTCACGATTTTAGAAGAAGGTGGTGGGATATTATTTAAATTGATATTAGCAGAGGAAATTATTTTAATTCAAACAAAACAATTATTTATTAACGTCTACTTTGAGCTACTAAAGCTATTTGGGACAGGTTATCTACAGGTTTCCGTCATTTTAGCAGATTTTCCTTAAGGGAAATCAGCTACTGAGGTCGTACTCATGACACGATTTTCGAAAAATTTCTTCAAATGTCCATAGATCCTACCCAGGAGATAACCGTTCAAAATTATATATATATATATATATATATATATATATATATATATATATATATATATATAGATAGATAGATAGATAGATAGATAGATAGATAGATAGATAGATAGATAGATAGATATATTTCTCTGTTAACGCTCTTGCGGTCGCAATTATTGTTAAATCGTTACCAAACTCGATATTTAATTGTTTTATGTAAAAATAGATCAAGTCCGTTAATGCCTGAAATCGGACCAGAGGGGGTGGGGGGTTAGAAGGGGAGTTTTTGAAAATTCGAAATATCTCTGTTATTATGCGTCGGAACGAATGATTTTATAGAATCATTCTTATTGCAAATTAAATTTAGTATAAATATTGTTCTATGCAGTTTTTCTGAATCTTGAATATTAACCGAGATATTTGCATTTGTATTGTGTGTGTGGTCGGCAGGAGTCGGCTATGTTCGGGACTTTCCACCGTTAGTGCAGCAGTTTCCGTAACTGGTCGTGCTTCGTGAATAGGTTTAGAGATTCCTTACAACTACTGTTATTATTAGGCAGATTTCTCTACTGTATAACTTCACGTGGGAAAAACTGCTTAGTTTACGCAGCCCCTACGTGACGGACTTTTCTAGTCAGGGTGGTTCTGGGAATTTTATTTAATGAGCTTGTCACTAAATAAAATTCCTATTGTCCAGGTGAGAATCCAAGACACGTCTGTAAGTTTAACATGTGAGATTTAAGACCGACGCCTTAACTCTCCTGAGCTCCACTTAATATTTATAACCAGCTGGCTGCTTACTTCCAAGTGACTCTGAGCATTGGCTGTTGTTGGGTGTACTAGAAAGAGACTCTATTCCCAGTGATTCAAGTTTAGAGAAATCTAATTATTTTATCAACCACAAACCACTATCGGCGGAAAACTGCTCACACCAAAATGCCAGCTCACCTAATTCTTTGGCTGACTGTGGTGAGAAGCAATCGCTGAACTGGATAAACAAAAATGATTATATATGTGTATATATATATATATAGCGAGAGAGAGAGAACATTTATAACTGAAACTCTTTCCAACAATTCCTATGTTATCTAACCTCCCATCATCAAGAAAAAAAAAGGTTTATGAAATTAATAAAACATGTTTAAGTTCTTGCAATAAATGAAACAATTAAATTTTAAATTTTTAAACTAAATTCTACTACATACTAACATTATCCTTTCAAACCATCCTACCTTACAAATTGTGCCGACTGGCACGGCTAAGGTCCTATAGAAAGATGGAGTCGTTATTTTGTAGTAGACTTTGTCTTTATGAGGCATCACATAGACACGAACTAGTAGAGAAGTAAAAGAGATTTTTAATAATCGTTTGAAGCTTCCATTCTTTTGTTGACCTTCCGCCATAGAGTAGTTAAAATTAAAAATATTAAAATCGAAGTCAATCATATAAAAATAATTGAACTAGTTACATAAAAAATATAGTTAAAATAACATATAAAAATACCCCATAAGTAAAACCCATGAGGGAAATCTGCTAACGGAACCGCAGGTCCACTCCAGCAGGGGAGTCACTCCATGTCTGAGAGGGTTAATTCGATTTCTCATTCGAAGAGCCATACCCCTTGAAAATATATGATCCAAACGCCTTATTTTTATTGCGTACAATACTTTTTACCTATTTTTAATAGTAGGAATATGTCCCTTTATTTTTGACACTGTGTAAGTGGTAACAGTTCTATTGTTAGCTCTTGAAGAGACGCCGACAGAGATGTGAAACCTTTAGAATTGTATTGGAATTAACGCAACGTTCAATGGCTGGCCTTCAACATGACGAAGATGGATTTAGGGTCATGTTATTGATAACATTTATGTTTATACACCTTATATGTACACTTAATCTTGAATTTCTCAATGTCTATTAGAGATAACAGAAATACCTTACAGACTCTTTTTGTGCACTATTGGGTGATTAGAAAAGTGATTCGTTTTTATCCGATGAATAGAAACATAGATATTTAAGATTTTGTGTTTTACTCCAACTTAGGACGGATCTTAAGGTCATTAACTGCGCGCAGCTTATTATTTCTCCAAAATCTTTAATTATTGAGTTTTATAATTACATTCCTAGAGTTGTCAAATTAACTGAAAACTACAAATGCATAAGAAAATTCGGTGTGTATGTTTGCTGTTTTTATAAAACAATTTGTTGACAATTTAATTTATACAACTTTTGTGTAATGCAACGGCTGACGAGTGATTTTAGTTGTTTTAGAGGTTTTTCATTAAAAACGCTGGCAAGAGTTGGTCGCATAAGAAATCTTCGCTCATCAACTTCAGAGAAGTATGATGTAAGATTAAATATAATATAATGTTCAATAACATTTCTTTGAGTCAATTTTATTTTCAAGATGGAGCTCATGTTCTTTATTTATTTACTTAATGAATTTATTGCTGGTAATAATAATACTACCTTTAAAAGGCACAACGATTCCATCACAAATATATTTGAAAGATATATCACAAAAATGTCCTTGGGCATAGAGGAAGAGGTAGGTCTAGAAAATCCAAATTTGAAGACATCAAGCATCTTATGGATTTCGGTGGGGCACCTTAGTTAGTAACTTACAAATAACAACTAATCATAAAAACAGACTTATCATCATTCACATTTAAGTTCGATTTTCGCATGGGCAAAGGAATTTATTTAGTGGCGGAATTCATTATATAAAATCCTTAGTCCCACCCTGGCTGGAAAAGAGTAATAACCTGTAGATAACACGTCCCAATCAGCCTCAGTTGCAAAAAGTGGACGTAAATAAATAATTTAATTCAATATTAATATTAGAAAAATAAGTTTATTACAAGTTTTATAGAAAATTAACTTGCCAATAAGATTGCTTCCATACACATTTCGATCCAATGTATAACAACGGAGATATTTTGAATTCTGGAAATTCCTCACTCTAAACCCCCCCCCTCCACTAGTCTGATTTCAACTATTAACGAACATGATCTTTATTTTTACATTAAACGTTTAAATATCTAGGTTGGTAATCATCAGATGAAAATTTCGACCCCTAGAGAGTTAACACACAAAAATATGTATATATATATATATATATATATATATATATATTTGAACGGATCTCATTTTCGTCATCGGGTATGATCGAAAGACATTTGAACATTTTTTTTAGAAAATCCCGCCATGAGTTCAACCTCAATAGCAGATACTTGTTAAAATCAGTAAGCCAAATGCTGCCAGAGTGGGTTGTGAGGTGCAGTAAAAAAGAGAAAGGACATCTGATTAAGTGGGAGAGCAACTATTTTTGCTCTCACTTTCTCTTTCATTTCGAAAGATCGTTGGGCGAAAATATCGTGGGTCACACCCAAACACCAAAATTCAGTTTATCAGATTTCCCTCAAGGGAAATCAGCTTTTGAAGTTGTACTCATGAAGCGATTTTCAAATTTTTTCTTCAAATAACCATTGCCCTACCTAGGAGATGACGAAAATGAGGTTCGTACAAGAATATATATATATATATATATATATATATATATATATATATATATATATATATATATACATTTGTCTGTTAACTCTCTAGCGGTCACAGTTTTTGTTTAATCGTTACCAAACTTTGTATTTAATCGTTTTATGTAAAAAGAAAGATCGAGTTCGTTAATGGCTAAAATCGGACCAGTGGGAGGGGAAGGTTTAGAGGGGATATTTTTGAAAATTCGAAATATTTCCGTTATTATGCGTTGGATAGAAAAATTGTATAAAATCAATCTTATTGCAAATTAAATATTCTATAAATATTGTTATATACATTTATTCTTTATCTTGAATATTAACCGAGATATTTGCATTTGTATTCTGCGTGTGGTCGCCAGGAGTCGGCTATGTTCGGACTTTCCGCCGAGAGCTCTGGCAGCCGTTTCCGTAACTATTCGTCTCTCGTGAATAGGTTTAGAGGTTTCTTACTACTGCAGTTGTTATTAGGCAGATTTATATACTGTAAAACTTCACGTGGGAAATCTGCTTAGTTTACGTAGCCCCTGCGTGACGGCCTTTTTTTTTTAATCCAACAAATCCAATAGTTTCTGTCTAAAGCTATGACATGTCTAAAAGTTGCGGTTCAAATCTCCATTTATTGTGAGGGCAGTGGCATCGAATTCGATTCTTCAATCCTTCAGTACTGCTATAAACCACTGGAAAGCTGTCATGCAGTACTCTCCAACGAGATCTGTCTCTGTTGACACATTTCACTCGTGGAGGAATGGAGATGTCATTTCAAATTTTATTCACTATTTCTCATCAAATCAAATCAAAAGGCGGGCATAAGATGTTGAGCTACGCATTTCTTATAAATTAAAATCACAAGAATAGGCGTTAACAAGGGAGGAGATGGTAAGCCAAAAGCCGATCATAAATATATACAGGTAATTCGGTAAATAATTCATGTTTGTTTAACATGATGCTTTTAGCAGATTTCCCTTAAGGGAATCGAAAGGGGGGTTCGAAAACTTTCTTCAAATGTCCACCGATCCTACCCAGGAGATGACGAAAATCGGTCCGTTCAAAATTATATATATATATATATATATATATATATATATATATATATATATATATATATATATTTGTCTGTTACCGCTCTAGCGGCCGCAATTTTTGTTTGATCGTTACGAAACTCGATATTCAACCGTTTTATGTAAAAAGAGATCATTCGTTAATGGCTGAAATCGGACCAGTGGGAGGGGGGGGGGTATAGAAGGGGGATTATGCATCGGATCGAAAAATTGTATAGAATCAATCTTATTGAAAATTAAATTTACTATAAATATTGTTATATAAATTTATTCTGTATATTGAATATTAATCGAGATATTTGCATTTTTATGAAGTCTGTGGGACACGTGGTCGGTTATAGTTCGGATTAGGTCGGCCATTTCCGTAACTCCTCGGCTCAGGTGGAAGCTTCTTCTAACCTTTCCTGTCGTTTCTAACTTTACCTTACCTTCGTTACTTTGTGAGATTTATTTAAATACGTTCTGTTCATCTGCCCCCTCCCTTCTTTAGTTCTTGGACAAATAAAATTTGAGATATTAAAATATAAATTATTCTTACAAATCAGAAGCCGTTTCAGTTGGCAATTTATTTCAATTAACTGAATGATTTCTCATTAACGTTTGGAATTAATCACGGTGGAGTTGTGTTACCAGTATGCAGATTTCTCTATTGTAAAACTTCACATGGGAAATCTGCTTAGCTTACGCAGCCCCTGCGTGACGGACTTTTTGTATTTTAACTCTTCTATAAATACCTCACTGCTGCAGTTGGATTACAGTTATTAACAAACTTGATCTATATTTTGACATGAAACGCTTTAATCTCGATTTTGGTAAAGATTTAACATTAATCGCTGCCTCTAGAATATTCATTGTTGCCGTGAAATTGAACATACATAATACATAAGTAACATGTATTTCACATAGATTATACGTGATACATATAATCGTCTTTTCTATTCTTAGAATAAGTCCTTCTCTGATATATTGGCTTAGTGTTAATGTGGAATTAGGCGGGGTAGGGCTTTATCATGTACTGAAAAAAAGTAAAAATAACTGGATTAATACCGGTGTTAAAGAAAACCGTATTTATTTTAAAAAAATCAACAATACAATTGAAGAACATTAACTGCTTAACAACATTGATTATATAAGATTTTTCAATCCGATAATAACGAAGATATTACTCCCAACCCAGACCACATTCCATTTTTACTTTTGTAAAAACCACTATGCCCCTCCTCAGCAAAAACTAATTTAATACTGTTTTATCAACATATTAGCAGATTTCCTATAACGAAAATGAGGTCTTTTCAAAATTATATACATAAAGACATGCTATATAAACGTTTCTTGCAGAACTAAAACTTACGTTCGTTAATAGATCCGTTGGAAGGGGAGGGGGAGGATTAGAGGGGGAGAATTTCGAATATTCAAAATATCTCCGTTAGTATACTTCGGATCGTAAAATTAAATAGAATCAGTCTTATTGCAAATTTACTGTACTATAAATATTGTTATATACATTTATTCCCTATCTTCAATACTAACTACGATAATTACATTTTAGCAGATTTCCCTTAAGGGAAGTCAGCTATTGAGGTTGTACTCATGACGGAATTTTTTACATTTATCTTCAAATGTCCATCGATCCTACCTAGTAGATGACGAAAATGAGGTCCGTTCAAAACTATATATATATATATATATATATATATATATATATATATATATATATATATATATATATATATATGTCTGTTACTGCTCTAGCGGTCGCAATGTTTGTTTGATCGTTACCAAACTCGATATTTAGTAGTTTTATGTAAAAAGAAAGATCAAGTTCGTTAATGGCTGAAATCGAACCAGTGAGAGGGGGGGGGTTTAGAGGGGAGGATTTTCTATAATTTAAAATATTTCCGTTACTATACGTCGGATCGAAAACTTGTATAGAATCAATCTTTTTGCAAATTGAATTTACTATAAATATTGTTATATACATTTATTCTCTATCTTGCATATTAACCGAGATATTTGCAATTTTATGAAATCGGAGCGGCTAACGGATGAGAGTGAGTTTCCCGCCAAAAGCTAGGTCGGCCGTTTTCTTAATTCTCCGGCTCTCGTGAAATTTCTCTATTGTAAAACTACACGTGGGAAATCTGCTTAGTTTACGCAGCCCCTGCGTGACGGACTTTTTTAGTTTTTAGCCTTCAGTAATCCCTCACTCCTACTCATGTCTGGATAGCAATAAGCTGTTATATCATGAACTACTTTATTCTAATCTTAAATACCAAAACATTGTTTTCAAGAGACCTTTATACAAGCAAATTGGTTGTGTTGTGACGTCATCAATCAACATTTTACGTTTATGTTTCGATGATTTTATTTATACCGTACTCGATATTTAACAGTTTCAGTCAACACCATAGATCATATATGTTATGGGGTGAAATTAGAAAAGTATAATGGTGCTATAGAGGGGGGGGGCAGTAGAAAACTCAAAATATTTCCTTTATTATGAGTGGGACCGTAAAATGACATAGAACCAATCCTTTTAAACTATAAATGGTGTACAATTGTTGATTTATGCATGTTTTAATAACTCAAGTGATATGAGAATGATTCCTGCTTTCTTGTTTTCAGCCTTGAGTAAGCCCTTTCTCCCTCTCCCCGCTGCTTTCTACTCATCGGCTGTTTTACGTAGAAATAGAGATTGTGTGATGAGATGAGATCACAGGAGTGTTAACCGGCACGAGGGAAATCTGCTTAGTTTATGAATTTGTATGCTAAGTTTATGTGAATGAAAGTCAATATTCATTTTTTTTTAAAGGAGTAGTAAAATAATAGCATTTTGACGGCCTAAATTATAAGATAAAATTAACAATATCTCCGTTTATAATCATCCATTCGAAAAAATATAGAATTCAGTGTTTATGACTTGGTTGCCCGAAAAAGCATTTTCTTATCTCTCTCCTACCCGCGAATTGATATAGCATTTGGAAAATGTTCCATTTAACTTGATAATGCAACGAAAGTATTATGGAGTTGGATTCTTTATTTAATTCAGATATTGAAAATTTGCAAGAAAGCCGTTGGAATTTCTCAGCTTACATTATATTCCTAATGATGCGATTTCCACTTTAAGCTGTCGTTAAGCATATGTTCAGCTTGAATTTAAATTGTTGTTTGTATAGGGATCTTACTAAGGGAGTATCAAAGGATTTAATGTGAAATGTACTCAAGCCCTGCAGATTTAAATTAAGGAAAATTAGTTATTGCAGTTGTACTTATGGCACGATTTTCGAAATATTTCCTTAAATGACCATCGATCCTATAATGAAAATGAGGACCGCTAAAAATTATATATATATATATATATATATATATATATATATATATATATATATATATATATGTATATAAATATTTGAGATATTGCATTTTTTTTTAAATTTTCAGCCCTCAGTAAATCTCCTGGTTAGCCATCCCACGTTAACAGTAAAGAAAAATATACTGAAACATATTATTCCAAGTTTAAATACCAAATATTGTTTTCGAAGGGCCTTTATTATGTGAGATACATGCAATTATGTTGTGTGATGACTTCATCAATTATGATTTTACGTTTTTGACCCGAAAATGATTATTTGATCTATTCCATACTTAATATTTAACCGTTTCAGTCAACACAAAATACCATATTCGTTATTGGTTAAAATATGGCTCTAAATGCTGGGGAAATTTGAAAATTCATGTCTCTGTTATTGTGAATTGTTATTGGAAAATTGTATAGAACCAATTTCGTTAAACCTTAATGACCTATACATTTTCAAGTAACACAAAGGGTTAAGGGATTTATTTGAACTTTCTTGCTTCAGCCTTCATTTAACCCCTACTTCTACCCATCGGATTTTATCATAGAAGTATAGACTACAAGGAGAGAAGAGAATTTGATTAGTTTACAGTGCCCCTGCGTGAAGGACTTTATAAATACCACAGCTTATTCGTAGCTTTATGTTAAGCACATAAACGACCAAAGAACCTTTATCACGTAACAGGTCAGCTGATAATGGCATCATACCGTTCGATCACGTACGAGCATTCAATTTCGATTTAATCCTCATCTTGAAGAGCGCTACCTCCTCGAGAGGTGTGTATATTGACGATTTTCGTAAGCCCCAAGGATCAATATCGTTATGCAACGAGGACATCTTCAATTGATAATGACTTATCGATATACATCATTATCTAACATCATTGTTTGACGGCGCTAATCAATCTCTCTTCCCTCTGCACAATAGTCTGACACAATTCTACTACACCAATGAGCTTATTTCGCCACGATAAGATTATGTTTGCTGATAGCGATTTTTCAAAAGTGATTTCTGCGTCGAAACCTGGAGTACAAGGGTAAACCATATCGAAATCTTTGATTGATGTGATTGTGCTGATAAGGGTGACCACTCAACTATATCTTATTTTTTCCCCAATTATAGCAATTATTCTGCAAAAATTTCGCAAAAAGTCCGTCACTCAAGGACTCCGTAAACCAAGCACATTTTCCTTGGAATGGAAACCCACTCTAATGATTACATCTCACCATATATTCTCGATTTCTCCAGTAATATGAATCTTGGGGTAAAACAGGAGGATTTCCCTGAAAGAAGTAAAGAATAAAATACAAATAACTACTTTAAAATATAAGAAGTTTAGAAAAAGATAATTGCAGTAAATTACTCTTTTAAAACATTTTCTTTCACAAGATTTTTGCATCAGAAGGATAAGGAATTTTTATTTCCCCCCTCCTTAAACTCTTCTTGGCCCGAATTCAAATATTAAGGAACCTTAAAATTTACATGAACTACTTAAATATGAAGTAGGAATATACATGTGTGTGTGTGTGTGTGTGTGTGTGTGTGTGTGTGTGTGAGTGCGTGCGTGCGTGCGTGCGTGCGTGCGTGCATGCATTTTTGAACTGACCTCATTTTTGTCATCATCTAGGAAGAATTGATGAGGATTTGAAGAAATCGCGTCATAAGTACAACCATAATGGGTTATTTTTCTTAAGAAAAAACTTTTTAAATGTTTCAAGACTTTTCTTCTTGAATATACATTTTTTTTTAAACTCAAATTATTACGGTTAGTTATTTGTGCTTTCCGAATTGAAGTTGGAGTAATCCGGATCAGGGAGAACTTTAGTTTACGATTTCACTATCTATCGTGCGCTAGTAAAGTGGCACTTGTAAAATAACGAGAGTCTAGAAAGTATATAGGACTGACAGGCTCTCGGGAAGACATGCGATTGTGACTCTCTTGGATCCCGTCTACCGGCAGGCTGGTCACTGGCCTTCTCGTACCCCATCTGGAAAAAAATCATTCCAATTCCTCCTTGGTCAACAGGAGTTACAAGTAGAGTTGATCACTCACTGCGTAAAAAATCTCATTACGAAGACCCCGAGACTCGCTTGGGTCTGCTAAAGATCTCAAAGGACTACAGTGGCCAATAGAAATACTTGTATATATATGCATACTAGCGGACCCGACAGACGTTGACCTGCATGGTATTTCAAGCGAATAGGATATTAAATTCAATAATATTATATTTAAAACAAAAGCTATTTTTAATAACAAAAAAACTTTTGTTATGTGCACGTTTGCCTAAAAACAAATAGAAAATGAAATATCGCGAATTTTTTATTCAGGCCTCCCTTATAACACCTACTCCCGTTTGAACCCAACAAATTTAATATGGCTTATAATCATTAATGCTAATTTGCATATAGAGTTTTGTTAAGTTCGTTTCAATCGTTAGTGACTAATAAAACTGTTGACTCCCACTTTAATTTTTTAGTGTATATCTCGTTTATACTTTGTTATATGACAAAAGTGAATATAACAAAAGTTACTTTAAATAACAAAATAAACAACTTTTATCCTGTGGAAATTTGTCGAAAAACCAATACGAAAAAATATATCTCTATTTTTAATTTTAGGCCTTTCTTACAACCCCCACTCCTGCTTCATCTGCCGAACTGATTTGTGAATCAAAACCATTCAGGGCGTCACCCAAATGCATACAAAACAATCCATTCAAATCGGTTCAGCCGTTTAGGAGGAGTTCAGTGACATACACACGTACAGTAGAATTTATATATAAAGATAACATTATTTTTGTCATCTGTTTGGTAGTACCTTGAACTGACATTTGAATACGTTTTTAAAAGTTGTTTCAAAAGTATATCTTCAATATCTGATTCCCTTTGAGAAAACGAGATAAAAACACAGGGTGGATACACTATTTGGGTACTTGAGTATGATCCGAAATGGCTCTTGATATTCCTTCAGTTTTATAATAGCCATTAATTATTTCATTAAATATGAATGACAATTCATTAAAATTAGTCAATGGCCATTAATTAATAATTTTAATAAGTCTTGACATACTTATCATGAGTTAATGAGAAAAAACCTCACCATGTCTAATTATCGGAACTGTATGAAAGCATTCCATTGTAGGGTCCCTTAATGGAAAAAAAGTCCGTCACGTAGGGGCTACGTAAACTAAGCAGTTTTCCCACTCGAAGGTTTACAATAGATAAATATATATTCATATATATACAGGTACCACTACCGTGAATATTAAGTGAATAAATATAAAAGGTAAATGAGAAATCTTTCAGTCAATTGACAATACAAGTAAATAATCTCTACAACGGAAAGCGACTGAATTGTAAACAAACAGTCAGCCAATGTTGTAGCGCTGAATAGATAGATAGTATGGAAATGCAAAGAATTAATGAAATATAACTGAATATAACATATTCATTTTATTAAAAAATATTAACTAAAGCTAGTGCTGTAATTTGTAATGAATGAACGGCCTATTTATTATAATTTCCATTCTCTTTAAAATACTTTTCATTAGTCAGCTTATATAAGCTCTGGAGGAAAGTCTCAATATCAAGTCTAGCAGTGGCGGCTCGCGTATAGGCAACTGCAGCAGCCCCAATTTACACTTGATATTATCTATAACATTTATTATAATGAGGCATTTTCTTTAATTCTTTCTTTATACTTGTATAATATATAATCCTTAAGCTTAATGCAGTAACCATCCCCCAGTTTAGTGAAAAAAGATACAAAAATCTTTGTATGGAACTGTGAACTTCACAGTTCCAGCGGCGAGGTGTTTGACTGTTGTGCGCATGCACACACATGAAGCTCCATGCGAGGCTGCAAGGGAGAGAGAGCACTGTCGTTCCCGCAGTGCCGACCCTGCCGTGCTAAGGCTAAACATTTTCTGGAGCAGCACCCCCACTAATTTTAGCTACGAGCCGCCACTGAAGTCTAGAATTTCGAGAGGATATCTCTGCCCTATTCGTTATGCCCTTATTGTTAGTTGGTCTGATGCAGATCTGACTTATACCACCCTTTCAGAGGATATCGATTGGTCTACAATTGTTCCATGCATGTTCTCTTAATTCAAATCTGAAGATAGTTCTTCCTACTTCATTTAACCCCCGCTTCTACTCAGCAGATTTCCCTCCAGGGAAATCTCCTATTGAGGTCGTACTCATGACGTGATTTTCGAAATATTTCTTCAAATCTCCATCGATCCTATCCAGGAGATGAAGAAAGTGAAGTCCGTTCAAAATTTTTATATATATATATATATATATATACATATAGTGGGAGGGGGGGAGTTAGTTTAGAGAGGGGTTTTCGAAAATTCTAAATATCTCCGTCACTATACGTCGGATCAAAACATTGTTTAGAACCAATCTTATTACAAATTAAATGCACTATAAATATTGTTATATACTTGTATTCTCTATCTTGAATATTACCCGAAATATTTGCATTTTTCAGTTTTCAGCCTTCAGCACCCCCCCCCCCTTCTTCTACTCATGTTACATAAACAATACTCTGTTATGTAATAAACCACATTATTCGGAGATTTAATATAATAAATTGTTTTCGAGAGGCTTTTATTATACGAGACAACAGCAAATATGTTATCCTGACCCCCACTCCTTCTTTAGTTCTTGGACTACTAAAATTTTATTGATTGAGATAAAAATTATTCTGATCTATTATAAATTACAATACTAGATATAGTAAATAGTTTTCAATAAAATTAATATGCTATATTCTGGTATATATGTTTATTCACATGTTATATCATGTTCACATTTAGGAATTGGATTTTTATTATATTTAATAAACATAAATTCAACATTGGCTTGTTATTTTGTAAATATTTATATTTTATTAATATCAGTTGAGGTGTACCGTGCAGTTCTTGAAAATTGATTATCAACTTTTTATTAAATGAGCTCACTCATCTATTGATTTGTGTTGATAAGAAATTTTTGTGCGCTATATGTCATTTATTAATTAGTTCTCTCTTCAATGTGATGACTATACCATCCATTCATATATATAGTGCTCAAATATTTTTTTATTTCATTTTTCGGGTGTAACAGTGCTGCTTAGCGTTTGAGGTATTTTGAATTAGCTATTTATTTCAGTTGAAACACATTTCCATGTTACGTTAACAAATAAAATAAAAACAATCTTGTGCAAGTTATGAAGTGATGAATGAGGTGTGCGCTTAGCTATATACAATAAAGGTATTTATAACTAATTATTGAGAAATATGATCGGAATACAACTTTACCACATATGGTTGAATTACTAGTTTAATAAGCTGTATGATTCATTAAGAAATAAATTTTAAAAACTGAACTGGGGAGGGTCACTTACATGCATTTATCTTAAGACGTAAAAGTTGAATGAGAACAATATTTGTTATTTCGGATTCAAATAAAGAGCATCATATTATAAAAGCTTATTGTTAATATGACAAGTGTAGGAGTGGTGGTTTACTGAAAGCCGAAAACTAAAAAATGCAAATATCTTGGTTAATAGTGAACAAACGTACATAACAAGATTTACAGAACATTATATTTGCTATAAGATTGGTTTTATACAATTTTCCGATCCGAATCATAATAACGGAGCTAATAAGAGTATTCTAAATTCTCCCCCTCTAAACCCCCCCCCACCACCTGGTCTGACTTCAGCCGTTAACGAATTTGATCTTTCTTTTTAAATAAAACGACTAAATAGCCAGTTTGATAATAATAATTGTGTGTGTGCCATGTGGGGAAATCTGCTATAATTAGGCAGCATCTGCGTGACGGCTATATATCATCAAAGGCACTGAAATGAAAAGACTTTACACTCGTACTGTCTGTAAAGTGGGTCTAATAAAATCGTGACAGGCTTACAAACATAATGGAGAAGCTATAAGACTTTACGGCAAAACTAAAACACGCTTCAACTGATAAACTCAACAGTAATTAAAAATAAAAGTTGAGTCAGCGCTTTTCTAGTCAAGATTACGATAATACGATTAGTTCTGTATCTTGATTTGAAAGTGAAAGCATCGTAATCTCCGGGGTTTTCTATGAGAACATTATTAAGAAATTAGCATTTTATCTGTTGGTGTTTATTTTTTTTCATTTTATTTTATTTTTTTAATATATTAGTTGATAACATTCCTTTAAATCTTTCAATTTTATTTTCAGAGCCTGGATCAGACATGGCAACAGGCAACGGAATGCAGATAGAGAAAGAACCGGAGAAGGTGAGGACATCATTGTTCTATTGAAAACATAAAGTGATATTTGAGAGTTAAATTGCTCCAGATTAGCTCTGAATTGATAAGCAACACTACAATTAGAGTTCAAATTGTTTGACTTTTAATTATTGTGAGCCATACATTTCTTATCATTTTTTGCTAAGTATGTAACTACGTATTTGACTACTTGACATTTGTACACACTTGTAAATCAATGTTATGTTGTCAATTGTTATCAGCGTTGCTCTATTTATCTTATAAATGGCTCTCTTTATAAAAACTGAGACGGAACATAAAAAAAAAAACAATTCGTTCGGTTGACCGATCCCAATACCTGGATGATAAGTGACACCATTTGAAAAAAATAATACAAATAAAAAGGTTTATTTTTTTGTGGTTTAAAAAATGTCAGCAGGTTTGCTTTGACGAGAATTTAGAAATAATACTTTAAATCCCAAAGGACTATGGCCATTTCCTGGTTTAAATAAAAATCCTTCACGCAGGGGCTGAGTTAATTAAGCAGATTTCCGAAATGCGGTGTAACGGAAGGGTGAGGGGGGGGGGGGTACTGAAGGCTGAAACCAAGAAACACGAATAACTCCCTTAATACTTGAGCTAAGAAAAAAAAGTCCGTCACGCAGGGTCTGCGTAAACTCAGAAGATTTCCCACGTGAAGATCTATAATAGATAAATCTGCATACTGATAACACTTACAACCTTGAATAAATACAAACGGTAATGAGAAATCTTTCAGTTAATTTTAATAAGCAGAATTGTAAACAAACAGGTCTGCCAACCACTCAGAGCTGAACAGATAGATACACATATTCTATACCGGAAAGAAAAATAATTGCTGAAATATAACTGAATATAACAAATTTATTTTATTGAAAACTATTTATTATATCTAATAGTGTAATTTATAATGAATCGGAATAATTTTTATCTCAATCTCTCAAATTTTAGTATTCCATGAACTAAAGAAGGGAGGGGGGGGGATAAACAGAACGTATTTGCATAAATAAATCACATTATGAGTACATCCTCAAAATGAAATTTGCTAATAACACCAAAAAAAAATCATAATACGTTGTTTACAGGTACCATTATTTGGTTTTAATTTTTATGAGCAATATGGTTGTTTTCATTCCTCCCTAACACTTTTATGAAAATAATATATTTTGGCCTGGATTCTGTGTAGAAAATAGCGCAAGGACGGCAGGACGAATAAAGATTTTATCTTTTGCAATTTTGAAAGTCAATTAAAATTCTATACGACTCAAGGCTTATAAAAATGTTGAATAAGCCACAAATATTTACCACATTTTTAACAGATTTCCGTGAAGGGAAATCAGCTATTGAGGTTGTACTCATAACGCGACTTTTAAAAAATTACCTCAAATGTCGATTTATTCTATCTAGGAGATGACGAACTTGATCTTTAGTTTTCAATAAAACGCTTAAATATCAAGTTTGGAGTAATGATCAAACAATAATTGCTACCGTTGAAGAGTTAATAGAATATATATATATATATATATATATATATATATATATATAATGTATAATCCAATATTTGCAACAACAAGGCGATTAAGTCTTGTTCTAGAGAATGTCATGTATTAAATGTTTTTTTACCAACTAGATTTTTAGTTTGAAACAATTTAGTAATTTTATTTTTCAGAAGCTGAAATACCCGAAGTCTGTATTCTTCATCATCAGCAATGAGTTCTGCGAGAGGTTTTCTTATTACGGAATGAGAAGTAAGAACATGTCTCAATTTAGATATTAAATCTAGACAACTTCGAATCAGGGGGGCTGAGGTTAAGGTTGAGTTAAGGCGTGTTGGTCTTAATCTCACAACCTTAAGTAGTGAGTTCGATTCCCGCCTGGACAATAGGAATTCATTTAGTGAAGAACTCAATAAATTAAATCTTTAGTCCCACCCAGGCTAGAAAAGGGTGGCAACCTGTAGATAACCCGTCCCAATTAGCCTTAGTAGCACAAAGTGGACGTAAATAAATAACAACATTTCACTCATTCAGTGACTTCTAAGGGAACAAATGTTCCAACAACTACAGTCGTACGATTTATAATTCACATTTTCTCATTTAATCATTATTTGACATAGATTAAATACAGACAAGTCCTACATATGCTTTATTAGCGCTATTTATCAGTTTCCTTTTAGCAAACTGTGAAAAATTAAAAGTCAACCTCTTATTTACAGAAATAAATACATTACATAATTTTTAACAGTATCAATTTCTTCTTCAGCCCAGTCATTTAAATTATAAATTAACATTTCCAATATTGATCATGCAGGAGCAATTATTTATTTATGTATTAAGAAGATAAATTTTGTTTAAAACAGAATACTACATACATTGCAAAATATTATTAGATTAATTAATGTAAAAGTTTGTTCAGTACAGAAGTATTCTATTTTCACAAATCATTCAGTAACGTTTTATTTTACTATTGTACTTATAACCCAAAATCCCATTAAAACACTTTATTATCATTTATTTTAGGTGTGTTAGCATTGTACTTAAAAGAAGCGCTTAAATTTGATGAAAGTTCGTCTACAATTATTTACCATGTCTTCGTTACGCTCTGTTATTTTACTCCGATATTTGGTGGAATTATGGCTGATGCTTGGCTTGGAAAATTCAAGTAAGTATTATTTTTACTTATATATGTAATTTTATCAAATATAATTTTTCAAGATCAAGTTTATTAATGATTAAATTCGTACCGGAGTGAGGAGGGGGTTGGAAGTGGAATTTCCATAATTTGAAATCTCATCTCCGTTATTATAAGTTGGATCGAAAAAATGTATAGAGCAAATTTTATTGGACATTAAATGGTTTATAAATCTTGTAATATACACTATCTTGATAGAGATATTTGCATTTTTTGATTTTTAGCCATCAGGGAACGACCACTCCTACTTTGGCTATATTAACAATTAGCTGTTATATCATGAAGCACTTTATTTGAAGCTTAAATACCAAATAATGTTCTCATTGGACCGTTACTTTTTATGATATATGCAAATAAGAAAGAAATATTCTAAGTTAACGCTAACCTTGCATTACTGACTTTACTATTGTTTTATCGTTACCAAACTATCATAAGCGTTTCCTGTAAAATTCTAAATATGAAGTTATTTAACTGCTGAAGGCTGAAATCGGAAGAGAGAGGTTAGAGGAGCAAAAATTGAAAACTCAAAACTACCTTCATTAATACGAATCGGATTAAAACTTTCTATATTACGAATCTTGTTGGAAATTTCAAATTCCATTAAATTTAATCTTCGATCGGTGTTTCATCTCTACGACATTCGATTTTTAACCGTTTCACTTAACACTAAAGACCACATTTGTCAATGGCTGAAACCAGAATGGAATTAGGGTGGGGGGGGGGGGTAATCTGAAAATTCAAAACATCTCCGTTATTATAACTTGAATAAAAAAATCTTATAGAACTTAAGGGAAATCAGCTATTGAGGTTGTACTCACGACGGAATTTTCGAAATTTTTCTTCAAATGTCCATCTATTCTACCTAGTGATGACGAAAATGAGGTCCGTTCAAAACTGTAGATATATATATATATATATCTATATATATATAAAATTGTAACCTCTGTCTGTACATTGATTTTTTTCGCGAAATTTCACGATAACTTTTCGTTTCACATGTACCAATACTGCGACGATACGATAGACACCAAAACTGCATTTTGTTTCTTTCGTTTATGATTGTTTGTTTTTTACCTTTTGACGAATAAAAGTGTTAACCTAATTTTATGAAAATTTGTATGTAAATTCCTACTAGCCCAACTTAGAATTTAGGCTATATTATTATTCTCTAATACAAACAAGAGTGGGGGTTATAAGGGATGCCTGAAATTAAAAATAGCGATATTTCGTTTCCTATTGGTTTTTCGGTAAATATGAACATAACAAAAGTTGTTTACTTTGTTATTTAGAGTAACATTTGTAATATACACTTTCGCCGTATACCGAAGTATACATGAGTTATACGCTAAAAATTATAGCGGGAGTCAACAATTTTATTTGGCACAATACACTCAACCGAACTAAATAAAACTCAGTCTATCTATTAGCAGCACTAACGCTTTCATTATAACAAGCCATACCAACATTTCTAGGGACGGGCAGGAGTGGGGGTTATAAGGGAAGCAAGAAATTAAAAATAGATATATTTCGTTTCCTATTGGTTTTTCGGTAAATATGAACATAACAAAAGTTGTTTACTTTGTTATTTAGAGTAACATTTGTTATATACACTTTTTTCGTATACCGAATAATAAACGAGATCTATAGCGGAAGTTAACAATTTTATTTGGGACAAAAGAGCCTACCGAAATAAATAAAACTCGGTATGTGTATTAGCACTAACACTTTCCTTATAATAAACCATACTAACATTTCTAGGGACGGGCAGGAGTGGGGGTTGTAAGGGAAGCCTGAAATTAATAATGGTGATATTTCGTTTCACCACAATATTTTGTGCTTAATAACTGAGATCTATGCATAATGCACAGGAGACGAGAAATATGACAATTGGGAGGACAGTGAAGACTTACATAAAAAATTAATTTTATTATTAACAAATGCCAACGGCGGGTGTTAATCTTAAATAGTGGGACGGGTAAAGGTGAAAATATTGTGCAAACTAAAGCCTTGCCAAAAAAATACCATCACCATTCAGCCTCAAATGAATTCCCGAGCGAAGCCAGGTATCTGAGCTAGTATATATATAATTTTGTCTGTTAACGCTCTAGCGGTCGCAATTTTTGTTTGATCGTTACCAAACTCGATATTTAAACGTTTTATGTAAAAAGAAAGATCAAGTTCGTTAACGGCTGAAATCGGACCAGTGGGAGGGGGAGTTTAGAGGGGAGATTTTCGAAAATTCAAAATATCTCCGTTACTATACGTCGGATCGAAAAATTGTACAGAATCAATCTTATTGCAAATTAAATTTACTATAAATATTGTTATATACATTTATTCCCTATCTTAAATATTAACCGAGATATTTGCATTTTTATTAAATTTGGGCCGATAACGGATTTTTGAATTTCCCGCCAAAAGCTAGTTCGGCCCTTTGCCGTAACTTCGGTTCTCGTATGGAGATTTCTCTATTGTATAACTTCACGTGGGAAATCTGCTTAGTTTACGCAGCCCCTGCGTGACGGACTTTTCTATAAGTCATATTATTTTCACAATCCAACATTTGTCTTTACTTGTTTTTATTATATTTTATTGCATAATCTAATTGTCTTTATTATATTTAAAATTTATGTTTGTTTTTTTTTAGAACAATATTGTATGTGTCTTTGCTATATGCTTCTGGAAATATCGTGCTGTCATTTGGATCTGTAGAAAGTATTTCTATACCACACAAGTAAATATAAATTTAAATATTTTTTTCATGAATAAATTTTAATTAAATACAATGTAAATGGATTTAAAACATGTACAATGCAAATCCTTATTATAACAAAGGAATGGATAGTAATTTCAAACTGATTCACTTAAGAGAAGTCAGTTATTGAGGTTGTACTCATGACACGATTGTCGAAAAATGTCTTCAAATGTCCATCCAATATGTATATATACATACATATATATATATATATATATATATATATATATATATATATATATATATATATATATACATACATATATATATATATATATATATATATATATATATATATATATACATATATATATATATATATATATATATATATATATATATATTTTATTCGTCATCTCCTGAGTAGGATCGATGGACATTTGAAAAAAAATCATGTCATGATTACGACCTCAATATCTGATTTCCCTAAAGGGAAATCTGCTAAAATGGATGGTTAACATTACTTTTAAAGTTAATACATTTACTTAGTTTCATTGATAAATTTAATTGTAGCTTTTTTATTTTTAAAAAAGGAAATCATTACATTCAAGGGCCTCCTATTGTTTCATGTAACATAGTCATTTCATAATCTCTTTAAATTTACATACTCCTCAAAATGACAATAGAAACCATTTGTCAAAGCCATTAAAAATAAATAAACTGTCCGCCTTTACCAAGTAATAAATCACAGGAAACTTTGTTGTTTTTCTTTTGTCTTGCTAATAGAGCATGAAATTCTATATAGGTACTCAATACTGATTTCTGGATGTTTAAACTTAGGAAACTCATGAGTTTTTATCTTGGTATACCAAATATGTTCAGTTATCTGTCATTAGGAATTCAAGTTTTAATGTTATTTATTAATAGAAGTTGATTTTTATTGCTCAAAATGTGCCTTTTTTAGCAGATTTCTCTTAAGGGAAATCAGCTATTGAGATTCTACTCAAGACGAGGTATTCCAAAAATTTCCTCAAATGTTCATCGACCCTACCTAGTCGATGACCAAAAAGAGACCCGTTCATGTACATATGTACACACACTTGTCTGTTTCCGCTCAAGCGGTCGCAATTTTTGTCTTATCGTTGCATCGATATTTATATATCGAACTCTTATGAGTTCATGCAAAATTAAAGGTCAAGTTCATTAACTGCTGAAATCTATCTGCTACCAGAACATAGGAAATCTGCATTGTTTACATAGCCCTTTTTTTTATAACCTCCAGTGGACACATACTTTTACTGAATGAGACAAGCATGTCTACACATTATATAGTAATAAAGATGAAACAATTTGATTAAACACAGGCACAACTTCATATTTTAAATTTAAATACATAAATATTTTTTTATTTGAAGGAATTATGGTTATTGTATTCATTAGTATTTAATTTTAGCTGATTAGGTATTGAGGTTGAAATCATGATTTGATTTTCGAAAAATTTCGTTAAAAGTTTTTGGCCATCATTAAACCACCGACTACTTTTCATGTCTTATTTACAATAATATGATACATTATGAATCACTTCATTCGAAGCTTAAATACCAAATATTGTCTATGAGTAAGCTGAACTTTTATTGTGTTTATGTTGATGTTCTACAATTGTTGTTCTATACATTTTTGTGTAGCTCATATATTAAGCGAGTTATTTGTACTTTCATGTTTTCGGCCTTCAATAAATCCCTACTTCTACTCATCGGATTTTAACTTAGAACTATAAAATATATGGTTAGATGAGATCAACAATGGGCTATAACTGCATATGGAAAATCTGCTTAGTTAACGCAGCTCCTGCGTGACCGACTTTTTACTTGCTGATCGCCTTAGAAGCGAGGGCATTGCTAACTGAAAATTAATAATAAATAATATGAAATAATTAGTAAAATAAATTCATAAATAATAGTGGATTTTTAATGTTTTATTATATTAATACATAATACTATAATATTTACTTTGTATTTTGGTAGGGAACTGTCTATTCTAGGTCTACTCCTTATTGCAATTGGTACTGGAGGAATCAAGCCTTGCGTTTCCTCTTTCGGTGGAGATCAGTTCGTTCTACCTCAACAGCAGAGGCAGCTGCAAAGCTTCTTCTCTGTTTTCTATTTCTCGATCAATGCTGGAAGTGTAATATCTTCATTTCTAACACCCATCCTTCGAGAACTACACTGCCTTGGGAGTGATAAGGATTGCTATCCTCTGGCGTTCGGGCTGCCTGCTGTACTCATGGTCGTCGCTGTATGTAAGTACTTCAAATATTAGTCATTGTATTTAATATAAATTCATCGAGGGGCTCAGGCTAGCTATGTGAGTAAATGCGTTGGTCTCAACCACTCATCGTAAACCTAGAGTGGTTAGTTCCATTTCCGCCTGGACAATAGGAGATTATTTAGTGATGAACTCATTAAATAAAACCCTTAGTCCCAGCCTGACTAGAAAAAGGTGGTAACCTGTAGATAACCCGTCCCAATTAGCCATAGTACCAAAAAGTAGACGTTAATAAATAATAGTAATATAATAAATTCTATTAATTAATATTATATATTCCTCATAATTGAGTGACAAGGGTCACCAATAAAAAAATCCTTAATGTAGGTAGATTAAAGAATGGCTACGCTTCCACTGTAACGATTTATTAAATCAGTGCCCTGGATGTTGACCTGCCGGCTCTTGGAACTAGACTCATCTACTATAATCGGGACAGGTTATCAAAAGGTTACTATCTTTTTCTAGCCAGGCTGGGACTAAGGGTTTTATTTAATGAGTTCATCACTAAGTCTAGTTCCAAGAGCCGTCAGGTCAACATCCACGACCTTCGGGCACTGATGATGATGCACTGCATCAAAAGCGCTCTGTCGTTTTAAAAATTGTTACAGTGGAAGCGTAGCCATTCTTTCATCTACCTACATTAGAAGTCACTTCCACCTGCCGGAATACCAACTCAAAAAAAATCCTTTTTTTTCCACAGCAGGTTTTATTCAAGATTGACCTACATGTTTCGTAGCCTATCTTAGCCTATATACTACCTCTTCAGGAGCCAAATCTTTCGAATAAATAATAAAATTAATTTATAAAATTCCAAAGATAATTCTTTGAGAGAAGGTCAACATGGATAATTTCATTGAAATCTGAAAACCAGAAATTACTTCTCATAGAATACTTCCTTTACTTCATATAAAGAAGGAAAAATTAGGTAACAATTTCTTTTTTCTACAGCAAACAGCCTACGTTGGCCCTTTGTTGGGTTGTCTAACCTTTTCTTGAAGCTCATTTGTGACCATACAATGATAAATAGAGAGAGGTTATAACTGGCTACATCCGTTTCTCCATTAGTTGAGGGTCCTATTCAGCCCTAGAACCATCATCTCAACCGTTTAGGACCCTTTTGTTATTATTCTTGGAAGGCAGAGTCTGATAAGGATCCAAAAAGATTTTGGATTTCCATATTGGATGTTAATGAGGCTGGAACAGTTTACATCCAAAAGGAAGCACATATCATTTTAGCAGATTTTCTATTTAGTTTGTACTCATTAATTTTTGAAAAATGTCATCAAATATCCATCGATCTATGCATGTGTGTGGGTGTGAGAATATTTTTTATATTTATCCAAAAGAAATCAATAAATATTCCACAAATGATATGGCAACTCTTGCAGCCTTTTTCCCTAGAAAGCAGTATTAACAAAGTGTATATATATAAAATTGACCAGGTGTTATAATTGTTGATAAGCAATCATGGTATTGGCTCCAATAGTCATAACCAAAATAAACATTTATGCAAAATAAATTCATCATTATTAAATAAAATTTTAAATAGATGGGTAGTATTCATATTAAAATGAAGATCTAGATTATAGCACCCAAAATTCCTTTTTAATCAGCTTTTGGTTGGTAAATTTTAATGAGGGGGGTTGGAATGGGTAAGCACTCCCTCACAAAGCACCTCTTCTATCTTCAAAAATATTTAGTGTTTCTTCAATAATTGCATCAGTTTCGGTTCTGAAACAAAGATGGGAATTATCCATATTTTGAGATGGTCCACTCGTACTGGCTTTATAACAGTGCCACACAACTGAAGATGCTAGTTGTAGTTTCCATACTTGTATTGGGCAATCCTTATAAATAATCAGCTTACACAGACTATGGAGTGATGGTTCTATAGAATTGGTATATAATGAAATTATCTTCGCCCTACCTGATGCCATTATTGTGGGACAGACCTAAACACAAGTAAGAGATGTAAAAAATACTAAGGCATAAAAATCAAGTAATCACTTGTGATAATAATAAATAAGTTTTATAATTACTTTCTATTTTAGAGTTTGTTTCATTTTCAGTTTATATAATATTTGATTACATATTTATTCTAGGTATATTTGTCTGTGGAAGTCCAATGTACAAACGCCTCCAGCCACAAGGAAATATAGCATTAGATATTGGTGGATGTGTTTCAGTAAGTCTCAGGCATTTATTTATTTTTGAACATAATACTTAGTGTAATTGTTACATTTTTTAATTTAATTTATCTGAAATGAAATTTAAGGTTTAATTAAAAATTAAACATTTAACTAAACCATATACTTGCTGTGAACATATATGACAAGTGCATAGATTTTTATTAATTTATTTTAGTGTTTAAATTTATTAAGAAGGGATATTGGGAAATTTAAGCAATGGGCAACAGCTTTGATGTTGACTGCCCTAAAACAACAAAGAAGAAGGAAGGAAATTTAATGAGTTTTCAATATTTTTCCACCTATTTAGATAGATTTGTCAACCATTTAAAATACCAAGGGAATGTGTAAAAACATATATAATATTATATTTGCGAGTTTTAATGATCTGATTGGGAAATAGAATGTTGAAATATAGAAAATGAAAATTGAGTAATTTTAAAATTGCCTCTCTGATTATCTGTGTGAGTTAAGGTATTTTTCTTAACACTTAGGGTAAGGAATATATTTGGTTATGGTCTTACCAAATAAAATCCTTCGTTTCAACTAGGTTAAGTCAGTAGCATAAAGTGGTTGTTACTATCTATATTGTAAGTGAATTCCATTTAAATGCATATTGATACTATGTGCCTTTCAGAACGTGCAGCACTCTAATAATTACTACTAACTATCCTGCCAGCAGTGCAATATCATCTATAAATTTGATGAAAGAAATCGATTTCCTGCTAGAAAATCAATTTTTTTTTCCTTTTTTTTTTTTGTGAACATATTGAGCAATGTGACAGAGCACATCCTTACCTTACACCTTCATGGGGTTGTCTTTTACTATAGCATTATAGCAATGAGATTAATGATAAACCAGCATTTTCATAGTGATTAGTACTCCAGATAACAGTCCTGAATGTGCTAGGTTCCATACTGGAGATTGTACACCAAGTTGTTTAAGGCTCTGAGGGTTACTGGGATTCAGGAATTGGCTACTATCGGTTTCACTGGTCCCAATTCACCATCTTCAGGGAGTTGAGTAGCTATTTTATTTAAGGAGAAGTGACTTTTGACCCAAAGTCATGAGGCAAGCCATACCTCATTTTGGACTGTTAAGCCAACTACTTCTTGTTGATATTTGTCATTGCTGTAATTCTTCTCTACTTCTAAAAATTCTGTTTTATTGGAAGTTAATGAGTTTAAACTGATCTAAGGTGTCTTTTGGCACTCTGGTAGCTGACATTGATATTGCTGTTCCAAATTATGAGAATATCCAGTCATCTTATTTCAAGAATATAAGAAAGTGCCAAAATTTAGTAATCAAAAATCCACCAAAAACTAGAATCTGTCACTGCCACTGCAGTCATAATATCAACAAATTGCAATATGCAATTATTTAAATTCACCTTTGGGATTAATAGGACTATTTACAGACAGTACTTCCAATAGACACTACAAAAATTGTTCACAAATGTTTAAACTCCCATAGAAAAAAATCAAAACTAATTACTTACAGCTGGTTACAACCATCGCTATAATTTCATCCAGGTGTCTTAGCGTAAAAATGATGATAACAAAAATATTTAAAGCTCAAGTTGTTTTCATTAAATAGTTTAATTTGTTTCAGGCTGCTGTAGTACAGAAAGTTAGATCGAAGGAAAAGAAGGAGCACTGGCTGGACTATGCAGACCACAAGTACAGCACTAAGCTCATTGCTGACATTAAAGTTCTCATGAAGTTGATTGTCCTCTTTTCACCTACCATCGTATTCTGGGCACTCTTCGAACAACAGGTTTGTTATCTTTTCACCTTCTTTCTTCAAGCTTAACATATGAGTCAACTAGGAACAGTCTGTTATCTGGGGGCTCAATTAAGCAGATTCCTATGTGATGCCATCTCTCAGCTTATTCTCTATTTCAGGCTTAGTACCAGTAGGCTTAGATTAAAATGAAAAAAATCAAATAACTCCATTAATATTGTAGTTACAGAACAAATAGTAGGGCAATGCTTCATCAAGAAGATTGGTCAATCTAACACATACCATAGATATTTTTGAATTTACATTTCATTATTTTCTTCGAACAATATGCCTACTAGATTTTTTCAGCTCTTGAACTTGATTTTTAATTGTTCATGAAATTTCTTTTCTAAAATAGAAGCATTGTTACAACCTTAAAAGCAGATCTCCTTTAAGGGAAATCTGCTAAATTTAGTTTGCATATCTTTAAAATTTTATGTTAAAATTGGAGCTCAGATTAGCTATGTGAGTTAAAGAATTGTGTTAATAAACTTGGTAAACATAAAAACAGGGGTTAAATATCTGTATGGGCATTAGGAATTTATTTATTGATGAACTCACCAAATATAATCCCCATCTAGGCTAGAAAAGGTTGGCAACTTGTAAGTAACCTGTCCTGATTAGCTTCAGTAGCACAAAGTAGACATAAATAAATAGCATTTAACATGAAGTTAAAAGTAATGTCCCATTGCGAACTACTTAAGCACCTCAATCAAAGAATAATCCTTCAGACCGTACTGGCATGATCAGCAGTGGAATTTTTACAATCTTTTTTTTTTTTTTCAGAATAATTAATATGGGAGGAAAAGTCAGTCTTTTAATTTCCTTTCAATGGTTTTCATATTTATTTGTTCTTGTCTCACAATTTTTTATTATTGTAGGGCTCCAAGTGGACTTTCCAAGCAACTAGAATGAACGGAGACGTTGGCTGGTACGTAATCCAGCCCGATCAGATGCAGACACTCAATCCTGTTCTTGTTTTGATCTTCATTCCACTGTTTGAGAGTATCATTTATCCAGTGCTGGCAAAGCTGAGACTAGTCAGAACCCAACTACAGAAGCTTTGTGTAGGGGGCTTCCTGGCTGTGCTCGCATTCGTTATTTCTGGACTGATTGAAATAAAAATCCAGGTAATGTATAACACGTGAATCTAATTTTTTGATAACTGAGTATTTTAACTTAGTAAAATAAATCAAACAAATGCATCGATAAATAAGCATATTTATAAGCACCCATTTTTATACTAATTTATGTACATCATCAGGTAAATCATTTTAAATTTATGTAGCTCTTATTTTATGTATATATAGATAAACTTGTGCAAGGCATATTGCTTAAAATAATATTGTTAATTTCAAATATCATAAGAAAGATCTAAAGCTTTGCCTTTTAGTTGCCGTCAGAATGTACTCTTTCTATATTACTATACACAATGAAACCCTTAAGATGTTTCATATTTTTGAAGAACTACTTTTTAGCCTGCCTCTTCCCATATTCCTAAAAAGCTTTGCCCTCCTTTTCTCCACTGGTTTGATAACAGTTCTACTTTCAAGTCACTGATTTACATCCTCCACTTTGGATTTCTTTTGACCCCAACCTGTTCTGAAGATTCTCCACCAAATCCACATTTCCATTGCTTCAAATCTATTGTATACTCTATTGTGAAGGGGCCAATGTTTTCACCCAAAATGAAATTCACTTTGAGCAAATAATTTAACAAACGTTTTTTGGTATACAAACTTGTACTCTTGTCAGTTTAAGTGTCTCATAGGTTAATGGAAGGTATGCTTAGATAGTGCCATTCTTATATAATAATAAGACCAAAACAGTAAAGATATTCATATTTAAACTTATGAATATAATTAAATAGCATGTGCCTAACTCTAAGAAAAATTAAATCACTTTTAATAAGCACTGTTATAAATATTTTTATACAACAGAAAATACATTTGTAGAATTTGCAAGGAGTTAAATCTGGGCTACAGGTTAAGCAGACCAGTACTCAACAAACAATTATGTCAGAATATGGCTAATATTAAATTTGAGTATCTTTCTCTTGTATGTCAAACTCTCCCAGCTCCTCAATGGTTTGAAGATGTGATTATTAATTTACAGCTTAAAATAAGAATTCCCTACTTCATCTAACAACTTTTTAAAAATGGACTAAAAATGTTTTCGCATCACCTTCAAAATATCTAAACATGATTAAAGATAATTAATTAATATTATTTGTGATAACGATTTTATATTAATAGTAGTTTTCACTAAGTAGGGTGAATTCTATTTGAAATGATAATTGAGCATCGTCTCTTCTGCAAATAGAAGTCATGTTAAAGTGTTTAATATCAAACTTATTCTTAAACTCAACAGCTAAAGATCAAAAATGAAAAATGCATTATTCTAACATTTGTAACATTATGGTACCTCCTCTTGAAGAGGAAATCATTTTTTTATTCCTGTCAGCAAACTATATTGGGGTCTCTGTTTTCTCTCATTTTGAAGTAGTATTTTCATCAATCATAAGTTTAAATGTAGAAAAATCTATAAAACTAAAACAAAAAGTGAGTTAGTTGTCATACAAATTGTGGCCAGTGCGGGTAATTGCCTCGGTACATCTGCCAGAGAACTATTTGACCAGTTCATCACTAGACTGTACTAATGTCGAGGAGCAAGTAGAGCAGTGGGTGTCTAGTGAATAAATCCATCTGTTCCTCGGAAATAGACAGATAAAGTTGCTGAATTTAACTTAAATCTTTCAACAGGGGGTTCAAATAAAAACAAAAGAAATAAATACAAAACAAACACAAAGTTAATACTTCTTTAAAAAAGTATTTTTTTTTTTTTTTCCAAATTTTAGAGAGATAAGACAGATCCAATTATAGACCTTAAATTTTAGAGTTAAAGTTTCAGATCAAACAACAACAAAAAATAATTCTTCCCTATTTATAAACAAATTTAAGTATTTGAAGCAACCTTATTCATAAAACCCACTTAAAATTATTGGAATATTTTTTTTTTTTGTCTATTATTAAAAATACTCTAAAGGGAACTTACAAAAGTTAATAATTATATAGCTTTTTGATTTATCAAGGATCGATTTAGTGGGGTTCTACAGTATAATGGCAATCACCACTAAATTAAATTATATAAAATAATTAATTTATAAATTATTTAAACACATTTTTTTTGTGTGTTATAGAATAGTATACCAACATTACCATCAAGTGGCGAGTCATACTTACAACTATACAATTCTCTCCCCTGCCAAGCCCAGATTGATGGCTTAATCAAGGCAGAACTGCCACCTTTTGCTTATAAACAATTTACAGGATTGTCTCCAAAGGATGGAGAATTGAAGATAACATGTGAAACTGAATGGACGAGCAACATAGTTCTTAAAAATGGAGAAGTAAGTGATATATTATTCAGTAGATTTTATTAATATCTATCCAATTTTTTAAATTTATAGATCTTGCCGAATACTTACAAAGGCAGAATAGTAGTGCTAAAAGTATTCCAGCAGAGATATTTGGCATGTTAGACAGAAATGTCACTTATTGTCACTACAATCCCCAAAAGTATTTGAAAAAGATTATGTAAAGATGTATTGATAACTGACCATGTGTATAACTGACCATACTGTGTACCATCATAACAAAATGGATATTCTCATTATTGACAAAATCAATATGATTGCCAATATTATTGGCATCGCAATTCCCAATGATGAGAATATTCAAAAAACCTATGACGAAAAATTAAGAAAAGAATTAGTCTTTGTGCATAAAGAAGTATACAAGTTTAAGTCTGCTACAGTTGTGCCTATTATTGCAATTACATATGGACCCATGCCAAAAACAATAGAAAATTCAGAAATTTTAAAAGAAGCACAGCAAGTGATACTACGAGAATTTTAAGTAAGTTTCTAAATTCCTCTTAAAATATGTTACGCTTGCAAAATTCATATTGGTTGGATTTTCCTCCAGTGTGGGTTTTACTCGATTTCTGTGAATCAATCTCCCCAAATAATAATAATGAAAAATGATGAATCATACTACACATCATAAAATGTCTGATATTCTTGTCATTGACTAGGGAGAAAACTCAGCTGACATCATTATATCGCTTTTCCAAATGATGAAAATATCTGTAAATCTTTCACCAACAAATTCTTTTCTTGGCTCAAAGAGCACTGTAAACTTAAATTAGCGGCTTGACAACTAGAAGTAACAGGATAAAGGCTAAACCAGCCAGTCAAAGGAAAACTAAATAAGACTGCAGGTGTCTCTGAGTGAAGCTAATGTTCCTAAAAAAGCCTTAAGCCTTTGAAGCACTATCCCACACATTTGACATTTGAGCCTCCTATAGTTTGCCACATTGTAGAGCTAATCTAAACTGGCTCCAGCCAGTCGATACTGGATTCTATCCATGCTAGTCATAGTAGCATTAATGTGAATAAAGAAGAAAAACACTTTATAAAAGAATTAAATGTGACTTCTGAGTGATGGTGAGTTGCTGACTACACAGCTAAATCAATCACATCACATTGAAGAAATAAATAAATGAAATAAAATTAAATGTTATTATAATAAAAGTTGAATTAAAATAAAAGTAATGTTTGCATTATACCAAATATATATATATATATATATATATATATATATATATATATATATATATAAAAATAATATAACATAAAAATATAAAGAAAAAAAGAGGAAAAGAAAAAAAATGTAGAACTGAAAGAATGTAGAGAGAATGTGTTTCTATATAGAACTTTGTCTTGTTAAACTTTGTTTTATTTGGTGAGAGCAAATACCTGCGGGTCTAGCTTTGATTTTTCAGATCAGCCATGTATTTTTACTTTTGTGGCCGTCTTCTTTCCTGTTTGAACCACATAAACTTTAACACAATCAAATGGTGTCATATAAACTCCACTATCCTGTAAAAATTGGGTGTCTTTAGGACTTTTTAAATTAAATATACTCTCCGAACCATGAAAAACCATAATAAAAACTCCAAAACAGATGATTTAATAGGTATTAAACTAAATTAAAAACACTGCCTAAGAAGGATGGAATGGAAGCATTTCCATTGAAAATTTGCAAACCAATAAAAATTCCAACCGCTGGAGCAGATAGCCGAACTCTTCACAATAAAAATATTTCACTGTGATGTAACCTGAAAATGAAAATATACTTATAAAATTTTAAAAAAATCAATAATAATTTAAAATTAAATCAACAAATCAAAACTTATTGGGGCTGAAAAGCCTTAGCCACCAAGCTCTTTATAAAAATATGATTTATTTTCTCTTCCCTTCCATAAACATAGATAAGTATAAATACATATTCTTTTTTACATTACAGGTATCTTCTTATCTTCTGGTTCGAGGTGATGATAAGCAACCATCACTTTTTACTTTAACGACGGTTGGTCATGATGATATGGTAAAAGCAGATGGCACCGATACTAAACTCAGGTCAGTCCAACAATCATAACATTTTTTAATGAATCTAAGATTAAAAAATAAATCCCAGGTTATGATGCAGGCAGAAATTAAAATTAAAAAAAAATAGTCATGTTTATATATAAATGTTAATTAATAGAATTAGAGAAGAAAAAGGCATAGAATTAGCTATTGCAGATCACAGATGTCAATTGGTCGAAATTAGCAAAATGATAATTGCCTGAGGAAACAGTTTAAAAGCCGGCAAGAATGAGCAAATATGGAGATATGAACTTGACTACAAAAAAATCTACAAAACAACTATTTTAGATCAATAGTTTAAGAAGACCCGTTCTATAATATTTTTCAAACGACATATTTCGAATTTTCGAAGTCATCCCCCATTCTAAACCCCCACTATTCTAGGTCCGATTTCAGTCAATAACAAATATGATCTTTAGTGTTGACTGAAACAGTTAAATATCGAGTATGGTAGAGATCAAATAAACATTTTCAAATCAAGAATGTAAAATTGTTATTGATGACGTCATCATACAATGAATTTGTATGCATCCCAATTAAAAAATGTCTCTTGAAAAAAATATTTGACCTCTAAGCCCCTCTTCCATGGTCCAATTTCATCTGTAAAAGGTAATCTTTAATCTAATGAATATGATTTTTAGTTTTAAATTAAACGTTTAAGTACTGAGTTTGGTAACAACATAATGAAACAAAAATTGAGGCCACTAGAGCAGTAGCAGACAAATTTTATATATATATATATATATATATATATATATATATAATTCAGAGCAGACCATATTTAATCTAGTAATAAAACCTAGTGTGATTCCTTGAACCCACTCAGCATCTCTTGTATAAGAATTAGGGATGTTATACACTTCACAAACTGTTACTCACCAGTTTAATAAAAAACTAATATCTCTTTCATGAAGTTTAATATTTGTATGAACAGTTTTTAACAAAAAAATCAAAATTACCCTTAACTTGTCTTATTTTTTTTATACAAACAATTAAAATCTGATAATATTGTTGCGAAAATTAAATGGCTCTACTATTCAATGCGTGATTGGGGGCACTCCGCACTGGAGGGGTTCAAAGGAGTGCCACTAATTTGTCGCTAATTGGTGCTAAGTGCTCCAGTGCGACTTAGTGCAGTGCGGTAAAGTGGTGTGCCGTGAAGAACAGTGATGTGCCGTGACTGTAAGTAACAGTTTAGTGCTGTGATTAAGACAGTGCAGTGCCGCAAAGTAAAGGACAGTGCAGTGCCGTCTTTTTGTGAATTTCAGTGACCGTGAGTGAATTATTGGACTGTGTAATCTGCAGAACAGTGACACTATCAGTGTAATACTGTGAGTAGTAATAATTAACCAAGAGAATTGTGCATTGTGAAATAAATCGTGCAGTGATAAACTGTGAAACTTTTGTGTGTTTAATTTTGCAATACAAAAGAACTCTTATTAACAACGTTTATTATTGGTTTTGTAATAAGAACGTAACAATATTAAATAAAATCCAAGCTAGTAATTATGTACTGAGAAATTGATTTCATTAGAGTAAGACTTCCTTATGGGAAATCAGCTATAGAGTTTCTACTCATTAAGTGATTTTTGGGAAATTTCCATCAAACCTTCTTAGGAGGTAAAGAAAATGAGGAAGGCTCAAAATTATATATTTGTAGAGACAGTGTATATATATATACTAGTCTCTTGTTGCTATAGCAGTTGCAATGTTTGTTTGATCATTACCAAACCCGATATATATGTGTTTCAAATAAAACTAAAATTCAATTTCATAAACAGCTGAAATCAAACTATTTGGAGGGGTTTAGAGCGATCAAAAATTGTAAATATCTTTGTTACTATGAGCCAGTTCGAAAAATGGTGTGGAACCAATCTTGTTATACTATTGATGCTCTGCTTGTTTTATACTTTACATTTTTTTTCCTATTCAAATATGAAGTGAGTTAGTTGTTCATGATTTCAGTCTTCAGTAAACCCCCACTTCTGCTCATTGGATTTGTATTTAGATATAGTGAATATATTGTGAAATGGTATCAGTAGTGTGTCATACCAACATATGGGAAATCTGCTTAGTGTACCCACCCCCTTTTTGACACTTTCTATCTATCTACAGAGGAAACATTGTTCTTTAATAATCAATGGTTACTTTTAGCAGATTTCCCTTAAGGGAAATCAGCTATTGAGGTTGTACTCATGACGGAATTTTCGAAATTTTTCTTCAAATGTCCATCGATCCTACCCAGGAGATGAATAACATGAGTTCCATTCAACACTTTATATATATATAGATATATATATATATATATATATATATATATATATATATATATATATATATATATATATATATGTCTGTTACCGCTCTAGCAGTCGCAATTTTTGTCTTATCGTTACCAAACTTGATATATAATCGTTTTATACAAAAAGAAAGATCAAGTTCGTTAACGGCTGAAATTGGACAAGGGGGAAGGGGGGGGTTTAGAGGGGAAGGATTTCGAAAAATCTCCGTTATTATGCATCGGATCGAAAAATTGTATAAAACCAATCTTATTGCAAATGTAATGTTCTATAAATTTTGTTATGTACATTTTCACTATCTTGATTATTTACTGAAATATTTGCATTTTTTTAGTTTTCGGTCTTCAGTAAACCCCCACTCCTACTCATCTAATATTTTCAATATTCTATTATGTTATGAAGCACTTTATTTGAAGCATAAATACCCTCATTGAACTTTTAAATTTTGAGATAAATCCAAATATGTGGTGCACGTGGGAAATCTGCTTAGTTAACGCAGCCCCTGCGTGACGGACTTTTTGTGTTTTTACAGTAAGAGTAGATTTTGTAATTAAACTTCTTCAGTTCTCTATGTTCTGACTCACAAGTCTTGTCTCATGAATGACCTAAATAATGGTTTTCATCAAATACTGTAGTATAAAGTGTAACTCAAAATGATAATGAAAATGATTTTATGCGTATATTGATCAACATGAAGGAAAAATCCATAAAATATTATAACAACAGCTTTAATATGTAATAATAATATGTTCAAATAATAAGAATATAATATATTTTTAGGATTACATGAGATAATAATTTGATGTGTTAGACAGAGGTTTTAGCAACTATTTACAGTTTTAGGTCCTCGATAAAGGCAAGATTTGACAATATTACTGTAGTTTTTTCATTAAATACATTTTGGCAAATATCCCTAGTAAAAAGTTTTCACCTTTTGGCTATAAACACTCTTCTATAAATAATAATACATTGAGTTTTTTTTTATTTGTTTTTTAGAGTTCTGTATGGAGGTTCAGAAGAAATAAAACTAAATATTTTAAGCAGTGACATCTCTAAGGCCTTCAATATTCCAAGTGGAAAACACCAATCAGATCAACAAGTAATTAAACCAGCAACGTAAGAAAAATTTATATATTTCATCTCAATCTCTTTTGATGTCAATTTTTAACCTTTTAATAATTCACATAATACAAGTTAGCACAATTCTGTTCTATATGATATCCAGTTTAGTGTCACAATATTTTTGGTCTGTTTTGCTCTTTTAAATGTGTTGCATGATTACTAATGTTTTTCTTTCGATTCTTTAAATATGCTACAATAAATCAATGCTCAAAATATAGTATTAATAAGTCTAATTCACTGTGTTATCTTGTGAGTTCAGTTTCAAATCAATCAGGCTTGCTCAAAAAGTATTTGAAATGATATATATATAATGAACAACAATAGTGAAATATTATTTTAGTTATCTGGCTGTAGAAATGCACAGTGGAAGCAGAAAAATATCAATTCACACAACCAAACCACTTACAAAGAAATTAAGGAGCAGACTTTCACCAATAATCAATGCTAATCAAAATTAAAGGAATGTAAATTTATTCAAAATTAAAAAATATTAATAAATATCTTTGATCTTTAAATATCTAGGTAAATGGATAAGTTGGAATTTTGGAGAGAAAAGAGCAATGGGATTTAGGATACCAAAATGAAAATAGCTTTTCAGTTAATTAAAAATACCTAAAATAAGAAGTCACTATCATGGAATTAAAAATTTAGAAATTATAGAACAGTTATAAAACCAGAAGGCCTATATATGCAGCAGAAACAGGCAAATAATGATTTAGCATTAACAAATAATGGATCATGAGATAACTCAAAAAATAAATAAAGGAAGATATTAGGACCAAAATTAAAAATAATGGACAGCACTTGATTCAAAGTCAAACTTTATCAGAAAATGTAGACACTTTCAGATACTATTAAAAAAAAGAAGAAGAAGCTTTTACAGTTGCGTATTGAGAATGAATGAAAGTAGATTCACAAAATAAATATCTAATGTTTTCAAAAACAAAAAAACAAAGTTTAATTGGTTCAAACATGATCAACTTGGTCTAGATGAGTTACATTTCAGAGAATATAATTAAAAATACTGTACATTTAAGAAAGTTATTAAAAGATGAGAACATGAGATTTGAAGAAAAATGTAAAGCTAGAAGAGGAACGGTATTCATGGAATAAATACCATTTATAACGTTTTATAAAGGTATTTTGAAATGAAAAACTAACAGGCTCCAATGCTTGCACAATGATATATTATCGTTAAGCATTTTTCGCAAGTGTAGCAAACAAGGATATATCATCCTTTGCCATTAAAAGGGTTAAATACTTTATTATGTTATTTATTAATATCCAACTTCAAAACACTGTATCAAAAAATAATATTTCAAATACTTTTTGCCTACTGCTGATCTGTAGTACTATCTCATGTGACCAACAAATGAAATCAACCTACCAACTCTTTTCACCTAATAAAATGCCTGAAATCGCTTTAGGTTTTAATAAACACATCATAAACATAATATTGGCAAATGAATATCATATCAATATAGTTCTTATTAAACCTAGTGCCATTCTGAGCAGTCCAATTATACCATGCTTGCTTCCATTAGTAATATCTGTATTAATAAATTGTTTTAGCTTTGAATAATTATTCTTAATTATGTTCAGGTATTCTGTACGTGTGAATGATAAGTCTATAACTGACGTAACTTTAGAGCAAGGCGGTGTCTATGCAATTCTACTACAAGGGACTCCTGAAAGCTTGGTAAATGATCTTCAATAGAAAATATTTCTTATTAATAATTGTTGGATTTTGCTGAAACATAACTTTTTAATTACAGAAAGGTTCATTGTTGACTCTATCAGCTCCAAATACTGTCAGTATTCTTTGGCAAATACCGCAGTATTTTACAATCACCTTTGCTGAAATTATGTTTTCCATTACTGGTCTAGAATTTTCTTACAGTCAGGTGAGTATTCAATTGAAAGCACTATATTTATTATTAAGAATCTCTGCTGGTGTCCCATCTCTTTTAACAGATTTCCCTTAAGGAAAATCAGTTATTGAGATTGAACTCATGAAGTAATTTTCAAAAAATCTCTTCAAATGCCCTATGATCCTACCCAGGAGATGACAGAAATGGGGTTGTACAAGCTGTATATATACTTCCTATTTCAATAGCAAGGGTGACCAATAAAAACACCTTTCCCCACAAACTTTATTCATACTTACCCTATATGTTTCATGGCTTACCTACCACCTCTTCAGGGGCCATTCCTTTCCATTAACATTAATTTTTTTAAAAAACCCAATGATAAATCATTGCTACATTAGCACATTAATAAGTGTGCACTAATGAAATATATTCATTAAATTTAATTATATATTGCTCACTTACAGTTCTGTAGCACTTGTTCCCTCTTACATTCGTTGAAACGATCCTTCCTCAATGGGGAGGTCATTTAAACTGAGAATCCCAAAGCAGGTTAAGTCAACTGATTTAACCTTTGAGGGAACTTTCGAAAATTCAAAATATCTCAGTTATTATACATCGGATGGAAAAATTATATAGGACCAATCTTATTCCAAATGTGAGATTCACTAAGTTTTGTCCTATAAACCTTTCTCTATCTCGAATATTACATGAGATTTTTGCACTTTTAAATGACACCCTTCAGTAAGCCCCTACTTTTAATCACCGCAATTTAAAACTAAGCAAGTATATGTCATGAAAAGCCTTATTCCAAACTTAAATACAAAATATTGCTTTCGTCAGGTCTTCACTAGAAGACATACATGTGATGATGTCATCAATAAAGACTTCTATTTCTTACCTTAAAAATGTTTACTCTATATCATACTTAATGTTCAAACGTTTCTTTAACATTATGGAAACATTCTTGTTAAACATTTAATGCTCTACAATTGATTTTCTATACATTTTTCATAACTCAAATATTATTCATACTTTCTTGTTTTCGTCTTCAGTAAATCCCCACTTTCACTCATCTGATTTTAATTTAGAAATAGAGAATATATGTTGAGATGAGATGAGTACTGTGTTATACCAGCATGTGGGAATCCTGCTTAGTTTATGCAGCCCTGCGTGGCAGACTTTTGAAATTAATGTGGCTAGATGTTTTCCTCACTTATACTTCAGTTGTATCGTGTCGTTCATTAAACGTTTTGTGGTAAACTCACCATCAAACTTATAAAAAGTATCTCACGCAGCAGCTGTGTTAACTAAGCAGTTAGTTAGTTTGAAAGACTATTGATCTCCTCTCTGTATATATTTTTTATACCAAAGAGAAAATTCAGAGCATAGAAGTGGGGATTTACTGACAGCTTGAAACAATAACATGCAAATAATTCATTTAATATTAAGCTACAAAAAAATGTACAATGACAATATTGGAGCAGGAATTTTGGGAATCCCCTCTCTGAACACCCACCCCACTCCTGTTCTTGGTCCTATTGCAGCCATTACTGATTATGACACTAGTGTTGTCTGAAACAGTTAAATATTGATTATTGTAGAGATCAAATAATCATTTTCGAGTATAGAAGTTAAGTCATAATTGATGATGCCATAACACAACGTATTTGCTTCTCTCAAAGAAAAAATCCAATAAGAATAATATTTGGTATTTAAGATTCAAATAAAGTGCTTCAGTATATAAAAGTTTATTGTTAATCTGGACTCAGGATTTGGGCTTTATTGTTAATATCACATGAGTAGGAGAGGGGATTTACTGAAAGACAAAAACTTAAAAATGCATACAGCTCAGTTAATAATCAAGATAGTGAAAAAGTGTCTATAACAAATTTTACCGATAATTATATTGCCATTAGGTTGGTTCAATACACTTTTTCAATCTGGCTTATGAGAACAGAGGTATTTAGAATTTTCCCTTCTTAAATCCCCTCCCCCACTCCGATTTCAACCGTTAACAAACATGATCAGCAGTTTTGCATAAAACGATTAAATATCAAGTTTGGTAACAATGAAACAAAAATTACGCACTCTAGTGTTTACAGACACACACACACACACACACACATATATATATATATATATATATATATATATATATATATATATATATATATCAAGTTTGTTAACAGTTGAATTCGGAGTGGGGGATTTAGAGGGAAAAATTCGATATATCTATGTTTTATATATATATAAACGTTTTGAGGTAAACTCACCATCAAACATAAAGAAAGTCTGCCATATTCCAGAAGTAGCTATCTAAAAATCAATAAGTTTCCTGGGAATCTGAATTTAAAATCCTTATCACATTTCATTTTTAAAAGCACTTTGATGGATAAAACTTTTTCACTGAAAAATTACAATCATTTGAAATTGGTATACAATGTGTTTCTACCTACTAAATAAATATGGAAGAGTTTGTTGTTTATCACTTACTTGATTTACTCATCAATAAGGACAATTACAATTAAACTAATTAGTTTTAACTAAGTTAGCCATTTATGATATGAGTTGTAAATGAAGGCATTATTTAGTGTATAAATTAATCCAATCATAATATTTCAAAGGAAAATCATTTTATTTGTAACCCATCAATAACAGGTAACACAGATTCTGATATAAAATGTGAATTGTATTAAGTATGTTTACCATATCATTAAATTTCTCTATTTTTGGGTGCCTTTATTTATTATTGGTAATTTTAATTAAATGTACTTGTAATTAGCTTAAAAATAAGTGCAAAATACAAATGAAATGATGAAAATTTTACTTTTATTCCAGAGCCCCGAAAGCTTGAAATCTGTGATATCATCTCTTTGGTTGTTGACTGATGCGCTTGGAAATGTCATTATATTGATTATTGAAGGGTTTGATCTCAATAATGCTGTAAGTACTGTCATTTTCAAGTATACATTTTTTTGTACATAGTTTTATACTCTTATTATCATAACATTAGGCTAACTTTACAAAATACAAAACTTGCTGCAAATCACAAAAACTATAAATAAATTATTTACATAACGGTATTTTTAAGTACACCTATTAAAAAAATCTACTCAAATGTTATGCCTCCTGAAAATGTGTTGTTTTTTTCTTACATAATTCTTAAATAAGGCAAAGCACATAATTTTAGCAGATTTCCCATTCAGGAAATCAACTATTGAGAAAGTGAGGGCATGATTTTCAAAAAATGGAAATGAGGATATACACACACACATCATACATTCGCTGTACTAGTCACAGTTTTTGTTTGATCATTACCAAACTCAATATTTCAGCGATTTATATAAAACTAAAATTACATAAAAAGAGTATAAAATTCATTAATGGCTGAAATCAGGCCAAGGTAAGGGGGCTTAGAGGGGAGGATGACCAAAATCTCACATTTTTTGAATCTGAACAAAAAATGTTATGACTAATCTTATTGCAAATTTAATTTGCTATAAATGTTGTTCTATGCATCTTTTCTGTATCACAAACATTGATCAAGATATTCGCATTCCTTAGAATTCAGTCTCAGCAAGCCCCCACAATCACTCGTGCGATTTTCATTTTGAGTAACTGAGTTTCTTAATATCTCATACCCAGCTGTTTTTTTTTAAATTCCTGTTTACACAGGCTTCTTATTACGGTAGGAATTGGGAATAGATGGTGAACTGCGACCATCAGTGCCATCGTATGTCAGCTGATGGGAAATCTGCTTACTTCACGCAACCCGTGTGTGACAAAATTTTCCTATATCTATACTCCTCTTATGTTTCACACATTTCTTCTGGATGAAATCAGCCTTTTACAGTTTGTAACCATTCATTAGAGAAATAATGAATGAAACTCTCTCTGGGGGGGAGGGCTGATATCAGACCAGTGGGAGTGGGGGATTTTGAAATATTTCCATTATTATATGTCATATCGAAAAATTTAATGTTCTATAAATGTTGTTATATAGATATTTTCTCTATCTTCAACATTAACTGAGATAATGGCATATTTTAGCCTTCAGTTAACCTCACGTTTAGTCATCGCACTTTAAAAATAAGAGAACATATCATGAAACGTTTTATTCCAAGCATAAATACCAAATATTTTTTGGTACCTTTACCGTTTCCAACGAACCTTTATTATGCGAGATACATGCAAATAGTTAGTGTGATGTCATCTATTAAGATTTTATTGTCTGCCCACTTCTACTCATCTGTTTTTTTTTTTTGGGGGGGGGGGAGAAATAAAGAATATATGCCGAGATGATATCAGTAATGTGTCATTCCAACATGTGGGAAATCTGCTTAGTTTACGCAGCCCCTGCGTGACAGACTTTTTATAGATTAGTGTTGGGCCATTGGAGAATCATAAATTAAAATGTCTCTTCATCTGACCTTCAATCTAAATACAATATTTTGTCTTAATATTATCTTATTAATCTTTTTTTTTATTCTTATTTTCCAGATGGTCGAGATGTTCTTATATGCTGCTGTAATGTGTGTATTCATGTTGATTTTCACTGTTCTCGCGATAAGATACAAATATGAGACGCCATCAGAGGAGAAAGATCATAAACAGACTGAGCCGGCAGAAGAACAGACTAGAATATAAGAGAAAATTGAAATTAGGTGCTGGGGTTAAATCTTTTTCTTCCCAGGGAAGATGATGAATGTTAGGATTTAAAACCTTTTGCTCCAGTAAATGGAGCTGCCAAAAGAATGAGGCTAAGCTCTTATAGAGAACACTACACTAATAATTACTGGGGGAACTAGGGCATAATTCATGTTAATATATGCCTGGCCACCATGGAAATGAATGCAATCTTTATAACACAAAAGTTAAAATAGGCCAGTTTTATTTTTCGAGTAAAATTAAGCCTAAACAAATTCAACACTATTTTTATTTTTATTTTATAAAAACAACTTTGAATCAAGACTTCTAGTTTTATCTTCTTTACTATGTGGTTGGAACCCCATTAAGTTATTTTATTGTAAATAGGGAAAAGATACGGCATGTTTTGAGAGACAGAAACCATTTCATTACAAATTAAACATGTACTTATTTTTATTTTAGTGTATAAATAACTATAGGGGGGGGGATAAATTGTGCTGGTAGGATAACCTGAAACAAAACAGGGATAAGAAAAACAAATTAAGCTCTAAATTGTTTCCTGATTGTGTAAAAAACAATGTGATTTTTAAATGTAAATAGTTACTGTTTGATATAATTTATAACACTATGAGACAATGTAGGCTAAGTAATTAATATTAAGGTAAAATGCAAACTGTGATAACAGAAAAGTAAATCTAATTGTGAAAGTTTTTACTGCTGTATATAATTTATTTATAAATAAAGGAATTTTATAGAATTTTGTAGTTGGGTCATCCTTTTTTCTACAGGAAATTGCTGTAGGGGATCTTATATGCCCCACAACTCAGGTATCATTAATAATGATGATACATCTTACATTTTGCTTTTAGCAGATTTCCCATTAGGGAAATCAGCAATTGAAGTTGTACTCGTCATGCGATTTTCGAAACATTTCTTCAAATGTCTCTACTTAAAATACTCTACTCTCTAATTTTTGCTTGATCGTTACCTAACGTGATATTTAAAAGTTTCATGTTAATGGATTATTAACATATTCATTAGATAACAGTTAAAGATTAAGTTCGTTAATGGAAGGGGGATTTATAGGAAGGATTTCAAACATTCAAAATATCTCCATTATTAAAGTTGGATCGAAAAAGTATATAGATCCAATCTTATTGCAAATGTAGATAATGTTCTATGAATGTAATTTACGTTTTTTCATTATCTTGATTATTAACCGAGATATTTGCAGTTTTTAGCCTTCAGTGAACACTCACTTTTAGTCATCGCACTTTAAAAATAAGGAAAAATATCACGAAACGTCTTATTCCAAGTATAAATACCAAATATTGTTGTCAGCAGACCTTTATTATAAGATATATGCAAATAGTTAGTGTGATGACTTTATCAATTAAGATTTTATTGACCACTCACTTCTACTCATTGGATTTTTGTTTTCTTGGAAATAAGAGATATATGCTGAGATGAGATCAGTAGTGAGTCATTCCATCATCATCATGTGGGAAATCTGCTTAGTGTACGTAGCCCCAGCGTCACAGACTTTTATTAATGTAGGCGAGCGTTCTTGATTGTGTGACAAAAATTGTATTAAGCATTCGCTGTTAACCCTAGCTTTTTTTTTTGGCAAGAGGTTGTTTACATTTAGTTTGGGAAAGTTTGTTTTTCTCATTGCATACCAGGCAAGCTAACCTTTCATTTAGATTTCCAGGATGTGCAATGCAGATAATAAAATTGGTCATGTTGGTTTCCCTATGGATACGTTTATTATCATTTCCATATATTTTGTTAAGTATTATGTTATTTTTCATATATTACAATCCATGATTTTTATGTAATGAGAGAAATTGATTTATTATAGCAGGCAGTTGACTCTTAGGCTCTTATTGAGATGGTACTCATGGTGTACTTTTCAAAACTTTTCTTCAAACGACCATCGATCCTACCTAAGAGATAACGAAAATGAAATTTGTTCAAAATTTTATATATCTATTCAGTTTGGGAATAAGTTTTAATAACTTTTCATGTAATCATAATCATAGTTTGACTATGACAATATTAAATGATTATAATCAAAATATTTTCCATTTAGAGTGACAACCTTTATCATATAAGAATGCAATATATTCCTTGAGTAAAGAATTTTATTTCTTTTGAGGTGATCCAGTGATTGAGCTATTAGCAGATTTCCCTTAAGGGAAATAAGCTACTGAGGTCGTACTCACAATGCAATTTTCGAAAAATGTCTACAAATGTCCATCAATCCTACCCAGATGACGAAAATGAGGTCTGTTCAAACTATATATATATATATATATATATATATATATATATATATATATATATCTGTTAACACTCTAGCAGTCGTAATTTTGGTTTGATTGTTACTAAACCCGACATTTACTCGTTTACGTAAAAAGAAAGATCAAGTTCATTAATGGCTAAAATTGGACCAGTGGAAGGAAGGATTTTTGAAAATTTGAAATATCTCCGTTACTATATGTTGAATCGGAAACTTGTATAGAACCAATCTTATTGCAAATTAAATTTACTATATAGTTATATACATTTATTCTCTATCTTCAATATTAACCGAGATATTTGCATTTTTATTGAGTGTGAGTGGATAATGGAGGAGATGAGATCCGCACGTTCGGTTCTATTCGTAAGTTTCCACCAAAAGCTAGTTCAGCCATTTCCATAACTGTTAGGCTCTCATGAAATTTCTCAAATGTAAAACTTCACAAGGGAAATCTGCTTAGTTTATGCAGCCCCTGCGTGATGGACTTTTTGTATATACTGCCATATGAGGTGAACCCCTGTCCAGTGAGTGCCGACTGGAACCCTGAAGCGACCAATGTCTTACACATTACACAGATTAGAACTCTTCAGTCTCATAGAGAACCTTAAGGAAATATTCAGTGCACCAATATCAATGAATTTAAATTTGAAGACATTCAAAACTCAAACACTATGTATGCATGCCTTGGAGAGCCATTTTTAACGTATTTCAGGAAATCAGCTATTAATATTGGACTTCAAAAAGATGTCTCCAAATCATGAATATTAACCATTATTTAGTTTTCAGTTTCAGTAAACCCCACTCATGTTATATTATCAATAAGCTGCTATATCATGTGAACCACTTTATTAAAAGCTTAAATACCAAATATATTTTTTCAATTCAATAAATTATTTTCAGTGAGTCATTATAATTTATGATTATAGATTCTAAAGTACATGATTTATATTTAATCAACACCACACTCAATATGTAACCGTTGGATGGGAAACTAAAGGTTAGATTAGGCAATGTCTGAAATTCAGCATATCATATTCCAGTGCATGGGAAATTTGCTTTGTTTACTCAGCACCCCATAACAGACTTTTTTAATTTCACAAGGAATTTCAAATTTATGTACTGCTTGATTTATAAGCTTGTTACGATCAGGGCACTTCAGCATAACATCTTACACAAACATGGATAAAGAACAAACCGAACTAGATAGAAGGGCGGAATAACTTGCCATATTCTATTTCCACTCCTCCACGCCAAGTCCAATTTTTTAATAGTCACAACTTGTACGTCTCCTGGTAAAAGTGTGGCTTTTCCTTATTGGGAACAAACATGAAAATAAATAGTCTGTAAGGTAATATTAATAAAAAGTAGAAAAAAGCAAACTTTGGAAGAGCCCTTTTCCATATATTTATATTAAATAAAATATATCAGCAAACAAAATATAGATTTGACAATATACATCATAACATCAAAATAAATGCATTTGATTTCTTTAAAGCTTAATTAAATTAAGGCGATTTTTGATAAAGGTTTATAAATTTTTCTTACATTTCTTTTTTAAATAAAAAAAAATGAATCCATTTAATTCTAGACAAGAATATTATCGTAGTCAGGAGTGCCTGCCTTGTAAGACTGGAGGAATTTAGCATGCTGCTCAGGAGTACAGTAGATCGCCTTAACTGCACTATCTTCCAGCATTCCCTTCGACCACGCAAACTAAAACAAATAATAAAAGTATGTTTTGAAAATGAAAGAAAATATTTCATACAACATGCTCAGATTAGTGATTTGAATCAGGGCATCGGTCTCGATACACTTGGCTAACTTAAGTTATGATGTTTGATTCCTAGATGTTATCAGTAATGATTAGTAGATGAGACTAGATTTCCTGTAATATGTACAGTACATGAGAGTCATTACACTCATGAAGCAAAAAGTGGAAAGTAGATGAATTTATTTAACTCCTTCATTTTTGTTGTATTATTATTAGCAGATTTACCATAAAGGAAATCAGCTATTGAGGTTGTACTCATGACGAGATTTTCAAAAAAATGTCTTCAAATGTAAATCGATCCTATCCAGGAGACAACAAAAATGAAAATGAGGTCCCTTCAAACTTGTATATATATATATATATATATATATATATATATATATATATATATGTCTGTTACCGCTCGTTATTGTACGTCATATAGCCCAATCTTATTGTAAATTAAATGTACTATGTAATGTATGTGCGTTTATTCTCTATCTTGAATGTAAACCCGGATGTCTACATGTTTTAGCAGATTCCCCTTAACGTAAATCAGCTATTGAGTTTGTACTCATGACACGATTTTCAAAACATTTCATCAAATGTCCATCGTTCCTACCCACGAGATGACGAAAATGCAGCCCGTCAAAATTATGTATATATGTATATTTATATTTGTCGTTAGTGCTCTAGTGGTTGCAATTATTGTTTGATCGTTACCAAACTTGATATTTACTCGTTTTATGTAAAAAGAAAGATCAAGTTTGTTAACAGCTGAAATCGGACCAGGAAAAGGGGGGGGGGTTAGAGAGGAGGATTTTTGAAAATTCGAAATATCTCTGTTACAATATTTCGGATCGAAAGATTGTCTAGAACAAATCTTATTGCAATTTAATGTACTATAAATATTGCTATATACATTTATTCTGTCTTGAATATTAACTGAGATATTTGCATTTTTCAGTTTTCAGCCTTCAGCAAACCCCCACTTCTACTGATGTTACATAAACGACACTCTGTTATGTAATAAACCACATTATTCAAAGCTTAAACACCATACCATATATTGTTTTCAAGAGACCTTTATTATACGAGATACATGCAAATATGTTCTGGTGACCCCCAAAATCTTAAGTTCTTGGACTATTACAATTTGATTGATTGAGATAAAAATTATTCTGATCAATTATAAATTACAGTACTAGATATAGTAAATAGTTTTTAATAAAATGAATATGTTATATTCTGATATATTTCAGGAATTCTTTTTTCATTCCGGTGAGAAGTTGGCACACCTGTTTGTTTACATTTCTGTTGTTTTTGTTGTATTGGGTTTAAGGGCGAAAAACTACCAGGTTATCATCGCCCTGTAATATTTATAATTCACATTTTGGTATCCTCATCCATATCGCCATTTTAACAATATAAACGAGGATACGAGCTTGCACTTTAAATTTCTTTGTATAAACTCGTGTTTTTTACAAAATTAAACAATTTATCGAGTTCTTTCGGGTCTTCTCCAAGTGCCACTTCTATACTATTTGAAATATTGTATTTGTTTCTAATATCTGTATACTTATGGCATTCCATTAATATGTGATATATAGTCAGTTCTGTGTTACATTTCTCACAAATCGGGAGTTGATCTTTTGTCATAAGATAGCCATGCGTAAGTCGTGTGTGCCCAATTAGGAGTCTTCCTAATACAACCTCATATCTTCTGTTGTCTCTTGTCGAATATTTCCATGGACGGATGGTGGTTTTAATAGTTTTTAATTTATTGTTCTGGGTTTCATTCCACATATGTTGCCAGTTTTTATTAATTTCTTCTTTGAGTGGTTGGTAGAGTTCTGCAGATGTAATTGTTGTTGGGGTGATGGAGTCGAGTTGATGGGCTTCTCTGGCTGCTAAATCTGCTTTTTCGTTTCCATATATTCCCACGTGGCTTGGAATCCACATGAAGTAGACGGCCCTTTTTAGCTCTCGGAGCATTTGTATTTGATTTTGTATTTTTTTTACTATTGGGTTGTTTGTGAATACATCTTTGATACTCAATAGGGCACTCAACGAGTCAGTGCAAATCAGGAATTTTTCTTGAGTTGAGTGGTTGCAAATGCCGTGATATAGAGCGAATTTAATTGCGAATAGTTCGGTGGAATAGATGCTGGTTAATTTGTTGGGTTTGAATTGTTGACAGGCATTTTCTTCGTAGGTGGCGCAGGAGGAAGACTCGGTAATTTTCGAACCATCAGTGTATATTATCTTTGGGTGTTGATATTTTTCTATTTTATTAATGAAAGCTTCCTTTATTTTCCAATAGTTGATCTCTTGAGACGATTTGTTTATGAGTTTGGTGATTCCTGTATCTATAGATATTTCTTGAATTGTCCAAGGTGGAGTTTACATTTCTGATGCTTCCCATTGGGAGGTTTCTTATTATTGTTTGTATTTATTCACTTAATATTTACAGTGCTATTGTGCTACCGTTATGTAGATTTACCTATTGTTAATTTTCATGAAGGAGAAGCTTATTCTACACAGCCCCTGTGCGACGGAATTTTATTTATTAACGTCCAGTTTTTGCTACTATGGGTTACTAGCCTTTTCTAGCCAGGGTGGGCTAAGGATTATATTTAATGAATCCATCACTAAATAAATTCCTATTGCCCAGGCAGGAATCGAAGTCGCACCTCTAGGTTTACAATGTGAGATTAAAACCAATGCTTTAACTCACAATGCTAACCTAAGCCCCAAATTGGAATATATTCTGTGATGAACACAATAAATAAAATCCTTAGTCTCTGGCTAGAAAAGGGTAGACGCTTGTAGATATACAATCTACAATTATGTGAAAAAATTGTTATATTTTTTCTGATAAACAATTGTCATTAATATCACAGAATTTGGATATGCCTCTGCCTTATTACAATTATTTCACTTTTCTTTCCTTCTTTTATCAGATTCCCTTAAGCCACGATTTTCAAAATTCTTCTTCAAATGTCCATCAAGGACATAGGACCTAGATGACAAAAATGAGGTCCATTCAAAATTATATGTATATAAGGACATGTTGGTCAGTGGGTAAGAGAGCGTGTGCCCTCTGAGACTAGTTCCCTCCGTCATCACTGCTCCAGATACTGCTGAATTATGTAAAATCTTTCTTCCTGCTCCCAAGTCCCTAAATTCATTTCATTTTAAATGGAAAAAAGTTTGATTATTTTGTTTTCTAAAATATTTGAAGGTCGCTTGTTGTTTACCAAAATCGCGTCAGCAATAACGGAGACAATTCTCCGGATTATAGATGTTCTTCAACACGGTACAATTCCTTATTTAAGTAATTTGTTATTTTTTCTTTCTTCATCCAAAAGAATTTTTTATCATATAAATTCAGAATGAAAAAATTATAAATCTTAAGATCGACGCTAGAGCTACCAACGACAGCTAAGAACTATTGGGTTGTTAAATAAGTTTGTAGTGTTTATCAATATTTCAATTTAATCCAATCTGTGATAGTAAAAACATGTTTACTTTTTCAATAATGTTTACATATTCTAAAAGAGTATTAGTTTAAGTGCTTTCAACCGAGATTCCTTATCTTTAACTTGAAGCTTGCTCAAAATGGAAGAGAAAAACAAAGGCATAGTTTTCCATTAAGATAACGCCTGTCCTCATGTGTTTTTGCATATCCGGCACAAATTATTGGAGTTTGGTTTGGATGTGATCCCCCATCCACCCTATTCACCAGACCTTGCCCTAGCAGATATTTACTTATTTCGCACCAATTTCCCTTAACTCCTTCCCCAACTCTCTTAACAGGAAACATTTTTATTCGCTCGATGATTGCAAAACACACAAAGAGTTCATTGCACCAAAATCTGAGAAGCTCTGGGAGGAAGGAATTAAAAATTACCTGAAAGATGGCAACATGTAATAGATCAAAATGGATCATATATAATTTATTATAAATAATTAGTAGAAACTGAAGTTCTTATTGAAATCACTAGTAAAAAATGCTCCGAAATTATTTTACAACTTATTACTATCTGGCAGGCAATATAAATTCCAATACAAAAGGCTTGTTTGTTTTAAACATTCCTTTTTTCTAACACATGCGGGGGGGGGGGGGGCTCAAAAACATGCATATTACAATATATACATATTATATGTATATATATATATATATATACACACACACACTCATATCATTTTGAACGGACCTTATTTTCATTATCCACAATGTAGGATCAATGAAAATTTCAGGAAATTTTTTGTAGTCATATCATGAGTACAACCTCAATAATTGATTTCCCTTAAGGGAAATCTGCTAAAATAAAATAGAAAGTAATCGCAATAAAAATTATTTCTCAGCTCCTATGAAATATCTTTTTATTCTTATTTATATAATATTCTTTTATACATATTTCACAGGACCTACGAAATATCTTATTCCTAATATCAATCCTACTGTTAATAAATATTTGGAGAAATCTACGAAATAATACAAATTAAAAAAAAAACTTACCATTCGTTGGAATCGATCTCTTGGAACTTTAAATTGATCACCTCCAAGAATTCTAACCATTTCAAGTCGTTCACACCATGGCCATATCATATAATCCACCATACCTGGTTGGTCACCTAGAAAAAGTTTCCCCATTTTAGAAACAAATTATTGATTATTGGCAAATACCTCTTTTACTGAAGAATCTTATTTAATGCATAAAATAATTTTTTAAATAACTACACTTTCTGCTACTACGGCTAATTGATACAGGTTATCAATAGCTTAATTTCCAGCGAGGCTAAGGACATTATTTAGTAAATTCCCCATTTCATTAATTCCTATTATCCATGCAGGAATTGAACCCATCACTCAATGTTTATCAAGGGCATTATAACATGTGGCTTAACATAACTGCCTAATTGTAAAGCCTATTTATTTACTAATGTATTCAATTCAGCAGATAGCTCTTAAAGGAACTCAGCTATTGAGATTGTACTAATGACAAGATTATTGAAAAAGTCCATAAAATGTCCATCGATCCTCCCCAAGAAATTATTATTATATACACACGCACACGCACGCACACACGCACACACGCACGAAGGCACGCACACACACACACACACACAATATACTTACTTAATACCTAAAATATTACAGGGCAAAAGATCCGTTCCTTGGTGGAATAGAAACCTAACTGGTAAGAGAAGGGAAGTTAACCGGCTTCGTAGAAGGTATCAACGTACTTATAATAATATGTCACTAACAGAGGAAAGGAAGAGGGACTATTATCATCATAAAATGGTTTTTAAAAATATGATTATAGCGGCCAAGAAAGAATCATGGAAGGAATGGATTGACTCTATTGATGCTAGAAATCCTTGGAGCTCGGTGTATAAAATTTTGTCTGGTAATAGAGCGGGGAGTCGAGCTATTACTACGATAAGGAAAAGGGACGGATCATTCATCAGAACTCTTCAGGAAACAGTTGAGGTCATATTAGGTTATACCGAAGGATGACATAAACTCGGAAAGTGCTGGTCAGCAGCAGTTAAGGTTGGACATTGAGCAAGAGCTTGATACTCCGGATGATGTTCCCTTCAATGAGAACAAGATTTCTCAAATCGTCAACCAACATAAAAATAATAAAGCTCCAGGTGTGGATGGAGTTACTAATGAAATCCTTAAAGTGGTTTACAGTGTTTTTCCTCAGACTACTAGCTTATTATTTAATTCTTGCCTTAAATCGGGAGCGTTTCCACGAATTTGGAAGGTAGCAAAAGTGGTCTTGCTGATAAAACCTGGGAAAGAACAGGTCGAAGACGCATCAAAGTTTAGGCCGATAAGTTTGTTAACAGGGTTGGGTAAAGCCTCGAGGGGCTTTTCATTAACAGAATAAGGCACCACATGGAGAAGAGAGGGTTAATCTCTAATAAGCAGTATGGCTTTAGACTGCAGAGAAGTACAACTGATGCACTACTTTGCGTCACTAGTCACACGGATGCCTTTCTTTCCAGAAGTGACGTACTGGCAATTTCTTTGGACGTTGAAGGTGCCTTTGACTCTGCATGGTGGCCTGCGATTCTAGGCCAGCTGAGACTTACTGGCTGTCCAAGAAATTTATACTTGCTCGCTAAAAGTTTCTTTTCTGAAAGGAAAGTGCTTTTAGATATTGATAGATCAGGGGAGCCAAGAAGCTTGGAAAAAGGATGTCCGCAGGGTTCCAAGTCGGGTCCATTCTTCTGGGTTCTACTGTATAACTCGTTGCTGGGAATAAACTTGGGCGAGAATATTGAAGCAGTGGCTTTTGCAGATGATTACATGGTACTCATTCGAGGCAAAACCAGGGATGAACTTGAGCTAAAGGCCTACTTAGCTATGCGTTAGGATTTTAAAGTGGGCTGAGGACATGAAAATCAAATTTAATCCTGAAAAATCAGCCTATATGTATTTCACCAGAAGAAGGGTGGAAACTAATTTGGAGATAAAGCTCCAGGGAAAGCGGGTCTTTGAGGTAAAGCAGTTGAAGTATTTAGGAGTTGTATTGGACAAGACACTGAGTTGGAACTGCCATATCGACACTGTTGTTGGTAGGATATTGCCTATTGTAGGGAAAATGGCAAGGATTGCAAGAGTTCGGTGGGGTTTGAACTCTGAAGTCCTTAAGGTGTTATATAATGGAGCAATCCTCCCTATGATGAAATATGCTTGCCCGGTGTGGGTTGAGGGACTGGCAAAGAAGAAAAATAGGATCAAGCTAAGAAGAGTGATAGCTCTGAGGATAATTAAAGCTTACCGGACGGTGTCTTATAGCGGCTTGTGTCTTGGCAAATGTGATCCCAATACATCTGGACATAGAGGAAACAGCCACATTTTATCTTGTGAAGAGTCTGGTGTACAAGGATAAATATTCCCAGATGTCATTGGAGCTGCCTACAAGATATGATGATTGGGGTCACCCTGAAAACCAGCTAATAGTAAAGCGGGTTGAGGAAGTTGGTGATTGCAATACCCTCATCTATACATATGAGTATAAAGACGGCGCAAATGTGAGCTGTGCTTTTGTCGTATTCCACAAAGCCAGGATAATTGCTTCCGGGAAATACAGATTGAACTCCGAAAATTCAAATAACCAAGCTGAAGCTCTAGCCATTTTAAAGGCTTTGGAATGGGTTCGAGGAGAGGCTCAGGGAGTTTTGGAGAAGGTGGCTGTTGCAACTGATAGCTAAATTACTCTCGAACGTATTGGAAGCAATTGCCATTTAGAGATAATTGAATCCATTAGAAGAATACTACATGATATCAAGAGCGCTGAAGTAGTGTTCTGTTGGGTTAGAGGTCACGTTGGAATTGTGGGAAACGAAGAAGCGGATCGGCTGGCTAATGAAGCTAGTAGGGATGACAACTTAGTGAGGGAACAGCTATAAAAATCCCATTGTCAAGCCTTGAGGAAGCCGCCAGGAAGGACACGCTGGGACGATGGGAAAGGGAATGGAAGGATTCCGGTAATGCGTCATTGACAAGAAAGGTCATTCCCACTATCGGGAGAAGGCAGAAGATGGAACTTCAAGCATCATTTTCCAGCTAACGCAATTCCTTACCGGGCATGGGAAAATGCGTAGCTATCTTCACAGATTCCACATTTTGGAAGAGGATGTCTGCCCTTGCGATAATGCCTCATCTCAGACAGTGGAACACCTGATCTTTGACTGCTCTCATCCAGAGTATATCAGGGCACCCATCATCCGAACAGCTATGGGGGGGGGCTAAATATGAGTTGACCACTTGAGTTGCATCAACTTACACAGCAAGAAGTATTTGGTGATTTTATTCATTTTGTTGTAAGTATAAATTTTGAGGTGTTGTAAAACAAGGAAAAAGAAAAAAAAAGAAACTTGTTAGTTGTTTATCTTGTATTTAATTAGGTTTTAGTATTTTATGGTATAAGTTTTTAGTGATTTGTATTTGTTATGTAACACATGTAGTATATTTTATGTGTAGCATGTGTGATTTAAGTAATAAAATCCCTTTTGGTAGGGTTACTACCATTAGGAAAAAAAAAAAAAAAAAAAAAAAAAAAAAAAAAAAAAAAAACACGCACACACACACACACACACACCAGCTAAGATACCCGGCTTTGCTCGGGAAATCAAGACTGCATTGCTCGGGGAGTCTGAATGATGATTGTAATTTATTTTGGCTTTGCCATGCAAAATATTTTTACACTTCTCATCTCAAGTCTTAAACTTACTATTTATTTATCCTAGTAACCATAACAATAGCAAACTTATAGCATTTTTTGTCTCATAAAAAACATAAGTTCTTAATGAACCACTCTCCACTGTTCAAGATATTGTTTACAATATATATCATAAATCATGGATAGCAAACATTCAATTACCATAGAACAGAAAATTCATAATTAGGACAGCATTATTTATTATAAAGTATGCAAGAATACAAATTTACTTCAACAAAACAAGCACCTTTTGTAATGTGCATCTTTGTCAAGAAACCAATGGGAAGCGATTTTTCATTTCAGGTTTCCTATGTAACACCCACTCCTGTTCATTCCTAACAATGTTAATATATCTTATAATCCAAGAGACATTACTACTAACCCACTGACAGAGTTTTGTGAAGTTCGGTTTAGTCTTTTGAGTCATTTAAAATTGTTCACTCCCGCTATAGTTTTTAGTATATATTTTATTTATAATTCGGTATATGGCAAAAGTTTATTAACAAAAGTTACTTTAAATAACATAATAAACAACTTTTCTTCTGTGCATGTTTGCCAAAAACCCACTAGGAAGCGAAATATCGCAATATTTCATTTCAGGCTTCCCTTATAAACCCCCTCTCCTGCTGGTCCCTAGAGATGTTTGAACAGCTTATAATCATGGGGGAGTTAGTGCTAATTCGCACACCAAGTTTTGTACAGTTCGGTTAAGTCTTTTGAACCCCATTGTAGTTTTTAGCGTACATCTCATTTATACTTCTGTACATGGCAAAAGTGTATACAACAAAAGTTACTTTAAATAACAAAATAAACAACTTCTGGTATGTGCAAGTATGGCAAAAAACCAATAGGAAATGAAATATCGTAATTTTTAATTTCTATTTCTTATAACCCCCACTACAGTTGGTCTCTGAGAATAATAGTATAGTCTAAAGTCTAAGTTGGGTTAGTAGTAATTCACGTACCAAGTTTCATAAAATTCAGTTTAGTAGTTTAGTTGAGAAAAGGCAACAAACAAACAGACACCAAAGAAACAAATTGCAGATATCGTGTCTATGGCACTAGAAACGAAAAAGTATCATGAGAATTCAAGAAAAAAAATCAATGTACAGACAGAGCTTTCAATTATATATATATATATATATATATATATATATATATATATATATATATATACATATATATACCCAATTAAACCCAAGTTGGTTGTGTTTTTAAAAGAGATGAAGTGATAGAAATACAAAAATTCAGACTTGAAAAACTGTGTACCAATAATCAGGCAGAAAAAATTGCAATCTTAAATAGTTTACTGTACATAGACGACAAACAACCTTCAACAAACATCAACATTTACACTGATAGCCACAATTCTTTACAATCACTTCAAAATTACACAATTCATGACCCTTTGTCAGAAAAAATCAGACAGTTACTTACAAGACTTAAACAAAATAATATACACATACACTTTTGCTGGATCAAAGGGCATTCTGGAATTTTGGGAAACGATCTCGCTGAGATATCAAAATCAGCCTCAAAAGATACCAAAATTCCAGAATGCTACAACAAAATCACACTTAAAAACACAATTACTTACTGACACAATTAACACATGGCAACAGAAATGGAATACGACTATGAAAGGACAACATTTAAAGATATTTATTCCAGACATTAAAGAGTACTTAGGACAAAAATTAATATCAACTGACTTTTACTTAACACAATTATTAACTGGACACGGAACAACAAATTCTTATTTTAATCGTTTTGGCCTAACAGATCAACCAAACTGTTACTGCGACTTTACTACTGAACAGACATACAGACACTTGCTCTATGACTGCAGACTACTAACAGACCAAAGAGAAAACTTTAAAACCCTACTAAAATGCCGACAAAAAAATTGGCCTGTTGAGGAAAAACTATTATTTTATAAACATAATAAACCATTAAAACAGTTTGCTGAAGAAATGTATGACTTTCTGAATTATTTGAAACTGAAATACAGTTAAATTAATTAATTATTCAGCATTGAATTCAAAATTTGTTTTTGTTTTTCTTTTCTTTTTTTTTCTTTTTCTTTGTTGTAAATAATTTTATTGTACAAATATCTTATGTTATTATAGTTTAAAAAAAAAAAATATGTATCAAGCACACGTTATGTACTAATTATTGTACGGGATGTGTGGCTAATAAACACCCTTCCTGTAGGGTTACTTCGGGAAAGAAAGAAATAAAAAATATATATATATATATATATATATATATATATATATATATATATATTGTAATAAATACTTGATAAGAAGTGCTTAATGAATAAATAAATACATAGCTTGAATTAATGGAGTATAACACAGGTAAATGTTACATGAAACAATCAACACGATCAGGTTTTATCAATCAAAACTAATTCAGTCAAGGTCACAATGCATTCCTGCATAAGAGTATTTACTTATATGATAAGCTTCTAGACTATACTCGTAATCAGAAAGCAAATGAGATTAAATCCACTTATAGCAAAACAAACAAGCCATCTCAGAATACCAGCTCAGAAACAAGCCATAGATAAAAAGACTAAAGAATTTTAAGACATAGTTTTTTTAAATGTTTAAAAATTGTTTCACTACAGATCAAAATATAAAAAATATGTCAAAGGACCATTCAAATGGTTATAAGTGGTTTTTCTTAGGCAAAGGGGTTTGCTCGCATGGCAAAATTACTACCTATCTGTCAGCTGAAAATTTTGAGATATTCAAACCAAACTTTGTATTTAAACAGGAAAGAAGAAGAGTTTGAAAAAAGCCAGAATCGGGCCAGGGGAGTTTTTTATAAGGGGTTAAAGAGAAAAAATCAAAATAACCCTGCCATATGAGTCAGATCTGAAAATGTCTGATAATCAATCTTTTTGCATATTTCATTTTCTAAAACTTTCATTCTATTAATTTTTTTTCATAAATGAGATAAACAATTTGAAAATTTTTAGCATAGTCATATGAGATTAATGTTGTTGAGTCATTTGTGCATCACAATTTTTATTGTATTTATAAAAAGAAGCTATTAGAGATTTCTCAAATGACAAAACTACACATAAATTCCTTCAAATCTTCACCAAAACCAAAGTGTGATGTAAAAGTAAAAATGTTGAATCAATTATAACTTCTATGGTGGGAGATGGGGTTCTTATTTTATTTAATTAATGAAATTAATTAATGCAGTTTCATTTAAAATATAGCTTATTACTTGTAAGTGATTTTTTTCTTGTCGCCCTCCTAAGTCCATATTTTGGTTTTATTGTTGTTGTAATTAGTTTTTTTTTCTTTCTAAAGTACTTATAGTAGTGATAGTTTTTTAGTAAATTTCCTTTAAGGAAAATCAGCTACTCATGACACGATTTTCGAAATTTTTCTTCAAATGTTGATCAATCCTACCTAGGAGATGGCGAAAATGAGGTCCATTCAAAACTGGATGTATGTATATATATATAAATACTAGCTAAGGTACCCGGTGATGTACACTTCCCTCCACGACGCACGGTGGTCTGAAATGGCCGGTTTGGCGAAAAAATTACCTATCAAACAACATATTATTTTTTCTTTTTGAAGAGTCTGGTATAAATAAAGACACACTTATATCTGATGTATATTATGATTTATATACAAGACTAATGAAAAATTCTTTGCTTTATAAGATTAAACAACTTCATGTAATTTTATATAAATTTTTTAAAAACTAATGTATTTCCTATAAAATTTATTCAATTAATAATAAAAGTTTTTTCACTTCTGGATGGAAATCTAGTCTGTCTTTAGTTGTAGGCTCTTTGCGAAATTTATTAATGTAGGGATCTGACGTCACAAGTAGCATATGAAAAACATCTTCGTTAGTCGAAATTCTACTACATTTTCTTGATTTGTTGAGACGATATTGACGGTAATCTTTGTTGCGCGCCTCCTGTGCCTCTTCAGTCAACATCCCTATCGGCAACATCACAGCTGAAATAATGGTGCTTCCGTGCCAAAGAACCTTGTGCACAGTATTAGGCATGTTGTACCATCTATATAAATTTACAAATAAAGTGGCAGTTTCTTGACAATAATTTCCAAATTTTGCTGGATCTACAGCAGCGCCACTGTTGATTACATCCAGGATAACTCCAAAACGGTGAATAAGTTCTTCATTCACTCCAGTTATATTAGCTGTAGTAGGTGGATCTTGAAAAAATCGTCGTGAGGTATTCCCATCATTGGTTGTACCCATACCTTGCTTCACCATGTCAACATTAAGTCCCAACATAGCTCTAAACTTTTTTTGAATTTAACGTTTGGTGTCTTCCATTAATTGTTTGGTGTCCTTCGTTGTTCTCCATTCTTGAAACGGTAATCTATATGCAATTTTCAAAACACACTCCATAAATTTAATTCTTGCATGGAGAGGAGATAGGCCGAGTTGAATTGCTTCTTCAGATTCTGGTAGATTCCGTAATATTTCTAATTCGTTCATCTGAGAAGGTTTAGCTTTGCATATCGGACAAACAGCCATGGATGATGTCTCAGTTAGTGACTGTGTGACTTTTCCATCGATCATTGAGAGAACCATTTCATGATGAATTCTAAAAGTTATATTGTGGAGAATAACAGTGGAATAAGTTGTAGTTAATATTTCGAGTTTAACTTTTTGAACTTCTTCTCGAATTGTGTTTGGTGTTTCTTTCATAAATTCAAATTTAATGGGTCTGCAATGTCTTGTAGACGATGGCCTTGTGTTTTTCCAAACAATTGTTGTCTTGTCATCCTTATTAGTCAAAAGCAATGGGACAAAAGATATTAGAAACATATTTGTATCAGTAATATTTTGACCTACAAATGTCTGTTTATATTCACTATGTCCTGAAGAGCCATCGTATCCCCATTTAGAGACTAGAGTAAGGTCGTGGCTTACAAAATTTAAATCGGTCTCCTGATATGTCATCAAAATTCTTTTTACGGTATGATCAAGCAACTTTGGCCAAACTCTCAGTGACTTCAATATTTTCAGGATAACACTGCATTTTGGCTTCCAGTAATCTTTTGTACGATGGATATATGTCAAAACCTTGATCCTTTGCCGTTTGCCTTAGAATTTTATATTGTAACTTTGAAAGAGAGGCATCCGCTAATAGCGCCAAAGCTTTTTCAGAACTGAAACCTGGAGGCTTTTCCTCTTTGGCCTGTATTGACTTGGCTGCAGATGTGATCAACCCATCGGAAAAAGTGTCTTTTAAGTGTTTAATTTTCGATTGTTGACTCCGTATGCCACACTCCTCGAAAGGTTTTTCAGGCCGACCTCTTTGTGCAATTGGCTTGTCTAAAGAATCAATATTCGTTATTGAAATAGTATTTTTCAGCCAAATTTCATTTTTTTTTAAGAAAGCGGTCTTAAGTGCGATTTGCTTCTACCCATCTACGATGAAAATGCGGTAAAAATACTTTTTTTAAATATTATATCAACTATTTCTCGATATGTGCAATGAAAATTTTCCATTATGAAACAAAAATATCTTGGATGTTAACCTTTCTCATTGGAACAGTTCAAGAGACTAAGGAAAATAAATAAATAACATCTACTGGGGGTGTCTTTTAGATAAAGGTAATAAGTACTAATATTATTGACTCCGGTTTAGCGTATATCCCGTGTTTACTTCATTTTACGACAAAAGTGAATGTGCACAAAAGTTACTCTAAATAACAAAGTAAACAACTTTTGCTATGTGCATGTATGTCGTATATATATATATATATATATATATATATATATATATATATATTTGTCTGTTACCACTCTAGCAGTTGCAATTACCGTTTAATCGTTACCAAACTCGAAATTTAGTCATTTTATGTAAAAAGAAATATCAAGTTTGTTAATGGCTGAAATCGGACCAGGGCGAGGGGGGGGGGGGGTTTAGAGGGGGAGAATTTTGTAAATTTGAAATATTTCTGTTACTATACGTCAGATTGAAAAAATTTATAGAATCAATATTATAGCAAATTAAATGTACTATAAATATTGTTATATACACTAGATTACATGACGTTTAGTTCACACGATGTTAGGGACTTTCATCTGTTTATCACACGAACTGTTTGTCACACAGTCTTAAATTTTCTGTTTAACTCAACTTTGTCCTAGGCTAACGCTTGGAGCGAAAAGCTCAGGTTTAGCACACGCCTAGCTGAAGAGACCTGAAAGGTCGAAATGAAGTAACGTATCATCACTGAAAGTGGGATTTCAAAACTTAATGTTACACGGTTATACACCGATTGACTTGTTTCGGTTGGTGGGACTCTGGTTTATCATTTTCGTACTTACGGTAGCTCATGAGCAACGCGAAAAAGCATTGAACGATTGGAATTAAGGCAAAACTGCCTTGTTTTAAAGATATTTGTTCAAAAGACTTTTGTCTAAAGACGTTTGTCAAAAGAACTTATGTCAAATGAACTTGGCTTCACAGCCGTTTCCGAAGAGTGTTTGCAAAACAGTAGACTACACGACGTTTAGTTCACACGATGTTCTGGACTTTCATCCGTTTATCACACAAACTGTTTGTCACACAGTCTTAAACTTTTCATTTAACTCAACTTTGTCCTAGGCTAATGCTTGGAGCGTTGTTATATACATTTATTCTCTATCTTGAATATTAACCGAGATAATTGCATTTTTCAGTTTTTAGTCTTCAGCAAACCCCCACTTCTACTCATGTTGCATAAACAATATTCGATTATGTAATAAACTACATCATTCGAAGCTTAAATACCAAATATTGTTTTCAAGAGACATTAATTAAACGAGATACAAATGCCTTTATATTGTATTGTATCTACTTATTGTTTTTCGTGGTCGCTTTTTGTTTTGGAAAGTTTAAGGTACCTCCCACTCACAGTCAGATAAGCCCTTCTAAAATTTTATTCAAAATTTTTTTTTTTTTTTTTCCAAACCTTCCTTGCACCACATTAAATTTCTCTGGCCGTTGCTTTACTGATTCGGGGGGAAATTCTAGTGTACGTCCCAGTTCGTTTGGTACCTTAAACTGGAACATCCGCTATCTGCCATCCCTACATGTGGCGATCGAACTTGAAAGTAGTTTTTTTGTACACTATGAAACTCCTGTTCTATTGTGTACTTTTAACGTTTTGAAGCATTATTTTTCAATTCAAGTGAGCAGTCTAGATACCCACCAAGGCAATTTCCGGTGCCCCACCCCACATGGGCCTTCCCCCTTTTGCGGTCCCCTCCCTGCTTTAACGACTAGCCTACACTAGCGGTATTTTCTGCCTCTTCTCCAACAATCACTCTGCTACAAGGACCCAAAGATCCCCTGAGATTTTTTGTCAGTTAGATAGTTCAAATTATTCTTTTCTTTTTGGATATATAATGTATAAAATTAGTTCTTTCTTAACCGATTGGGAGCATTTTTATTTTTTGCCAATAAACAACACTGATGTAACTTTAAGAATAATGAATCTGCAAATTACACGTATAGTGAGGGCGAAGCACAAGTCGCTGTATGGTGATCCCAAAGGGATCGCTTCACCATTTGGTGATGATGAAGGCATTGCTTTCGAAAGAGGGGTTAAGTGGCCCCATGACATGAGCTAGTTTCATATTACTCTCTTAAAAGAGCTTGTTGCCATTTTCATCATTTTAGCTTCAAAATACAATTCTTTGTCCCTCCTTTTCAGTTCCCACTATTGTCTATCAGAAGAATTAAACATTAGTTAACAAGAAAATTGCAAGAGGATAAGTGGATTAATGGAATAATAAAATGAAAAAGTATAAATAACTATCTTAGTTAGAGTTCCAACAAAATATGTTGAAAAAAATTGTAGGAAATGACAGGATTAGCAAGATCATTTACATAAGATTTTCTGAAGTGGCCCAAAATATCAGAATTATTCACAAGGGTACATATTACCCATACTCTAAACCCCCACTGTTTCTAGTCCGATTTTATCATATATTCTTTTCATCATCTACTAGATTTGAAGTTTTGAAAAACTGTACCATGAGTATAACCCCAAAACCTAATTATCCATAAGGTTAATCTGCTAAAACTACACAATCATAAGCCATTTATCGTTAGCAAGCCTATATTTAATTTTCCTAGGAGTACGGGCTAACATTCATTGGGGATAAAAGGTATAAGGGGAGAAAATTTAAAGCGAAACTAAACTTACCAAAAAAGAATGGTGTCCCCCTTTTAGCTAGTTCCTTCTCAAAGTAATCCATTTCATCGAATATTGATTCTAGAATTGCTGGATCCATATTGGGTGTCGAACCAGCATACAGCTTATACAACAAGGATGTAACCTGAAACAGTGACACTTAGATTAAAACATTAAAAAAAAAAAAATCATTGTGTGTATATTAATTCTCTAAATCATTTAACATGTATTCTTAAGTTATTGAATTTCTTAACATGTGCATATTCAGAAATTAATAAAGTTGATGGGAACTCTCAGATCTCTTTTTTACCGAACTATGCCACGAATACAGTTATCAGCTGATGCAGTGAATTTGTGATATGGCCGTCAGCTAGTGTAGAAACATACAGACATCACAAAAAAGGTACTCAAAATGGTTTCAGGGTGGTCCCCAAAAGGATGATTCCATTGAAATCTCAAAACCAAACTTTTTGTGAAAGCTATCTTTCCTTTGATCAAGAAAGTTTAAATTATTAATTATTTACTGGTTATGTCCTCTCTACTGCCCCTCTACTCTAGGGAAAAGGGTCATTTATTTGCCTTAAGTATCACTACTACTACAATTCTTCTATGATTTCTGGTATCTTCTGGCTTTTAATGGTCAACTCTTTTTCAGGTGTCAGTCCACTTCCTTTGCCATTTTGCCAGCTTTTCTTTTTGTAAACGATTTTTAAAAGATAATGGGGGTGAGGGAGTAACTGATTGAATCAGACTTATAGATGCTGCTTTGGAGTTGAGTCTGCAATTTCATGTCCTCTGAACTTCAATTGACTAACTTCTAGATCGTACATTAACCTTCTAGGACCTGAGCCTCTATCGCCATCTTATCATTCAGTGTGGTCCACAGCTAGAATTCTCCAGTTCTTGATCCCTAGCCTTTGCAAGTCCTTCCTCAGGTCATCTAGCCACCTCTCCCTGGGCACCCCACTTCTTTCCATGGCACCTAGTAAATCACACAACATTTTCCTAGGCAATTCATTAGGACCCATTTTCTCAACATGCTCTAGCACTAGCTGTCTTTCTTAATAGTGCATGCAATATCAGGCTCACTGTATAAGTTTCTACATATAACGCCATAAAACAGTATTTAGAGATAATAGTAGTACCCTACAATAGACCGTATAATATCATTTATCGTTTCCTCTTCAAACATTTGGCAGAGGTTGTTGTTTTTGGGTAGAATGGCTTCAACCACATGGAACTCTACGTATCAACCCATATTCATGGGATTGTTGGTTAGTGCTATGGCCTAGTTAGAGAGCCTGGGTTCAAATCATGGTGAAGATGATACATTTTTCTCTTACGTGAAAAGTATTCGTTAAGAATTATCTAATTTCTAAAACCCATAGAGAAATTCCCCCCAATAAAGGCTTAAAAAGAAAATGAGAACCTCTATATGAATCTGAAGAATTCTACAAATACAAATTAGTTCTACTTTATAAATAATGTGATTTTTTCCTTAAGTTTGCTGAAATTACATTGTACTACAAAAATGTATAGTATTTATGGAATTAAAATGAAAATTCTAATGAGTATAAAAGACGAATATGTAAAAAAAAATTACCCTAGAAAATCTATCGGCAAGGAGACGGTCGAGAGCTTTTCTAAGTGGATCTCCTCTAACGTGCAAAGGCCTGTCAGGATATTTTTCATCGAGGAAGTCAGCTATGATAAGACTTTCATACAATTCTACACCGTCAACTGAAATTGCAGGCACTTTTCCAGATGCAACCTTCTCAAGGTACCATTCCGGCTTGCTTTTTAAATTAATATAGACAACATCATGACTAAAACAAAAATATAAATGCGCATTATAATTAATTTTGAACAAAAATAAAATGAATGAAATAATTCTTCTATCTTAGAATATAAGAAATGCGATTAAAACTTATGTAGAATATGTATAAAACAAAAAGATCATACACGTACAAAAAGAAGGGTGGGATTGTAGAAAACCACAGTATCATAATGTAGATGTCACTAAATAACATTTTCAATGTATACAAGTAGTTTCACATACATACATATGTGCATACGATATACACTAAAGACTATAGGGGGATAAACTCCTCCATGATTATAAGCTATATTAAAGCTTCTAGGTATGAACAGGGATGGGGGTTTTAAAGAAGGTGCAAAATGAAAAATTGCTTTATTTTGTTCCTATTGATTTTTTTTTGGCAAACATGCACATTACATAAGTAGTTTCTTTTGTTATTTACAGCAAAGTTTGTCACACACACCTTTGTCACATACTGAAGTACAAACGAGATATACTATAAAAACTAAATCAGGAGTAAACAATTTTATTAGGTACCGACTACTGAACCAAACTAAACAAAGCTCATTATTTGAAATAGCATTATTCTCACAACTACTAATGTTACATACATCATAGTGATGTATTTAAGCTTTTCGCTTCTCCTAACTACTACTTTAATGTTAATACTGTATACATAATACCCTTCTATTTTAATACTGAGAAGAATTCAAATGAGGAAAAATGATACAACTCCTAGTTTATGTCAGCCGTATTATGGTGGAAATGCACAGATAATGTTATAATCAGTTTGGAATAATCATTATTATATAAATAAAATAGGTGTCATCATTGCTCTTTGGATCACTTTTGGGCCAAGGAGCTTTGGTATGGATTAGAGAATACTATCCATGATTAGGAATAATATGGCTCATGATGTTTTCAAAAAAGATACATACACAGGAAATGGGAAATATAAACATATTGTGAATAGTGAAGCCTCTCATAGAAAATACCTATATAATTAGCATACCTCAGTAACACCGGGTACCTTAGCTAGTATACATATGTACATAAAACAACAACAAAATGGGAAAGAAATCCCAAATGATTGAAGTTCTCATTTTTGAAGGAAAACAATTAGTGAACAGGAAAGGAAAATTCAGCAACTATTGACAATACTCCTTAAAAATAACAAAGTATTATTTATATGTATTTTTGAAAAGCAAATATCCAACATGGTTTTAACAGTTAAAGGCAACAAATAATGATGTATTCGTTTATAATCCCTCAATTACCACAATCTATCTGTATTTTACTGATTGATAAAGAAATATATGTGTTACTGGTTAGTGATTAATAATAAATCATTCCTAATCCACGTAACCCCTGAATGATGATTTAGGTAAAAAAAAAAAAAAAAAATGCGAGTAGGGTACTGTGGTATATGACATGTATTTAATATCATATCGGAGGAATATGTATATATAGGTATGGAAAGTAAATAAGCAACAAAAAAAAGACAAATTAATATTTCTTAATCTATAAATAAATTAATTAAAATATATATTTAATCTTTTACTGAGATAAGAGACAGAAATTAAACCTCAATTTTAAATGAATAATAAACGTCTCTTGAGCATATAATTTTTAGAAAATAATAGTTTATAGTCTTTCCAAATAATGTTTAAATTAAATTATAGCAATTGTAAAACACTGAAATTCCACAATAAAAATAAATTACTTAGATCATATTACAAAGAATAAGAAGATGCTTCCAAAATATTTCATTAAGATATATTGTGAAATTATTGAAACAATTGTAATTTATATATTCTTCAAATTTTATGGCAAGGGTCTCCAATAAAAAACATTTTTTTCCGGTGCAAACTTAATTGAAATGGCCTATATGTTTTGTGACTTATTTGCCACCTCGTCAGAGAAGGTTCTAAAGTAACAGGTGAGGACAGTTGCAACAAATGCAAAAGGTAAACGAGCACTTCAGAAATGGATAGCCCCTGAAGAGGTGGCAAATAAGACATGAAACATGTAGGGCAGTTTCAATAAAGTTTGCACCGGAAAAAAAATGTTTTTTTATTGGAAACCCTTGTCATAAAATTTGAAGAATACATAAATAATACTGGGTCCAGAATAAGAAGGATTGTGATTTAAAAAATAATAGCAATCAAACAAGGCTACTCTTCAAATAGCATTTGTGAATGTTAAACTATGAATTATAATCTGCAGTTGTTTTCAATCCGCTGTAGGAGCAGCATCGGAATGGACTTACTTTTCAAATCCTTGAAGAATGTGTGTTGAACGCAGGCTTGAAATGATGCTTGACATTGTGTCCTCCATCAGATTCTCAGTTGAGAAAAATGCCATCAACATGAATGTCCTTTGGAGAAACACTCAAAAAAATTGCGACTGCTAGAGCGGTAACTGACAAATATATATATATATATATATTAAAGGTAAAGGATGAAGCAGTCCTACCTTAACACACTCACTGATAGGCGAGCTTAATTAGACTTGTCGAGAGTACAGAGGTCATCTGGAGCTGAAGCCTGATGGAGACTCCTGAACTACATCACTAGCACTATGTCTAACAAAGGCTTAACAATTTTACTAAATGCAAACTGCATACATAAACTATGTTGGCGTCAACAATATGGATGACTATACAGGAACAAGAAAACCTTTGCCATTTTAATAGTTGGATTATTACCTCCACTTGAGTAGCCTCACTTAAGCATTTAAAATAGAGTATTTTTTTTTTCATTACCTGAAGTAAAGGAAGTATTACAATCACAAATATTCAAAATGTCAACCGAATTATCCATTTTGACCATCCTAGGACCCATTTTGGCTAGTTGAGCCATGAAGTCAACATAACTCAACACATGGTACAGTGAAGGCTTAACACACTCACAGATAATCGAGCATAACTTAAAAACAGCTAGCTTTATGAATGTTGCATTTCATATTTTGCATTGTTGTAAAATCTAGTTGTCCACTGCCCCTTTTGATAGAAATCAACTAGAGAGGAGGGGGCAAACATAAAATATTGCATATTTCTCTGAACCTATAGAGATACAAAATTTTAAGGGACCTTTTCATGTTCAGATTATATATAAATTAGGCTCTATGACAGTTTTACTGATAATTGAAAAATGAAATAATTTTAAATGAAACTCAGCAAAATATTTTGTATATTTAATTTTATAGGAGTACCAGGAAGGGGCATGGTGCCCCATGAGACTTTCTTACATCAGTTATTTGAACCCCTAGAGAAAGATTACATATGAATTCTATTAATTAATTAAAATCACTTATCATAAAGGGATTGCTTAGTAAGTATATAATATTGGTTAGTTAAATTAGTTCATAGCATTTCTCAAAGATGGTGTAAGTCATTCGGTTAAAGCGTAAATAACTAATAGTTTCACTTTATCAGTTACATCGTACAGGATAAAGTGATTTTTGGGGGGGGGGGGAGTTTTTAATAACTTAACATGAAGAAATGTCCTGCTGAAAGCTATCAAATTACAGAAGATGTTTGCAGAGAGTATGTTTTGAGCACTGGAAGTGGTTCGCTCAGTTTAAAAGTGATCATTTTGAGCTGGTAGATGCAGCCAAAAAAAAAAAAAAAAAAAAAAAAAGGAAATAAAATATATATACAATATATAAATATCACATATTATATATTTTGGTAATATAAAACCTCAATTTATAAAATAATTCAAACTTTCAATATATATGCACATATAATGGAGGACATTAAGCAACTCACGAATAAAAGTTATGTGAATCATTCCTGCTACTGCCACTTCCTTCCAATATTTTCTAAGCTAATTTTCTCTGGAGAAATAAGAAGTAAAAATGTATAAAAAAATTAGGTGACATTGCAGACTGTGATCAAGAGAATCTTTCAACAAACATCCTTATATTTAACTGAGCAATATTTAAATCAAACTGATAGAAGTCCAAACACTATTACTTGAAGAGAATAAATGAATATAAACTTACGGGATGTTCTTAGCATTCAAGACAAGGTGAGCCCTCTGAGCATATGGGCAAAACCTCATGCTATATAATCGCAGTTTCCCTTTTTGTAAAGGAACTTCTTGTGATCCTAAAAACATCAACAAACATAATTTCATTAATTCTATTTACATAGGAAAAAAAGAAAATGTATAGTAAATTATTACAGTAGACTTTCGCTAATCCAGAAACATTCGCATTATTGACATGAATGCCTGTGGTGCGGGGACTACATAAATTAAAAATTCTTAAGAAGTGCTAGAATGATTTAGCCTCCTCTAAATCCCCCTACTTCCTCTTATTATTATTATTTATTAATGTCAACTTTTTGCAACTCAGGCTAATTGGGACAGGTTATCTACAGATTACCATCCTTTTCTAGCCAGGGTGGGATTTTAGGATGTTATTTAATGACTTTCGTCACTAATAATTTCCTTTGCCAAAGCGAGAATCAAACTCGTCACTCTAGGTTTCCCTACTTCCTCTTCCAATTACAACAACACATTTTGTCTACAGCTTTGTATAAATAATTTAATTTAATAAGTGAGGATAGTATTTGTCAAGAAAATATTGAGCTCTTAAGAAAATACAACTGTTATTGATGAGATCATACTAAGTATACTTTTATGTATCTCACATCATAAATGTTCAATGAAAACCTTATTTGATATTTAAAATAGGAAAACAATGTTTCATTATATCATATCAGCTTATTCCTAACATGAGATGAGCATTTCAGTCATTAATTAATATTTAGTCCAGCATATGGTATAGATCAAATCCATATAATAATAATCCATTTGTTTTATTTCATTGATGGGTAACAGGAATTCTTAATGCATATTTGCTAACATATGTTCACTTGCCAATTTTCCCTTCATGTGTATAAAAAGTGTATGGCTATATATTTTCTGTGTACGTTTCAGGACATATCTACGTGTTATGTGATGAAAATAGTGACAGGATTATTTAGTATATAAACTTTCCACTAAACATATATATTGGTATGAAATTTTGAAGGGGCCTCATTTTTGTCATTGCATTATCATAACTCGTGTCACAAGTACAACCTCAAAATCATCCCATCATATAATTCATAAAACACAACTGTCCTTAACGTAGAGTAAATGTGTAGTCATTCAGTAGTTATATCCTTGAAGAAAAAAGTGGCAGTCCATGAAATTACATTTAGCATATCTGTTATCCATAAATTAATTAAAATAGTAATGGTTTACTGTCAAAATAAAAAGATTGTATTACCTTATGTACAAAAGAATCCCTAAATTACTATCATCGAATTACAAGCATATTATAGTTGTAAGCATGAAGCATGGAATGGTTATTAGATGAATTTATGAGTGAGATGGCTCACAAAAATAAAACTCCGTTGTAAACCTCCTGCCACTTTGTGAGTGATTGAGTAACGGCAAACAGACAGACTAGATTTTCAATTTTAATGCCATTTTTCATAGAATTGTCTCAAATATGCACAAAAAATATGTGTTCCCTTCGAACTTTAAGAGAAAATTAGACAAAAATCTGAGTTTTTAATATAGATTTTCTTAAAACTCACAATAATTGTTTATATTTTTGATAATAGTAAACAACCCATATATTAACAAAACAATTCCACTAAAATGTTAATAACCATCCATCATTAAATAATTGAGGAAATAAATTAACTTCTAAATATTTTTTGGTTTACATATTTTAAACCAAAGGAGTAATGCTTTAATTATTTTCTTCTTAATCGTGAGTATACAGGGTACAAATCCAAAACCCTTTGGCTCAACAATGCATGAAAGCCAAAGACTGCATGATTAATTATTTATTTTGAAAAATAAGAAAAAGAAACTAAAAAGAAAATAAAAGCAAAAAGGGCGATGTTTATAAAGATCTGGCTATATCCAGAATCTCCTTATACTGTTCAAGGGATGTCATTTCATTATAAGGGATGGTAAATGTATCTAAATAATACTTCAGGAATCTTTAATTTATTTATTTTTCTTTTGAATCTTTACATTTTGTGTTTTCATATATTTTTACAACAAATAATGTTTCAGAGAATCCTTCATAATATTCTTTATAACTTTTTTTAAAAAGAAGGAATAATTTTACATAATCAGAGAACATTGTCACAGAAATGTACAAGAACAATATTACATCAGAGAAAAAGGGAGATTCCTTAATTTTAATATGATTATGACATGGCAAATGGTTTTGAATAAGGTTTACCTGCTGATAAATGTTTGATACTCATTTCGGAAGACTTATTTACCACGGGAGACTATTATAGGTCAAAAAACACTATTGTACATTACACAACTTCAAAGAGCGAACTGAATTAAGAGGGTGTCACCCTTAAAATGCCAAACAGGTTTTTTGAGTTAAACCGGTATCGATAAATCTAACCAGTGAGATACAACTTTAAATGGCGTCCGTGTACGTCATAGAAAAATTGAAAGATTTTTATAGTCTTGATGTTTAAGTAGTTTATTTTTATAGTCAATTTTTGATGAATTATCTTCATTCATAAAAAAATTCCCAAGCCCTAGGGCAATGATAACTAATCAGACTTCCTGTGTCCAGCGATGATTCTGAAGGCTATAACTGACAGTATATTCTGTTTTTATACATTAATAAAAGCTACCCAGGTACGTTTATACTGTGGACATAAGATATTTAATGACACAATAGCTTTATGTTTAAGAGCAGGGGTTGTTAAGGGCTTGAAACATTCCATTTGATTCCAGTTTCGGGCCATGGAACAATAACAATGCCTACTGCAAGATGATTGAATTCGCCCTAATCTGAATACCGTTTGTTCCTTCTTTCATGACTATCGTTATTTCCTATTCAATACACATATTGCCTTACCTCTTTCTTAATTCTAGCTCTCAGTTTACATACATGTTTAATGGTTTGGGTACTCTGAGTTTTGAGAATGTTTCACAAATTATCCATCCCCCTTTATATTTATATTTTCCGCACGCAATGAAAATATCAATTTGCGGTTAACAAAACACAGCTATCCCTCAAGGGAAATCTGCTATTGAAGTTCTACTCATGACGCGATTCTCCTAGAATTTCTTCAAATTTCCATCGATCCGACCTAGAAGATGAAGAAAATGGAAGCCATATTCACAATTATTTTTATTTATTATATAGAGCTCCGCAACTGTGGAGACTTGGCTCTTCTTAAACATGGGGGAAAACAAAACAAAAACAAAAAATAGAACACGAAATAATATAAATAACAAAACTAAGGGAACGGAACACAAAAGAAACAAGAAATATGAACACAACATAGAACTAAAAACAATTGGTAAATAAATAGATGAAAAATACACTTGGTGACTTTGAAACAAAAAGTATTCATAAAAAAAGGCATCATTCAAACTTAAACACGTCACACACACACACACATACGCACTCACGAACACACATTAAAAAATATTAAAATATATAATTAAATATTCTCAAACTGCCCAATTGTTCCTAAATATGTCAGAATTGTGGAATATGAGGGCTACCCTCAGTCAGTAGTTCGTTCAAGTCATGTGGAATGTTTAAGTAAGTTCGTAATCTGCATTCTTTTAGCAGGTGTTTTAGTCCAGTGTTGCAATGATTACAAGTAGGTTTGTCTTTTCTGTTCATTATGCAAGAATGTGTCAGGTATGTATGTCCAATACGTAGTCTTGTGAGGAAGACTTGGTCTCTTCTTGAATCTACGTACTGAGTCTTTGACCATCCAGTAACATTGCGTTCTATTTCCAATAGTTTGTTGTCAGTACGTAACCAGTGTTTTTGCCAGTTGTAAAGGCGGGGAGCTTTTTAAAGACAATAATAAGAGAGAGCATTATACTGAAATAAAAGTATTAAAGAGATAATTTCCTCATAAGAAAGCATTAGACTGAAGTATTTACTATTTTATGGAAAGATGAGAGTGAATAATACAAATCACTATTTGAGTTCTCCAAAGAATCAGATTGATTAAGCAAAAATATAATAATCTTTATAGTAGACAGCTAATTTTATACAACTTAAATTCTAAAGAATGCTGAATTAGAAACTAACCTTATGACAAATTGAACCAAACATTAACATTTATTAATATAGAGGTTGAAAAAGAAACAAAGGAAATTTAATTTTATAAAATACTTTAGCGGCAAGCTAATAATATGTATACAATATAATGATCGATCGGTCCTATATTATGAGTACTCATTTAATACAATAGTTTGCGAAGATAATGCTAGCATTATAATAAGACGTAGGTACCTGCGGGAAACATATACTTTCCTTGAAGTGGAGTCTTCTTCCGGTGTTATTTGGTGTTCCAATGAGATTCTGTCTTCTAGCTGGTTACGGTGATCCGTATATGATGGTAGAGTTGCGGGAGATGAAAGATAAACTATTACAGAGGGTCAGAGCCCAACTGAGCGGTTATCTCTGAAGCGGAGTACACTATTACTGTAGCGGTAGAAACGACCCCGGAGAGGGACAAGGCCCAACTGAGCGTAGAAACGACCCCAGAGAGGGCCAAAGCCCAACTGAGCGTAGAAACGACCCCGGAGAGGGTCAAAGCCCAACTGACTTCCGCTTGAAACTAGCCGGTGCCTTCTTGAGCTAGCGCCGTAGTTTCCGCTATTGGCAACGCCTTTACGATCTTCATATGAGTGGTGGGTTTGTGAACAAAGCGAGCACGGGAAATTCAATTCAAATGACGACTGAACACCAGTCTTGGAGTATTTGTGTTTGTACAATCTTGTTGAGGTCTGTTGTTGTTACTGTAGTTATGTCATTAGTAGTCATTATTGTTGCTAGTTTTGCATGTTTTTCGACATCAATCATTTGTTTAATGTCCCAGTGTCCGGGTAACCACAACATTTTAAAATTGTAAGTGTTTAGTGCGTGTATTAGTTCTATTATTTTTGTAATTAGTGGGTGATTGGAAGAGATGTTTCCCATGGAAAGTAAAGAAATTAAAGAGTCTGTGCATAAAATTACTTGGTGTGATCGATTTTCTAATTTTGAAAGTGCTAGTATGATGGCGTGTAGTTCTGCAGAAAGTACTTGATTCGTCGTGTAGTTTAACTTTGTATGTTTTGTTTTTGGTAGTGGCAGAGCCCATCCCGCGTTCTCCCTCAGATCCGTCTGTGAAAATGAATACAGTGTTAGGGTTTTGTGAAATTCGCACTCACCAAGCATGGCTACCCCAGCCAATTCCTTGCTATGCTCCGCTCCTTCCTACACGGCCGGTCCTTCCAAGTAAGGGTCGGCGTCTCCCTATTCTCATCCTATCCTCCCCGAATGGGAGTGCCTCAGGGCTCCCCCCTCTCACCTTCTTTGTTTACGGCATACACCGTACAAGTGGTAAGTCAACGGTTTCACAACACTGAGGTAACAGGAGCAAACGCAGATGACGTGGCGATCGTTAGCACTTCCCTCAATCCTGCCCGCGCCCTACTCCTAGCAGAATCAGCTGGTCAAGCCATCTCCGACTACCTTAAATCCATCAATATCCACATGAATCCCAGGAAGACTGCCTTTTTTTTTCTCGTACTATAAACAACACGCACCCATCCCCGACACCTTCCGGCTCAACAACACCTCCCGTTCCATCTGTTACCTAGGAGTCCACCTTGACAAACACCTTACCTTCTTCACCCATATAGATCACAAAATTAAATCAGTCAGATACAAGTTCGAGTCCCTCAACTACCTCCTCACCTCCCCTGTCCTCAGCCTCCGCCTGAAACTCCTTATCCTCAAAGGCATCATTCAACCCGCCCTCCTATACGGATCCCCTGTCCTCTGATACCTCTCCAAACTCCAATCCTTTCAAAACGGACTTGTCCGTAATATCGTCCGGCACACCTCCCTCCAAAGAGCCCCTAACTGGATAATCCTACCCTCAACCTAAAACCCATTTCCCAGACCATCTCCCGCCGTCATATCAAATTTTTCGATACCTTAGAGCACATGGATAACCCCCTCTACTCCTCCCTCCAACCCCCTCTTCAGTCGGTGTGTTGGCGAATGGCTGTCGGCGACAACGAGCCTCTAGTCGACATCACCGGCTATTGAACGTCTACAGCACTGCTTGGGCACGGGAGCACTGGCCATAAAAACACATAGCTCACCATCAATATCTTGCCGTGTAGAATAGGTTAGGTTAGTTAATTTAGGTCTTATTTTATTTAAGTTAGATTAATGTAGGTTTATTTAGTTTAGTATGTATTCGGCGTCTTCTTCCTTCCCTCGCCCACAGCGACCGCTTTGGGCCTATTTGACTGGCTTGCAGTGTGACCACTTAGGATAGTCTTACTTTCATCTTTAGTTTTAGATTTTCTTCTTTTCTTTCTTATCTCCTCTCCTACTATCCCAATCCTCTCTTCTTTCGTTTTCTCCTATCCTCACAACCCACCAGGTACTTCCAGTTGCCGGGTAACCCATAACCTGATTTCTAGTACACCCATACCAGCTCATAACACCCCCTTAAAATAAAACTAGAGTGTTCAGTAGAAGGGAAACTGTCGGGACAACCAAGGCGGGTCACTCTCTCCCCCAACCGCTATCCAATTCGATCACTGGATCTCAGATTAAAAAAAACATTATATTTGAGTTTTACCGGCTTGAAGTGGACAGTGGTATACCTCCCGTCATATTATTCCAACGAGGTCAACATCAGATCAAGCCAGCTGCACCAAAGAGGTCCAAGACATCAAGAGTGGTCCTTAATTATCAATATTATTATTATTTTAGCAAAAGACATTAGAAACATTTAATCGACATTTTTATTACTACATTATTTTATTCTGAAATCGAATTTTATTTGTTTATTTTTATATTGATACAATAGAATTGATTTTGTTAGAACACGCTTATGTTGTTTGATCCTTCATCCTAACCATCAACTCCATGAAAATTATCTGTATTTGCACCAACTCCTAAGAGATTATAAGCTGTATTAACGTTCTTAGGTACAACCAGGAGTGGAGTAGCAAGGGATTCCTGCACAAATAAGCCTAACTCGTTTCCTATTCTTTTTCACAAAAAAAGTACTTAATTTACTATTTTTAGTAACTTTTGTTATGTACATTTATGTCAATGTATAAATCAAGTAATTTGCATAGAAATATTTTTATAGCCATCCAAATGTATGAATGTATTAAAATTGCAACTCCCTTCATAAATTATCATAACAAACGTTAACTTTTCAAGTTTATATTAAGTTTTAGCAGATTTCCCTTAAGGGAAATCAGCTATTGAGGTTGTACTCATGACGGAATTTTCGAAATTTTTCTTCAAATGTCCATCGATCCTACCTAGTAGATGACGAAAATGAGGTCCGTTCAAAACTGTATATATATATCTATATATATATATATATATATATATATCTATCTATCTATCTATCTATCTATCTATCTATATATTTGTCTGTTACCGCTCTAGCGGTCGCAATTTTTGTTTGATCGTTACCAAACTCGATATTTAGTCGTTTTATGTCAAAAGAAAGATCAAGTTCGTTAACGGCTGAAATCGGACCACGGGGAGGGGGGGTTTAGAGGGGAGGATTTCCGAAAATTCGAAATATCTCCGTTACTATTCGTCATATCGAAAAAGTGTACAGAATCAATCGTATTGCAAATTAAATTTACTATAAATATTGTTCTATACATTTATTCTGTATCTTGAATATTAACCGAGATATTTGCATTTGTATTCTGCGTGTGGTACCAGTAGCCTATGTTCGGACTTTCCGCCGAGAGCTCTGGCGGCCTTTTCCATAACTATCCGTCCCTCGTGAATAGAGGTTAGGTTAACTGTGTTTCGGGGCTAGAAACTACTGGGTTATTACGCCCTAAATAATGTTTTAGGTTTAGAGGTTTCTTTCTATTACAGTTGTTATTAGGCAGATTTCTCTATTGTAAAACTTCACGTGGGAAATCTGCTTAGTTTACGCAGCCCCTGCGTGACGGACTTTTTAAGGTTTGTAACTGGTTGGACAAAAAAAGGAAAGATATTAATTAATCGGAAATACCAGTTTTCTCTTAAATGAACTAAAATCAAACACACAAAAATTATTTGAGCATACATTTTAGCAGATTTCCCTTAAGGGAAATCAGCTATTGAGGTTGTACTCATGACGGAATTTTCGAAATTTTTCTTCAAATGTCCATCGATCCTACCTAGTAGATGACGAAAATGAGGTCCGTTCAAAACTGTATATATATATCTATATATATATATCTATCTATCTATCTATCTATCTATCTATCTATCTATCTATCTATATATTTGTCTGTTACCGCTCTAGCGGTCGCAATTTTTGTTCGATCGTTACCAAACTCGATATTTAGTCGTTTTATGTCAAAAGAAAGATCAAGTTCGTTAACGGCTGAAATCGGACTACGGGGAGGGGGGGTTTAGAGAGGAGGATTTCCGAAAATTCGAAATATCTCCGTTACTATTCGTCGGATCGAAAAATTGTACAGAATCAATCTTATTGCAAATTAAATTTACTATAAATATTGTTCTATACATTTATTCTTTATCTTGAATATTAACCGAGATATTTGCATTTGTATTCTGCGTGTGGTACCAGTAGGCTATGTTCGGACTTTCCGCCGAGAGCTCTGGCGGCCTTTTCCATAACTATCCGTCCCTCGTGAATAGGTTTACAGGTTAGGTTAACTGTGTTTCGGGGCTAGAAACTACTGGGTTATTACGCCCTAAATAATGTTTTAGGTTTAGAGGTTTCTTTCTATTACAGTTATTAGGCAGATTTCTCTATTGTAAAACTTCACGTGGGAAATCTGCTTAGTTTACGCAGCCCCTGCGTGTTTAATATTATGAAGATAATGAAATAGAATTGAGAATATACAGAAACAGAACAGAGTTATTATTACTGGCACCATACTGTTGCCTAACCTGAAAGAAGGGTGAGTTCCCTCTTGTGTAACTTCAAGCCCTTACCAATACATTTTAATCTCCCTTCGTACTTCTATCTTATATATAAAAATGAATGTTTGTATGTATGTCCTTTATAGACTCGTAAATGGCTGAACCGAATTTTATGAAACTTGGTATGTATATTACTACTAACTCAGGCTAGGTTTCTGACTGTATTAATATTCTCTGAGATCAACAGGAGTGGGGCTTATAAGGGAGGCCTGAAATTAAAAGTAGTGATATTTCGTTTCCTATTGGGTTTTCAGCAAATATGCTTATAACAAAAGGTTTTTGTTTTGTTATTTACAGTAACTTTTGTAATACACACTTTTGTCGTATACCGAAGTAAACATGAGTTATACGCTAAAAACAATAGTGGGAGTCAACAATTTTATATGACACAAAATACTCAACCGAACTAAACGAAACTCAGTATGTGATTTGGTATTAACACCTCCCTGATTATAAGCTATATTAATATTTTCGAGGTATGATCAGGAGTGGGGGTTATAAGGGATGCCTGAAATTAAAAATAGCGATATTTCGTTTTCTATTGGTTTTTCGGCAATTATACACATAAAAAAAGTTGTTTTTTTGTTATTTAATGTAGCTTTTGATATATGCACTTTTTCGGTATAACGAAGTATAAATGAGGTATACACGTAAAACTATAGAAGGGGGCATTAATGTTATAGTACACGAAAGACTAAATCGAAATCAACGAAACTCCGTATTTTTGACTATAAGCTATATTAACGTTTTTAGGAACGAAAAGGAGTAGGGGTTTTTGGGGAGGCATGAAATAAAAAATCGAAATATTTGGTTTCCTATGTTTTTTTTCGGGGAACGCGCACATGACAAAAGACGTTTAATTTGATATTTAGAGTGACTTAGTGACTTTTGTAATATACATCTTTATAGTTTATTATAAAACAAGCAATTTGTATAGACGTTTTGTTTGTCATCAATGCGTATCCATGTATGAATTTATTCAACTTAGTACCTCGATGGATTAACACACTTTCATTAAACCTAACAGCCATTATCAGGTTGAATGAAGACCAGATTATATTGTCATGCCCCCCCCCCTCCTCTTTCCTAAACATTAATAAATCAAAAATGTCAGTTTCTCCTTAAATGTATTTAATACTTTATTTAATTAATATAGGAAAATTAATTCAACAAACGCTTTTGTATTATGAAGAAAATATAATAAGAATTATTAACATAAGTTAATGTAAACAAAACTGATATCTTAAAAGGAGGGATGTTTGTTGGCAACAGTGAGTTTAGAGGGGAGAGGTGGAAGACTTCCTTTCTGTCTCCTCGCTGCTAGCCTTATATTTCAGTGAGTTGTTTAAGCTATTTAATTAATTAATTATTTTAATATATCCATTAATTATTGTAATAAATTGTTTTAATAGTATTAATAATATGGTTAATACGATAATCTATTATTATGTTTTATATATAGGTATATAAAAATACATGCACTGGAAACGGGTAATATAAAAATATTGTGTATTTTGTTGAATTAAGTTCATAAAAAATACTTTTATTAATAACATACCGGGTCGGGTGTAAATCCTAAGCATTGAGACGGGAAAATGTAAAAATATTGTACAAAGTAATGCCCAAATACCATCATCATTCAGCCTCAAATGATTTCCTGGGCGAAGCCGGGTACCTTAGCTAGTTACTATATAATTTGTTTATTTATTATCGCTCGCAGTGTGATCTCCTGCATATAAATCTTCAGCTATTGAGGTCGTACTCATGACGCGGTTTTCAAAAATGTCTATCGATCCTACCTAGGAGATGACGAAAATGAGGTCCGTTCAAAATTATATATATACTAGCTCAGATACCCGGCTTCGCTCGGGAATTCATTTGAGGCTGAATGGTGATGGTATATTTTTGGCAAGGCTTTATTTTGCACAATATTTTGACATTTACCCGTCCCAGTGTTTAGGGGTAACACCCGTCTTTTCTGGGGATTTGTTAATAATAAAATTAATTTGTTATGTAAGATTTCACTGTCCTGCATATTGTCATATTTCCCGTTTCCTGTGCATTATGCATAGATTTGAATTATTAAGGAGAAAATATTGACATACATTTGAATTAATTGTTAGCAAATTTCTATAAATAACAAAATAAACAACTTTTGTTATGTGCATATTTGCCGAAGCCCCAATAGGAAATCACTATTATTAATTTCAGGCCTCCCTTATAACCCCCACTCCTGCCCGTCCCTAGAAATGTTAGTATGGCTTAATATAGTATAAGGAAGGCGTTCGTGTTAATACACATACTGAGTGTTTTATTTTGTTCGGTTGAGTCTTTTGTGCCAAATAAAATTGTTGACTCCCGCTATAATTTTTAGCGTATAACGCCTTTATACTTCCGTATACGGCAAAAGTGTATATAACAAAAGTTACTGTAAATAACAAAATAAACAACTTTTGTTATTGGCATAATTGCTGAATAAGCAATAGGAAACGAAATATCGCTATTTTTAATTTCAGGCCTCTTTTATAACCCCCACTCCTGCCCGTCCCTAGAAATGTTAGTATGGCTTATTATAAGGAAGGCGTTAGTACTAATTCACATACCGAGTTTGGTTTAGTTCGGTTGAGTCTTTTGTGCCAAATAAAATTGTGAACTCCCGCTATAGTGTTTAGCGTATAACTCATTTATACTTCCGTATACGGCAACAGTGCATATAACAAAAGTTACTCTAAATTACAAAATAAACAACTTTTGTTATGTGCACATTTGCTGAAAAAGCAATAGGAAACGAAATATCGCTATTTTTAATTTCAGGCCTTCCTTATAACCCCCACTCCTGATTGTCTAAGAGAATAATAATATAGCCTAAAGTCTAAGTTGGGCTAGTAGTAATATACATACCAAGTTTCATAAAATTCGGTTCAGCCGTTTATGCGTGAAAAGGTAACAAACAAACAAACAAATAAACAAACAAACAAACAAACAAACAAACAGACACCAAAGAAACAAAATGCAGTTATGGTGTCTATGATATGTGAAACGAAAAGTTATCGTGAAATTTCGCGAAAAAAATCAATGTACAGACAGAGGTTACAATTTTATATATATATAGATTTGTCTGTTAACGCTCTAGCTGTCGCAATTTTTGCTTGATCATTACCAAGCTCAATATTTAAACATTGCATATAATCAATCTTATTGCAAACTACTATAAAAATTGCTAAATACATTTATTCTCTATCTTGAATATTAACCGAGATATTTGCGTTTTTATTAAGTGTGTGCGAATAACGGACGAGACGAGATCAGCTAACTTCAGTTCTAGTCGTGGGTTTCCGCCAAAAGGTGGTTCGGCCGTTTCCGTAACTGTTCGGCTCTCGTGAAATTTCTTTATTATAAAACTTCAGTGGGAAATTTGCTTAGTTTACACAGCTCCTGCGTGATGGACTTTTTAGCAGATTTCCCTTGAGGGAAATCAGCTATTGAGGTCGTACTCATAACGCGATTTTCGAAATATTTCTTCAAATGTCCATCGATCCTACCCAGGAGATGACGAAAATGAGATCCGTTCAAAATTATATATAATTTGTCTGTTAACGCTCTAGCAGTCGCAATTTTTGTTTGATCGTTACCAAACTCGGCGGGTATTTAAACGTTTTATACAAAAAGACAGATCAAGTTCGGGGCTCAGGTTGGCCGTGCGAGTTGGGGCGTTGGTCCTAATCTCGCATGGTAGACCAGAAAAACGGTCTTGAGTTCGATTCTCGCCCTGGGCAGTAGAAATTTATTCAGTGACGGACTCACTAAATAAACTCCTTGAGCCCACCCTGGCTAGAAAAGGGTGGTAACCTGTAGATAACCCGTCCCGACTAGCCTAATAGCATAAAGTGGACGTAAATAATAATAAACAGATCAAGTTCGTTAATGGCTGAAATCGGACGAGTCGGAAGGGGGGTATAGAGGGGGGATTTTCGAAAACTCAAAATATTTCCGTTACTATACGTCGGATCAAGAAATTGTATAGATCCAATCTTATTGCAAATTAAAATTACTACACATATTGTTTTATACATTTATTCTCTATCTTGTATATTAATCGTGATATTTGCATTTTTATTAAATGTGGGCGGACGAGTGAGTTTCCCGCCAAAAGCTAGTTCGGCCGTTTCCGTAACTGTTCGGCTCTCGTAGGGAGATTTCTCTATTGTATAACTTTACGTGGGAAATCTGCTTAGTTTACGCAGCCCCTGCGAGACGGACTTTTTATAAGTTTTCTCAAGTTTTCCGAAAAGTTGATAAAACGTGTAAACACCGAGTATGGAAATATGAAAGTATTGTGTATAGTGAACTCTTATTTCTGGAGCAAAGCCAGGTACCTTAGCTAGGTAATTTAACAAAATTGTTAAATAACAGGTTAATTAATTAAGGACATAGTCTCCTTCAATGTAACTACAATCATTGTTTGCTGTGGAAGGATAAATGTGTCTAATCTAATAACTCTCAAGGATAAGACAACAATAATTGCCTAAAAAACTGATTACATATGTTTACTTACATGCATTTGAACCAAAAATAATCCTTATAAAATCTCACTGATGAATTTCTCAAAACAGCAGTGGATCTTGAAAGAATCACTAGTCATACAACTAGAAAGCTATCTTTGTTATTTGAGAGGCAGTGTAATCGCTAGAGGATTACAAATCAGAATAAAAACATTCCAGAATGGCATCCCTCAAAGGATATCTTGTAACCCTCATTATATTTCAATCTTATTAATGGCACAACTAGTCTCTTTCTTTGCAATAAAACAATATCTAAGCAGATGATATTGATTTCAGAAGTCAAAAGCTACGTTACATTATTTCTAAATCTTGGTTTTCAAGCCATGTTTCAACTAGGCAGCAAAATGAAAATATACTTTACCCATGCTTTATTAGACTTTTTCCAAATAAAATTAAACCACTTTCAAGACAGATTGAATGATATCCAAGTTAAATTAAGTCAAATATTACTATTTTTAATTCCAATTCTTCCAAGTTTGTCCAGACCCAATTAATTTTCTTCAAATTACAAGTCGTGTGAAGATGACCATATTATGGAAAAGTTAAATGAAATATAGGGTTTGAAGTTATGATCAGAAAAATCAGTTAAATAGGTAAAATTAATAACATTATTCCCTCTCAAAAAACATTTAATGTGAAAAAAAATCAAAATGTTCAAAGTTGAAATTGCTTTAGAAAAAGTTGAATTTGATTTGAAAAAAAAAAAAATCAATTTGCCAAATAGTTTTAGACCTGGGAAAAGTTCAATTTGTTTTGGAAAATGTTCTATTTGTCGCAGGGAAGGTTCAATATGACGTGGAGAAGGTACATAATTACCACATTCAATCAGTCAGTAGTTTTGAAGGGAAAGTAGTCCATCTCAAGAAAGAAGAAATAAATATCCTTTTATTGTTAGTCAATACCTTTTGTTATCGTATTACTTTTATTATTTTCTTTTCTATTGATGGACATTACAATATGAATAAAAATATAAAAGTTATTGTTAAAGGAATGTTTTTCTCCAGACATGATTGGTTATTGCTTTATCTAAAAGTTTAGTGCTTAACAAACAAGACTTCATAAAAACCATTTCCTCAAAAATTAAGACAAAGTTGAAATATTTTGCATTTTTTTTAGTGGTGGGAGAGGTAATAAGTAGAAAAAACAAAATGAGCCACTTAATATAATATATTTATATAATATAGATATATGATTTATTCCAATAAAAGTATTTCTTTTCTGTAGAAATAGTCTAGCTAAGTTTATATATTTCAAGAAATTCATATAACAAACATTTAAACTAAATGAAAACTTAACAGTCTATTACATAAGTATTTCTCAACCCAAGCATGCAAAGAACATGAAAAAACATACACATAAATATTACTACAGATTTGATAGAAATGGAGTTTACAACTGATGGCAAAATGCTCTTGTCAAAGCTGCGTGTAATGGGCATGGCTGTTCTTGCTTATTTTGCCACTGAGTTTACTATTTCTGTCTTAGGTTAAGAAAAACTTGCTAACACTATGAAGACATGACAAAAACTAAAGAACACAGCCATTTTATCCTTTTATACTAATTTTAAAAAAATCTCAAAATTTTTATTCTTTTTACTGAAAAAAAATATTGCATTCTGAAGTAGTAAACACAGGTTGCTTCTGTAGTTTTTGTAGTACTCCATTACTTGTAAAATACAAAATAAAATAAGTACACATTTAAAAAAAAAACAGTCTGATAATACATCTAGTTAATATGTAACTAACACTATAGAATATATACTTCTTAAAATAGATTAATTGGTAACAAAAAAGATTACTTTCCTCTAAAATATGTCAAGGCCTCTAAAAGGGCTTTGTCATATTTTACATTCGAAGCAAATTCATTGCATCAATTTATTTCTGTTACTACAAGTGATAAGTATTTTTTCGGCAATATCTCTTGCATAATTCTTTAGGGCATTATTATTTACACAAGGACTGGGTTTTATTATTAAGAAACGGCTGAGCCAGAAACGTTAGAAAATAAATGATACAAGTATGATTTTTAACAATGGAAATTTAATACTCTAATAGTAATAATTTAATACTAGAACTTACGATTATTTTCATTAAAGCTTTCTCTTTAAGCGACCATCTGCAGAAGCAGTCGTCGCCAAGTTTTTTATTACATGATACATATATACATTTTAAAATCAATATGAAACTTATGTTTACTAAAAAACAAGACAATAAAAATATTTCAGCTGGAGAATATTAATGTAATAAAAAATATATTGATGAGTTTGTCACTAAATAAATTCATATTTACCATGTGAGAAGCCAACTCACAACTCTAGGTTTTTATATGTTTTATCTAGTTTATTGTGTAAACTAGATAAAACTTAATAGAAAAAAACGTAGTCTTGAGTTTGATTCCCGCCTGGGCAATAGAAATTTATTTAGTGACAAACTCATTAAATAAAATCCTTAGTCCCACCCTGGCTAGCAAAAGGGTGGTAACCTGTATGTAACACATCCGAATTAGCCGTAGTAGCAAAAATTGGACGTTAATAAATACTAATATATAAAAAAGAAGTATACATAATTCAATAAAGGAACTAATAAAAAATACATTTTAATAGGAGAAAATACAACAACTTAACTACAACTAATTCCATTATTGTTGATATGTTTATTTTACAATACACGTATTTTATTTTTTTTTTATGAATAATATTTTGCCTTCAAAAATAACGTAGTACCAAACTATCCGCAAGTTACAAAAGTCTCTTTCTCTGTAGATATTGGTCATCAGTGATAGTAATAAATTAATGAAACCACTGGTGTTGAAATCAGTTTTGATAAATTCGTTTCCTTTATACACACTTCAAGGCTAGCCACAGGCTTCACAAAGCAGTTAGATGTTCGTCTCTAAAATTGACAAGTATGTAAATGTATATATGGATTTGTACATGTCTATTTATTTCATTCATTTGAATATACAGGGTGCTACAGCATAACTTCCTTTTTTTCTCAGAAAGAAAGAAGTTATGATGCCACACAAAGGAAGCTATGCTGCTATACCCTGTAATTATTAACAGCAAGACATCTCCATGGTAACTTGTGTTACATTCTTTTCATTTTCCAGCATAGATGGAGGTAATATAAAGACCGAAACTGTCACAGAATGTTCATCAAATCATTTATAACTAACATAGATGACCTATATCCATTGTCTTTTAAGAATAATTAATTGTCATCATTATTGTTCAAGTAATTTATACACATAATAGTTTATAATGCATCATAAAAACCTTATCCGAAACAATTATATATTTATCTATGTTTAAAAATATTATATTTTTTTTAAAAAATGTATAAAATACTAAATAATAAATTAAAAATCTAAATGTAACTTTACCACCTGTACAGAACAATCTGCTTGTTTACTATGCTAAAGAATCATAGTCTTTTAGAATTTAATTCTGTATTTCAGTCATAATCAAAGCAAACCACACTTGCAGATGTTATGTACAATTTTGATCTTAAAATTACAATTTTGTAATACACTTTCAAAAAAAAAAAAAAAAAGTCAGGAGGTAACATATGACAATTGGTTTGAATTCAACAAATTCAAGAAAAACTGATGTATGATGTAAAGTTCTTATGAGAAGTTTACACGAATACAAATCATTATATTAAATGTATAAAGACCATTTAAAATGAAAATATATTAGCCATAATAACTTCGGTGTTACAAAAGAGACATAAGCTATATGTCTTGGAGGGAACTCTCCTCTTTAGTATTTGAAAGTGTAGACAACTGTCTAAGTCATTAAAAATTAATAAATAAACTAAATCAGTCAGGAGTATGTTTTTAAGCCTGTAATAGGTAGATCTGGTAATGATATCAGCTCTACGATCAAATGGCAAGAGAGTACTATTCTATGTCTGTCTCTGATTTATTTATGTTCTGTAAATATTTTTATATTTGAGTGAAAAAATGTTAGAATGAGGGATGCCTTCATCTGTCTCCACACAATCCAGCCAAGTGCTCTAACCAACTCTTACTTATGACTAAAAATATTTCAAAATAGTATTCGCTAACGAGGGCACGTTCTGTACATAATAAGATAAAAAGAAAGCAGTTATACTTTGTAGCTGTAGCCCACTTTAAAAAGCCATGATAAATTTGGGACAATTCGTCCCGTCTTCAAACTATTTTGAAGCTTGATTTAATCATACATGGAGTCGGTGACTCAATTGGTTACTTTGGCAACCTCTGTGCGAGACCCAACTGATCAAACATTATTCTTCAATGTAAAAAGAGTCCATCATTCAAGGGCTACATTAATTAAGCATATTTCCAACGTGGTGGTATGACGCACGATTGATCTCATCTCCTCATATATTTTCTATATGTAAGTAAAAGAAAATCAATGGGTAGAAGTAGAGGTTTACTGACAGCTGAAAACAATAAAGTGGGAATAACTTGCTTAATATTTGTTTCAAAAAATGGTATATAAGGACAATTGTAGAGCATCAATAGTTTAACAAGATTGATTCTACAACATATTTTGGTACGACTTATAATAAATTAGATATTTTAGAATTCCCCCCCCCACTAAACCTCCCTCCCATGTTCCTGGTCCGAATTCAGTCATTAACAACAATGAACTTTAGCATTGGATTAAATGGTTAAGTATCGATTATGGTATAGATCAAATAAACATTTCCGAGTAAAGAAGAAAAATCTTAATTGATGACGCAAACACACAACGTATTAGCATTTGTCTCACAAAGCAAAAGTTCAATGAGAACAATATTTGGTATTTAATCTTCAAATAAAGTGCTTCAAGACATAACAGCTTATTGTTAATACGACATGAGTAGGAGTGGGGTTTACTGATGGGTGAAAAGTAAAATATGCATTTATCTCGGTAAATAATCAAGATAGTGAAAATATATATGTATAAGAACATTTATATATAGATTGATGTATTACAATTTTTCTATCCAACCATAATAACATAGATATTCTAAAATTCCCTCTCCCACTCATCCGATTTTAGCCATTGATGAACTCGATCTTTATTTGTACATTTAAAGTTTATTTGAGTTTGGTAACGATTAAACAAAAATGTTGACTGCTGGAGTGTTAATATATATACATATTTATTGAAAATCGTGTCATGATTACATCCTCAATAGCTGATTTCAAGGGAAATCTGCTAATATTTCTAAATAGTATTTAGTAGTAATGGCGTATTACATTTATACAATCAAAATAAAAGCATTTACACCTGTTATATATAACCTTCTTTAATATGTTATGGTAAAGTAGAGAAAATTTGCCTAGTTTTCAAGCTATTTTGATGCTTATAGGAAGTTTGGAGGAGTAGCCTGGTAGGGAGAAACGTTTGAATTAATGATAGCTGGTTAATGTTGGTGATGATGCGACTGGTTAGCTACGCACATTAAACATTCTTTATTTCAAGTATTTCAAACAATTTAAAACCTTGTATTCTATAAAATTCATCAACTTATTTATTAAATCAAGTTCTGGTTCTCCATTGAGTACCATTCCACTTTTAAGACAACCTACAATCAATTATATTAAAGTTAAAGCCTTTGAGCAAGCGACTGGTTAGCTACGCACATGACTGGATAACTACGAGATGCATCCCAACTATACATTTTTACCCTAATACAAAAATCTTGGTAAAAGAATATGTATAACTGACTGTGTATTCGGACTGTAATAATATCAAAATAAATGTTATTTACTCCTATTTACAGGTACCGATTAGGCTCTTCCAGACCCAAGGGAAGAAAGCGGCTTTGAGAGCAATCATTCCTTTATCACGTTTTAATAGAAAAGTAAATTTGTTTAAACAATAATTTTTTATACAAAATACATACAGCTGAAATGTAATTAAATATTTTAATTTAGATGACAGTCACCAATTTCTTCTCCAGCAGTGTCAACAATTTTGAATTTATGAAACTTCTCCAACTCTCAGGTTTAGAAGTGCTACATGCTATTTATTAAATAATCTGGGAACCTGGGTATGATTTACAGATTCCCAGACTTAACAACAGCTAATGATTTTTAAGCCTGGAGTTGAAAATGAAAGAATATCCAAAAGTTCACAAGACAGCATTCATTAAGAATTACTTTGCTGGAGAATAAAACTAGCAGCATTGTTCAAAATATCAATTCTCAGCTTAAAACTAAACATTCTAAGTATATTAAACATTAACTTATTTATAAAATATAAAAATTTTACATGATTTATACATTTAAATCTACACATCACAAATAGACTAGATATTAAGGAAGAAAAGAAAAGAAAAAATGTCAAGTAAGCGTATAAAGATTGAGTAATGCAAAATTAATTTTGCCTTATCATGAAGTTAGTACATTTTACAGATAAATATAAAAAATAGAAAAGTTTGTAACAGAGTAGTTAGTTTATAGCTCCCACTTGACAATATTTACACTTCTTGTGAAAATGAAATTTAAATTTTACAATAATTTTATTAAATTATACTGCAACTTAAATATAGTATTGTTGGTGTAATATTTTCACTGCCATCAGAATTTTGAACTCATGAGAGAGAGATTGTCTGATGTGTTTGTTACATTCTGTTAAAGGTGAGAGAAATTCGACCACAAATAGGGACTTGACAAACATGGATTGTCGCCGCTCCTCAAATATATGTATTACCAAGATGGCAGTAGATATGTTCATAGATTTTGTGGTGTAACATATACAAAAGTAAAGCTGTTATAAGGCAAACCAGATCGGATTTTAGGAACAATGGAAATGATAGACAGTGAACTAATATTGCATTGTCACATTTATATTATGAACAACACTTTTAAAACACGCACCACGAAAAGAAACCAGGCCAGCGCCGTGAAGAGTGTTTGCAGCAATGGCTTTCAGGACAATTGCAAATTAATTTTTCTTTGTGACAGTGAATGTGTGTTTGCCTGACCATCCTCATTTGAAAATTAAAACCTTAAACATTCTTTATTTCAAGTATTTCAAACAATTTAAAACCTTGTATTCTATAAAATTCATCAACTTATTTATTAAATCAAGTTCTGGTTCTCCATTGAGTACCATTCCATTTTTAAGACAACCTACAATCAATTATATTAAAGTTAAAGCCTTTGAGCAAGCGTTTTTCCATCAGGTTCTCGAAATATCTTAAGAAAAGTTTACTTATTTTACTCAGAATTTAAATCAAGGAATTTATTCCTATTTAAGTAATTAAGTTGAGGAGGGGGGGGGGATAAAACATTTGTCCATACAGAAGAAAAGCATCACAATTTGTTTATAGTTCTTAAAGTAAGTTAGAATAAATTCACATTAATTCTAATACTAAAATAATAATAATGAGTTCAGTCTCAATATGATAATTTATTATGTTTCCATGAGATGAATCTCAGGAGCTACATTAGATCAAATGAGAACCAAACCTTTAAAAGAAATGGCCAAATTGGATTTAGGACTTATAAACTTGAAGTTGAAAGTCAATAATGATTTTGAGCTCAACTCAGAATTTTATTCTGAGTAGCCGAACAAGGGCCTCTATTGTCACTATTATAGCCCACGGATTTGAAGATCGATAAAGAAATGTCTGTGGTATGGCTTAAGACGGGAGGACTACTCCCTGAAACTAAGAGTTTGTAATAGTTATCCAGGACCAACTTGATCTTATAGACTCCACATATGAGAATACAAGGGAGACAGAGGTGTCTCTGATAATAAGAGTAGGATATGCAATAAAATATGCGAGCCAATTCAGCATATTACTGTAGGTTGCAATGCATTGTCATCCACAACAGTGTGGCTTAATTATACCACCAGGCAGTAGTTACTGAACTGGCCATACTGGATAATGAGCTCCCATATAATCGTTACATCTCTCAAAAATCGCTTGAAAAAGGTAATTAGAAATATATTGGGTTGAACCGATGATGACAGATTCTACTGTTATCCTGAAATTCTTGTTATAGATATGGGGGGGGATCACCTGAGCTCATTGATATTGCTATCTCAAATAATAAGATTAACATTAAGTATTGTAAAGAGAAAATAACAAGTAGCAGGATATACATAGGTATCAAAATAAAAACCCTTCACTAACTAGATTCTGTCACTGCAATCATAATATCAACAATGCCTTAATTCCAAAAAGAATAGTTAACACCAAAAAATACTTTAATTTTGCTGTAGCAATTAATAAGAACATCCTTGAAAGTAGTTTTAATATTCAATGCCAGAATTATACTTTCATATTTAATTTTTAAATTCCCACTAAAATAAATATAACAATAAATAAATACTTATAGTGGTTGTTAACCAGGCCTGCTATAATTTTATCCTGTAACCTCAGGAAAAAAAAAATCTAGATCTATAATTAAAAAACAAAACAATCATTCCAATTTCAAATAGTTGTAAATAAGAATAAAATCCTGTAATCCCAAATATGAGCAGTCTGAGGACAGGGAATATTAACACTAATTAAGAATAATAATTACTTACTTTTAACATTTATTCAACGCCCCTATCAATCCTTAAACAAGTATGACTTTAGATAATATGAGATGATTTTTTTCAAAACTTTAACTTACAACAGTAATTTAATAACTTCATTTATTCAATAATAATAAAAAAACACAATCGCATAATGATTCCACTTTATTCTATTCAAATCTAAACATACCATAGTATTTAGATGTAGATAAAGCAAAAGAATTAAATAAACCTGGGAAACTGATTTTTTCCCCAACTCAATAATATTGGCTGCTATAGAACTATAACTGAACTATACCTTGCCTCCCTAATTACCCCTCCCCCTCCATTCTAATTTCAGTAGTTACAAAATGCCTGTTCCAACTTTTAAAAAAAATGGTTTCCTGGAACAAGGATAATATTTTTATGATCTTAATGGGCGGAATATTTTTAATATAAAAATATTAAATATTTTAATCTTATTTTGGTTTTGAAAACCTTAATTCGATTTGAAATAACATGCTTTTAATTCGTAAATTTTTGGTTTTAGACTTGACTTCAAAGAGCTATATCAAGAAATGCTATTGATTAGAGAGTATTTACAATTTAAACAGAGTAATAAGTGGAACATATTTGAAATATGCTTAAGTAACTTCTCAGCCATTAACACAGGCTAATTAGAGTGTATTTACAATTTAAATATTGTGGGATATGATTCATATGATTAATGCCAAGAGCAACTTCTCGAGTACTTTTGCAATTTAAACAAAGTAGAATAGGATTCATATTTTTAATATGCAACAAGTAACTTCTAATCCAATAAAACAGGCCAATTAAAGTGTATTTACAATTTAAATAGTGTGAAATATGGTTTGTATGTTTATTATGCCATGAGCATCTTAGCCATTCAAACAGTCCAAGTAGAGTGCATTTGCAATTTAAACAGAGTAGAATAGGATTCATATTTTTAATATGCAACAAGTAACTTCTAATCCAATAAAACAGGCCAATTAAAGTGTATTTACAATTTAAATAGTATGAAATATGGTTCATATGTTTATTATGCCATGAGCATCTTGGCCATTCAAACAGTCCAAGTAGAGTGGATTTGCAATTTAAACAGAGTAGAATAGGATTCATATTTTTAATATGCAACAAGTAACTTCTGATCCAATAAAACAGCCCAGTAAAGTGTATTTACAATTTAAATAGTATGAAATATGGTTCATATGTTTATTATCATGAGGAACCTCTGGATCGTTGAAACAGGCCAATTAGAATGTATTTGCAATTGAGAGTAGAATAGGGTTGATAGGTTTATTATGCAATGAGTAACCTCTGACCCATTGAAACAGACCAATTAGAATGTGTTTATTTAAACAGTGTAAATTACTGTTTATTATGTCATGAGCAACTTCTGGGCTGTTTAAACAACCTCATTAGAGTGCATTTACAATTTAAACAGAGTACAAAACTGTTCATATATATATTGTTCAGTGAGCAACTTCTGAGCAATTAAAACAACCCAATTAAGATTGTTTTATAATTTTAAGAGAGTAGAATAGGCTTCATATATTTATTACTTAAGGAGTATCATCTGAGCCATTAATACAGTTTATATATATATATATATATATATATATATATATATATATATATAATATATACACTCACATACATACATATACAAGTATGCATACATAATGTTCCTACTTGCCTATTTTTCTTGGCCTTTTAGGTTTCCTACTTCTTTCATTGTTAGCTCGTTTTCTATTGGTAGCAGAAGAGGTGGATTCAATTGGTTCTATTGGCTCATACATGGGCTGTGAAGTCATTTGATAGTTTGCAAAGGATTGGCTGAAAGAAGAATTCCTCCTGATAGTTCCAAAATCAGGAAGAACTGTGTTTCCTCCACAACTTCCAGGTAAGGGCTGTGTACAAGCATAATTATTTCCAACAGGAAGGTCCCTGCTACTCCTTGGTTGAGGGTAAACAGAGTTCTGAGCAATAAATCTGGATTCAGAATGGAGATTGCTGTCTCTAGTACGTTCGGCAACAGGAAGAATGTTATTGCTTTCATTACCCCTATTGGAAATGAATGAATTATATTCTGAACCAATTGTGCTGGTGTTTGGCGGATGAATATTAGATGAATTTCCCATTGGACTTATTTGAGATGAGGCAGAAGAAACTGGTTGAACCATCCAGCGTGTTTGATTATTAGGAACAATGGAGTGGTTAATATCTGTGTTGGATGGAGGGTTTTGGCTCTGCTGATTGTAATCATCATTCCTATATAAGATATGGGGCTGGTGAATCATTGTATTAGAAGTACTAGTCTTCCCGATGTCATGATGGTAGCTGGAGGGTAATGGTTGATTTACCCGGTGACTTTCACGCTTGTTATTAGCATAATTTTCATTCAATGGTAATTGTGAATGGCTTAAACTAGCCATTGATGGATATTGTGGATAATAGTGCTGTGACTGCCAATTTTCCAGAGAAGTTCTTTGTAAATTCCTAGAAGTTGCAGCTTTTGGTGGGGAATTTTGAGATGTAGCCTTATAGATTTGATTAATCCTCTCAGCTTCCTGTACTTGTGCAATACTTAGCATAAGTTGTCCAGGGTAAGAAACTTCTTGCCTTTCATTACTGGTACTCATTTGCCTCTGGCTTACAGGGCTGAAATTATTATTCTCAGCTCCATTACGTTCCGAATTAGCTCTAGGCATTACTTGAATATTCTCACCTTGAATCTGTCTGCTTCTTGCAGATAAATAGCTTTCAGTGAGCTGTTTACCAATTTGCCTGATAAATTGCAATTCGTGAAGCATTCGGTTATTGGACAGGAGAATAATGTTATTTACATTGCATTGAACACATTGACAACAGGTATCTTGGTTCAATTTGAACAATATTGTTTGTAGAATTGGTAGAGAATTAATGATATAATAGGGGTTTTGTGATTGCTTCTGAACCAAAAATAAAAAATTATGCTTGTCAAGAGTAGTAAAGTGAAGTGCATCAGTACCCCGTTGATGGGTGTACAAATGTGAAAAAAGATTTTTTATTTTATTGAAATGTATAGAATATTCATTGTGGTATTTCTTTATAATATTAGAATAATATTTAAGAGCATCATGTATACAAACAGACCTGCCATTTTCACTTACAGTCAATGTACCACTTACTATATCATGATTTATAATACGCGAAAGAATGACATTGGCTGGAATTGGTAATTCATAGTTTCTTAAACTTGGCAAATCCTCAGCAAAAAACTGTGGTTGGAAGAGTGGAAGTTTAAAAATTTCATCGCTTTGTTTAAGTAACAAATAAAATTGATTAATATCAGAAGGAACTCTTGCAATGGATCTAATATTTTCAAATTGGCTATTATTATGTAAAGAATTTAAATTGACTTGAGGATGACTTGCTATACTTTGGTCTGAGAAAGAAGATCTGACTTCAGGAGGAACAAGATTTTTAGGAGGACTATTTGGAAGAATGTTGGCCCTAAAAAATGAGTTATTTGTTGCCAAATTGCTTTGGTTACCTAAAATTGAATTTTGTAAGCTAGCTTTATGGTGTTCCATGATGTTTTGGTTTGTTTGCACTTGGCTAGGATTAGAGTTTGGATTACGAATGTCACTCCCTTGAGGGATTTGGCTAGGCAATTGGTTGAAACACGAAACAAAGGTATTATTTTTAGAAATTTGGTTTGAATTTGCAATAATGAAGTGTTTTGAGATTTGATGGGTTGGATTTTGGTTTTCAACAGATGAAATGTTTTGGTTTGAGTCAGTATAAATATTGCCTTCATGTGTAGTTTGCATTGGTGTTCGGGGTGAATTTGAAATAGAAACCACGTTATTTATAGTCATTTCATTGTGCTGATTAGATATTTCACTAGCATTTGAAATAGGGGTGTTATTATATTCCATGATTTCATTAGGTTTATTGAATCTTGGAATAGAGACATTATTTCCAGTATCTTGGCCTAGGTGGTTGTGCACTTGCCTTTTCTCTGGAAAGCAAGTACTGCCATGCCCAATGTTCTGGTTAGCTTGATCAGGTAGTCCATTAGGACTGTTCGTTAAGAGATCATTATTATTAAAGGTTTCATTGGATTCGTTTTCAATTTTTATACTGACATCATGGTCATTAGTTTTATTCGGTTTCTGGATAGTTTTATTTTCCTCATTGACTTTAGTGTTTCCATAAATTCCAGAAGGGATATGCTCTTGGTTGCTAATAGTGTTTTTGGGTTCCAACTCTTTTGGAGATTTAGCGTTGTCATTCCCGCAAGATTTTTTTCTTATAATTTCTATATCTTTGGAGATTGTGTTGTTATCTCCACTGTTATTAAGAGTATTTATAGTAATGTCACCTTTTAAGATAAGAGATTTTAAATGTTCATTTTGTGAAATACTTGAGAGAAGAGAATAATTTGAGCTCAAAATATTAGAATTGTTTAAGTTTTTACCTTCATTTGAGGAAGATGTTAAAGAAGAAGCTAAGGGCCTAGAAGTGCCTATAGGCTGACCCTTATTTTTAGGTGAAAGGGATGGAAAAGGCTCTTTAACCGAACACACGGCGTCAGCAATCCAGTCCACGTTAAGCGATTCTGCCTGCTTTGGCTCATTTTCAGCTCCTGTCCTTGACAAAGGATTACACTGAAGTCCATTTGTGTCTAAATCACCAAAAACTTCATCAATGTCTCGAGTAGTGATCGGTGCTTCAATGGCCGAGAAGTTATTGATATTATGATTATCAAATATCCCTAGAAATTCTTTGTTCTCTTCATCTTCTATTGGGCTCGAAAGATTTACAATGGAGTCATGGATAGGATATTCGTAAGTTAAGTCGATTTTTTCCTCTTTGGCATTAACTGGTGAAGTTAATTTGCTGTGTATTATTTCCGAGCTAAGACTAGTATCAATTATTAATTCAGCTGTACTTAAATTATCAAGGGATATATTCATATCACTAGAATTCAAGTCTATCACTTCCTTTATTCCTGATGGTTCCTTAACATCATTAGCATTATCAGTGATAGCTTGTGCATTTGCTACAATTCGATTGGATAACAATGCAAGGGCTGGAGAGTAAGTCTTTGCATCTGAATTATTTAGTCCTCCAAATCTTGATGGAAAGCTAGGCGGGGATGAAAATTTTTTTTCTTGATTTTGCTTTTCACAAACATTTGTCTTAATAAAATTTTTCGAATTGGTTTCAGTCTCATTTATAATGATGAGATTATTCCCATTATCATCTTTATAAGTTTTCTGATAACTGATAATTAAACTGGCATCATGTCTATTACCTGAAGAACAATCATGTTTTTTAAGATTTTGTACTGTTTCTTCAGATTTATCAATGGAAAATTCATTTTTGATAAATATTTCTTCTGTAGGACAGGAATCTTTGTTTGTTGAAACATTTTTTGAAGTACATATTTTTTCTCCATTTATTCTGTTTTTACAGAGCAAGTCTTTAGATTCAGTCTCTTGAGTTTGATTGCAAGTAGGAATGGCATCAAAAGACACAGGCTCAACTTTTACAACCGTACTGGTCAGAAGCTCATTTTTATTAGAAATACTAAGTGATGACAAGCTACTTCCTGGTTTATTGTTGTTTTGATCATCAATTATAATAACCTCCTTAGGTTTTCTCTCAATTAGTTTTTTCATTTTCGAACTCAAAATTTTTGTCCAGGCACGAGATTTTGTATTTGTAATTTTCCTGTCAGGTTTAGCTTTCCTTCCTCTTAGAGATACAACTTTCTTTGAACAACTCAACTTTTTTCCGTTATTATTAGCTTTCTTCTTGATTATATCTCTTCTCCTTCTTCTTCTTCCTTGCTTTCTCATCTTAGTTACATTAATTTTTGTAGTATTCTGAAACAAAAATAAATAAATAACATAGTTAATAAATAAAAGCAGATATGTATTGCTGCTAAGATGTTCTAGAAACTCCATTTAATTGCCTTCATCCAGTGGTATTAGACTTTCATGCCTAATATTTCCAAAGTTTTGTAACTGCTTTTACAGGCGGGAATATACTTAATTGTTGTGGTTTGTAACTGTATTGTAATCCTATGTTTAGATAGAAAAATAAAGGATATCAAGCACCTGCAACCTCCATTCTTGGAGGATGCAGCTGCCTGAAGAAGCTGGTTGGAACACCTTGGAAATATGATAAATGAAAATTCGATAAAGCTGGGTATAAAGCAGGTAAATGTATTGCTTGGATTAAACCTGTGATCCACTCAACTCAACTTTGATCAGATTTCCTACAGAGGGAAATCAAGGATTGAGGGTGTTTGCATGACCCAGTATTTCAATAGAAGTACATACCAAGTAAGCTAAGCAGATGTCCCATCTGCTGGAATTGTTAACCCTTTCTAACCCCCTCCCATTCCCCGCTCTCCTCTTTCTTCCTGGTCCAATTATGACCATTAAAAAATGTTACTTTAGCTTTATATGAGTCATTTAACTATTGAGTATGGTATTGGTCATGTAAATATTGAGATCTATAGAAAATATAATATTCTATAACACAATGTAACATTCAAAGAATGATGTTGCTGTACCAAGCCTCCATTGAGTATCTTCCTGAACCGACTCACAATGTCGACTATAGAATTGGCTCAATAAATTCAAGAAGGGTTTCATCACATTCAGCCAGCTTGCAATGGTATCATAGAAGGCCTGTCATCAATCACCCCTAGCCAACCTCCTATCTGTAGGAGTATTTCTACTGTTTAATGTCCCTTGCATCTATTTTATACCCTTGTAATCTGGCGATTATGAAGGCTCAGTGCGACCAGCCACCATTGAGCTTAACGTTGCCATACAAAGTTTAGGATTAACGCATATATCATCCACGTCAAACTCTGCCAAAAGGGAGTGTTCCATCTGCATCTTGTGGCTACTCTAAAACTAGCATTGTGATTGGTTGGATGGACTGCTCTAGACTGTTGCCTTTATTAAACTCTCATTCACACATCCATACCCCCAAGTCAGTAGCCTTCATTTAACTTAACACTTAACGGGTGAAGCCCACAGAATTCTATACATATATTGAACTTTAAAATTTTGAAAGACGGTATTTTTAAGAAGATTCTGAGTTTTTAAGGATAACAGCGTGATGTTCATTGACAAAATAGCACCCCTTATTTAGGCGACCAAAATAGAGGATAAGAGAGATTTATTTAGGTGACTAAAGGCACCAATTGTTCACAAGGTACAAACACGTATCAAGTAATGTAAGCTAGGAGTGTTTACTTTTTATAAACATTTAAAAGTCTGAGATATTGGAAGACAAAACCAAAAAGGGGACCCAATTCAAAAAATAGCTATTAAATTAAATACAATTAAAAAACTCAAACCGAAAATAAAACCGTTTAACTTAAACAATTTTTTTTACTTATTTTATTTTCAAGTTTTTAGTCTTAACTTCTCTTCCTATTTAGTGCCCCATGAATACAAATCAATTAATTAATAATTTCCTGACAATTTGTTGCAATCTAACTTTAAATATTTGAGATTTAACCTTGAAATAAAATGTTTCATAATATACCAGCTTATTTTTAAGATTAGATAAGTAATAGCGGGTTCACTGAAGACTAAATAGTAAAAAATGAATTATTTCCATTAATATTGGAGATAGACAACAGTTATAGGAAATTAAATTTGCATCAAGAATGGTTGGACTCAATATTTCGATCCATCTCATAATAACTGAGATAGTTTGAATTTTTGATCGCTCTTCTCCTAGGGAGTGCAGCCCTGTCCTATTGGAACCATAAGTGAAATTGATCTTTACTTTTCCTAAAGCATCTAAATTTGACTTTGGTAACGGTCAAGCAAAAATTGTCACCAGCCATCACCCATATCGAAACAAATATGAAATCTGGCATGTTGAGCCTTAGATTTGAAATTTCTCATAGTGTACAATATTCTACTATTCAAGCCCTTTCATATGAAACCCATATTGAGGGAGTTGTGAAGAAAAATAAGTAAAGGCGTCAAGTTTCAACTATTAAATTTGACCGAAATAAATAGGTGAAGGTAAATAAAATTGTTTAAAAATGAATTCAAAAATACTAATAGCTAAGTAATAATTTTTAATACTAATATAGCTAAGTGTGAGTTATACACATAGGCTATTTCTGTTTTAGAAAGTTGAAAAGATCTTTAGGATCAACATGCCAATTGATACTATGCTACGATCTACTAATTTGTTCATTATTTACCTATTAAAATAACTTAGTAAAGAAACTAGAAAAAGACTAATTATATTGAATTACCAAAAATTAGCACTACCTGATTTGAAGTTAAGTTAGCAGAACTATCATATTTCTCTTGTGAGAGTGGACATTGTGCTAACAAGTCTTTGTTTGTCTTAGTTTTTGATCGTTTCTGCTGAAAAAGAAAAAAAAACAATGTTGTTATTCTTCAAGACTAAACAATTCTATAAGTTTGCTATAGTTACTATATATTCAGATATAAACAATGAGGAGGGGAAATGTAAAAATATTGTCCACAGTAAAAAAAAAAAGAACTATCATCATCATTCATCCTCCAATTATATATATGTAATCATCTCCTAGGTAGGGCCAATGGGCATTTGAAGAAATTTTTCAAGCATTGCCATGAGTACAACTCCCATAGTTAATTTCCTTTAAGGGAACATAAACAGTGCTATAACATATATTCCTTTATATGCTATGAAGAAATTACTACAAAACATACACAGTCAGCGTCCTCAACCCTTTTACATATAAACTTGAAAAAATAATGTTTTAGCAAAAATCCGATATTATACGTTGGATTGACAAGTTGAGTAAAACCAGTGTTGTTGAACAATTAGTTTCCTATAAACCTTGTCCTATACTCTATTTCTTTATATTGAAAGTATTAACTGAGATATTTGCATTTTTTAGTTTTCAGCCTTGAGTAAACTCCAACTCATGTCATATTAATAATAAGCACTTGTGTCGTGAACCAATTTATTCGAACCTCAAATACCAAATATTGTTTTCAACAGATATTTATTGGATGAGAGACATGCAAATATATTGTGTTATGACGTCGCCAATTAAAATTTTATTTCATGACTCGAAAAAGTTTACTCAATCTATATCATAGTCGATATTTAACAGTTTCAGTCAACACTAGTGATTATATTATGTAATGGCTGAAATTGGCCTTGGAGGGGGTATAGAAGGAGGAATAGTTAAAAATTCGAAATATCCTGGATTATTATGAGTTGGTTTGAAAAAGTTGATATAGCCAATGCTGTTAGAATTTTAATTATACTATTATTGTTAATACTTTTTTTTTTTATTAAGGGAGAAGTTATATGTGTATTTATTTTTTCAGCCTCAGTAGGCCCCCATTTATAATCGTCTTTTTTTTACTGAAATTAAAAATAAGGAATATATGGTACACATTTACCAGTAGATGCTAAATTTGCTTAGTTTATGCAGCCCCTGCATAACAGACTTTTTTTTTATCATCAACAGGCATCAAAATGAAAAGTTATCTTTGTTCTGAGCTTTAGACTATGGGGAATCTACATAAACACAGATAGCCTATGGTAAATATATATAATATAATAACTTATATAATATATAATAATAACTTACAATATTTGTCTTCCTAATTTGTGACTTATTTGAAGTATAACTTCGGGTTTTCATTGGAGATGGATGTTGTGACACTGTTTCAACACTCACCTCTACCTCATTATTTGTAAGTAGCTGGCAGATAAATATACAAAATGTTAAAATCAATGAAAAAGTAAATTACCACATTACTTAAGAATTAAATTCCAATGGTACCTGATTGAGTTGAAGCTTAGAAGAATTTCCCTTCGTAATCTGAGCTTGTGATGGCATTGCTGATTCAAAGCCATTTTGAAATTTTTTGCCCTGAAGAAAAATATTGAAATGATTTTCGAAACCAAAGAAATACAAATGTCATATTCAATGAAGGTAGATGAAAGAAAGAATGGCTATGGAAATTTACATTCCTGCCTGACTGTCTGCTCATTTACTATGATAGTCACTACAGACAACCAATCTTTGTCTGTGACAATGACCCTTAAAATAGGCACAATAGAATCATAGTGGAAATATAGGATGGAGCAGAGGAAAAGCATGTTTTTCACTATAGATTGACTGGAACACGGTTTGATAAAAATAATAAAAACAAGCATTAAGTAATAGATTTTTTAATGCAGTTTTGAAATATATATGCTTTAATTAGGTCCAAAAAATAATGTCTTGGAGATAACGTCCTTCATACTGGATACAAATTTGGATCCTCTCCCAAAAGTTACACATGGCTCACTCCGACATTGACATTTCGGCTTCAATTTCCTGACGAATGGAATTCTTCAGGTCATGAATTGTGCGAGGCTTGTTCATGTAGGCTTTTGATTTTAATTATCCCCATAAAAAGAAGTCGCACATAGAAAAATTGGGTGTGCGGGGAGCACTGTGACTATGGAATCATTATTTCTAAAGTACTACTCGACAACGAACTCATGATGCTCTATACTCCAGAGTGACTGAAACTGCATTATATGCGTATTCTGCCAATATTCATTTAAGGTCAATACCCCCTCTCGTTGCCACATACTAGCGGTTCAAAAAACATGCGTTTCCTCTGCTCCGTCCTTTATAAATACACTAGCTCAGATACCCGGCTTCGCTCGGGAATTCACTTGAGGCTGAATCGTGATGGTATATTTTTGGCAAGGCTTTACTTTCACGACATTTACCCGTATTTAATAATTCAAATGGGGCTCAGGTTGTCCATGTGAGTTAAAACATTGGCCTTAGTCTCACATGGTAAACCGAGTGGCGAGGTCGATTCCCGCTTGGGCAATAGGAATTTATTTAGTGACAAACTCATTAAATAAAATCCTTAGTTCCACCCTGGCTAGAAAAGAGTGGTAACCTGTAGATAACCTGTCCCAATTAGCCATAGTAGCAAAAAGTGGACGTTAATAAATAAATCAAAATTTTCTTTTTATTAAACAAAATAATGAAAAAAATGTCTACCTGTTGGGAAATTTGTCCAGCAAAGCTATTGCTTTTTATTTTCTCCTGCGGATCTTCATCGTGCGTTTTATTTGAATAAACCTGGAAGGAAATCAAGCAGATTTAATATTTTATGGAGAACCAATTGAACAAAACATTATTGGATTCCTTAGACAGATTTTTTAGAAATACTGGTCTTAAAGAGATTATGAACTTCTACTGAATCGATTACTATTCCTCTTTATAATTAGAAAAAATTTCAAAAATGAATGTAATAATCATGAAAACGACAAGTTTATTACACATTAATTATCAATAAAATCTATATTTACCTGATTATCTAATGCATTAGAAGAATTACAGCTTCTGCTTTGGAAATGGAATGCATCCCCTGACTTAATACTTGGATATTTCTGTTAAATAAATTACCATAAAAATAGAGTATAAATAATTAATAATTGAAAACTCAAGAAAATTGGCTAAAACATCTTGTATACCTGATCAGATGAAATATCACAAGAACTACAGCTTATGGTTTGAATTTGACTCAACTCCTGTGATGCATTATTATAGAGTTCATTAATTGGAAATGCCTGCTGGTGAAATGAATGGTATTATAAAAAAAAACCTAAATGCTTTATGTTATTATTACCAAAAACAGAATTAAGTTACCTGACTAGGGAAAAGTCTATTAGATTTGCTGTTTTCGACTGGAACATATGAAAATTGTTGCGAGTCACCTTCATCTTGATTTGAGAATGCCTAGTGTTGAAATAAAGAAATTATTTATTTAGGTCTCTTACTTAGATCAAATTATATTATCATTATTATAACTAACTTGTTCCACATAAAAAAATTAGACAGAGTTAATCACATATTTAAAAAGTAAGGAGTAGATGAAAGGAGTTGACCAATGGACGAACCATTGGCGCCAAAAGTGTCTCAACTATGCCAACTAGCCCATTCTTGGCCTTCTCTTTGATGTTAGCTGCTCGACTATAATAGCGTCCCAAGAGTTAGTTTGTTCTCAGTTCTCTTCAAGTGAATAACAGTGTGTTCAGTGCAGCTTTAGTGAACAGTGCGGTAAAGTGTTTTAAGTGAAGAACAGTACAGTGCCGTGTTTAGGTAAAGAACATTGAAGTGCCGTGTTTATGTAAAGAACAGTGTAGTGCCGTGTTTATGTAAAGAACAGTGTAGTGCCGTGTTTATGTAAAGAACAGTGTAGTGCCGTGTTTATGTAAAGAACAGTGTAGTGCCGTGTTTATGTAAAGAACAGTGTAGTGCTGTGTTTATGTAAAGAACAGTGTAGTGCCGTGTTTGTGTAAAGAACAGTGTAGTGCTGTGTTTATGTAAAGAACAGTGTAGTGCTGTGTTTATGTAAAGAACAGTGCAGTGCCGTGTTTATGTAAAGAACAGTGTAGTGCTGTGTTTATGTAAAGAACAGTGCAGTGCCGTGTTCATGTAAAGAACAGTGTAGTGCCGTGTTCTTTGTGAACTTCAGTGATCCCTACTTATGTCATATTATCAATAAGCTGTTATATTATGTGGTACTTTATTCCAAGCTTAATTACCAAATATTTTTTTAAGAGACATCATATGTGAGATACATGCAAATTTGTAATGTGATAATGTCATCAATTAAGATTTTAGTTCTTAACTCGAAAATGTTTATTTGAGCTATACCATACTCGATATTTAACAGTTTCAGTAAACACTAAAGATAATATATTTTATTGGATAAAATCAGACGTGGAACAGTGGGGTTTAGAGGGGGGAATTCTGAAAATACAAAATATTTCCTTTATGAGTCAGATCATAAAATGTTATGGAACCAATCTTATTAAACTATTGATGCTCTACAATGGACAGGTGAATGACCTAAGGACAGCATCTATTTTTTCAAAAAGTAAATGCACATCTTAATAAGATATTCATTAAGTACAAGTTCTACCATCCTGAATGCTAGTATTCGTCATATTTATTTCATATACAAGTGCTTCATTAGTAAATTGTAATTAGCAAGGTCTATGACTATCACTTGCAGAGAATCACTATATTGTAAAATACAATTTGTGGGGCTGCTCAATTGCATTGAGATGCTGAAGCACACAGCAACTGAAGTCAATCCCTAGGACAACAGTAAAACAATACATATTGTATTTAGTCAGCTCAATAACTAAAATAAGCACAGAGAACAACCTAAAAGGTGATTGTCACTATATATAAATAGAAAAAGTTGTACTCATCATTTGATTTTCAAAAAATGGCCATCATTCCAACCTAGATAATGAAAATGAGGTCTGTTAAAAATTACACACACACACATATTTTTTGTTATGTTTTATGTAAACCTAAAGATCAAGTTCGTTAATGGCTGAAATCAGACCAGTGGGAGGGGAGGTTAAGAGTAGGATAGTTAAACAAATTTGAAATTTCCCTGTTATTATGACTCAAGTCGAAAAATGTTCTAGAACTTATCTTGTTAAACTATTGATGCTCTAAAATGGTTTTTTGATACATTTGTTTGTAGCTCAGATATTAAGCAGGTTATTCATAGTTTTATGTTTTCACCATTCAAGTAACCCCCACTCCTACTCGTAAGATTTTTAATTAGAAATAGAAAATATATGGTAAGAAGTGTGTCATGCCAGCACATGGAAATTCTGCTTAATTTATGCACCACCTGAGTAATAATATTAAAGAATGAACTGTTAAATTACTTATAAGTTTTAGTACCTGATTGGATGCTGGAGATGAAAGTATAGTATTTATGGCTCCACTTTGACTATGTGAAGGTAAGTCTGACTTATAAAGTATTCCATTATTTGAATATTCCTGTTAACAAAATTGATACACATCAAGAGAACACAAGACAGTAACATGTAAAAAGCAGAAAGGGAAAGAAAGAATTGTACCTGGTTAATCGGTGATCTATTAGGACTGTTATCACGACTATATGTAGGTGATACTTGTGTCCTAAATCCACCAGAGAATCCCTAATTGGTAAAATAAATAAAAAATGATTTTCATTTTTCTCAATATTGACTAAAAATAACAATGAAATTGCAGTCCTAGTTACCTGGTTAGAGAAATAGTCCATTGGGCTGATGCTTCTTTCTGGGGGAGTGAATGGCCGTTCACTCTTTATATGCCCCGATGCCATTTGACGGGAATCCACCTAATGAAAAGGTTAAGGAATTAAAAATTCAGAGAAAAAAATATTATTAAACATCTCTCTCTCTCCCCCTCTCTCCCAACTTAGACTTTAGGCTATATTAATATTCTCTAAGACAAACAGGAGTGGGGGTTATAAGAGAGGCCTGAAATTAAAAATAGTGATATTTCGTTTCCTATTGGTTTTTCGGCAAATATGCACATAACAAAAGTTGTTTATTTTGTTATTTAGACTAACTTTTCTTATATACACTTTTTTCGTATACTGAATTATATACGAGATATACGCTAAAACCTATAGTGGAAGTGAACAATTTTATTTGGGACAAAAGACCCAACCGAACTAAACCAAGCTTGGTATGTGAATTAGCACTAACGCCTTACTTATAATAAGCCATACTAACATTTCTAGGGAAGGGCAGGAGTGATGGTTATAAGAGAGGCCTGAAATTAAAAATAGTGATATTTCGTTTCCTATTGGGGTTTCGGCAAATATGCACATAACAAAAGTTGTTTATTTTGTTATTTAGAGAAATTTGCTCAACAATTCTTTGGAACTACCAGGTACCTCACCGGGGAAAATTAATTCAAATGTATGTTAATATTTTGTGCTTAATAATTCAAATCTATGCATAATGCACAGGAAACGGGAAATATGATAATATGGAGGACAGTGAAGTCTTACATAAAAAAATAATTTTATTATTAACAAATCCACAGAAACTACGGGTATTTACACTAAACACTGGGACGGGTAAATGTCAAAACATTGTGCAAAGTAAAGCCTTGCCAAAAAAATACCATCACCATTCAGCCTCAAACGAGCTAGTATATATATATACAGGGCCGGCTCAAGGCAAAATACTGACCCGGGCAAACAACCGTTTTGTCCCCCCCCCCCGCCCCCTAAAAAAGGGGGGTCCGGGGGTCCTCCCCCAGAAATTTGTTCAAAATAGGGTTTAGAATACTGAGTTTTAAGGCATCTTAAGTGGTAGTTATCAATCAAAATATTATCATATTTTCAAGTGAAAAGATAAGATGACTGAAAAAGTATGTAGGCCATCACCTTTTTGCAAACATTATAGTAGGCTATACGTAATACATTGTGTGTTTTTGAGTTAGCTTATATTAAAAAAGTTTATAAAAGAAATTTACGCAAGAGAATACAAAATATTAACTTTATAAAATCGAAAACAAAATTTTTCACTACTTGGGTGATTGGTCGCCCCCCTCGTTTGGCTGCGATGGCCCGGGCAGTCGCCTGGGTTGCCCGACCCTTAAGCCCCCCCTGTATATATATATATATATATATATATATATATATATATATATATATATATATCTATATATGTATGTATAATAGTGTTGTTTTTTTCGACCAGATTATATATATTGTTGTGAAAATTAAATACATGAATAATCCTTCAGAGAGAGAGAGAGTGCTAATATATGTTTAATCACCATCTGTCCCCCACTTGTTAACCTGAGATATTTTATTTAATTATTAAATTTTATTAATAGCATAAGTCAAGTACATGTTTGGTCACGTTAAGTGAACCTTATTTTTGTCTTTAATGACCTTTACGAGCTCTAGGACACAATAAAATACATTAACCCTTTAAGGAAAAAATATTTAATATTTATCACTCAAATATATTTATTAATTTTTTAAAATATTTTTTCTATTTTATTACTTATTTTTATTATATTAGAGGAGGATTTCCACCTGGGCAATGGGAATTTATTTAGTGGTAAACTCATTAAAATCATTAGTCCCACCTTAAGCAAGAAAAGGGTGGCAACCCGTAGATAGCCAGTCCCAATTAGCCATAGTAGCAACAAGTAATGTTAAAATATAATAATATTTTATTACTATTTTTTGTATATATATATATATATATATGAATAGACATGCAATAGCTGATTTCCCCAGAGGAAAATCTGAAATTCCGCCATAACTATTGTCTAAATACATAATTTAATATCATAGACCAAAATATATCCTAAAAATGTAATATAAGATAAGAATATGGCTTCTTTATCCATACCTCAGTTGAAGTCTCACTGGACATAAGGGAGAAATATGGCTCAGGCAAAGTTGGTTCCAGTTGAAAATCTTCATCGTCTGGCTGGTACATGAACTCCTACAAAAAGAAATTTAATATAACAATATTATTGAATGAAATTATTTTTTCTTTGCTTTTAGGGTGTACACATGATTTTCAAAAAATTTCCTCAAATGTCCATTGATCCTACCTAGGAGGTGACGAAAAGATCCGTTCAAAATTATATTTATATTTGTCTATTAATGCTCTAGTGGTCACAATTTTTGTTTACCAAACTCTATATTTAGTCCTTTTATGTAAAAAGGAATGTCAAGTTTGTTAATGGCAGAAATCGAACCAGAGATGGGGGGGGGTTTAGAGGAGTTGAATATATCCGTTATACGTTGGATCCTAAAAGTGTATATGACAAATGTTACAAATTGAATGTTATATAAATGTTGTAATATAAGTTTTTTTTACTATCACGATTATTAGCCAAACTATATGCATTTTTTAAGTTTTCAGCATTCAATTAACCCCCACTCCTACACATCTCATATTAACAATAGGCTGTTATATCCTGAATCACTTTATTTATAAGTTTAAATATCAAATATTGTTTTTATTGAACATTTATTTTTTGAGATAAATGCAAATATATGCTGTGTGATGATGCCATCAATTATGATGTAACTTCTCTAATCGAAAATGTTTATTTAATCTATACCATAATCGAGATTTAACCATTTAATTCAACACACAAGTTCATAGTCGTTAATGGCTGAAAACGGACCAGGAACAGGTAGGGAGGGGGTTAGATGGGGAATTTTATAAAATCATACTTGTTAAACTATTGATGCTGGGAAATCTGCTTAGTTTACACAGCCCCTGTGTGTCGGATTTTTCTCATTTCGTATCCCTGAAATGAGGGAATATATTCTTAGAATTATCTCCATTTGTACGTCGCATCTCTTGACATTACACACACTTGATTAGTCATATTGTGATCTTCAACAACAATATGCAATTGGGATCTATAAATATCTAAAATATGATTGCAATTTACAAAATCCGAAATAATAACTAAATGTACAATATAGGTAAATAAAAGAAAAATCCGTTAGCCAGGAGCTGCGTAAACTAAGCAGATTTACCACATATTGCTATTACACACTATTGATCTCTTCTCTCCATATATTTGCTATATCAAAATAAAAAAAGTATGTCACGCAGGGGCTGAGTAAACTAAGCAGTTTTACAATAGATAAATCTGCATACTAATAACAGTAGTAATAACGAGTCTCTAAATAAATTTCTAGAGAGCCAAAGTTACGGAAACCACCGAACTAGCTTCGAACAGCAGCAGAGTCACAAATAGAATTGACATCAGCCAATCTCATCTCGTCCGTTATCCGCTCATACTTAATAAACACGCAAATATCTCAGTTAATATTCAAGATAGAGAATAAATGTACATGACGACATTTATAGTAAATATAATTTGCAATAAGATTGGTTCGATACAAGTTTTTGATCCGACGTATAGTAACAGAGATATTTCAAATTTTCTAAAAAAAAAAAAACCTCTAAACCCCCCCCCCCCATCCATCTGGCCCGATTTTAGCCATTAACGAAATTGATCTTTATTTTTATATAAAATGGCTAAATACCGAGTTTGGTAATGATTAAACAAAAATTGTGACTGCAAGAGTGTTAACAGACAAACACACACACACACACACACACACACACACACACACATATATATATATATATATATATATATATTTTTTTTTTTTTTTTTTAACGGACCTCATTTTCATCATCTCCTGGGTAGTATTGATGGACACTGATTAGAAGAAAATTTTTGAAAATCTCGTCATGAGTATGATCTCAATAGCTGTTTTCCCTTAAGAAAAATCTGCTACAATTAATTTGCAGAAGTGGGGGGCCTAGCTTACAGATGAAAACAAAAAAGTACAAATAACTCGTTTAATATTTAAGCTAAAAAAAAGTTATAAGCCAACTATTGTACAGCATCAATAGTTAAACAAGTATAGTTCTATAAAATTTTTCAATACACTTCATAACAACATAGATATTTTGAATTTTCGAATTTCCCCCTCTAAAATCCCCCAGTTCCTGGTTCGCAGCCATTAAAGACTATGATTATTAGAGTTGAATTAAACAGTTAAATATCAATTATGCTATAGGTCAAATAAATATTTTTGAATAAAGATATAAAATCTTAATTGATGTCGCATCACACAACATATTTGCATTTATCTCACAAAGTAAAATTTCAATGAAAACAATATTTAGTATTTAATTTCCGAATAAAGTGGTTCATGGTTTAACACCTTATTGTTAATATTACATGAGTAGGAGTGGGGATTTACTGAAGGCTGAAAAATAAAAAATGCAAACATCTCTATTAATATTCAAAATATAGAAAACATGTACATAACAACATTAATAAAACATTACATTTGCTATATGAATGGCCCTGTATAATTTTTCGATCCGACCTATACTAACAGATATTTGGATGTTTCGAAATTCCCCCTCTAAACCCCCCTCCCACTAGTCTGATTTCATCTATTAACGAACTTGTTCTTTAGATTTCAGATCTCAGTAAGTATTGGTTTTATCAGAAAAAAGTCCTGGGGCTGTGTAAACTAAGCAGATTTCCCACGTGAAGTTTTACAATAAAGAAACCTGCCTAATAACAACTGTAGTAGTAAGAAACCTCTAAACCTATTCACGAGGGACAAATAGTTACGGAAACGGCCGCCAGAGCTCTCGGCAGAAAGTCCGAACATAGCCGACTCCTGCCGACCACACACAGAATACAAATGCAAATATCTTGGTTAATATTCAAGATACAGAATAAATGTATAGAACAATATTTGTAGTAAATTTAATTTGCAATAAGATTCATTCTATACAATTTTTCAATCCGATGCATAATAACGTAGATATTTTGAATTTTCAAAAATCCCCCCTCTAAACCTCTCCTCCCACTTGTCCAATTTCAGCCATTAACGAACTTGATCTTTCTTTTTACATAAAACGATTAAATTCCGAGTTTGGTAACGATCAAACAAAAATTGTGACCGCTAGAGCGTTAACAGACAAATATATATATATATATATATATATATATATATATATATATATATATATATATATATATACGAGGGCGTAAGTATAAGTATAAGTAAAAAGTAAGGTCTCCTATTTTTTTTCAGTAGGGTGGTCGTTTGATGAGACACATGTGGACGCGCATTGTCATGAAGCAAACACACTTCTTTGGTGAGCCTACCCCTTCACATCAAACGACCACCCTACTCAATGGATTCGGCTGGGATATCATCGACCACCCTCCTTACAGCCCAGACCTTGCCCCCAGCGACTACCACTTGTTTCCCGCTCTCAAGAAACACCTTGGGGGACAGAAATTCAAGTCTGATGAGGAAGTTCAAGAAGCAGTCGTCAGTTGGCTTCGTGACGCGGCGGGAGAGTGGTACGGCACCGGCATTAAAAAGCTGGTAAACAGAATGCAAAAAGTTATTGATCGTCAAGGCGAATATGTAGAAAAATAGGTAAATATTCAACCCTTCCAACGATGTAACCAAAGTTGTAAATAAATTAAATTTTCTATGAAAAAAAAATAGGAGACCTTACTTTTCAATACGCCCTCGTATATATATATATATATATATATATATATATATATATATATATATATATATATATATAAAATTTTGAACGGACCTCATTTTCGTCATCTCCTGGGTAGGATCGATGGACATTTTAAGAAATTTTTCGAAACTCACATCATGAGTACGACCTCAATAGCTGATTTCCCTTAAGGGAAATCTGCTAAAAAAATGTAAAGAACGTTGTTTAGAATACCAACTTTGATCCTAATTCATAATTGACATTTTGAAATTTTTACTTCAGCCTTTCAAGCACCATAAATTTAATTTGTGTTTCATGAAAATGCCTGAATAAAATTGAGAAATTGTTTGTATTAGTATTAGGGGGATAAGTATTATTAATATGAGTGATTTGATACTTTACTCCTCATACTTTGATGCTTTAAACCTCTAAAATTGTTCTATCGTGTTGTAAGAGAATGTCTGAAAAAATGACATATGTTTTCTCCGAATGCTAGAGTATTTTATTTTGATGGGAAACTAGTTTTATTTTATCCCAAGAGATAATAAATTTATCAATATTCATCCGATTGGCATTACATGCTTCATGCTCAAAACTATAAATATGACTAATTTGGAAGTAATAAATGGATTCTTAAGTGCTTCCATTGTCTAACATTTATATTTTGATGGGACACCATTATAATATCAATTACTTTCTGGATAACAGCTATTCTAAGCATAAATTGGACTAAATGCCTATATCTCAAGTTAAACAAATGAATAACAGCACTTTTACTGTTAATGTTAAATACATTTGTGTTATTGGTGAATATGACAGGATGATCATATGTATCCGAACGTTATATTTCCATGGCAAGTATATGTGTATATATATATATATATATACATATATAGCTTTGAATGGACCTCATTTCACCTTGTCATCTCTGGGGTAGGAGTGATAACCATTTGCGGGAATTTTTCGAAAAATCACGTCATGAGTACAAACTCAATAGGTGATTTCCCTTGGAGGAAATCTACTAATAAAAGAAAATAATGCTAAATATAAAGGGATACATGATTGTTTTGATTTTGTGATGTTTTTAATATAGGAGATTACTAGTACTTTATATGAAATTTTTATCACAAAATTTATCTTCATAATGTTCCATAATTTATTAATTATTTCCACAGTTTTGATTTTCATACTTTAAACATTATCTTATAATAAACAGTCATGCATATTTAATCAGATCTACATTGTTTAAAGAAAAATGACATCAGAATACTTTAGAAAAACTTGGGACTTGATTTATTTCTCGAAAGGAAATGAGAAAATAGGTCAGTCTAAGCTACTATTGTGAGTAATACTAACCATATTTAATGAAGTGTCATAATTATTGCTACGTTTTTCAGCATCTAGAGTCTTTTCCATCTCTAACTGACAGTCTGCTATCCGTTTAAGGAATAACTGAAATGAAAAATAAATTGTATTCAGCTAAAATATCAGATTATTAAAAAAGTAGGCTTACTTATTAATTATCTTTATTTTCTTTATTCTTATAATTATATTATAAGAAACTTAATAAATACCTTTGATTTTGCTATTACTGGAATCTTCACTCTCATCAAGAACTTGATGGGATCATCACAAATTTTTGGCATTTTTGGAAATATATCGTACATTAAATCTGAATCCAACAATTCATTTAATTTTGGTGTCATTGTGATTTTTAGGCATGCCAGGTTGGTGATGCTTTTCCTGCCTTCTTTATCAACTATAAGGCCCTTCCACAATTTTAAGCATAAAATATAGCGGATAAGCGTCAATGCGTGTGCTTTTTCTGGAGGAGCATCTCTTGCTACTCTCCTGAAAAGTAGTAAAGTAATTATTAATTCAATATTTCCAAAAAACATTAGTTACTATGATGTGGCTTTAACACCAGTTCTTATTAATACACCTTTCTTATTATTTAGTGACATCTGTCCCAATTAGTTATTAATAATAATATTATGATTATTATTTATTAATGTCCACTTTTTGCTACTATGGCTAATCGGGACAGGTTATCTACAGGTTACCACCCTTTTCTATCCAGGGAGGGGCTAAGGATTTTATTGAATGAGTTGGCTACTAAATAAATTCCTATTGCCCATGTGAGACTCGAACTCACGATTCTAGGTTTAGGTTAGATGAGATTAAAACCAATGCCTTAACTCTATCTGAGCCCCTAATTATTATTATTAATAAAATTAATCATTGATTTTTAAAATAAATGTTGTTTTATTAATCAATAATTACCACAGACAACTTAGTTAATTCTGCAATAACTAACATACTACAAGACTGGGAATAAAAATGGCTATGAACAGACAAAAATCTACAACAGAATTTTGTTGACTGACTCATAGCTTTTACCCCCGTAACAATTTATATTTTATCTAAATATCAGTTATTTAAAATTTATTATATTCATCTTAGATACATCTTTCATTTTACCTATCTACTTATTTTTTTTTATTTTTTTTTTTGTTTAGTTTTGGATTCGATCTTTTTGTTTTTTCCTTTGTTATGTATTTTGTTCTTTGTTGTTTTCCATTTCTGTTTCTATGTGTCATTTCTGTTTTTGTTTTCCATTTTGTATTTTCATTCTATTTCTGTGGTCCATTTCTGTTATTGTGTTCTATTTCGGTTTTTGTATTTCATTTCTGTTTTGTGGTTTTATTTTTGTTTAAATTAATTTTGTTTTTAATTTTATATATTCTTTATTCTGAGCAACATCACCACAGCTGTGAAGCTACAATAAATAAATAAATATTACTATTGTCAAATAATTCTGTAGCTGCTGTCATTACTGGTTGATCGTGAAGTACATGTGGCGTTACTTTGGATGTGATGGTACCATTTTAAAGCCTGTCTAAAGTTGTACTGAGTAGTTTGTCAAACGAAAGCTTCTGTTTTTATCTAATCCAATAGGGGGCTACAGGTAGGGGGTTTGTTTTCCCTGAGGCATGACTATTTACACATCTCTATTGATGAGCTATTCTTAGGGAATAGTCTCAGGTCCATGCTGCTAATAAGTTCTTGGATGTTGTGTTTCTTTTGCAATGTTTTGTTAGCACGTATTTCTATTTTCTTTTTATTTATTTAATATTATTCCTTATTTTCTCATATTTTTATTGATTTATTTTTTTACTATTACACAAGAGTATTTTTTATTTATTTTTTTACTATTGCAAGAGTCCTGAGATTTACAGAGTTGCTCGAGTCAAGTCATCACTAGGAGCATTACTATGACACTGTTTGTTCGCTAGTTTTTTACCAAGACTGAAAGAGAAGATCTGGGGGGGGGGCTACACATAAAATCCAATTTGATTTACATTTTGTGTTGTTCATATGCCTTTAAATAAATCTTTTATTAATTTAAATAGCTGCCTTAGAATTAAAAGGGCCTCAAGTTAGCCGTGTGAGATGAAGCGTTGGTCTTAACCTCAGATTGTAAACATAGAGAGGCGAGTTCCATTCCCACCTGTGCAATAGGAATTTATTTAGTGACAGACACATTAAATAAAATCCTTATTCCCATCCTGGCTAGGGAAGGGTAACTTGTAGATAACCCGTCCCAATTAACCAGAGTAGCAAAAAGTGGATGTTAATAAATAATTAAAATTAAAAGGTAATCCAAGTATAAAAATTGTTGGCTAATAATTAATTACTTCTTTATCAGTGGACTGTGAAGTCCACTTCTTGGTATTACTAGAGTTGGCACATTTTAATAATCTATTAATTATTTTTTTAGTACTATGTGCATAAAGCCAGTAATTTTGATGTCACAGTACTTTTTATGTGTAATGACACTCTAGCTAATTCTAGAACAGAATATAATAAATTTAACCCTTCAAGGGAATTTGAGAGCCGACCTATCCATTTATAAATTTGTTCATATTATTAGAATATATATAGTTTTGAATGGACTTCTTTTTCGTCATCTCGTGGGTAGGATCGAAGGACATTTGAAGAAATGTTTTCGAAAATTGTGCCATGAGTACAACCTCAATAGCAGATTTCCTAAGAAAAATAAAGCATTATTTGAAATGTTTTACCTGAAAATGAGATCCCATACTTGCCAATGGGTTTTTGTAATCGTGTTACATTTAATGACAGCATCTAGTATAAAATCTATTTCATCACCTAAAAAAAATAAATAAAGGTAAGAGGAAATATTTATTATTAAAATAAAAGCAGACTAATTATAATTAATGGAGTGCATTTGAAAATTGTGGGTAGGCAGGCAAATCAATTTTAAAACTTTTTATTTGAGCAAAATGATCATTACTATTAATATGCAGTGAATAAGCAAGCTAGAAAAAGAAGAGAAAATATTTCTAGTTGGTAAGTTACCCAAGCATATGTAGAGAGCAGATGTCACTTTGCTGGCAACTTTTTGAATGCTCTCCTGCTTTGTCCTGAATTCAGAAAAAGAAAAAAAAAAACAGAAAATATAATTAGAAAGCGTTTACATTTTTGAAAATATAACAAGTGAAAGTAAATGCTAACTTACCCCAAAGCAATTATTTCCAGATCCATCAGCATAGACATTAATGAACACATTTTCGACAGATATGCCTTCTGATCACATGGCTAAAAGAAATTATCAATATTTATTAGTAAGATTTCATCCACTAGTGATCTAAACTCACTATGTATTCTATTTTTTTAAGTAAAAATTCAATGAGTGGTAGTGGGGATAACTGAAGCCTCATAAAAAGAAAATACGAATAACTCACTTAATATTTGAGTTACATGAAAATGTATATAACAGTTGTAGAGCATCAATAGTATAATAAGATTTGTTATATTCAATTTTTCAATTCAACTTATAATAACAGAGATTGAATTTCCCCCCTCCTCTCTAATTCATGTCCGATTTCAGTCAATAACAAATATGATCTTGAAACTGAAACGATTAAATTTCGAGTATGACATAGATCAAATAAACATTTTTCAGACAAAAACGCAAAATCTTGATTGAAGATGCCATTGCACAACGAGTTTGCATGTATCTTGCACAATGAAGGTCTCTTGAAAACAATTGGTTGAAATCTAAAAATCCCAATGTTTTGGTTAATATTCATTATAGGAGAAATATGTATATGACAATATTTATAGGTAATTAACTTTACAATAAGATTTATTCTATACAATATTCCAATATGACTTATAATGATGGAGATATTTCAAATTTTTGAAATCCCCCCTCTCCATGCCGATTTCAGCTGTTAACGAACTTGAGCTTTAGATTTACATAAAACCTTTAAATGATGAGTTTGATAATGATCAAACAAAAATTCTAACCAAAAGAGCTTAACATACAAGTATATTTTATTTTCAGTCAAGATTTTCCTTGATACAAAGCTGTTTATTTGTTCTGTACTATATTCAATATTTGACCATTTAATTAGTCTCTAATGTACATATTTGTTAATGGCTGAAATTGGACCAGTAATAAGGGGGGGGGGCTAGAGTGGAAAATTCGATAATTCAAAATAACTCCATAATTCTGAGTTGTATACATTTTTTTTATAAAACCATCTTTTTATGCTATTGGTTTTGTACAATAATTGTTCTATACATTTTCGTGTAACCAAAATTTTAACCTTTAAATAGAAAATATATGTGCAGCAGAGATCATTAGTGTGACATAACAGCAGGTGGGAGATCTGCTTAGTAGGGTGGGCCGAAAAAAATTTTTATTTTTTTTTCTTAATGCTATACCGAAAAAAACTTGTCTCTATTATGTGTTATCAAAATGCAACAAAGAAAAAAAATATATACCTAACCCCCAGCTAGCGCAACACACTTGAAATTTCGAAATTTCACTAAAATCATAGGATTTTACAAATTTTTTTAAAGTACCCAAACAGCTAGATATTGAACTGCTATAGTGAAAATAATTTATATTAGAGTTATAAAAAGACAATCGGTTATTGAAAGTATATATTTCTTTTAATTTTAGGTAGCGCAAATGCCTTCCAATATAGTTAATTGATCACTTTTCGAGTGCTGACCGGCTGTAGTGCAGTTCAGCATCTAATTTTTTAAACCCACTACTCATGTGCTTTTTTAGAAATACAATGTTGATGGAACAATTACCTGTAGGGAAAAAAATAAATAGGCAATTTACATTTTCCAAATGAGTTTATTAATTACAAAATTTATCGTGAAATACAAATTGCCAATTCCCAGACTTCAACATTTTATTGTGCTTCTCTTAGAATAGTCCTTTAAATATTTGTAAGTTTGAAATCTTGTTTGCTGGAAAAACTTGGCATTGAAGCTCTTGATAGCAGCGTCGTTCCTATGAAACCATCTCTGTTCTTGGCACCAACGAGTTAGAAGATGCTTCAGTTATCAATTTCACACAGCGATTCATGTGAAACTAATGAAATGTTAGACGACATAGCCTGATTTTTTGTTCCTTTCCGTTGCAGTCTTTTGGTAATTTTTTTCGACTCCTTGTCTAAATTTCCTATTTTTCCTTGTCCAAGATTTCATTGGAAATACATAAACTTAAGTTCAAGCACCGGAGTTTTCTTATCTTTTTCACATTGACATGAAATTGATAAAGGTCACTCACAGATCTCCGGGACCTTTTTGCAGTTGCAGGAGTATTCTATTTTACATTTACATGCAGATAAATCAAAGAGTGATAAAGCCTTTTGCTTGAATTCCTCAATTTTTTGTTTGTATTTTTCTTTTTCCTTGCCACGCTTAAAGGACTTCATTAGATTACGGTAGCTATTGTGGTATGAATTTATTAATTGCACAATTCTGAAGGGCGTCACTGAAGGTATTGATGCTTTGTCAAAGAGGGCTTTTACTTTTGGAGCGACAGTATTAGTTATTAGAGAGAAACAAACAGGTTTGTTACTTTCTAATGCTAGTAGGTACTGTTCGTGGAAACAGCTCCTTAGGACATTTTGGTAAGTTGGAAGCTTACTCACAGGCAATTCCCTCGGGCAGCCAAACAATGGACAATCAAAATCACTGCGAGTTATTTTCTTAGCAGCAGCCACCACGCACGCGAATTTAAACTTAAACTTCACTCAATAAATTATCAACTTAATTTGCACCATCAACTTACAGCGACTAGGCGTCCGTAGACGTAAACTGCCGAGTAACACAGAACATGAAATGGTAGTGCGTTATGGGTAGAGATAGTATAAGTGGGGGAAGCCCGGCCCGGCGCCCGAACAGGCAGGCGCATCATTTTCATGTCCGCTGTGCTACCTCAGATTAATAAAATTATACTTTTCCAATTATTTATTGTATTTTTAAAACTCTACTGTAAAGGGCTATCACTATAGCAGCCCAATATGAAACTATTAAGATGGTTTAAAAATAATTACAAAAACTTATGATTTTAGTGAAATTTCGAAATTTCAAGTGTGTTGCGCTAGCTGGGGGTTAGGTATATATTTTTTTTCTTTGTTGCATTTTGATAACACATAATAGAGACAAGTTTTTTTCGGTATAGCATTAAGAAAAAAAAATAAAAATTTTTTTCGGCCCACCCTACTGCTTAGTTTTGGCAGCCCCTGATTGACAGACTATTATAAATGGTGCTCAGACTCTCCTATGTAATTATGCCTTACAATATGCATATTAGTGTATTCTCTTTAATTTTCTTTTAGTGTCTTCTTAGTTACTTTTAGTAGTTCGTACTTAATGTATCTAAGCTATTTGAACTTCATCACCCAAATGTCCAGATATCTTTCCCAGATCTTAGAGTAGAAAAACACTCAATAAGCAATTTTAACGTTTAATTTAATAATTTACTTATATCCCAAGCACTTCAATACAATCTTTTATTGTTTTATACACTATTTTATACATGTACCCCATTGCAAATCTCGTCCCACCTACTGAGTCTGCTCTTCTTTCTATTTATTTCCTAATTACAGTTCAAAAAGAAATTTAAAAATCAAATTTTCAATAAATCGGCCAACTTACGTTAGTCAAATCATTCTTCATCGAGTGGAACATCATCACAGTGGAACCAAATATGCTTTTTAAATTGTTTGCGCGATTCGGACGGCCTATGCTTTCAGAAATAGTTGATTCCATTGCACTGAAAAGAAATAATATATTATTGTGATTTCTGTGTTATGTGAATGCAAGTATGTATGCAAGTATATATATATATATATATATATATATATATATATATATATATATATATATAGAGAGAGAGAGAGAGAGAGAGAAATTTTCTTATAATAAGCTTGTAGACAGTTCACCACTCTCATGAAGACCTTAGGACCGGAATTTAAAAATAATGAATTGCCTACACATACCCACTGTATCACAGAATCTAAAAGGCATTAACATATACACAAATATTTAACTAATATACTTAATTCATAATTATATTTACGTTTTAAAATAGATTTTATAATTTCCTTTATATGTTGGTGAGGGTGTGTGGGTCTATCAATATATATATATATATATATATATATATATATATATATATATATATATATATATATATTTATATACTATATTATGTTTCAGTTTTGGTTGAATTCCATTCCCGTTTTTTTGTTTTCTTTCTGTTTTGTGTTCCATTTATATTTTTATTTTCCATTTCTGTTTTGTGTTGCGTTTATATTTTTATTTTCCATTTCTGTTTTTGCTTAATTTTGATAGTTTGTTTCTTTTTTGTTTTTCTTTGTTTGTGTTTTATTTTAATTTGAGCAACATCACCTCAGCTGCGAAGCTCCAATAAATAAAATATAATTGCACTAGATTTTGAATCAAACTCTTTAGAAGAAAATTGAGCTGCTTTCATATACAATTAAAATAAGAAGAATAAGCTTTTATGGCCACATTTTGAGAATGAATGAAAGTATATTTACAAAACAAATATTCAAAAACGAGTAAAAAAAACTGTGATGGATTCAAACAAGTTCAGCTTGACTTAGATGAGTTAGATATTACAGACAATATAATTAAAAATACTGTACATTTAAGAAAGTTCTTAAAGAGGAAGGCACCATGAGAGAGAGAGAGAATGAAGGAATATTATAGGAAGTACAAGAAAGCAACTACACATCCGCAGAAAAACAATTGATTCAACCTACCCTGAAGTGCCTCATTCGAAATAAAACAAAAACTTATAGTCATGGGCAGAGCACTTAGATTAGAGAATGCAACAAGGAATTAATAAGAAAAAAATACTCTGAAGGTGTGGATGGAGTAATACTGCCTGTACGTGAAAGGAGCTAATAAAAACAGAATCATATGATTAATAAATAAATCGATCACTAACCTACGATGCTAAATATAATCTAGCTTAAGTTACCTAATAAAGATTTCTGAGAGCCATCAAATATTTGTGAATTAGAAACAAACCAGACTGCTGAAGCAGATAGCTGATATTTCATGAAGGCACTGATAAAGGAACATAGACCATGATAATTCTGCGCTAGATAAAACTATCAAGTGGAGGTACTGAAGTTCCTTTAATGGACCTCATTGTCATCATCTCCTAGGTAGGCTCGATCATTATTTCAATACATTTTTCAAAAGTCATAGTAAAACCTCGATAGCTGATTTCCCTTATGGAAAATAACTATAGATAGTAATTCATTTATAAAAGAAAAAAAATGGCTAAGGGAGGAGAAAATGGAACGTGGCCAAAGAAATATTTATTGATTGGGGCAAGTTCCAAAATGAGAGGAGGATGTAGCCGAGCTGCAGGGCATATTCAGACCGAGGCCAACCTCAGTCGAGACCAGTCAACAGTTACAAAGCTAATTGTAAGTCTTCCCTTTCTATTATTGTTGGTTGTGCTTTATGTAGATTGGTATTTTTAGAAAATAGTTTTTATTCTGTAACTAACAAAATAGGCTTCATATAACTTTACAATGCATTTTTTTTTTATTCAGAGTGATAAAAAAATATATTTTTAACATACCAATAACCGAGAGTGATGGAAGAAAAATATTTTACTTATAGAGATTGAAACTTTACAATATGCCATTCAATAAACAATGATGGGATTTTCATTTTTTATAAATTACGTCCTGTAGATGGTCTCCTGTATGAATTCATATTGTTAACATCTGCTGTTGAGATTGTCCCCTTGGCTAATGCAAGCTGTTGCCTGTTATACTGATCGGTAGTTCCTAAAATAGAGAAGTGTTTACTTGCTCAAGGTCACTGTCTCTCAGTGTTACCACTTGCTTATGTCTGGCATTTCAAAAATACCCGTTTTTTGTGTCATCTTCAAGGGGAGAATCTCAAAAGTAGATTTCAACAATGCACTCATGCAAGAGGACACCATCTAAAGGTCATAATTTTAAATTGTTTCTTAAATGGCATGCATAAAGGTTTTAATTACTATGAATAACATATTTTTCTTCCGTCAGATATATTCCGTATGTTTCTACTCAGATATATATATCTGGATAGGAACAGACCTCTTTATTCTCAATGAAAATCTTGAGGAAGCTGGAAGTAAATCTAGCAAATCATTGATCACAAACACAATACTCGAAAACCTTTATTGTAATGAGTATTTATTTTTTTTTAAATAAAGAAATACGATGAGTGACATCTTCACAAATGATAAATATGACTGATATAAATTTGTTATAATTACCCTTCTCTTATCAAAGATTTATTTCCGAGCTCCATAACGAATGAGACTATAGTCTCATAAGAACAGTGATGCTATTGTCCCATAGCAACAGTGGGGCATTATTGTCCCTTAGAAAAAGGAATCCTAAATCAGTTTCTTTTTCATTTTGTGGCAGATAATACAGGATATTTCTGTGTCAGATGCAGATGAGTACAGATTATTTCTTCTGTTGGGGACCCCTCCCCTCCTCTTTTTTTTCTTTCTTTCCCCCCCCCCCCTCCTCATAGTAACCCTATGAGGAGTAATTTATTTAAGTGCATGTTCCATAGCCACATGACATATTACATGTATGATTATGTTTAAATACATTTTTATTTTACAATATACCACTAATAATAATAATCAACCATATAATCAAATCTAATAAAAGGAAATAATAATAAAATAAAATAATAAGAATAAAATAAACAAACAAATTAAATAAAGTTAAACTCAACCGATGTTTGTTAATTTGCGAGTCTATTTAAGGTAAACATATTGAATTATCATTGCTTTCCTCACAATCAACATATAAATATCCTAATGTATTTATGCTACATCCATATCTATACTTTTGATGAACTTTATGAGTTCTTTATTATATTTATTGAATAATATATGAGGTGGTTCTGGCCAATTACCTCCTTTTAAAATTATGATCATTATGAAATTTGATCTGTTTTGATTAAATGTTGAACAGTCATAGTAAGTAAAAACGTTTGTGTTGTCTGTGTGTCGCAAGTACATTTGTCATTGTCTTGAATTTTAAATCTTGTTAAATAATGTCCTGTACGTCCATGTTCAGTTGTGTGCTTTTGTGATGGTGAATTAATTGTGTTGTAGTTGTTGTGATTTATATTTGATATGTACTGATGTAAGCTGTAAGATTTGTTAAATGTCGTCTATTCTCTGTTCCACTTATGTATTGTGCCAGAATACATAAGTCTTTTTTAATGTAAGAGAGAGAATTCAGGGATTATTGTTGTATCTTGAGCTGCTTCCTTTGCTAACGTGTCAGCTTGTTTATTTCCTGAAAAGGCTTTTATCCAGTCTGTGTGTATGTGTAGATTTAAATGTATAATTTCCAGAATATTTTGTCTAATGTTTTCTGTGGCCGGGTTATGTATAGTAGGGTTACGTATTGTGTAAATGAGTCGTGTTGTCTGTGTGTATGATCTTATTTTTGTATAGTTTATATGATGATTTACCCCTTGAAGGTTATAAAACCCCTATGAATTGTTAAACGAGCTTTCTTCTAAGAGACTGAGTAGTCACTGAAATAAATTTTTATTGGGCCATTAGAAAAATTCAGTTTTTTAAAAGATTACCAGATTTTGAGTTTAATACTGTTTCATTTTAAAATTTCAAACTTTTCTTCTCCTCTTGTTTTACAAATATGTTTTTAACAAAGATTTTTATTGGTGCTTTATTTATTCACCAATGTTTTAATGCCATAAAATTAAAGAAATAAACTTTGCCAGTTGATCTTTGAGTAAGTAGAAATACATTTTTTTCAAAACATTCCTAACAATGTTGATAGAGATGGCTTGATTAGATAACATATACTCAAAGGGGGATATAGTCACAGAAGGGAAGTAATTAATTACAGAGTTTCAGAAAATTTATTCCCTTTTTCAAGGGTATAAACATAAATCGTGGATTAATAAAACATGCTCTGCAAGTGATGGTGCTTTCACTAGTTTTCATATATAAATATTTTAAATTTTGTTGGGAGTATTTATTATTTCACAAGTCAATCTTTATGAAATTCACTCAATAACTTTTTACTAAATATTATTCACTATTAGCACTGACTTTCCGTTTTGATTTTGGGGGGGAGGGTCAGAAAAACATTGAGTGTAATTCATGTTATGTTCTAAAGTTATATAAAAACCTCTTTACATACAACTTTATTTTTTATAAAACATTTAGATATATCATCTTCATTACCAAGTACATTATTTCTTATTGTTTTTTCTTCTACTTTTTATTTTCATCCATCAAATTATTGGGGGATGGTGTGTTTACCTTTTTGTGCCCCCCCCCCTAAATTTATGCCTATGTTATTCACTGATTAATTGATTTTAATGGCAGAATATACTGTTAGCACATAGCAGGAGATCTGAGTGGGAGTTTCAGGTCTTAATTCACTTCCTACACCTATTCGTGGGTTTGATTCCTGGTAGGACAATAGGAATTTATTTAGTGACGATCTCATTAAATAAAATCTGTAATCCAACTCTGGCTAGAAAAGGGCAGCTATCTGTATATAACTCATCCCAATTCCTAATTGGGATTAGCAATGGCACAGTAGCTTGAAGTAAAGTTGATGTCAATAAGTAACGTAACATACTAAAAGTGCTTGATAGCTAAGACAATCTAAGTGCAAACCTCTGTGTAGAAGTGAGTAAGGCCTTTTCTGTTATCTAAAATATCAAATAAATTACCTGATGTAAACTTCCATCATGTAGTTGAGCATGGTGATGGTTGGAGACAATGCCCACTTTAGCGAGAAAAGATTTTTTAGAAACTCTTGGTAATATTTTTCAACAGCAGGTAGTTTTTTCAATGTCGAATCAGGAATGTTAATGAAATAACTCCATTTTTTTTCTTTTTCTGAAAAAGAAATCATATATCAAAATCATTTCATTCAAAATTATTTATAGGTTTCCATTTGGAATTATATTGTAGTTTTTGTGATCGACAATTTTATAAATTAAACACTTCAGAAAATAAATAAATAATGACAACTATTTTATTTTATTTTTTTCTAATTTATTATTTTAATTTCAGTTTTGAGGAGAGATTAACCTTTTAAAGATGGAATTTTGTGAGCAAAGAAAGCGATGTCCAGCTTTAATCCTTTGGAGATAGAGGCAACCGGCATGATGAAACAGGTCCTTGATTTTTGTAATTACTATCTTATCTCTTTGCTTATATGAACCCATATTGTTAATAACTATAATAATTTGAATTCGCTTTAAAATTATTTTTAATATTTTAAATTAAACCATAAATTTAGGGGAAAATATTTGAAGAGATTGCATCTCCTAGCAGTGGTCAGCATCTGCTTTCCAAAAGAAGCATGTTTCTCGGGGCACGCTATTTTAATTTCCAGAAGGACCTGGATGCATGTTTCTTTCTTTTTTTTAAAAAAAATATTATTTTTATTGAATTAATCAATTATAATTATATTTTTTTGTGCCACATTTTACCTAGAAAAATTGTTCTATGTGTCTAAATCTTGCACCCATTTCGAGTGTTTTTTGGTAATATGTTTATGTGGGGTGGCCGTGTTGTAAGATGAAGAGAATACAGCTGGGCCAGGAGACTCATAGACTGGAATCCAAGAAAACATATCCACTAAAAACTGCGATGAAGAGATGAACATTACACGTGAGATGCTAAGTGTCGGAATGAATGGATTCATTTAGGCTAGACACACTATGAAGTTCGACTATTATTCAATTATTAAATTAATTACAGTTTTTTTATAGCAAACTCAAAATCCTTTGCAGAAGCACATTTTGCGCCAAATAAGTTTCATAAAGTTAATTATAATATGTAATGTAGTATGTGTATTGTACTTTCAAGCAAAGTCAAACATTATAATGTTGTTGGGTATAAGTTACAGAAGTACTCAAACAATCAAAAGATGTCTATATTGTTGATGTTGACAGCTTCATACATCTTGAAGTCCTTCTTCAGGGCAATAATGTTGGAGGGGCAGGAGGAAGTTACAATCTCACTGCAGGATGATAACATTTTAAATGAGTAGCCTATACACTCTGCTTGCCTCTATCATGGATCCAGTGGTCGAAGCCTTTTATTTTTATTTAATATTATTATTTATTTTTTTAAATATATGTTTTTGAATTATAATTAAGTTTAAAATACAGTCCGCTAAATATTGCAACATTTAGTTTTTTTTTTTGAGAAAGTTTAAGCAATAAGTGAGTAAAAAAGTGGTCCTACCGGGCATGAATAGAGTTGGACTGGCTCCAAATAGTAATGGAATGCGGCTTAGATGTAGAAATGTCCCACTTCAAGATTCGAGGCCGAGAGGCGAAGTTAGACGTCTGAAGGCTGCAGCAGATGTGATCAGTCGTGGGAGTCGAGAAGGAAGGGATTTCTCGGTAAGGGATCGACGAAGAGCTGCAGGAAGCTGTAATATGAGGCAGACCAATAGGAGCAACCGACTTCGAGGCTAGCTAACGTGGAGGCTGATAACAGGTATCAGCAACAGCTCCGTGATATTCAATGGGAAGCTGAAATGCGTCTATTTCAGCGATGAGAGGAACCGAAAGGCGAGCAGTATGAGATAAAGAGGGTGCGGAGAGAGCTTGAAAAGAAAGGGTGAAGCTATCGGGAAGCCAGGTAATTCACCGTTCTAATAATAACTCTTTCAGGTCGGAGTCACCCCACATCAGGTGCGTGGATTGCAGGGCAAGCCACAGACCAGCAACAAGAAACTGATGTTTCTCCACCACCATTTAGACTTTAGTGATAGGTAGGATCTGATTTCAGTTTCCAATAATTTCCAGGAGTCACAGGTAAATCGCCTACATACTAAAGCAGGACTTTATCTACTGTGGTGATACCAAATATAGTAGATGTCCGTGATAACGATTGTTCACCTAAAGATCAAGAGCTTTGAACCCTGCAGTGCTGCATTACTTGGCAAAGGCAGAATTGTTTTGTATGACACTATCTAATATTTATTTAGATACTAATTATAATAAGCTTAATCACTGGGGGGGTATTTCAAGCACTTGCTCGAAAAGGAGTTTATAACTCAAGACTCCCATATAACAGAGACTGTGCTGATCCAAATTACTCTCATTAAGCTAAGAGCACATCATCATGCAAGGATTGATGGCCTCTTAGGATTGGGAACTGGATACTCCCAAAATTAGATCACTACGATGGATCCAGTGGTCGAAGCCTTTTATTTTTATTTAATATTATTATCGTTTCTTTTTTGAAGATCATATGTTTTTGAATTGTAATTCAGTTTAAAATACAGTCCGCTAAAGATTACAACATAAAATTTTTTATTTATCAATAAGTGAGTAACACACTTCTCAATGTGACCATTGTACTGAGAAATTGTATCTCTCTGCTCTTCCTAAAAACGTATTGCTCTGAAGAAGGATTCCAAAGGTGTCTGAAAAACTGTATCCATCAAAAATATACTTGTTTTTAGTGATTAGATACTTCTGTAGCCAATGCATACGTTATTGAAGAACCAGCAACTGACTAACCACCTGCAGATTAAACAAAATAATGTTGTAATTTAGATATTGTCATATTATCATGCAAATAAAGAATACACGCACACAAGCATATATATAAGCACATGCTTACACAAATACTCATACATGTAGAACACACACTCACATGTGCATACATTTTCCCACAAACATACAAACACATATTTACGTACATGCATGCTCGACATGTGCAAATACATATATACAAACACACACATGTATTTACAAATTTGTAAGAGCTGGTCATAGAGACTGGAGGTTCAGCTACTAAACAAAATAAGGATGGTTCAGTGAGAACATTAAGAGTTGGCTGCACTTTTTGGGAGTTAACAATCTTGATGAGGGAGCATAGTTATGTCTTTGGACATGGCACTATCTCATCGTAGATCGAATAGGTTCCATTGACTGAGGTCGCTTCCATAGAACATCTATCTTCTCGAGGCCCATACATCACAGCTCCAGCTTCCATGTCTTCAGTGCCAGTCCTTTTCTGTTAAGAGTTGAACTTCATATTCGGTTATCCCACTCAATGCTCAACATTGGGCTGAATATCCAAATTTGAAGTTGAACCTGCTATTCATTAATTGTACTGATGCTATTCACTAATTGTTCCCTGCTAAAAATTAAATTCAATAAAATATTTTAAATATAAGTTAACTATCAGTTACAGTAAGTAAAGAGCTTTTTAACTGGATTCTCGCATTATCATCAATTCCTAACGTCTGTTTTTACTGTAACTGCCAATGTAAGCTAGCAACTTAAAGACTGAATTCTTTTCTCGAAAATAAATTTTATTATGTTTATTTGGGGCAAATTTTTTTAGACCATGATAATTGGGACTTAGTTTATTGTCGAACTACTTTGACATTTTCGTAACCCAAAGACAGCAAACTGAAATGGAATACTCGACAAACCCAAAAAACGCTCATCAGAAAGGCTTAAAATTCTTGAAGTATTTACTAACAGATCATGGGGAACAGATGGCAGTACCATACTAACAATATACAAAGCTCTGGTATTGTCTGAATTGGATTACAGCAGTTTTGTTTTGGTTCTGCTAACTTCAATGAATTATGCAAAATAGATGCAATTCATAATGCTGAATTGAGATTATCTGTAGGAGCCTTCTGCTCTAGCCCAGTAATAAGTATGTGTGCTGAAATAGGAATCCCACCATTGACATTTAGATGGTTTAAGAGGGTCGTCTACTTCATGTGAATTCCATATCACGTAGGAATAGATGGAAATGAAAAATCAGATGTAGCAGCCAGACCATTACCCCAACAACAATTACATATACAGAGCTCTATCAACCACTTAAGTTATCTTATGACAAAAGATCAACCCCCTATTTATGGGAAATTAACACAAATTTAACTATTTACTATATATTAATAGAATGCCATTCGTATACAAATTTTTGAATTAAATACAATACTTCTAATGACCCCAAACATCTAGATAAATTATTTAATTTTATGAAAATTACAAATTTATATAAAGAAATTTAAATTTACAAATTTGTATACAGATATTTGTTGTATCCTCATTTTTATTGTTAAATTTTAAATGGTGATATAGGTGAGGATATAACAATATTTACAATTTACTTAAACACAACTTACTCTCAAAATCCAGGTACTTATTAAAACGAGAGTTATAGATATTACCAGGCGATGATAACCTAGTAGTTTTTTGCCCTAAAACCAAACAACTTACACGAAAGAATGGTTGACATGTTTTATATTAGGTTAGACGATACAAGGATATGCATATAATATGGGTAAATCTAGTTCAAATTACACCCAAGTCAAACATTCCATATATATATATATATAGTTTCTTGTGCAGAATATATTTCACAAATGTGATTAAATACTACATTATCTAATTGTACAATCATAAAATTCACACGGGGTGGTTGGAGCAGGAAAAAAAAAAGGAGCGTAATTCATGTTATGTATAAAAGTTATATAAAATCCTCTTTTCTAACAAACAACTTTATTTTCTATAAAACATTTCATTATCTCAACATAATTATCATGTAGATTATTTTGTATTGACTTTTCTTTTACTCTTTATTTTCTTCCTTCAAATTATTGAGGGGTAGGAGATAAAACCATCTATTTTTTTTTGGGCTTATATTTTAATGCTTCAGGTTTGGGCCTTTCTGTGTATTAGGGTTCTAAAATTTTTTGCGACTCGAGATTTAGCTTTTATTTTTTATTTTCAATGTAGGCGTATAGAGAATTAAATTCTGCACATTATATAATTTTTCCCACCGAAAAACGTGGATTCGATATTTATGTGTAGTATGGGCAGATGTAAAGATTTGGCAACAGCGCACAGAATCTAAGTGCCAGCTCGACATGGAACGGACTATAGCAAATTGATGATTACGGAATACATTAATGCCATAGGTTGCTTGTTAGGACCTTGGCCATAGACAACTTTTCACAATGATGCCCAATGTCTATGAAACTAAAGATATTAACTTTATTTTTTGAAGGGAAATTACTGATCTCCTTTGGTTAACAATAAAAGAGGAGATTGGGAAATGGAAACTCAAAATTAAAAATTTCTACATCCCAATGAAACAGAATTTTTTTTTTTTGTTTATCATAAAAATATGTTCAAGCTCTCTTCATACATTTTTTATTGAAACGATTGAAATGATATTTACAATATGATTTTATTATTTCCCTTTTAAGCCCTAACTTATTTGGTTCTATATGAATGACAAACTGCTTATATTTTAATTGCTTAAAGTTTTTACCTTCAAAAATAGAAATATCGAGTTTGACATAAATTGAAGGTATCACATTGCTATTAAAAAATTTATTTCTAAATATTAAAGAATTGAATGAATTGAAAATTTGCTGAGTAGAGTGTTTAGCTTCAAAGAGCTGTTTAGGTTTTGTGAATTATATTTTTTCAACTTAATATCCTTTGGAATTGAGGCAAGTGACAGTCCACAGTTTGTATAATGACAGATAATCATTAAAAAAACATGCATTAAATACATCTATGCTTGGATATATTGGAATATGAAATGGGAGAATCAAATAGTTCTCTACTTTTTTTTTTAATTTTATTTATTTTTTTTATACAGAATCTCAACAACTCAGCAATGGACTTTAAAAGATAGCCGATCTCGATTAGGCTCTTAGCTCAAAGTAGACCTTAATAAATAACATAACATAATCAATTATTAGTAAATTAATAAAAATATTGCTCAAATAACTAAATATGTAAACCATGTATGTACATTGTCAATTTAATTATTTCTATTCCTTTTCAATTTTTACCAATTTTCATGTCATTTAGAAAATACACTTGAAAACAGTTTGTGATCATTACAAGCATACAAATGGAATTAATGTAAATACAATCTTGAAAGTTAACCATTTCAATATGTAACAAAAATAATAAAGAATAGTAAATAGAAATAAAACAAAAGAATTCAACTTTTCTTTAGGGACATTAATTCTTACAGTAATGAAAATTGATTACAATAACATAAAATATAAATCCATTTTTATAATATTTGTTGCTGATATAAAAGAATGACAAATAAGGCAAATGAAAATAAGTTGATCTTTAAAGTGTGTATGCATATATATTGTAAAGAAAAGAATAACAACATTTTTTCATTTACTTTTATTTATTGAACTAACTTTTGTCAAAAATTGAATGTTCCCATGGATTACCTGCTACTAAATCATAAAGGAATGCAGGTGCATCAATCAATGTACAGAAATGTGTATCCCTGTTCAATATTTTGATTTTTAATTCTCCAAATTATTTGTATTTATTAGTTTTCAACTTCAGCAAACTCCCAATCCTACTCATCTCACAATAAAAAAAGTTTGTCAAAAAAAGTTGTTGGGGCTGTGTAAACTAAGCAGATTTCCCACGGGAGAATTACAACAGATAAATCGACATCTGCTAACACTACCATGAATGTTAACCCTCCGTTAGTCATGGCGTCCTGACAGGTGCATCTTTGAGGTGTTTTTCTAATAACTTCCGATTGAATAAACCTAACTTCCGCCTCCAGCAATGCTTCTAACTTCCCTTCCTTCTCAAAACAGTATAGGTTTGACCTTCGAAGTTTGTACACAGTGCGCTCCTTGTGTTAAAATCACCCCACAGGTGCACCGCGATCAAAGTTGTAAGTTTTTCAATTTCTTTTATTTCTACATTTAATCTATTTACCTTAGACATATTCATCATTTGACATTTGTAGTGCCTTGATTGTTTTTGAATAGTTAAAAATACCTACAAAATAGGGAATTCACCTCTGAGGTGACCGCGACTAACAATGCATTTTTAAAACATTTTTCAGAAAAAATGGACCAGAAAGAAGGTATTTTTTGACTTGTGAAATCAAAATGATATTACTAGACTTTGCCACCCATTAATGGATCCTTTAGAAGAAGACGATAACATACAGAACGACACAGATTCGGAATTTGAAGACGGCTTGGAAGAACGGGGTATAGACTCAAAGACTGAACAAAGTGACGTGGAATTGGAAAGTGATGGGGAGAATGAGCAATCACACGAAAAATATGTTGCATTGAGAAGTGTGAGCAGAAAGATTGTTGACCGTTATGAGTGGAGGAAAACCCCTTTTCCTTTGCGTACAATAGGAAAACAAAATGTATTGACACACCTTCCAGGAGTGAAAGGGCGCGGCAAAGAAGGTTACTAATGAACTTCACTGCTGGTTCTGGCTCTTTGATAAGACGATTATTAGTAGTATTGTGCATTGCACAAACAAATTTATAAAAATTGTTGAGCCAGAATTTTCTAGGCAGAGGGATGCCAAAGTGACGGACTTCACAGAAATAAAAGCTATATAGGCCTTCTTTACTTAGCTGGCACATACAGAGGAGCGAGAATGAATTTAGAAGACTTTATGTAAAACATGTTGGGTAAGAAACTCACCTGAGTTGAACTTGAAAGCACTAAAAGATTCGACGTGAAACGATTTAATTTCCTTTTTTATCATAAATGTTTTCTTGTATTTGCTATTCCTGCAGTAATCAAATGAATAAGTAGTTCTCAACTATTCTTATTGTACTTTATTGTACTTTGTTGTTTATTGTGTTTATGTTTTCTAGTAGCTAAGTAAGTAGTACCTAACGAATTCATATTCATAAATTGCTTCATGTTGCCTGAAATGAATTAATATTTTTGATAGTTGTAAGATATATTCATGTGTTACTTCGCTAAGTTTTAAAATAAAATAGGTCTACTATTTGTTCAGATAAGTATTTATATTTGTTTAACTCTATTTTTGCCCTAAGAAGCAGTTTTACCAACATATTTCTCCATCGTCACCTCATAGGTGACCCGCGCCTAGAGTCGTTTGGAAATGACCCGCGCCTAACGGAGGATTAAGGGAATAAATACAAAGGGTAATGAGAAATTATTCAGTCAATTTACAAGTTAATAATCTCTACAACAGAAAGCAGAGGAATTGTAAGCAAAAAGGCCAGCCAACCTCATAGCACTGAATAGATAGATAGACCGGAACGAAAAATAATTAATGAAATATGTCTGGATAAAAGATATTAATTTTATTGAAAACAATTTACTAAAGCTAATGCTGTAATTTGTAATTAATCAGAATCATTTTTGTCACAATTACTCAAATTTTAGTAATCCAAGAACAAAAGAAATGGGAGGGGGAGGGGGGTCAACAGTATTTATTTGTTTGTATCTCTTATAATAAAGGTTTGTTGAAAACAATATTTGGTATTTAGCCTTTTAATGAAGAAGTTCATGTCATAACAGCTTATTATTAATATGACACTAGTAGGTTTAATGGTTTACTGGTAACAGAAACCTATAAAATCCAATTATCTGTATTAATACTCTTTATACAAAAAATATGCATAGAACAATATTTATAGTAAATTTAATATGCAATAAGATTGTTCTATACAATTAGTAGATATTTCGAATGTTGAAAATCGTGTCATGGGTACGACCTCAATAACCAATATAATAAGCCAATATGCCATAAAACATCTCAATCCAAGCTTAAATACGAAAATTTGTTTTCATAGATCCTTTACTATGTGAGATACACAGATAAATGATGGATATGATATCATCAATGATGAATGATCGATACAATAATCTATGTTTAACAAATTCATATAGAACTAAAGAAAAGATTTGTTAATAAGTGAAATCATAGCAGGATTGGAGGGAGGGGATTGGAGACGAAAACAAATACAAAATCATTTATATCACTATTATTATTATTATGTGTTAGATAAAAATGTTACATAAGGTACTGTTTTACACCTTTTAAGGTCGTACTCATGATGCGGTTTTTGACATTTTTCTTCAAATATCCATGATCCTACCTAGGAGGTGACGAAAATGAGGTCCATTCAAAATTGCATATATATATATATATATATATATATATATATATATATACATATATATTTGTCTGTTACCGCTATAGCGGTCACAATTTTTTCCTAATCGTTAACGAACTTAATATATTATCGTTTTATATAAAAAGAAACATCAAGTTCGTTAACGGCTAAAATCGGACCCAGGGTAGGGGGGTTTAGTGGGGGGAATTTCGAAAATTCTTAATATCTCCGTTATTATGTGTCGGTTCGAAAAATTGTTAAGAACCAATCTTATTGAAAATGTTATGTTCTATAAATGTTGTTATGTACATGTTTTCACTATCTTGATTATTAACTGACATATTTGCATTTTTTAGTTTTTGTCTTCAATAAACCCCCAATCCTACTCATCTTATATATCATCTCATTAACAATATTCTATTATGTTATGAAGGACTTTATTTGAAGCTTAAATACCAAATATTGTTGACATGGAACTTTTACGTTTTGAAATAAATGCAAATACGTGACACTCGTGGGAAATCTCTTTAGTTAACACAGCCCCTGCGTGACGGACTTTTTACAATTTCCTTGAATATTAACCGAGATCTGAGTACTTTGTTTTCAGCTTAATACCTAACTGAAAATATCCTTCACTCCTACCCACGGAATTTTAAATTAAAGCACTTGTATCACTAATCATCACATGTCTAATTTTAATTTCAAGTCATTTTTACATTGGTTGCTTATTATGGATGAAATAGAGAATCGAATTTCAGGTCATATCATTAGAGTCTTCTTATACTGTTTTGGTGACTCAGTTTTAATTTAGAGATGTATGTCTGGTCTCATTACACTGTTTAGGGCTGCAAGTTATTAGTCCCTAACGTCCATTGAACCATCAAAAATAGATGCAAAACAAAATGTTTCACTAGTAATTCAACTTCTTGTTAATTTAACATTGTATTTTAAGACATTTTGCCATATTTATAATAGTTTGTAGCTATAAAATTTGATATTGGACCTTTAAAGTGAGGGGCTATTTGCTGGACATTTTTCTGAAGTATTACTAATTTGGGATGCCTTGAAATAAAATCCATCATGTAGGGATGGACTAATCAATTTCCCACGAGCTGGTATATAACTCACCATCTATTCTCTATTTCTCCCTTAATAATAAGATTGATAATACCATGACTCAAAGTGATAATTGCTTGATCTGATTCATAATAGCAGAGGTACTATGAATTCTCAGTTTTCTTCCCCTCCCCCACCCACCATTGGTCTGATTTCAACCATTACTAGATATAATCTTTACAGCTCATGGTATTGATAAAAATAATCATCTAGTCTAGAACGTCAATGAGTATGTCACTCCAAACATATTTCAATATATATCATATAGTAAATCTACAATGAAAACTATATTTTATATTTAAACTTCTAATTGAATGTTTCATGATATATCAGCTTTTCGTTTGTATGAGATGACTCAAAATGGGTGATTAATGAAGCCAGAAAACTAAAAAATCAAAATATCTCATTTAATATTTGAGGTATGGAAAAAAAACAATATTTATGGGAATTAAAGATTTGTTATACAGTTTTCTGATTCGTTTTTTAATAACAGAGATATTTTGAATTTTAGAAATTCCCCTTCCTGGTCCAATTTCAGCCATTAGTGAACTCATGACATAAAATATTTAAATATTTGGTAATGATGGGAGAAAATTGGACTGCTAGAGCGTTATATATATATATATATATATATATATATATATGAGAGGGTGCCGGTGGCCATGCATTTAAGTGTAGGTATGTCTACAACTACCATCAGTAAGCTGAGACAACTTTAAATATGGTATCAATGGGGCCCATATGACTAAAACTTTTTGTTTTAGCAGATTTCCCTTAAGGGAAATCAGCTATTGAGGTTGTACTCATGACGGAATTTTCGAAATTTTTCTTCAAATGTACATCGATCCTACCCAGGAGATGACGAAAATAAGGTCCGTTCAAAACTGTATATATATATATATATATATTTGTCTGTTACCGCTCTAGCGGTCGCAATTTTTGTTTGATCGTTACCAAACTCGATATTTATCGTTTTATGTCGTTAACGGCTGAAATCGGACCAGTGGGAGGGGGGGTTTAGAGGGGAGGATTTTCGAAAATTCGAAATATCTCCGTTACTATACGTCGGACCGAAAAATTGTACAGAATCAATCTTATTGCAAATTAAATTTACTATAAATATTGTTATATACATTTTTTCTCTATCTTGAATATTAACCGAGATATTTGCATTTGTATTCTGTCTGTGGTCACCAGTAGGCTATGTTCGGACTTTCCGCCGAGAGCTCTGGTGGCCGTTTCCATAACTATTCGTCCCTCGTGAATAGGTTTAGAGGTTAGGTTAACTGTTTTTTGGGGCTAGAAGCTACTGGGTTATTACGCCCTAAATAATGTTTTAGGTTTAGAGGTTTCTTACTACTACAGTTGTTATTAGGCAGATTTCTCTATTGTAAAACTTCACGTGGGAAATCTGCTTAGTTTATGCAGCCCCTGCGTGACGGACTTTTAGTCAATTGTACTACTTTATAAAATTCAAGAGTATTTGTCAAATATTGCAAAAAAAAAAAAGATCCAGTACAGAAGCCTTTGAAAGTGGCATCTATAGGGGACACTAAGCCTTAAAGAATTAAAGCTTTTAAATATTTTTTAATAATTAAAATCCACAATTTAATTAATAAAGAAGCTTATATATTGATGTAATAAAAATAATGTTTTAATTTAACCAAATCTGTTTCAAATATAAGCTTTAAAAATCAAAATCTATGTAACAAACACAAATAAATAGCTTTTACAAAATTTAATAATTTACTATCTTCAATTGGGGTTATTGGTTTATTTTCAAAGTTAGAAAATAAACCAATAACCCCAATTAAAGATAGTAAATTATTAAATTTTGTAGAAGCTATTTATTTGTGTTTGTTACATGGATTTTGATTTTTGACAAGAATGGAATAAATATATACTGTTAGAAATGAAAATGGCATCGAATTTTTACAAAAGTTTAAAATAGACTTTCTGTCTGGAGGAATTATGTAAACAGACCTTGTAGAAATGTATTAGGAAGAAATTCCTGCAAAAACATTCATACAAATAAGATGTATGAGCACTCATCACTGCATCACTTCAAGCAACAACTTACAATGCTATATAAAATTAATTGATGTCTTACTCATTGTTCCATGGCCTTAAATCAAATGATGGACTTGTAATTGAAATTAATATCAGCTGTCTGCTCTACATCCCTAGTTTTATTTACAATCAAATAATTGGGTATTATAGTTCACTAATTCTACAAAATATTTTCATTTGGTATACAATTCAATTCAAAAATCCTTTAGTGATAAGAGAAAAAATATGCCACTTTAACTGCACTATAAACTCATTTTTCATGCAAAAAAAAATGAACACACATGCAGGGATTACCAAATTGTAGGTAATAAATGTTTGAGGCTCGACTTCTAATTTTGGAAAGTTACAAAGAAAGTTATTTGTTCAAAGAAGTGGTTTTACAACCAGCTTTTTTCGAGATAGCTCAGCTACGTAGGTTTTTAGCAGATTATCCTTAAGGAAAATCAGCTATTGAAGTCATGAGTCATGAAGCGATTTTTGAAAAATTTTCTCAAATGCACCTGGGATGTCCATCAATGCTACCCAAGAGATGGCAAAAATATGGCTGCTCAAAATTATATATATACATATACACACACACACATATATATATATATATATATATATATATATATATATATATATAGGTTTTAATCCAAAAGAACTTAAAAGAGGAGGATTATTCAGTTCAGGATTATGATTATAACTGATAAGTACACAACTAGAAGAGTGATATAAATTTAATCAGCACCCCATTTAGGATTACCAAGTTTTCTTTACAAATGTAATAGTTTTCTTACATTTGGTAATAAAACTTTTTAAATGGGTACCCACATGAGATGTTTATCAAAATGCTTACTAGAAAATATATAAACATAATTTTTTTGAGGTAAGCACTTCATAAAAAATGATTAGAAAGTATGTCTTGTTTTTTAATTCTGTTGACATGAAATGACTTTCTCTAAAATTAACTATACAAAATGTTTTGCTGCATTTAAAATTATGTCATTTGTAAGTACATATGACAATTTTCTCGATCTACACAACCCAACCCTCACCCCACCCGCATTCCTCGTCTTATTTCACCCATTTTGAATATGATTTTTAGTGTTGAATGAAACGGTCAAATTTTGGGCATTGTAAAGATGAAATAAACATTTTTGAGGTAAGAAGTAAAATGTTACTTTATGATGTTATCACTTATTTGAATATATCACAACTATTAAAGATTTGTTGAAAACAAGATTCGAAATTTAATTGAAATGAGATGTTTCATGATATATTCCCATATTGTTAAAGTGATATGACTTATAGTGGGTGCTTACTGAAGGCTGAAAATTAAAAAAAAAAATACAAAAATCTTGATAAATATTCCAGATAGAGAAAAAATGTGTGGAATAACATTTATAGAAAATAAAATTTCTACAAGAATGGTTATGTATGATTTTTCAATCCGAGTAATTATAGTGGAAATATTTTGAATATTCGATTTCCCCCCCGCCCATGGTTTGAATGCAGGCGTACGAATGGAACCCTAATACATTAAGTTTGGAAGCGATCAAACAAAAATTGGGGCCACTAAAGCAGTAACAGATAATATATGTATAATTTTGGGCATAATTTTTGTCAGTTCCCTGGCAGGGTCATGGACATTTGAAAAAATGTTTCAGAAATCGTGTCATGTGTACATGAACCATCAATCTTCAGGGGCCGATGAGTGCATGTGATTTATCTTAAGTGAAATCTATTACAATTGAGAATAAAATAAGGAAGGCGGTTAAAAAGAATCTAATTAGGGTATATAGTAATTCAAATATAACTGAGAGTATTAAAATAATTTGAAGTTGTTGATGAATTCAAAATTAACTTTTCTTTTTTCCTTTTTTGACATGCATCATGCAGTATTAATCTTGTAGGATAAATTATGATAAAGTAGTAATATCATTAAAAGAGTACGATTTAAAGAATTTTCAGACCAAACTAAAAGTTATTAGTTATGAACTAAAATAAAGATTAATTAGTTCAGTTCTATATAATTAAAGACAACTTAGTTTTGGTTTGATTGAAAACTTACAGATGAAGATTGAAATGAAATGTATTTATTTCCATTAAATATTAAAGACATAATACAGTGTACAAAAACATATTTTGTTAGTTATCTTTAAGAAATATTAGGAATCTTACAATTAATTTTTGTACATATTCTTACATTGAATATTTTAATAACTATTATAACGCTTTGGAAGTAAACATTACAAATGTTATCAGTTGCAATTTCTAACATCTTACAGTCAGTTTGTTAATTATTACATTATTTTTTTTTAATTATTAGAGTAGAGGATATTTATAACATGCATTTATTTTCTTTATTTTGCATGCATTCAAAATGATTAGAAACATGCCTGTACCATAAAGACACAATTAATCTCAATTAATTTTTAACCAATTTATGAAGCAAATATATTTAGGTTTTATTTCAGACATATACAATTCTATTTTTTTAGAATCCTTCTAGTTTATTGATGCATTCTTTGTACTCATAGTTATTAAATTAATTTATACACTTGGAATTGGCCTTTTGTAGATTTAATAAATTCCAGTAAACCATTAAAAATTATTTGCTTTTCTCAAAATATTAATTTTCATATTTCAGTTTAAAGCACTTTTTAATATCTTGTTTTATATTATATTTGTAAAAAAAGCTAATGTTTTATTTTATAATCACTACTATTTGTGATATATATTGAAGGGAGACACATGATTTTTGACTCCTTGAGGATACAAGAATCTCTTGCATTTCTATCGCGATCGCCCTATTTTGACATTACATATTAATGGGTTTTTTTTTGTTTAGCTAGTTAACCAAATTTGGAAATAACTGTAATAAATTAGTAATAAGGTTTCTATTGAGAAATATGAAAAAACATTTTAATAAAAGGGATTTTAGTTTCAATTCTTCAATATTAATCAGCCAGGTAGAATTTATTTGTAACAGGATCTGTATGGATAGCAGTGTTAGTGGTTTGGGCTTTCAATCTACTTTGATTGTTAATCCATTCCCCTCCTGCATCGATGTGAATGGATGGATTTGTATTTTAATACAAATCCGAAAATGCCAAGACTTCAAAGCTTAATTTTATTACAGTTCAATTGGAAACTCAACACGTTTTTCTTGAGAGCCAAATGAAGGAGAGCATAGGTCCTCAGCGCAAAACGTATTACTTAAGTTACTTTTGAGTTTTGATGTCGCCCTCCTTGGCAAGAGCTTTCTAATTTAGGTTTATGTGAAGTAAATCATTTAGATGAGTCAAATCAATGAGCTCCCTTTACAATAATTTTTCTCTGTCAGTTACTCATTTTATCTTTTAAAAATTAAGATTTTTTTATGATATTATTGCACGATATTCTTCTGGACTGTCGGACATTATTACTTTTCTTGTGTAACATTTAACTCAAACACAAGTCAATAAAGATCTTATCTATCTAGAATGATAACAAGAAACATCAATAGTGCAAATAATGAATTAAAAAATGTATTGACTACCTTATTTAAATATCCTTAGCCAAATTTGAAAAAAAGCAAAAACAAAAAAAAAAATTAGGCATTAGCACATAAAAATATTAAAATTTACAAGACATTAAAACACTATTTGCTAAAATATAAGGAGCTGAAGTTCTTATTGGATAACTGAACAATATATCGATTGGTGAATGTTCAAAGGGCAATCTCCAATTTTTGAGAAAACTTTCAATAGTTGATTTGTTGCAGATTCAAGTTGAAAAGCTGATTCGATGTTAGCTACATATTAATCTGGCAGATGAATGGAGAACAGCCCTTTTAACATGCCGTAAAGCCTAGACATGCCACAGTAGAATTTTTTTTTTTTTTAACTTTTAGAGAGAGGATAACGGCTTTAGTCATCCTCGACTCACAAATAATCCATAAACATACTTTCTGCCTGCTTAAGAACACTGATTGCCATTCCATCGGCATCAATTCCAAAATCTCTAAACGTAAAAAGGATAGAAAATTATCAAAAAGGCCTTCAACAAGAGACGATATATGAGCTTCTCAGTTGTCGAATCATAGATAGATTCGACTGCTTATAAAAAATATAATGCTACTATTAAAAATAAAACCCTTTTAAAATTTTTTGTGTGTTACCATTCGCTCATTTTTCAGCCGAGTTTATTATTTTTCTTTTTTTTATAACTTCGGATAATTGAAAAATGTATTAAAGTGAAATGGCATGTGAGTATTTGTATGAAATATAGTATTCCTTGCATTTTAGCACTATTGAAAAAGGATTGATTACAAAATTCAAAATGTTATAAATTTATGAAACTATGAAAGAGCAGTTTTTTTTTGTAGTGAGTTTTGTGATTCCTAAAGATTTGGTATAGTGGAGAAATGTCCTTTAAACGTTCAGGGAGTTCAACTAGTCAAATTATTCTCAAGACACTTTTTAATTCAGTAAAAAAAATTTGGTTTTGCATTCTCTTAGTGAGTGATTTAATAAATTGTTGTAAATAAGACATACCGGCTTCATCGTCGGATATATATATGCAGTCATCTGGAGAAGAGGACGGTCTGCTGGAGGAGTCGACGGAAGATTGCCCGCTGATGCCGTCAACAGGGACGACGTCGACCATGTCCACCGGGAGCCGGAGCGCAAATGCGATGGGGGGGCCGGGAGTGGGGAGACGAACAGGTGGGAGGTGGCCACACCCCCTCACAGTCCGCACTCCGGTTGCTGTTGGTCTAGGACCTGGTTGCTAGAGCAACACTCCCTCCCCTCCAATCTCTGCCCCTACCGCCAGATATGCCCGCTCGATAAATCATCTTCCAGGATGTGCCGTTCATCGGGTACATAAGCCCCAGCGTCCTGCCCCCCCCCACCCTTCCAGTTTGCCGTCCGCTAAACCGCTCAGACAATACCCCAGCCAATATTTACTTATAAACCAATCAAATATTAGTGCGCCTATATTAGTTTTCTTGAGAAGAAGCTTTGTAGACCAGACTCCGCCGGTGGAGGAACCTCAAGGGTCGGAAAGTCCTTCCTTAGCATGTTTATTTATTTATTATTATAATGAGCTCCGCAACTATGGCCACTTGGCTCTTCTTAAAGATGGGGGCTCTTCTTGAAGACTGGGCTGAAATGCGACCAGTGCGAGGGGTGGTTTATAAGGGACGAATTTCGAAAATTCGTAATATCTCCTTTATTATGCCTTGGATCGAAGAATTGTATAGAATAAATCTTTTTGAAAATGTAATGCTCTATAAATGTTGTTAAGTATGTATTTTCACTATCTTGATTATTTAGTGAAATATTTGCATTTTATAATTTTCGCGATTCAGTAAACCCCCTCTCCTACCCAAAATAACAAAAATGGAACACAAAATAATATAAAGACCGAAACTAAGGGAACGGAACACTAAACACTAAACGAAACACAAACACAACTTAGAATTAAAAAAGGGTGCTAAATAAATAATTGAAAAGAAAATTTACTAACTTAAAAACAACAACTATTCATTAAAAGAGGCATATATCATTCACATTTAAACACGTCCAAAACATATAAATATTTACAAATACATATAGTATAAAATATAATAGGTCTACAGCATACTTAAAAAGATTTAAAAGGGATAACTTTTATTATATTCATTTAGACAAAGCACTCAGGATGAGAAACACTCAGATATTTAAAGAATATTTTCCATAACATATATATAAAAAACAACCAAAGTGTACACGAGGGAATAAATATATTATTCTAACTACCTCTAAACAATTACAGATCTTGCCAATCACCATCGATGTGGGACACAAACCAAATAAAATTAAAACAAAATATTGTCAAACTGCCCAATCTTTTTTAAATATACTCAACCGCAAAAAAAAACCGGACACTTAGATTTAGTCTTATAATTTTGTTAAATACTTTATATATATATATATATATATATATATATATATATATATATATATATATATAAATAATTGGTTAATCTATAGGTTATTTAAACAAAATCTGCCAAAAGTGAATAATTTTTATTGATTATTTACACAAAATAAAAAAAAATAAAAAGATAAATTAACACATTTTAAAAAAAAAATATTATTCTTCATTTTTATTACAGTGAATGGTAGACTTCGCTACCCCAAGCGTTTCGGCAATGTAACGTAAGCTCCGGCCTTCCATCTAAGTTTGAAAGACCCATTATTCTGGACCGAAATAAAAATATAACATTAATTAAAGAAAATGCTTGGTTAATAATTAAAGATGTTTAAATGTGCGAAAAACTACTTACAGTTTAGAATAGATCAACTTCACGACAAATAAATCTAATCTGAGTTTTATCTAATTGTTTACTAATCCTGAAGGGATTAGTTCAATGGACTTAGACTCTAAATTCTCTGTAATAACTAGAATACCCACATAAAGAAAGTTGCTGAAAATTAGCTTTTAACACGACAAAAATGAAGTGTCCGGCGGTTGAGTGTATGTCAGAATCGTGGCAATATGTGGGCTGCCGTCAAGTCAGTAGTTGGTTCATTTCGTATGGAATGTTTAAGTAAGTTCTTAATCTGCATTCTGTTAGTAGGTATTTTACAGTTACTCCAGTGTTGCAATGTGTACACGTAGGCTTGTCTTTTCTGTTCATTATGTAAGAATGTGGCAGGTATCTTGTCCAATACTTAGTCTTGTGAGGACAACTTGGTCTCTTCTTGAATCTAAATTTTGTCTCTTTGATCATTCTGTTGCGTTTTATTTCTAGTAGTTTGTTAGATACATATCAGTGCGTAACCAGTGTTCTTGCCAGTCTTTGAGTATTTTGGCTTGTAGGTACTATCTTGTTCAGGTCTGCTGGTGTTAGCGTAGTTATGTCAGTAGTAATTTTTATTGCTAATATCAGTCGTTTGTCTAACATCCCAGGGTCCGGGTAACCACAACATTTTAAAATTGCAAGTGTTTAGTGCGTGTATTAGTTCGAGTATTATTGTAATTAGTGGGTGATTGGAGTAGATGTTGCCCAAGGAAAGTAAAGAGTCTGTGCATAAAATATATCTAGCATGTACATAGATCTCAAACAACGGCTTCTGATCAGAATAACAGAAATAAATCTTTGATAAGAAACAATAACATGATTTGCTCAGACCCACTCACTTACAGAGTACAGGTTATCGTTGGCTTTGTATGAGGTAAAACCAAGTCACTATTTAGGAACTTTTAGCAGATATCCCTTAAGGGAAATCAGCTATTGAGGTTGTACTCATGAAGTGATTTTTGAAAGATGTCTTCAAATGTTTATTGATCCTACCTAGTAGATGACGAAAATGAGATCCATTCAAAATTATTTATATATATATTGTTATCGCTCTAGCGGTCGCAATTTTGGTTTAATCCTTACCAAACTTGATATTTAATCGTTTTATGTAAAAAGAAAGATCAAGTTCATTAATGGCTGAGCCGACTAGTGCGAGGAGGATTTAGAGGGGAGGAATTTCTAAATTTTCTAATGTCTCCGTTATTATGCGTCGGATCGAAGAAATGTATAGAATAAGTCTTATTGTAAATGTAGTGTTCTATAAATGTTGTTATGCACGCATTTTCACTATCTTGATTGATAACTGGATTTTATAGTTTTTGGCCTTCAGTAAACCACCTCTCCTACCTATGTCATATTCCTATGTTGTTCTCATTAAACTTTTACTTTTTGACGTAAATTCAAATACGTGGGAAATCTGCTTTGTTTACGCAGCCCCTGCGTGTCGGGCTTTAAATAGTCATCTTGCCAACATTACTTTATGCAGGCAATCAGGCAAGTATTATGATTTGGTCGATGGATCAAAATAACAGGAGTTGATAACGAATAACAACTCTTAAGTAGACCCGCTCAATCTAATTTCCCGAATATAAGAAACTGGAACCTGAGATCAAAGTCATTATCTGTCTATGCAAGAAACGTTTTACTGTTCTATGAGTCTATATTAGTTTGGCTTGAGAAGACACACTGAGTGACAATTTCGGCGAATGAATCCCATATCCCGGTTTCTATAAATTCTATTTCAGGATGCACTTTGATCAAGATCGGCTTAACTTCAGTTGGGGTTCGAAGGCCTACCTGGGGTCTGAGTTTTTTTAACGTGTGCTCAACTAGACATAGTTTGTGAAAACTGAAGCAATTGCAATTGGATCATTTTCCAATTGTTTTATAAGTTGTTGAGATTATTACTTTAAAATTCTGTGGTTGGGAAGAGCCACCACCGTATTTTCCCGTCGTTTGTATATGGGTGGACCGAAGTTGTTCTGGGCACGTCACTTGGCGTTTCCAATATCCTAAACCAGGGTAATATTGATTTGGCGGGGGATTGCTTCTACAAATCCAAAGCAATTGTTTACATATTAAACAGGGACACTTCCTCTATCATATACAACGGTAATGTTATTCGCTTTAAACCATTACTATTTCAAGGAATGCTGAAGTAATGTTTTAAAGCAAATTCCCTTATATCTACGATTTGCAAAGATTTCACTTTGCAAATCGTAGATATACGGGAAACGCGTTCGAAATGCATATGCAGGCTACTTCATCTCTGTCTAGTGACTTCAGTTTTTGAGAAAATGAAACAAAAATTTATATGTTAGCTTCAGACTAAGAAAGAGAGATCGAGTTCGTTCTTGGCCTGAACTGGGTCATATTTGGAAGGGGGGAGGGGCTTGAAGCAAACCAAAACACGAAATTCCATATATCACGCTTGATGTTCACATTGCTCGAAAAATGTTCAGATCAAAAAGGACTAGAAATTGAACTTTAACAACTTTTTTTATATACGAATTTTGGAAATGACTCTCCAGGGTATGGAAGTTCAAAGTAGGTCAGTGGGCAACAGCGAAATTCGCCTTGATTGACGGGTCATACGCTGTGGATTTATTTATTCATTCACAAAAATTACTTAACATCGATTATTTCGGCTAGCTTTCGGAACATATGCAGCACAATCAAACTCTTACGAATCGACACTAAAATGTTTCCCTCAGTAACTACCCACTTTCAGAAATTCGCTAATTGCGTAACTCCGGCATGACGGATTTTTTTTATCATTCTGTAAGACATTATTTGTTTTTTTAAAGTATTTACTCAATGGTTTTATTCAATGAAAATAAAATATGACATTCATAATAAATTAATATATTATTTAATACTTTTAAAATTGCGTAAAATAAATAGTTTTTTTATATTTCAGTTTAGGAAATCTGACTATTCCCCCTCATCCACTAATAATAAAAAAAGTTTGTCACTCAGGGGCTGCGTAAACTAAGCAGATTTCCCATGCGAAGGTTAACAATAGAGAAATATACATACAGATAACCCTACCTTCAATGTTAAGTGAATAAATACTAACAGTAATGAGAAATCATTCAGGTAATTTGCAATACAAGTTAATAATCTCTTCAACGGAAAGTGGCTGAATTGTTAACAAACAGGCCGGACAGCCTCGAAGCGCTCAATAGATGGATTGGCCGGAAAGACAAACAATTAACGAAATACATCTGAATATAACATTTTAATTTTATTAAAAACTTATTATACGGAAAATATGAATAGAACAATATTTATAGTAAATTTAATTTGCAATAAGATTGTTTCGATCCGGCGTATTGTAACGGTGATATTTCGAATTCAGCCGTTAACGAACTTGATCTTTCTTTTTACATAAAACGACTAAATACCGAGTTTTGTAACGATTAAATAATAATTGTGACCGCTAAAGCGGCAGCAGTCATATATATATATATAAATTACCAGTTTTGAACGGACCTCATTTTCATCATCTCCTAGGTAGGATCGATGGACATTTGAAGAAAAATTTCGAAATAGCGTCATGAGTATGACCTCAATAACTGATTTCCCTCAAGGGAAATCTGCTTAAATGTTCTTAGGGAACCACTATAGACTATACCAGAGTTGAGCAACCTTTTTAATCAACGTTTTTTGTCGGGTCGCACAGAAAAAAATATTTCCAGATATACATGTATTTATAACAATATATTCAGTGGAGAAAGTCTATAAAATAATTTTATTTGTAGAAATGATGGCTGGCCGCATAAACATGTTTAATGGGCCGCACGTTGCTCATCCCTGGACTAAAACATTGGCTGCATGGCAAGACAAGCACCGCCCGGCATAAGTTTTTATTTGTGTGTACACATACACACACACACACACACACATATATATATATATATATATATATATATATATAGATGGTGTTGTTATTCTTTTTGGAGTTTTGGTCATCGTTGGTGAAAAAATCTTAGTTTATGCCAATATTTCGAGAATATTTATTTTCTCTTCTTCAGGGCTAAAAAGTACAGGTACTACTTCACATGTATATTGCACATTGCTATTAGAGTGTAACAGATAGTGTTTGTGTTAATTCTACTTGCCAAGACTAAAGATAATTAAAAATGATTGTACATCACTGTAGTTCTTTTGTTTACATTAGGAGTACTAAGTATAAGTTGTAATTGGCTTGGTCACTATAACTGACTTGGGAAGTTATACTTAGTACTCCTAATGTAAACAAAGGAATAACAGTGATGTACAATAGCTTTTAAGTATCTTTAGTCTTGGTAAGTAGAATTAACACAAACACTATCTGTTACACTCTAATAACAATGTGCAATATATATATATATATATATATATAAAGTAGTACCTGTACTTTTTTGCCCTGAAGAAGAGAAAATAAATATTCTCGAAATATTGGCATAAACTAAAATTTTTTCACCAACATTGACCAAAACTCCAAAAAGAATAACAACAGCATATATAAATATAACCTGGTCGAAAACATCAACACTATTATATATATATATGATTCTTCTAATTGGTTTATTCACTAAACACCCCCTTCTTCAGATTCAAGGCGACAATAGCGCCGTCTGGTAGCGAGCAGGTGATTTAATCACCCCCAGCCAGGGATCGAAAATGCAGCTATTTTTAGCCTCACTTTACTGCACCCCACGCTTGACGCTGTGCAACCCTCGCGGCCAATGGCTTAGCCACACTTTAACGTTTGAACGGACTGTCTAACAGTCATGAAACTAGGTATTAGACAGGTTTTCTCCAAATTTCTTTAACCAGTAAAATCCTATATGAACGCACAAACGAATAAAAACTTATAACTTCTTTGTTTCAGTTCGAGATTTAAAAAAAGCATATGCATAGAATCACTTGGGCTAATTAAAAATGGTTCAAATGAAATCAAATAATCTTTTTTGAAGTGATGTGTAGAAAGGGTTTTATTTAATATTCTATACTTTGAATTTCTATATAAGCAGTTTAAGGATTACTCTATATGGGCAGGAAAATGTGTATATTTTAATACTCTTTCCTTTTAAATATCTGGTTTTAATCTGATAAGTATACATTGCTATGAGGGAATTTTCTTTTAAATATTGAATAATTGAAAATTCTATATGGAGAAGGAAATCCACTGAGTATAAATGTGATTGTAGAGATTGACATATTTTACATAATATGAGATATCATCTCAATTTCATGATGTAGATAAAATACCAAACGTTTTAAACGGAAGGATCAAAAAGGTCAAACACCTCCATTCTTAATTATTAAGAGTGGAGGTGTTTGACCTTTTTGATCCTTCCGTTGACGATAGACCTCCACCAGCCAGCCCAAATCCAGACTAAACGTTTTGTGTTATAGTTAATTAATTGTATGGGGCTCAGGTTGGCCGTGTGAGTTAAGGCGTTGGTCTTAATTAATCTCACTTGGTAAACCTAGAGTTTGTTGTTCGATTCCCGCCTGGCGCCTGGGCAATGGGAACTTATTCTGTGACGGACTCAATAAATAAATTCCTTAGTACCACTCTGGCTAGAAAAGGGTGGTAACCTGTGGATAAACCGCCCCAATTAGCCATAGGAGCATAAAGTGGATGTAAATAAATAAAAATAAAATAATTTATTACATTTTCATTATTTATTGCCAAATACTCTTGTGGATAGAAGAAGAATAATCAATAGTAAAGATTATAATTATAATAATATATAAACCATTTGAAAGTTACATACAAAAATAAAGAAATTCACAAAGTGCTTGTGCTACGAAATGATTATCTCTCTCTTTGCTATTATTTGAATGGCCGTTTACTTATACGACTAAATATTAGTAATGGGCAGATACAACTACCGGCAGAGTTGTGCAAAATGTAACAATAACTGTTGTACTAACTGCTAACAACTACATTGGTTTGACTCTAGCTACAACTCATAATTACATTTGTCGTTAATAGTTAACTGCGGGCAACAACATTTTAGCAGTATTATTTAAACAAAGTCATGCTGAATTTGCACTTGTGATAGCGGAAGTTGTGCCGAATGAAACACTTAAATTGTGGTATATATTATCTTATTTACTCCGATGTGTTGACTATATTGAAATGACTATGTGCTATCCATAACTATTAAACGTTACTTGGTAATGTCATTGTAACAGAAGACAATATGCGTTTTAAAGTCAATATGGTTTGAGCATTGCGGGGCTTCAATCTCTTTGTCAAACTTCGCTTTTGGAATATAAATTAAATTATTTTTAGGGTACCACTGTTATATATTTACGCCAAATATATAAATTGCTAGAAAATATGTGTTTTTATTTTCACATAAAACCTTTAAATATCGAGTTTGGTAAAGAACAGGCAAACATTGCGACCGCAAGAGAGTTACCGGCCAATATATATATATATATATATATATATATATATATATATATATATATATGGTGTTGTTAATGTTTCTTGGAATTTTGGTCAATGTAAGTGAAAAAATCGTAGTCTACGCTAATATTAAGAGGACATTTATTTTCTCTTCTTCAGGGCTGTAAAAATACAGGCACTACTTTATATATATTGCATATTGTTATTAGACTAGAGTGTAACAGGTGGTGTTTGTGTTATTTTTACTTACCAAGACTAACACTTTAATTATTAATCTTGGTAAGTAAACAGTCCCATTCTTATTTAATAAATCTATAATTGTCCTTTTGTTATTTTTTAAGCCAATCGTTCAAAAATGGTTATTGGCCCATTGTTATTTAATAAATCAATCATTTAAATCGGTTATTGTCCTTCTGTTGTTTTTCATAGCCAATCTTTAAAATAGTTAGAGTCTCTTTGTTCTTTAATTAATCACTCATTTAAATTTGTTATTGTTCCTTTTTTATTTTCTAAGCAAAGCGTTTAAAATATTTACAGTCTCTTTGCTATTGAAGAATTCAATCATTTAAAATGGTTATTGTCCCTTTGTTATTTAATAAATCAATCATTTAAATTGGTTATTGTCCATTTGTTATTTTTTAAGCGAATCGTTTAAAAATGGTTATTGGCCCATTGTTATTTTATGAATCAATCATTCAAATTCGTTATTGTCCCTTTGTTATTTTTTAAGCGAATCGTTTAAAAATGGTTATTGGCCCATTGTTATTTTATGAATCAATCATTCAAATTCGTTATTGTCCATTTGTTATTTTTTAAGCGAATCGTTTAAAAGAGTTAAAGCACCTTTGAGATTTTATAAATTAATCATTTGAAATTGTTATTAGTATCCTTTTTTTTTAATTATCAATCATTTAAATAACGATTTAAATATTTTAAAATTATAAGTTATAAAAATATACCGTCAGTGCGTCGGACCTGCCTGGAGAGATGTTACTGGCCTGAACTCTGCTGATGCACTGAAGTCTGTGGGGTTTTATGAATGGCTTGCGCACATTTTCAAGTTTTAGGCCAAACACCTTATTTATTGCAGGTGAGAACAATAAATGCCTTGACGTGGAGCTGAAAGGCAGTACTAAGATTGGTTCAGGTAGACAGAGTGCCTTCAACACTTGGTTCTTTGTTGTGGGTGCGGCTGCCGACTTCCAAGTTTGTCAACTAACGGCATTATACCTGTTAATATACCATGGTATGGGGCAGACTAATTGAATGTAGGCCAGTAGCAGGTAGTTACTTAGCTACCTGCTACTGGTTGCTCACCAACGGCAAGTACTACTACTCAAGGTGAAACCACTTGTTGTGTATGTGTATATACATTGTTAAGTTGTAGTTGTTTGAGGTCAATGTTTATGACAGCAACTTTAGTCTAGGACAGTATTTCGAGAATTTTATACTATCTTCCTCAGGGATGTATACAGAATGCATGTAACAAGAAACGTCCATCACTCAGGGGCTGCGTTAACTAAGAAAACTTCCCACGTACCTCACGTATTTGCATTTATCTCAAGACGTATAAGTTCCAAAAAAAAAAAAAATAAAAATAAAGAATTGGTATTTAGGCTTTAAATAAAGTGCTCCATAATATAACAGCTTATTGTTAATATGACATTAGCAGGAGCGGTGGATTTGCTAGTGGCCAAAAACTATCTCTGTTAATAATAAGATATTGAATAAAACATACATAACAAAATTTTTAGGCACAGAGATATTTTGTATAGTTAATTAAAGATGATAAGGAAGACATTTTTTTTTTTATTTATTTCCTCTACATAGTAACCCTATGTGGAGGGATTTTATTTTCTGGGAAGACATTTCAAGCCGACAGAAACAAGATATACAATTCTAATTATTTTTCAATAAAATGCCTAACCTATGAATAAGTATGATTATAAATTGTCCTTTATACATTTTAGTGAACACCAAATCTGAGAAAACCATTTCTTTTGTTAAGAAAATTTAGTTGCCCTTAATGTGGTACTAATTAAATGTATTCCACTGATTACCAGTGTGCCATTCAGTGCGTGGGAAATCTGCTTAGTTTACGCAGCCCCTGCGGGATGGTCTTTTTAGTTTTAAGACCCTTCTATTTCGATCATTTCAGGCACGCTTAAGTTTCATGTCCTGTTTACATAGGCTTCTTATTGGAGGGGAAATGGTGAAGAAACGGCGGGAGATAGCCACGTGAGTTTTAACGTGTCATCTTGAAATGGTCAAGCCACAGTGGCTTGTCATGTGTTCCAAGAATGACAGTATTAGTGCCTTCTTTAATGCATACTCCATACTTGACCAATTTTTTTTTTTGTAGAGCTTAACTTTTTGTAATCTTTATTATATCAAAGGGAAGCCATTTTTATTTGAACGACAGGCAATATACTAGTAGAGATTAAAGGCAGTTCCATTATATTCTGATACTCCATCAAAAAGGCTTTTTTCCCTTCAGAAAACGACTTTTTCCTTGAAGGTAAAACCCAATTACTTGCGTGATCCTTTCGAGGTTTAAATAAATCTGCAGCAATTTTAATATCCAATATACTTTTTTTTTTTAACCGTGAGTCAACTTTTGACCTATTTGAAGATGTTCTCGAGACCAATAATTAGAATTTTAATCCAGTGTAAGTCGGATGAGAGACTAAAATGAGACACTTTTTATAATACTGTGAAAAGGTTCTCTTTGTAAAAATGATGTTGAGTTTGTTTAAGATAAAAATGTAAGTAGGGAAAGGTTTAGTATAGAATAACTGGGAGCTGATGTATCAAAATATAGCTCTGCCGAGAGCAAGCCTTCTTTTTAAGCCCATTTCAAAGAGCTATAATTTAAAGACGGCGCTAATACCCTTCTCATACTAATTTCGAAGCTTTTCAGAAAGAAGTTCCACCGCTTCATTTGCTGTCTGCTTTAATAAGACACTTCAGGAAATGAGGTCGAAAAATTTCCGAGAAAATTATCAGGCCAAATCCCTTCTGTTGCCTGGCAATTTACTCTTGTACGCTAAGCTGCTTCTAATTACAAGTGTATAAATAATATCAAAACACAATATTTATTTAATTTAATTGTCTTAACTTCATAAATCCATTTTCCATTTAACGTTTTATTTTATTTTAGTATATTTTACCACAAGGGAATTCAGCTATTGAGGTCAAACTCTTAACGAGGGTTTAAAAAATGTCACAACTAGTTCGATTTAATTACACCTTCCCTAATATTTTTCTAGAAATCAACAGAGTCTTTCCAACTCGAATTTTCCCCCTCCCACATTCTTAAGTTATATCTCGAGAAAGTAGCAATATTATTAAATGACGAAAAGCTCAGAGTGAGAAAAAATAACTTCAATTAACACTAAAAGTTATCCTGTTTCTAAGTAACGCTTACAATACCGCACTCAAGGTTTTTCAGCTTTTTTTTTTATTTTATTTTTGGGAAACAGCAAGAATAATCCACCATAAGGTTGTTTTTACATAAAACAACTAAATATCCAGTTTGGTAACGATCCCGCAAATTTTGCGACTGCTAGAGTATATACTATACGTATCTATATATATATATATATATATATATATATATATATATATATATATATAGGCCAATATCCAGCAATAAAGGCAGAGTTAGAAAAATTCCATTCACACCAATAAGGGCATAAGTGGAGAAAATTTCGATCCATGGCCAGAGTTGTTAGTTAGCCATCCCTCGGTAGACTGCAGCCTGCATCAGCTGACTAATGATAGACTATTAGCCAGTATCAGTATGCAGGCTGCAACTATTCAAGGGCAGAGTTGTTAGATAGCCATCCCTCGGCAGCCTGCAGCCTCCATCAGCTGACTAATGATAGACTATTAGCCAGTATCAGTATGCAGGCTGCAACTATTCAAGGGCAGAGTTGTTAGATAGCCATCCCTCGGCAGCCTGCAGCCTGCATCAGCTGACTAATGATAGACTATTAGCCAGTATCAGTATGCAGGCTGCAACTATTCAAGGGCAGAGTTGTTAGATAGCCATCCCTCGGTAGACTGCAGCCTGCATCAGCTGACTAATGATAGACTATTAGCCAGTATCAGTATGCAGGCTGCAGCTATTCAAGGTCAGAGTTGTTAGATAGCCATCCCTCGGTAGCCTGCAGCCTGCATCAGCTGACTAATGATAGACTATTAGCCAGTATCAGTATGCAGGCTGCAACTATTCAAGGGCAGAGTTGTTAGATAGCCATCCCTCGGCAGCCTGCAGCCTGCATCAGCTGACTAATGATAGACTATTAGCCAGTATCAGTTTGGTGTCTGCAGCGTTTTTATCTTAGTTTTTTTAGATAGCCATCCCTCGGTAGCCTGCAGCCTGCATCAGCTGACTAATGATAGACTATTAGCCAGTATCAGTATGCAGGCTGCAGCTATTCAAGGTCAGAGTTGTTAGATAGCCATCCCTCGGTAGCCTGCAGCCTGCATCAGCTGACTAATGATAGACTATTAGCCAGTATCAGTATGCAGGCTGCAACTATTCAAGGGCAGAGTTGTTAGATAGCCATCCCTCGGTAGCCTGCAGCCTGCATCAGCTGACTAATGATAGACTATTAGCCAGTATCAGTATGCAGCCTGCATCAGCTGACTAATGATAGACTATTAGCCAGTATCAGTATGCAGGCTGCAACTATTCAAGGGCAGAGTTGTTAGATAGCCATCCCTCGGTAGCCTGCAGCCTGCATCAGCTGACTAATGATAGACTATTAGCCAGTATCAGTATGCAGGCTGCAACTATTCAAGGGCAGAGTTGTTAGATAGCCATCCCTCGGTAGCCTGCAGCCTGCATCAGCTGACTAATGATAGACCATTAGCCACTGTGAGTATGCAGATTACAACTTTACTCTACCCTCCCGTCTGCCCTTTTACCCTCGGCTCCACTCACGTGTAGGTAAGTGAGAATTTAGACAGGGAGGGGAATATATATATATATATAATAAATCAATATCAATATATATATCAAAATAAATCAAAATATATAATTTTGAACGGACCTCATTTTCGCCATCTACTAGGTATGATTGAAATTTGAAGAAATATTTTGAAAATCGCGTCATGATTTCAGCCTAAATAGCTGCTAAAAAGAAAAAAAAAGCGTTGAGTATTATTTTCCAATTGAATCTAAGTTGTCCCCAGCAGCTATTATTGAAGATTATGAGATCAATGAAACTTTGTTCAAACATGGCCGGTTGTTTGGACTATTGGACGCTCTTAATCCCAAACCAAACCAGTTCATTTTACCCGCAAATATCCAAAATCTTTTCCCTCTTGATGAAACATTTTATTAATTTAAACTCTGCAATAGTCTATGCAATTAGTGCATTTATAGTTTAGTATTGTCCACGATTAAAAAAAAATATAACTTATAATATAACTTAACCCTTGGTTAATCAATCATAGGAGATTACTCCTACCCTTTTAGCAGATTTCCCTTAACGGAAATCTGCTATTGAGGTCTATTTGACGCGATTTTCGAAAAATGTCCTCAAACGCCCATCGATCCTTCCTACTATACGACGAAAATGATCCCCGTTCAAAATCATATATATATATATATATATATATATATATATATATATATATATATATATATATATATACATACACTCGTAAGCTACCGCTGTAGCGGTCGCAATTCTTATTTGATCGTAACCAAACTCGATATATAAGCGTTTCTTACTAAACTAAAGATGGAGTTCGTTAATGGTTGAAATCGAACCCTTGGGAAGGGGGGTTTAGAGGGGAAGGATTTGGATTATTCGAAGTATCTCCGTTGTTATACATGGATTGAAAAAATTGTATTGAATCAATCTTATTGAAATTTAAATGTATTATATACATTTGTTCTGTATCTTTAGTATTAACAGAGATATTTGAATTTGTTAGTTTTCAGCCTTCAGAAAACCCCCTTTCTTCTCATGTCATATTAGCAATAAGCTGTTATATCACCACTTTATTCCAATCTTAAATGCCAAATATTGTTTACATTAAACGTTAACTTTGAGACATTGATACAAGTACTCTTTCAACATGTTCTTTAACTCTTTCATTACACAGAAAAGATCGTATTAGTTAATGGCTGAAATCGCGGGTGGAATAGTGGGGGGGGGTAGAGTGGAGAATTTTCATAATTCAAAATATCGATGTTATTATGAGTCGTATCACAAACTTTTATAGAATCGATCTTGTTAAGCTATTAATGGTCCACGATTGTTGTCCTATACATTCTTTCATTATATAAGTGAGCTATTGGTTGGTGAGTTTTCAGCCTTCACTAACCCATCTCCCCACAACACTTTTATTCATCGTTTTTTTTTTTTACATAGATAAATTCCCATAAATAGAGAATTAAAAGTGTCTTCTACCAGTACGTGGGAAATCTGCTTAGTTTTACGCAACCCCTGCGTGGCGAACTTTTATTACTGTACTCTTGAGGAAGTTAGGTAATAGTCATTTCCTCATAAATACATAAATATGTATTTTTACTCCCAAAATACTTCCGAACATTAACTATTCAACTGTAGGCTGTTGGAAGACCAAAGATATAAACCTTCGTACAGTCTGAATAAATAAACATGCTTAGGCTAGTAAAGGACGATAATTGTTCCATAAATATATCAAGGCATTACATAAACATACTGAAGAAATATACATCACAATGGACAAACTGTAATACTTGTTATGTATGACATCATATTTCATTAATGTGTCAATTAATGTTGTCTTATTCTTTTCAGAGATCGTTAATTATTTTGTGTTATATTAAAATTCTTTAATATTTCAACACATGAAGTAAAAATACCAATATCTTGTTATGATCAGAAAAAATTATTCTATGACACATAGAAAATTATGTACCTTCTTGGAGAGTTGCTTCCGGTATGAATATATATATATATATATATATATATATATATATATATATATATATATATATATATTAAAGGCTACCACCTTTTTGTAGCCAGAGTGGGACTAAGGATTTTATTTAATGAGTGCTTCACTTAATTAATTCCTACTGTCTATGCGAGAATCGAACTCACTTTTCTATGGGTACCATGTGATATTAGAATCGACTAAATTTATGTTGATTAAATAGGCCATTAAGAAGAAATTGAACACTCTAAACGCGTCGTGGATGAAATAAACGTGTGCATGTGACTGAATTGAAAAAAATATTTTTCTGACCTATAATGGATCAAAAACATAAATGAAGATAAATAATTGACTGCCAGTTTATAAATCTACACACACACACACACGCACGCACGCACACACGCACGCACACACAAACACACACACACAGACACACATATATAACATATATATATATATATATATATATATATATATATATATATATATATATATATATATGTTATAAATCTGTTTTGGATTAGTTAGTAGATATATTTTTAATTCTTGCCAACCGGGTTAGCGGCCATACTTCACCTAATTGTATGAAAGCGTGTGAATGAGTTAGCCATTCATAGCAAAGCTGGGCGGATCAGCCTTTTCAGCAAGGACCTGATTAAATAGCAGACTTCCTTATCAAACGCTGATAACGTTGAACCGCTCCAGCCCTTTTGAAATGCGGCTGCATTCAGCTTCATGTTTGAAAGAGAAATTCATTATTCAATAAATGGAGTTAAATTGTTCACATGTCAAGATTTTGTTCTAAATCAATAAATAAAAATCTTATCTCAGAACTATGTAGTTCATTAACTATTTCTATGGTTGCAATGATTAAAATTTTTTCAATCAAATTGTTTCCATTAATATATATATATATATATATATATATATATATATATATATATATATATATATATAGCTGGCGTAATTGTTAATTGATCCTTTCCAAAATCGGTATTTAAACATTTAAACTAATCTCCCTGCTAGTTAGTGGGTCAAATCGTCCAAGATGGAGTGAGGGGTAAATTGTATATACCTCCGTTATTGTGAAATCCTACCTAGGAGATGGCGAAAATGAGGTCCTTCAAAACTGTATATATTTGTCTGTACCTCTCTATCGGTAGCAATTTTTGTCTTATCGTTACCAAACTTGATATATAATCGTTCTATATAAAAAGAAAGATCAAGTTCATTAACGGTAAATCGGAGCAGGGGGAAGGGGGATTTAGAGGGGGAGACTTTTGAAAGTTCTTAATATCTCCGTTATAAAGCGTCAGATCGAAAATGTGAATAAACCCAATCTTATTGCAAATGTAATGTTCCTAAGGATTTGAAGTCTAAATACCAAATATTATTCTCATTAAACTTTTCCATTTTGAGATAAATGCAAATACGAGTCACACATGAGAAATGTCCTTAGTTAACGCAGCCCCTGCGTGGCGGACTTTTTGAATTCCCTCATCTCTAACACCCCCCCCCCCTAGACCTATTCCGTGTCCGATTTCAGTGATTAACTAATATGCTCTATAGTTTTGAATGAAACTATTACGGTCCGAGAATGGTGTAGAACAAATAAACATTTTTTAGTCAATAGTGTAAATTCATAAATGGTGCCGTCATCACACTACGTATTTGCATGTATCTCACACAGTAAAAGTTCAATGAAAACAATATTTGTTATTTAAGCTTTCAATAAAGTGGTTCATAAAAAAAAAAAAAGTCCGTCACGCATGGGGCTGCGTAAAATAAGCAGATTTCCCACGTGAAGTTTTACAGTAGAGAAATCTGCCCAATAACAACTGTAATAGTAAGGGATCTCTAAACCTATTCACGAGGGACGAACAGTTACAGAAACGGCCGCCAGAGCTCTCGGCGGAAGGTCCCGAACATAGCCGACTCCTGCCGACCACACACAGAATACAAATGCAAATATCTCGGTTAATATTCAAGATACAGAATAAATGTATATAACAATGTTTATAGTAAATTTAATTTGCAATAAGATTGATCCAATACAATTGTTCGATCCGACGCATAATAAAGGAAATATTTTGAATTTTCATAAACCCCCCCCCCTCCCACTGGTCCGATGTCACCATTAACGAACTTGATCTTCCTTTTTACATAAAACGATTAAATTCCGAGTTTGGTAACGATCAAACAAAAATTGCGACCGCGAGAGTGTTAACAGACAAATATATATATATATATATATATATATATATATATATATATATATATATATATATATATATAATTTTGAACGGACCTCATTTTCTTCATCTCCTGGGTGGGATCGATGGACATTTGAAGAAATTTTTCTGCTAAAATAACATATTCTTAATATGACGAGTCGGAGTGTGGGTTTTCTGAAGGCTGAAAACAAATTAAATTCAAATATAACATTCATGATATAGAGCATTGATTGGCAATGAAGTTAGCAATAAGATTGGTTATATGCAATTTTTCGATATGTCTTATAATAATGGACACATTTTGTATATATTTTCAAGAGCAGAATTGTTAGATAGGCATCCCTCGGTAACTTGTAGCCTGCATAAGCTAACTAATGATAGACTATTAGCTAGTATGAGTAGATATATAGATAGCTTGATTTTATTGGCATACATATTTTGGCCTAAGTCTGGCCCTTTAGTGTTAGTAATCTTAATAATAATATACAAAAAAATATATAAGAACTAATGATATAATATTAACCTAGTGTACACATAACATAATACATTTTTTTTAAATTTGTAGCGGCGACGCACGTACTCGTGAGTCGTTCGCTATCAAATATGATAACCACGCGGTATAAAAAATACCAGATGGTTTTAAAATATGTTCAGTTAGTGAAAATAGTTAACCGGGCTGCGAGCGAAAAAGTTAGAAGTGCGAAAATATCTAGTGTCTCGCGCTAGCTGGAACTTTATTATATTGAGTTTACTGAGACAGTGTTGTGTCCGTCGAAAAAGTGTGAAGTGTAAGTACTCTGAATAGACTTGTTTTGTGTAAATATTACATCCTCATGATGAAGAAGTTATGTTGTGATCGTTCTTAATATACAATTTGAAAAGCGCACAGAACTATTTATTTCACCCCACTCAGTCCACTAAAAATTAATGTTTTCAATTAGTACTTAAACTTCTAAAATTCTTTTAAACTTAATCTGATTAGTTCTATTTAAACATCATATATATTTACATTTATTTATTTTTCTACTGTAACGTGTAAATTGACTTCGTTGGACCTTTCTATATACTAGTGATTAATTATCAAGATTATTGTATATACTACGTCGTTGCCTCGTTGCACACTATTGAAAGGAATAAGTCAATCATGTTCAGTTTATGAATGTCTTCAATATGAAGGATATATTCCAGGGACATTGTCAACACGGGTTATAAACATTTTAAATATAAACAAGTATTGCTCTCTATGATACTTGTATTGTTATATAAATGTTTTAATCCGTCCGTTATAAATTCCTGGCAGCATTCACAAATTTCTCCGGATTTTATAATTTTCATTATTTTATTGTGATTCAGCTTCAAATAATCGTTAATTGAAATTCTCAGTTAGCTAACTAATCTTACTTTCTTAATATTCACTTTGAATTTAAGATAATCTTCGGGTTGGGGGCTGGTATAATGACAGGCACTGCTTTAAAAAGGATTGTATCATGAATTATATACTCTATTGATGTCGGTGGATAATATGTGACTTGTAGCTGGTTCCAAAATGTTTTTTTATTTGCTAGGAAATTTGCTACACGCGAGATATCGCTAAAGTACTCTTGCACATTATTTAAATTTGCTATAGCTTTTATTTGTGAGACCCAATTATTGTTTGTATCATGACTGCTGGCATCCAGTAAAATTATTCTATTGAAACATTTTCTTGCTATTCTATTGTCAGAGAGTGACAATATTTTTATACAGAAATTAAGGATTTGTTTCAACACCTGAATTGTTATGTGGCTCCGCCCAGTTTCGAGTCTAGTTAGGTGTGCATTTTGGTCAAAAATAAAAAGATTTGAAAAATGCAAGTTTTGCAGATTCCAGTTAATCAAAGTACTTCATGCTCGAAATTACAGAGGCACACAGGAGGGTTGATAACATGATTGCTTTAAAAAGTGTAATCTTCGTTTCCCATCCTCTTCCCTTTTCAAAGTATTTCTTTTACACGTGATACTCTTTGTACAAAATGCTCCATTGCTTTTAAAATTTTTCCGGAGGATGAGAATGGAACTCCAATAAATATATGTGTTGACATATTCCAGTTTTTTATCTTGCCAAAACAGGGGTAGCCAGTATGAGGATGCAGACTACAACTTTAATTTACCCTCCCGTCTTGCCCCACTAGAATGTTTTAAGTGACAATTTAGACACGGAGGGAGGGATATATATATATATATATATATATATATATATATATATGTGTGTGTGTGTGTGTGTGTGTGTGTGTATACATATATGTATACATAGAGTAGACATTTGAGGAAATTCGTCTAAAATCGCGTCATGAGTAGAACCTCAACAGCTGATTTACCTGAATGGAAATCTGCTAATACAAAAACATGTTTCAAAATATGTTATATAACCAAATTTATTAACTAAAACTAATGACCTATATTATTTAGAGAATTGAAAGATATTTGAAACGGTATTGAAATGCTGTTCATAAGGAAAATGTCAATATCAGAGATCTGCTATAGGGAATCTACTAAAATGTGAATCAGAGTTCATATGTCGTTTTCCTCCAATGCCAATTATATCTTTGGAAAATTTGAATTATTATTAATTTAATATAATACAATATGTCAGATGAAACATTCCTGTTTATTTGCAAGCTCCAATACTCGGAATTTTCGACGGCGATCGATTTTATTTATATTGGAAAAACAAGTTAATTAAATTGTTTGTCGTATATTTAATGGTATTTTGTATTTTAAAAATACTCCCCTGCTGTATATAATATTATATTTGTATATTATATTATTCTAGATAGAGATCATGCCTATCACCTTCGATGAGGGGCATAAACCAAATAAATAAATATATTTGTAACATCCCATGTTCTTGGAGTTTAATCAGATGGAGTTTGTTATTGCCCATTCTGGGATGTTTTCGTAGTCGCACTGGTAAGTTTTTCCTTTTAGCACATTTCCCTTAAGACAAATCAGGGACTTTCGAGAAAAATGTACATGGATCTTACCTAGGAGATGACGAAAATGAGGTCATCCATGGTTGAATAAAAAGGCCAACACATCCACTAGGTTATAAATTTGTATTCCAGAGGCAGCTTTCGAACTTCTACCTCATCATCTTTTGATCGTTACCCAACTCAATTTTATAACGTTTTATGTAAAACTAAAGATCATGTTTTAACTGATCTAAGACGGAAGGTCAACAAAAGAATGAAAACTTCAAATGATTATTAAAAATCATTTTTATTTCTGTACTAGTTTCGCATCCATATGAGGCCTAATCAGGACAAATCCTACTACAAAAAGGCACCTAACGGCAACATGTTTCTATAGGACATGCTACCAGTCGGAGAATGGCTTACAAAGTATGGCGGCTCAAGTCAGCTGATTTTTACGAATAAAGTGTAGTCTAAATAGTAAATGCGAAATTTATAATTGCTCAACTATCACTTTAAAGTTTCTAATGAATTAAAGTATATATAATTCACATATTTTATCTCTGTTTTCTTATTGATCAATTTTTTTTAATGTTTTTATGGTGTGCATATTCTCTTTTATTATAAATATTTTATTGTATTAGAAACATTAAAGTGATAGATGATCAATTATAAATTTCTCATTTCCTATTTAAACTATACTTCATTAGGGATAATCGATATATTTGTATTTCTTGTAGTATCGATATAAATCAGCTGACTTGACCCGCCATACTTTGTAAACCATTTTCTGATTGACACAGCTAGTGGAGGGTCCTATAGAAGTATGTAGCCGTTAGTTTAGTTGCCTTTTCGTAGTAGAATTTCTCCTGAGGAGTAACCTGGATGCGAAACTAGTAGACAACTAAAAATGATGTTTTTAGAATTATTATAAGTTTGTTCACTGCTGAAATCGAACCGGGGGAGGAATCTAAAATTCCAATAACTCCATTATTATGAGTCGGACAGAAAGATTGCATACGAAATATTTTTGAATATTTAATTATCTATGAATGATGGGTATACTTTATCTCTACCTCGAATATTAAGCAAGAATTAATCTTGTTTAACTATTGATGCTCTACAATTGTTATCTCAGGAAAGAATAGAAAGGCCTCGTTCCTTCACAGTAGTTTATTCTAGGTGAGACAGTTTTCAGAGCTTACACCTCCATCATCAGTGTTACTGGAACCAAGGATTCCTTGTGATTCATTAAAAAAAATGGCGCTACAGTTGTTGTTCTGCTCATTTTATTCGTAGCCGTAGGTTTGATTTAGAACGAAATGGAATTTTACATTCTTACTTACTTAACTGCTTACAAAGGAGGTTAGGGAATCCGAAAATTCTGTAACGTTGTGTACAAGTAGAGTAGTACACCCGTAGCACAAGTTGGTAAAAGTTTGAAAAATATGGCATTTAAAAAAAATCTGGTTGCATAGTTGTAAAGAACATTAAAAACCATGAAACCATCTTTTGGAATTTTTTTATTCATTACCATTTTATCAATATTCGCTTAAAATAGTAAAAACTGTTTTTTTTCAAGAGGTGATTTTACCCCTTCAAATCGCGGTTTCGCACGAACATAAAATAGTTTTGTGTTACTACTCTACTTCCACACAAAATTTCAGTTTTTTTTTTTTGTTTTTTTTTAATTTTTGGGTTCCCTAACCTGTCTTGTTAGCCTCAAATATATTTATGCTTAAAATAAAGTGAAATATCTAGGGGTAGCGATTTTCAGAAAGTTGCCAATTAGTTTTACCTTAATATAGCTGTTACAGCTAAATGCTTGAAACATGAATTAAAGTCTATAACTTGAAGAAATAGATTCGGTTTATAATATTTTTAGTGAAACTCATAACTAATATATTTCACCATTCCCTAAGCGCCCAAGGGGATGTTATTATTATTTATTAACGTTGACTTTATGCAACTATGGCTAATTGGGACGGGTTATCTACAGTATACCACCCTTTCCCAGCGAGGGGGGTTCTAAGGATTTTATTTAATGTGTTCGTCACTAGATATGTTCTTATTTCTTAGACGGGAATGGAACTCTCCACTTTAATTTACAATGTGAGATTAAGGCCAACTCTTTAACTCACTTGGCTAACCTGAGGCCTCATTAGATAATAATTAAATAAAACTTACACCCGAAAGAGCATTGACCCACAATTTTATGTCGCAGTCTCGAATATTATAATATCTATTTGCAATAAAAAGTAAGTGTTACTTCACTACAATCATTACGTCAGCACAACTGAACAGAAATTTGATTTTCGTGTGGTTAATTTTAAAATAATTTGAAAATAATAAACCGTGCCAAAACAACACACATTAGCAAGACGATAAGCAAATCCTTAGTTATGAGACGTTACTGTAATTTTTTTAAAATTAGAATTATATTGAATTAACATGTAACTAATTTTGTAGGGAGTGGTTGTTAGTGTAAGGGTAGATCAGTGAGCCCGGATAGCTCAGTCGGTAGAGCATTAGGCTTTTAACCTAAGGGTCCAGGGTTCAAGTCCCTGTTCGGGCGGGATGTTTTTCAAGTATTTTATTATTCATATTCATTTTAATTACTCGCAAACATTAGGTTATTGCTGAGCTCTAAGTAACCTCAAACAAATTCGACTGTATTTTTCGAATACTTAGGACATTTATATGTGTTCAGCACTTTCCGTACTAATGTTATATATAGGGTTGGCAAATAAGTCCTTTTGGTTTTTTAAGTTAAAAGAAAACTATTGTATATTTTGAACATAATTTTTATATTAATCTACATTGTAATGCGGGGCTCAGGTTAGCCATGCGAGTTAAAGCGTTGACCTTTATCTCACATGGTAAACCTAGAGTGGCGAGTTCGATTCTTGCCTGGGCAAAGGAAATTATTTAGTGACGAAATTCATTAAATAACGTCCTAAAATCCCACCCTGGCTAGAAAAGGGTGGTAACCTGTAGATAACCCGTCCCGATTAGCCTAAGTTGCAAAAAGTGGACGTTAATAAATAATAATAATAATAATAACATTGTAATGCCCATTATTTTCTATTACTTTACCCCATCTCTCCATCAGCTGAATAATCCCAAGCTCATATAATGTCTGTGGTTTATTAGCGAAAAAATGATCAAGGTGCTCCCTGACACCCTGTTCGTTTTCAAACCCTTTTCCACCTAAGGAATTTTGTAGAGACCGGAATAAGTGGTAGTCACTAGGAGCAAGGTCCGGTGAATAGGGAGGCTGGGGCAAAAGATCCCATCCAAGGGCTAACAATTTGTTGCGGGTGACTAACGAAGTGTGGGGCCTGGCATTATCATGATGGAAGACGACACCCTTTCGATTTGCCAGTTCTGGGCGTTTTCGTCGAATTGATTCATTCAATTTTGTTAATTGTGAGCAGTATAGAGTGGAATGGATTGATTTACCTTGTGGCAGCAGGTCATAAAAAATCACACCTTTGAAATCCCACCATACAGAAAGCATTATCTTCTTTGGGTGCAATCCCGCTTTAGATGTGGTTCCAGGTGGTTCGTTGCTAGGTCTCCAAGATTTTTTTCGCATCACATTATCGTAGACAATCTACTTTTCATCCCCTGTCACAAGTCTTTTTAGAAATGGATCGTTTTCTTGACGTTTTCGCAGGGAATCGCAAATGGAAATGCGTTTTGCCAAGTTGGCTTCAGTCAGAGAGTGGGGGTCCCAGCCTAGAAACGTAGCCGAGCTTCCGCAAATGATTTTCTACGCTTGATTGGGAAGGATTGTCTCGCACTGATTGGGAAGGATTTTGATCGACTATAGCCTTAACATCAATGCTTTCAATTTCTTGTGGACGACCAGGTCGTGGTGCGTCGTTTATGTCAAAATTCCCTGCCCTAAACTTGGCAAACCAATTTTGGCACGTGCGCTCTGTTAAGGCTTTATCCCCATAGACCCCGCAAATTATGAGCCTCTGCAGCTCCCTTTCCTTTTTTTGAAATAATACAGCAAAATATGCCTATAATGTAATAAATTACCGTCCATCTTCTCAGCTGGATCACAAACGCAATACTGACCTAATCTTAACAAGTGTCGACAGACATAACTGTTTACATATTAAAAAAATGATAAACAATCCACTGTTGGGATTAATTGCATCAGATAAATGTGACATATTGTAAACAAAACATGAATACAAAAACCGAAAGGACTTATTTGCTAACCCTATCCATACATTCCGTACTAATGTCATATACATTTATTCTCTATCTTGAATGTTAACTGAGATATTTGCATTTTTCATTTTTCCACCTTCAGTAAACCCCCATTTCTACTCTTGTTACATAAACAATATATAATAAACCACATTTTTCGAAGCTTAAATACCAAATATTGTTTTCAAGTGACCTTTTTTATACGCGATACTTGCAAATATGTTCTTGTGACCCCCCTCCGCGCCTTAAATTCTTGGAATACTAAAATTTGATTGATAGAGATAAAATTTACTAGTTATAGAACATAGTTTTCAATAAAATTAATATGTTATATTCTGTTTAAGTAATTTTTTTCTTTCCGGTGAGCTGTTGGCAGACCTGTTTGTTTACATTTGAGACGCTCCCCGCCGGAAGGGGAAAGATTTCTTATTACCGTTTGTATTTATTCACATAATATTCATGGAGGTGTTGTGTTAGCAGTATGTAGGTTTATGTGTTATTAAACTTCACGAGGGAAATCTGCTTAGTTTAGGCAGCCCCTGCGTGACGCACTTTTTTTTTTTTTTTTTGACCTTCCGCTATCGATTGGCTAAGTGAATTTCGGCAGATCATATTTTGCCGCAAGTACTAAAAGTTGCTCGTACCAATTCAAGCTTGAAAGAGAAGAAACCTTTCTTATATGCAGTTTAGTCTGATTGAGGAAAGGAGAAGAACACGCAAATTATAATAAACCGTTGGCAGATGAAAGGGCACTTGTCTATCAAATTGCTTTTAGCAGATTTCCCTCAAGGGAAATCAGCTATTGAGGTTGCACTCATGACGAGATTTTCGAAATTTTTCTTCAAATGTCCATCGATCCTACCCACGATGACGAAAATGAGGTCCGTTCAAAACTGTAATATATATATATATATATATATATATATATATATATATATTTGTCTGTTACCACGGTCTAGCGGTCGCAGTTATTTTTTAATCGTTACCAAACTCGATATTTAGTCGTTTTATGTAAAAAGAAAGATCAAGTTCGTTAACGGTTGAAATCGGGCCAGAGGGTGGGGAAGGGGTTTAGAGGAGAGGATTTTTGAAAATTCTAAATATCTCCGTTACTATAGGTCGGATCGAAAACTTGTAAAGAACCAATCTTATTGAAAATTAAATGCACTTTAAATATTGTTATATACATTAATTCACTATCTTGAATATTAACCATTTATTTGAGATATTTGCATTTTTCAGTTTTCACCCATCAGAAAACCGCCACTTCTACTCATGTTACTTAAACAATACTCTTCTACATAATAAATCACACTATTCGAAGTTCAAATACCAAAAATTGTATTCAAGAGACCTTTATTATACGAGATACATGCAAATATGCCCTGGAGACTCCCCCCCCCCCCGTCTTAAGGTTTTGGACTACTAAAATTTGATTGATTGAGATACCAATTATTCTGACTCATTATTATTTACAGTACTAGATATAGTAAATAGTTCTCAATAAAATTAATATGTTATATTTTGATATATTTCAGTAATTGTTTTTCTTTTAGCAGATTTCCGTTAAGGGAAATCAGCTATCCGGTGTTAGGCGGGCAGACCCGTCGTTTCTTAACTTTTCTAACCTAACGCTTCCTGTCGGCAGGTTATTGAAATTGGATGAAACATTTCTTATTTCCGTTTGTATTTATTTACGGTGGTATTGTGTTACCAGCATGTAGATTTCTCTATTGTAAAACTTCACGAGGGAAATCTGCTTAGTTTACGCAGCCCCTGCGTGACGGACTTTTGGTTTATGGCTAGCCAGCCAGATTTTGGGCTCACTTCAGACCAAACATAGATATATATGAAATCATAAATATATATGAAATAATGTATTTACATTTATACTAAACTTATATATGAAATAATGTATTTACATTTATACTAAACTTTTACTGTGTACGTTGTGCGATGACGCCATGAATTAAGATTTTTCGGTCTTGACCCGAAAATGTTTATTTGATTTATAACATACTCAATATTTAACCGTTCAATTCAGCTCCAATGTTCATTTTCGTTTATGGATGAAATCGTATCAGAAATAATAGGGAGGGTATAGACGGGGGGGGGTGTACAGAAGAAGCAAATTTATCATTGTTAATTACTTTATCTTGTTAAAATACTGATGATCTACAATTGTTGCTCTAAACCAGGAATGGGCAACCTTTGACATGTTGCAGGCCTAACTTTAGTGTGCAAATACGTTCGCGGGCCGCTTTTAAAAGTAGTGCACTTTTAAAAGGAGTGTTCATAATTTATAACGATAGATATCAGACATGGAATTACACGACAATGTAATTATAATACAATTTATTAAAATAACATTATTATATGAAAAAATAGATACAACTTTATAATAACACCATTTATAGGTAATCAAATTTACAATAAGACAATATATTATTTTCGATCTGATTTATATTATCGGAGATAGTTTGATCCTTCGAAATTCCCCGACTCTAACCAGTCCCCTCTCTCTTGTCCGATTTCAGCCGTTAACGAACTTGTTCTTTATTTTTACTTAAAAGGTTTTATTATCGAGTTTGGAAACGATCAAACAAAAATTGCGAAACTTAAGAGAAATCTGCTGAAAACAAATAAATTTTGGAATTGCAATTGACGTAGTGAATAGAATGTCTTGGGCAGAAATAAGTTTTCTAGCTAAGACGATTAAAGAAGGAAATGAAATGTTTTTGTTTTGTTTTTAAATAAGGTTACATAGTTCACCCTAATTAACTAATGTTGGGGTTAATTAATATGAATATGAATAATAAAATACAGGAAAAACATCCCGCCCGAACAGGGACTTGAACCCTGGACCCTTAGGTTAAAAGCCTAATGCTCTACCGACTGAGCTATCCGGGCTCACTGATCTACCCTTACACTAGCAACCACTCCCTTCAAAATGAGTTACATGTTAATTCAATATAATTCTAATTTAAAAAAAAAAAATTCACAGCAACGTCTCTTAACTCAGGATTTGCTTGTCTACTTGATAATATTTTTATATTTTTTCAAATTACTTTAAAACTAACATTAAAATCAAATTTGTGTTCAGTTGTGCTGACGTGATGATAGTAGTGAAGTATAACTTTCTTCTTATTGCAAATAGACATTATCGTGCGGTTACAAGTGAAACATATTAACTCAAAATTATCGATTTTCGGATTTTTATTGTATCTTGGCAAGAAATAGGAGATAGGACTGAGCTATCCGGGCTCGGCAACGGACCCCTATGCAAACTACCATTCCGTCCATAATCAGTTACATGTTAATTCAATACATAAGTGGAACAGAGAATGGACGGCATTGTAATACCACATCTTAAAGCTTTTACCAATATTTGCTAAATGTAATTCACAACAACCAAAACACAATTAAGAGTCACCATCACAAATACTCACAATTTCTAACGGGACATGGACAGACAGGGCATTATTCAACTAGGTTTAAAATTCATGGCAATGAAAAATGAAGTGGCGACACACAGGTAACCCAAACCTTTTTACATATACTCTATGCCCACTCAAAATTTTATCAAAATAGATCAAATTTATTTATGAATTTTATTTATGAATGAATATAATAAAGAACTCATAAAGTTTATCAAAAGTAAACTATGGATGTAGCAAGAATGAATTAGAATATAAATTTTATTGTGTGGAATGAGAATTATAATTCAAAATAATTTCCCTTACATAGACTCGGAAATTAAAGAAGAGCAAAGCTGTAACATCACTTTAAACTTATTTAATTTTTTTTTTCAATTTCATTTATTAATTTTATTTGTAATTATTTCACAATTTTATTTTAATATATAATAACTCGATTAAATTGAAAATATTTTAAAAAATGTATTTAAACATAACCATACATGATATATGCCATGTGGCTATGGATCATGCACTCAAATAAATAACTTCTCTTAGGGTTACTAGCAGTAGAAAAAAAGAAAAGGAAATTCAGAGGCCGCGTGAAGTAAGCTAATTTCCCAATAAAAGAAGTTTTACAATAGATAAATCTATATATTTTTACACTTAACGCAACCGTGAATATTAACTGAAAAAATACAAATGTCAATGAGAAATATTTCATTCAATTTACATTTTAATAACCTCCACAGCGGAAAGCGTCTGATTTGTAAACACAGAGTTCAGCCAACGTCTCAGAGCTGTAAGATTAAAATATTTTTGACCGGAAAGAAAAACAATTACAGAAATATATCTGAAGACCGCTAGAGAGTTAACATAGAAATATGTCTATATATATTGATTAGCAGTTTGAAAAATATAAATGTTCACCTTTTTCCCACGTTACATAGGTGAGGATTTGAAGAAAGCATTGAAAAATCTCGATATGGCTACATAACAAAATTATTTTGAGTGAAACATTAACATTTCTTTAATTTTGTATCCAATGGTAGTCAGTGTGGGCCTATGTTTGTAAGCCCGGATAGCTCAGTCGGTAGAGTATTAGGCAATAACCTAAGGCTCCAGGGTTCAAGTACCTGTTCGGGCGGGATATTTTTCCTGTATTTTATTATTGGTGTAAATAAATTACACAAACACTTGATTAGTGTTGAGCTATTTAACCTTCGAACTATAATGCAATTTTTCCTTATCAGTTTATTATTTCGAAAATAAGCCCAGGATTAACCAAAAAAAAAAAAGTAAAAAGTGGTTTCCGTAATTTAGGTTTATGGCAGGTAGGATAGGAAACAGGAATCTAAAATGTACATCTGTCCCGCAGGGGCTAACCAAGTTAGCTCAACAGGTTATCAACTTCCCTCCTGGAGAGAGGGGATTAAACTTTCTCAAGAAAACGTTTTTTTAACATCCTATCACGGAAACGCGTTCATTACTGAATTAAGCTAACAAAATTGTCTCCAATTTAAACTTTATTTCTATTGGATGCGCTTTAGCATACTTCCATTAAGGTAAATAAATAAATGCTATTGAGGTCGAACTCATTACACGATTTTCGAAAAATTTCCTCAAATGTCCATCGATCCTTCCCCAAGAAATGACGAAAATGAGGTTTGTTCAAAACTGAATAAATTGGTCTATTTACGCTCAAGCGGTCGCAAATTTTGTTTGATTGTTACCAAACCCGTTATTAATCGTTTTATCTAAAACTAAAGATCAAATTCGTTAATGGCTGAAATCGGACGTGTTGGAAGGGGAGGGTGGTGTCTAGAGGGGAGGAATTTCGAAAATCTTCGTTACTTACTATAAGTCGGATAGAAAAATTGCAATATTATTGCAAATTAAATTACCTATAATGTTGTTATGCACATTCTTTAATCAAGTTTGCATATGGCGGAGATTGGTCTAGAGCAGATATGGGCCATCTTTGACATGTTGTGGTTCAAACTTTAGTGTGAAAATACATTCGCGGGCCGCTTTTAAAATTAGTGCATTTTAAAGTAGTGTTCATACTTTTTAACGATAGATATCAGACATAAATTTTACGGCAATGTAATTATAATACAATTAATTAAAATAACAACATTAAATGAAAAAAATAGGTAAAAAGTGTAAGTAAATATTAGAATTTGGAATGGAACAAAAGTTAAATAGCGACACCGAAATGAATGACACTTGAGCTCGAATTTGGGAAACTAATCCATCGATGTTTGGATTAATTCCACTGATACAATGACGAAAAGAATTTTCCAAATTATCGTCAGTCAGCCTTGTACGATGTTTTGATTTATTAACTTTCACCATTGAAAAGAACTGTTCTCATTTATAAGTACTGCCAAACGCACAAATCTCTCCTCATCTTCCTTGTTTGGAGTAAGTAGTGTAATATTTAAATTAAAGTTTTAAATTGGGGTTTTCAAAATGTCTCGCTGGCCGGTTGTTGCCCACATATGATCTAGAGAAAGGAAGCGCGGGGGGGGGGCGTTAAAGTGGGAATTTCGATATTTCTCCCTTACTATACGTTAGTTAAAAAAATTGTACGTAACCAATCTTATTGCAAACTAAAGAACCTTATACTGTTGTTATATACATATTTTCTCTATCATGAATATTAACGGTGATATTTGTATTTCTTAGTTGTCATCCACAAGTAAAACCCCACTTCTACTTATGTCATATCGACAATAAGCTGTTATATCATGAACCAGTTTATTCTAATCTTAACTACCAAATATTATTTTCAAGAGACCTTTATTATGCGAATCAGATCGAAATTTGTAGCGTGATGCCGTAATCAATTACGATAGTATGTCTGCTACACAAACACGTGGGAAATCTGCTTAGTTTACGCAGCCCCTGCTTGCTGGACTTTTAAAAATTAGAACTACATGAATATGCCATATAATTCTACCTTTGGAACATGTATTGGGCTGAAAATAAAGTATTATTTGATTCCAATTCATGTTAATGCAATGATAATGATGTGATTTCCAGTTTTTCATAAGCACTGAATGATTTTCGTTTTTATTAATGAATTGAAATACTAAAATTAATTCTGTCCAGTGAAATGTTTTCACAAAAACAAAACGTTTATCTGTATAATTAACACAGATTTGATATTGTGTATAATCACTGAAACGAAAAACAGAACTAAAGTGCAGGAGCCCACAATAGAAAACTTTTCAACAATTCTTGCTTGCGAAAAGAGCAACGGCTGGAGTTTTAACGATTCCTCAACAAAAAGGAAACATGGAACAATACTGGACATTCACAATGAATTCTCTTATACAATTATATATCTAACTCAACATTGAAAAGCATTTAAAAAATAAAAAAATTCAGTTTCTGGGCACAAAGAGATGGAAGTTGAAACGGAAAGAAGGCGAGTTAAAATTTTCTAATAAAGTTCCTTAGTTTTTGTTACCAATACTTAGTTACGATCCTTTTCAGTTTGCACGGTTTACAAAAAAAAATAAAAAAGGAAATTCTAGAGAAAAGCTTTATAAGAGAGTAGCTCAGCATTAAATGGAAAACATTTTCATTGTAATTTAACAGAAATGGTTAAAGGAAAACAGGGTTATTAAGGGAAATAAAGTTATAAACGGGAGTGAAATAAAGAAGTTTTACTCTATACATTAATTCCAACGGACCTCGTGTTTAGCTAATTTCCCTTAAGGAAAATCAGCCATGAGGTTGTACTTATGACGCGGTTTTCAAAACATTTCCTCAAATATCCATCGATCATACTTAAGAGATGACGAAAATTTGGTCTGTTCAAAATTACACACACACACACACATATATATATATATATATATATATATATATAAACATGTGTGTTACCGTTCTAGCAGTCGAAATATTTATTCGATTGGTACCAAAGTATATATTTCAACGTTTTATGTGAAACTAAAGACCAAGTTCGTTGACGCCTGAAATCGGAAAATTCGAAATATCTCCGTTGTTATACGTCGTATCGAAAACTTGTAAAAAGCCAATATTATTGTAAATTTAATGTTCTATAAATGTTGTTATATAGTTATATAAAATATAAATGAATTTAATCTTCAATATTCCGAGAGAATGTCATTTTTTTAGATTTTAGCCTTCAGTAAACCCCTCACTTTTAATTATTGCACTTTAAAAGCAAAGTCCGTCATGCAGGGGCTGCGTAAAGTAAGCAGATTTTCCTTGTGATGCTTAATAATAGATAAACATACATACTGCTAACAAAACCGTGAACAAATGCAATCGGTAATAAGTAATCTTTCCCCTCTCTGCAGGAGGGGTCTCAAATGTAAACAAACAGGACTGTCAACGGCTCACCGGAAAGAAAAACAATAACTTAAACGCATCAGAATATAACATATTTATTTTATTGAAAATGACTACTATATCTAGTACAGTAATTTATAATGAATCCGAATAATTGGTGTCGTTATCCGAATAATTGAAAGCCGTTGGCAGACCTGTTTGTTTACATTTGAGACGCTTTCCGCCGGGAGGGGAACGATTTCTTATTACCGTTTGTATTTATTCACCTAATATTCAGAGAGGTGTGTTAGCAGTATGTAGGTTTATATGTTATTAAAATTCACGTGGGAAATCTGCTTATTTTACGCAGCCCCTGCGTGACGGACTTATTCTCTTATGTAGAATCGATGGACATTTGAAGTAATTCCTCGAAAATCATCCCTTGATGCAACCTTAATAGCTGATTGAAATTAAATGAACGAGTTAGATAGAATTCAGGTTACAATGGTTACAGAGAATTTAATGTTTTTCTCTGCGATTATTATATAACTTATTAGTTGATATTCCTTAAGTGAAATCAGTTATATCTTTGAATGGCCAATAAATATTGTTACATACATATTTCCTCTATAAAGAATATTACCCAAGATATTAATAGTAAATATTAACCAGTTTATTCTTTGCTTAAATACCAAACATTGCTTTCAAGAGACCTTTTTTTATGCGATATACATGAAAATTCTTTGTGTGATGACTTCATCAATGCAGATTTAACGTTCTTGTTTCGAAAATGATCTATAAAATACTCGACATTTAAACGTTTCTTCCATCACTAAAGATGACAATTGTTAGTGGCAGAAATCGAACATGGAATTGTGGCGGTAGGGGATAAGAAAATTCAAAATATTTCCGTTATTATAAGTGGGTTTGTAAAATGGTACTGAACCTATCTTCATAAGCTATTAATGATCTACAATTGGTGCTCTATGCATTTTTGTCGTAATTCAAGTAATGCTCATCGGTTATTTAAATAGAAAGTCCGTCACGCAGGGGCTGCGTAAACTAAGCAGATTTCCCACGTGAAGTTTTACAATAGAGAAATTTCAGAATAGAGAGTCAAACAGTTACGGGAACGGCCCGAACTAGCTCTTGACGGAAACTCACGACTAGTCCCGAAGTTAGCCGATCTCATCTCAGAAGCTGAAAACAGAAAAATGCAAATATCTCGGTTAATATTCAAGATACAGAATAAATGTACATAACATTATTTATAGTAAATTTAATTTTCAATAAGATTGATTCTATATAATTTTTCGATCCGACGTATAGTAACGGAGATATTTCGAATTTTTCAAAAATCCTCCCCTCTAAACCCCCCCCTCCCACTGGTCCGATTTCAGCCATTATCGAACTTGATCTTTATTTTTGCATAAAACGTTTAAATATCGTTTGGTAACGATCAAATGAAAATTGCGACCGCTAGAGCGTTAACAGACAAATATATATATATATATATATATATATATATATATATATATATATATATATATATAATTTTGAACGGACCTCATTTTCGTCATCTCCTGGGTAGGATCGATGGACATTTGAAGAAATTTTTCGAAACTCGCGTCATGAGTACGACCTCAATAGCTGATCCTCCTAAGGGAAATCTGCTAAAATGGGGAATATGTGGTGAGGTGAGATCACAAGTATGCTACACCTGCACGTGGGAAATCGGCTTAGTTTACGCAGCCCCTGCGTGACGGATTTTTCCAGTGTTACTATAGTCCAGTAATTAACTGGGGTTGTTAAGCTGTAGACCGAATCGGGCCATTTCTTCAGGCAAATTAGTTTTAGATCATCTTTGAATAATTTAAGTTTAGAAAGTAATAAACCTGAAACAATTATTATTAATATTGACTTCCTCATTGGCGCAGTTCTATGGCAATCATAATCCAATTTCCTATTTTCCTCTCGATGAAAAACCTAATGTTCTTTTTTATTTTTCCTTCTATTCGTTGGAAACGCTATTTCCCGCTTTTCAGCAACCTCTTTTCATTTTTGTCGTTGCCTCTATTTCCTCCCCCCGAGGCATCCATAATAGGCTCCTTCCTCCACAGTCCTAAGCCAGTCCTCCACACCGTATATAGAAATCTTCAATACAGAAAAATCGCCACGCATTGGGAGGGTTGATAACAGAAAAAAATATTACCTTCTAGCTCTTTAAGGGAAAAAATACTACTTCCGTAAGGGAAATCTGCTATTGAGGTTGCGCTCATGACGCAATTTTTGAAAAATTTCCTAAATGTCCATCGATCCTGCCTAGTAGACGTCGAAAATGAAGTCCATTCAAAATTTTTATATATATATATATATATATATATATATATATATATATATATATATATAGAGAGAGAGAGAGAGAGAGAATTTTGAATGGGCCTCTTTTTCGACATCTACTAGGTAGGATGGAAAGACATTTGAAGATTTTTTTCGAAAATTGGGTCATGAGTAGGGGAAAGTTGGGTAAAACCGAGTAGCTAAGGTTCGAAGGTTTCCAGAAACCACAATTTTTTACCACATATAAGTAAAGTTTTGTTGAAATAAGGTCTACTTATCTGTTAACTTAACTACAGTTTCAAAAACAAAATATAATTTTTTAAAAACGTTTTACCCTACTTTTCTTGTAAAATGCCATTTTCCCCGGTTTTACACTACCACTAGTAGGATAAAACCGGGTACATATGTTTTTCTTATGGGGAAAGTAAAAATGTAAAGATTTTTAATCAAATTAGTGTTTTTTGTTAATACAAAATGATGTTTGATCCATTAAAACAAACCCCCTTTTCGGAACAATACAAAAAAATAAAGTAAAAATATAAACAAATAAAAACATTAAACTTTTTAGCTATTTCAAAACAATTATATATTTCAAAAAGTAAATTCATAGTTGCAAAGATTTATCATATTGTTTGTCATTATACATGCTTTTACAGTGAAATAATTAAACAAAATTAGGTAAAATTATACTTTTCATGTTTCGAGAATCGTGGCATAGTTGCTATCCGGTTTTACCCCGCGCTTAAAGTTTAAATAAAACATTGCGTCATTCGGGCATACCAAACGCTAAAGACAATTACTTAGTGCTAAAATAAAGGTAATTAAAACTTGTCCTAAGGGAACTACATGCCTGTATTCTAATTGGAATAGGAGCGCAGTACAATCAAAACCTTTTCTACCAAAATCATAAGCAGGTTCCACGAAAATTGAATTATTGTCACTGACCCAAAACAAGCACGACTAACGATTTGGCGTAATGTCCGCTGCTTCTTCTTCAAAGGTGGATTGTAGTTGCTCCGTTATCAGCCCGACTGCAGTACACACATCGGCTAAGAGGAGGTGCCCGCTTTTCTCCCGACTACCCTCGCTATTACCCTACTCTCCCCTACACTGGAGTTCCTCCTTTATCAGCCCGACTGCAGTGCACACAACGGCTAAGAGGATGTACCCGCTTTTTTCCCGACTACCCACGCTATTACCCTACTCTCCCCTACACTGTAGTTGCTCCGTTATCAGCCCGACTGCAGTACACACATCGGCTAAGAGGAGGTGCCCGCTTTTCTCTCGACTACCCACGCTATTACCCTACTCTCCCCTACACTGTAGTTGCTCCGTTATCAGCCCGACTGCAGTACAGTACACACATCGGCTAAGAGGAGGTGCCCGCTTTTCTCCCGACTACCCACGCTATTACCCTACTCTCCCCTACACTGTAGTTGCTCCGTTATCAGCCCGACTGCAGTACACACATCGGCTAAGAGGAGGTGCCCGCTTTTCTCTCGACTACCCACGCTATTACCCTACTCTCCCCTACACTGTAGTTGCTCCGTTATCAGCCCGACTGCAGTACACACATCGGCTAAGAGGAGGTGCCCGCTTTTCTCCCGACTACCCGCTATTACCCTACTCTCCCCTACACTGGAGTTCCTCCTTTATCAGCCCGACTGCAGTGCACACAACGGCTAAGAGGAGGTACCCGCTTTGCTCCCGACTACCCACGCTATTACCCTACTCTCCCCTACACTGTAGTTGCTCCGTTATCAGCCCGACTGCAGTACACACATCGGCTAAGAGGAGCTACCCGCTTTGCTCCGACTACCTGCGCTATTACTCTACTCTCCCCTACACTGTAGTTGCTCCGTTATCAGCCCGACTGCAGTACACACATCGGCTAAGAGGATGTTCCCGCTTTTTTCCCGACTACCCACGCTATTACCCTACTCTCCCCTACACTGTAGTTGCTCCGTTATCAGCCCGACTGCAGTGCACACAACGGCTAAGAGGGAGGTACCCGCTTTGCTCCTGACTACCCGCTCTTACTCTACTCTCCCCTACACTGTAGTTGCTCCGTTATCAGCCCGACTGCAGTACACACATCGGCTAAGAGGAGCTACCCGCTTTGCTCCCGACTACCCCCGCTATTACCATACTCTCCCCTACACTGTAGTTGCTCCGTTATCAGCCCGACTGCAGTACACACATCGGCTAAGAGGAGGTACCCGCTTTGCTCCCGACTACCCCCGCTATTACCATACTCTCCCCTACACTGTAGTTGCTCCGTTATCAGCCCCGACTGCAGTACACACATCGGCTAAGAGGAGCTACCCGCTTTGCTCCCGACTACCCCCGCTATTACTCTACTCTCCACTACACTGTAGTTGCTCCGTTATCAGCCCGACTGCAGTACACACATCGGCTAAGAGGAGCTACCACGCTTTGCTCCCGACTACCCGCGCTATTACTCTACCCTCCCCTACACTGTAGTTGCTCCGTTATCAGCCCGACTGCAGTACACACATCGGCTAAGAGGAGCTACCCGCTTTGCTCCCGACTACCCCCGCTATTACCCCACTCTCCCCTACACTGTAGTTCCACCGTTATCAGCCCGACTGCAGTACACACATCGGCTCAGAGGAGGTACCCGCTTTGCTCCCGACTACCCCCGCTATTACCCTACTCTCCCCGACACTGTAGTGGCTCCGTTTATCAGCCGACTGCAGTACACACATCGGCTAAGAGGAGCTACCACGCTTTGCTCCCGACTTACCCCCGCTATTACCCTACTCTCCCCTACACTGTAGTTGCTCCGTTATCAGCCCGACTGCAGTACACACATCGGCTAGAGGGAGCTACCCGCTTTGCTCCCGATACCGCGCGCTATTACCCTTACTCTCCCCTACACTGTAGTTGCTCCGTTATCAGCCCGACTGCAGTACACACAACGGCTAAGAGGAGCTACCCGCTTTGCTCCCGACTACCCGCGCTATTACCCTACTCTCCCTTACACTGTAGTTGCTCCGATATCAGCCCGACTGCAGTACACTCAACGGCTAAGAGGAGCTACCCGCTTTGCTCCCGACTACCGCGCTATTACCCTACTCTCCCTTTACACTGTAGTTGCTCGTTATCAGCCCGACTGCAGTACACACAAACGGGCTAAGAGGAGCTACCCGCTTTGCTCCCGACTACCCGCGCTATTACCCTACTCTCCCCTTCACTGTAGTTGCTGAGTTCTCAGCACGACTGCAGTACACACAACGGCTATGTGGAGCTACCCGGTTTGCTCGCGACTACACGCGCTATTACCCTACTCTCCCCTACAACTGTAGTTGCTCCGTTATCAGCCCGACTGCAGTACACACATCGGCTAAGAGGAGGTACCCGCTTTGCTCCGACTACCCGCGCTATTACCCTACTCTCCCCTACACTGTAGTTGCTCCGTTAACAGCCCGACAGCAGTACACACAACGGCTAAGAGGAGCTACCCGCTTTCTCCCGACTACCGGCGCTATTACCCTACTCTCCCCTACACTGTAGTTTGCTCCGTTATCAGCCCGACTGCAGTACACACATCGGCTAAGAGGAGGTACCGCTTTGCTTCCCGACTACCCGCGCTATTACCCTACTCTCCCCTACACTGTAGTTGCTCCGTTATCAGCCCGACTGCAGTACACACAAAGGCTAAGAGGAGGTACCCCGCTTTTGCTCCCGACTACCCGCTATTACCCTACTCTCCCTACACTGTAGTTGCTCCGTTAACAGCCTGACTGCAGTACACACAAAGGCTAAGAGGAGCTACCCGCTTTGCTCCCGACTACACGCGCTATTACCCTACTCTCCCCTACACTGTAGTGCCACCTTAAGCAGCCCGAATGCCGTACACACATCGGCTAAGAGGAGGTACCCGCTTTGCTCCCGACTACCCACGCTATTACCCTACTCTCCCCTACACTGTAGTTGCTCCGTTATCAGCCCGACTTGCAAGGACACACATCGGCTAAGAGGAGGTACCCGCTTTGCTCCCGACTACCCCCGCTATTACCCTACTCTCCCCTACACTGTAGTTGCTCCGTTATCAGCCCGACTGCAGTACACACAATGGATAGGAGGAGGTACCCGCTTTGTTCCCGACTACCCGCGCTATTACCCTACTCTCCCCTTCACTGTAGTTGCTCCGTTATCAGTCCGACTGCAGTACACACAATGGATAGGAGGAGGTACCCGCTTTGTTCCCGACTACCCGCGCTATTACCCTACTCTCCCCTTCACTGTAGTTGCTCCGTTATCAGTCCTACTCCAGTACACACAATGGATAGGAGGAGGTACCCGCTTTGCTCCCGACTACACGCGCTATTACCCTACTCTCCCCTACACTGTAGTTGCTCCGTTATCAGCCCGACTGCAGTACACACATTGGCTAAGAGGAGCTACCCGCTTTGCTCCCGACTACCCCTACCCGCTTTTACCCTACTCTCCCCCTCCCCTACAACCTCAATAGCTGATTTCCCTTGAGGGAAATCAGCTAAAAATAAAGTAAAAAAGATATGATATATATAAATAAAATTATTATTAAATAAACCGGACGTTTTGATATGTTTCGCTTGATTTCTAAATTAATACAGAATTGAAGGAAAGCTACAGGCAAAATAAAAGTACACTAATACAATTCGTTTTATCTACCTATCAAGTTCATACACATAAAACCAGGGTAATATATGCACTCTTACAACAGGTGTAATAATTTTAATAATAATTTAATAAACGAGAGTCTGGGAGTTATGTTAAATCAATGATATTCGTATAATATCATGAAATACAGCATATCGACACTTTCCAGACTATCATGCCCTTACATTGAATACATCACACAAAACCCAAACATGACCGGCTATATTGATAATCCCAATTCGCATAAACCCTATCACTGTAGACTGTTTCAAACGCTACTTACTTACAACATCACATTATCTAATATTTATTCTATGGGACAAAATACAGCACCTTGGCTAATACATATACCGATAACTAATTTCGCCGTTTTAAAAATTGAAGAAATCAAAACCACTTTCTTCCTAACACTCTAAACAGGAGTACCGGAACGTAATTATAGAAAACAGGACAGGACTTTTAATATATACAGATGACTCTAAATATACAGAGAAATGTGGCTCAGCCGCCATAGTGGGGAACCAAGTACTAACGTGCAGACTACCAGACTCCTACATTTTTATACAGTGAATACTTGATCTTAACTCAACTCACCCACAGACGAGATGACTTCAGGAACTACAAACTAACTTAAAACAGAAATAAATGAAGTAATAACTATCCATTGGATACGAGGACATTCAGTCATCAAGCAAAAAAGTCCTTCACGTGTTTAACAATAGAGAAATTTAAGTTAAGGAAACGGCCGAACTAGTTTAGTATTAGTAGTAGTATAGTAACGAAGATATTTCGAATTGTCGAAAATCCCTCCCTCTAAACCCCCCCCTCCCACTGGTCCGATTTCAACCGTTAACGAACTTGATCTTTCTTTTTACATAAAAACAACTAAATATCGAGTTTTGGTAACGATCAAACAAAAATTGCGACCGCTAGAGCTGGTAACAGACAAATATATATATATATTTAAGCCACCGTGAATATTAAGTGAATAAATACAAACGGTAATAACAAATCTTTCAGTAAATTTTAATATTTCCCGAAAGCGCCTGAAATGTAAACAAGCAGGTCTACCAACCTCACACCGGAAAGAAAAACAATTACTGAAATATATAGAATTTAACATAATAATTTTCTCAAACACTATTTACTATATCCAGTACTGTAATTTATAATGAATAAGAATAATTTTAATCTGAATCAAGCAAAGTTTAGTAGTCCAAGAACTTAAGACAGGGGAGGAGGGTCTCGAGAGCATATTTGCATATATCTGGAACATTAAAGGTCTCTTGAAAAGACAAGGCCCTTTCATGAAGGCCCCTTAAGGGAAATCAGCTATTTGAGTTTTCCTAATGACGGGATTTTCTAATGATGGGAAAATTTTCTTCTAATGACCATCGATCCTAACCAGCATATGACGAAAATTAAGTCCGTTCAAAATTGTTGTAGATGTGTGTAAATCGATGGATCGCCGAAACAAGTAGACGTTGTAATAATAAAAATAATAGCAAAAGAAGGAGTCATCCAAGATGACACAGTAAGGTTCGAAATCAATATCAACCAGTCAACAGAAATAGACGAGGAAAAGAAGAGGATTTATGAACCTTACTGTGGGTATTTCAAGGAAAAATACTCAAGTGAAAAATGGAGCGTGAAAGGTTTGCTCATATCCCAAAGAACAGTCGAAATTTTAAAAGAACTTGAATTATCCACAATCCTCCAAAATTTATCTAGGGTGATAATCAAGCATTCGGCGAGAATTATAAATTATCATTTATAAAAATAAAAGCACCACATAAAGCTGCTCTCCTTTCCAAATCGCCCAGCAAAATTTAATCGGGATTTCTTGTTTTAAAAATAATAATTAAAAAATGATATCTTCTTTAATATTACCCTGTTAGGCAGATTAGGAGGCTGTCTCTGATGGGGACCCTCCAGAAGGAGGGCAGCTTGTTTTGTGTGTGTGTGTGTGTGTGTATATATATATATATATATATTAGTTTCTTAACGGTCTGGCGGTCGCAATGTTTTTTTATCTTTACCAAACTCGATATTTAAACGTTTTACGTAAAAATGAAGATCAAGTTCGTTAAAGGCTGAAATCGGACCGGGGTGGGGGGTTTATAGGGAACTCTTGGGGAATGTGCTTAGTTTATCCAGCTCCTGCGTGACGGACATTTTTCTGTAAATATGATTGGGTACATGAACTTTGTGAATTTCAATTGATTTACCATAATTAACTTAACAGATATAAAACTTTTAAATATAATTTCTTATAAACCATATAGCTGCATTTATATAGAGAAATGCCTCCATTACACGACGTGAATGCAATTAGGCTTCCAGTTCACAGGAGTGCATTCACGGCTATTAGTCAAAGCTTGGAATTAACTAAATGCAACATAGTTATGGGACAGAGCGGCAGCATCAAAGAGCTGCATCAAGTGTGTTTAGTATAATATGACCGGCTAGTAAATTTGTAGGCCCCACATCCCTTTGAACTCATCTATTCGAGCAAAATTGATTCAGTCATAGAATGAAGATTTAATACTGACATTGCTCTCTAATATAAATTGACATGTATGTTCAATAAGCAAGGTATAATATATTACTGGATATTATTAATTTATGTTCATTTGCCTTGCCATATTCGATTAATTTTAAATTTTGAATGGAAATCATTCTATCTAGCTTGTTACGTTTATTAAAAAAATTGTTAACGTTGTGTATTAGAGTTCTTTTGTATTGCAAAATTAAACACACAAGCTTTAGAGTTCTTATCACTGCACAATTTATTTGACAATGCACTGCACATTTGGTAAATTATTCTTAACTATTGCTCACAGTATGCACTGATAACTTCACTTCTTATTGCACAGTACAATAACTCACTAATCATTGAATTTCACATAAACATGGCACTTCGCCGATCTTCACAAGGAACTCCACACTGCACTGTTCCTTACATAAACACGGCATTGCACTGAAACTAAAATGCACTGTTCACTAAAGCTGCACTGAACGCACCGTTATTCATCTGAAGAGAACTGAGAACAAACTAACTGTCGCGCGAGCTGGACCGCTTTTATAGAAGGTCGGTTAAATTAATTCAATGATTTAAACGACGTGCTAAAAAGTTGTTAGCCAATTATAGCCATAAATACGAATATATTCTATAATATATTTCATATATTATAATATAAGTATTATTTAAATGGGATTGATGGCTAAATAAGCTCTTGAGAAGGAGCGGCGACACTCGAAACGTGTCGGGAATGAAATAAATGATTATATGAAGGAATTATTATTTTTCTAACCTTATGGCTCAAAAAACGTTCATAAATATTATATGGTCAGAGTGTAAATTACTATATATATATATATATATATATATAAAATTATATAATTTTATATATTTAGCAAAAAACCTACTGAATATAAATATTAGAATTCATATTATTAAAAAAAAAATAATAATTTGGAAATGTTTAAATATTCTTTGTCATTACAAAGCCATAACATTTACAAAGGGTATTTCTTGAGGTAAGACCTTGAAGGAAAAATATTTGCAATTAATCTCATAATAATCGTTTTTTAAACAAAAGTTTATATAATTCAATCCCTGTGAATGAAGTATTGTAGTTATAACGTTTTGTTTACTTGTATTTTATGGTTGTACGCTAGAATAGAATGTTCATTTATTGTAGAAACTAACGCACTGTATACTTCACGGTTGGCAGTGCTATATAAAAAAGAAATTATACAAATAATACAATATTAAATATTATTCATAAGCTTTACTCAGTTCATTTCATCGTTTCATATCGAAGAGCTGACATAGGTTTGATAAATTTGACTATCGATTTGACTTATGTGTGATAACTAACATAAATAATTTATTGATTTATCAATTGACTAAGAGTGATTGCATAACATATTTCGGTCTGGCTTATCCTAAGGGGCCGACGCATCATAACGCAGATATTAAGAATTTATTCTACCCCACTCTAAAACTGCTCCAATTTCATCCATTAACGAACTCGATCTTTGTTATTTATTTGAGATACCGCAACAATGAGAATTCATCATTAGAATATAATTTGACAAAATTAAATCTATGTACAATAATAATGCAATGCAGAAAATTAATTATAAAATGTTAGCATATTTAAAACATAAGAAAAAAACAAAAAGTCACGCAGAATACAAATGCAAATATAGTATTTATAGTAAATTTAATTTGCAATAAGATTGATTCTGTACAATTTTTCGATAAGGGAAATCTGCTAAAAGTATAAAGAGGTTAACCCGAAGGAGGTAAATCGTATATTCCACAAATGTAGTGCTTGCTATATATAATTTAACATAATGATAACTAATAGTTCTTATATTTCACCAATTAATGGATTATTTCTCAAATAATTAAAAATAACCTATAAATTGGATACTATCGGCTAGTAGTTGGCATAAATTTCTGTGCCATGGCTACGTTATTACTTGTGTGCAGTCAGTTAGTATGTGTTTTACAGTCAGCGTCCTACTGCAGTAGCGACATATAGGTTCATCTTGTCTGCTCATTAGATATGAATGTGTTAGTCTAGTCTGTTCTGTAGTTAGGGTGTGCAAGTATTATTTCTTCTCTTCTAGAATGACTATTACTTGAGTTTTAATTTAGCTTGTTCGATTTGATTTCTCTAAGGGTACTATAGAGTTATACAATAAATTATACCAATTATTAATTACGAGTTTTTTTATTTCATAGAAAGCGTCTTGGTGAGCTACGTCCAAAAAATCAATTTGTTCAACTCGATATTTAGTCCACTCTTGCATAAAGTGTTTAAATATTAATTTTATCAGATATCCCTTTTATATATATATATATATATATATATATATATATATAATATTTTCCTTTGCACATTACTCCTCCAAAAAGAGCGATAATTTACTACATGTACAAATCCTATTACAGTATATAACATTTACATTCATAATACATAACACTTTTGTATACAAGAAATGCCAAGTTCATAAATTTGTTTGTTGAATATAAAATAACAATCAAAGTGATGAAAAAGTTAAATCGCATAATAAAGAAAAGCGAAACAACCTAATAACATATTAATTTTACTTCATTAAGAAACTTATGCCACTTATTCTATTGCATTATTGCATGTAGGGAAGAAAAATGGAGGGGGAGTCATACAATATTATTCTTTAAGTACAATGTTTAAAACGTCCGCTGTTTCTACTAAACTTCATTTAGAAAAATGCTTAAATACAATGGATATTTTTTAAATAACCACTTTTGATCTTTTGGCCTCTTTCCTGGTCTTTGCTTTGGAGAAGTTTTTGTTGTAGTGTGTTTGGTAACTTTGTAGTCAGTGTACATGTTTTGATGAGGTGTTCTATAGTCTGTTCAGGAGTTCTGTCACAGCAGTACTTCCTTGTTTTCAGACTTCAGTAAATCCCCACTTCTACTTTTACGATTTTATATAGAGAATAGAAATATTTTAAATAGAGAATATATAGTGAGAGATGAAATTACAAGAGTCATACAAGTACGGCCTCTTTTTATAATGGTGGAGGTAAATCGTGATATGTTGGCGCAAGAGGTTTCTCTATAACTAATTCTGTTCAGCGAACAGTTTTCACCTGAGGAAGCTGTTTCAATGATGTATATTCACTGAACCGGGGAAGCAGAAGAGTCATTAATTACTAGAAACACCAACATACTATGTATCAAAAGCAATTCTTGAAATAATGTGACGTGAAAAAGGAGTGCTTTCGCAGTATAGTGTATTCTGGGAATCATAAAGGTGAAAATTGGTGTTTTAATAACCAGTTTTAATGAACTCCGAAGAAATGGGAACTTCAAAAGGGGTTCGTATGAAATCAATATATAGTACTGTTAGTAAGAGTGGTGAGAAGTTAAAAAGAACATATTACCATTTTCTAATCAATTTGCTTTGTATTAGCAGATTTCCCTCAAGGGAAATCAGCTATTGAGGTCGTACTCATGACGCGAGTTTCGAAAAATTTCTTCAAATGTCCATCGATCCTACCCAGGAGATGACGAAAATGAGGTCCGTTCAAAATTATATATATATATATATATATATATATATTTGTCTGTTAACGCTCTAGCGGTCGCAATTTTCGTTTGATCGTTACCAAACTCGATATTTAAACCTTTTATGTAAAAAGACAGATCAAGTTCGTTAATGGCTGAAATCGGACCAGTGGGAGGGGGGGGGGGTTTAGAGGGGAGGATTTTCGAAAATTCAAAAAATCTCCGTTACTATAAGTCGGATCGAAAAATTATATAGAGCCAATATTATTTCAAATTAAGCTTCCTATAAATAGTGTTATATACATGTATTCTCTATCTTGAATATTAACCGAGATATTTGCATTTTTCTGTTTTCAGCTTCTGAGACGAGATCGGCTAACTTCGGGTCCACTCGTGAGTTTCCATCAAGAGCTAGTTCGGGTCGTTCGCGTAACTGTACAGCTCTCTATTCTGAAATTTCTCTATTCTAAAACTTCACATGGGAAATCTGCTTAGTTTACGCAGCCCCTGCGTGACGGACTTTTTTTACTACTAAAGTGGATATTTTAACACTTTTATAATAATGTGGCTTTACCAACTATTCTATTAATATAACGGCAAGCAAAAGTGTGAATCGCATATCTCGTTTAAAACCTAAATTGTGATGATACCAGTTACATAGTTTTTGTTTTCAATTTATTCTAGAATTTTCATACATTAATTGTCTTCTATTTAATACAATTTCTAAAATAAAAATAAGAAGCTATAAAGAAGAGTGTGGCATTGTACTTACATTTTTATAAAGATATATATATATATATATATATATATATATATATATATATATATATATATATTCGAAAAATAATAAACGTTGATTATTACGGTTCTCCTGATTGCAAAACTAAATACACATACTTCAACGTTTTTATCACGCACGTACTTCACAGCCCAATAACTCACGCGTCCATCAAACTTATGTTCACATTGCTGATTCTCAACTGAAAATATACTTTCAGTTATTTATTTTTATTTTTTTTTATCTAAAACCCTAATATTAATTCTACCTTGGTCGAACTCTCAGGCCTGCTTGTCAGGCCTGTCGGGGTGAAGACAGCTTCCCTTTTACGGAACGGAACGCTCTATTATAAAGGAGTAAGGTGGTTAGATATTGGTTGTGAGTAAGAGTGTTTGTAAGGAACCCAGAAACCGAGAGGGTTGTGCGGATTGGAGAAAACTAAAGAAGAAAGGATAGGGATAGTGGGAGATAATAAGAGAAAGAAGAAAGTATACTGGCTGGCGAGCTGGCCGAGTTGATATATGCCCGTCTTCGGCTCTAACAGGTTGCTGATTCCCGCCCTGGCTCCATCTACGCCAATCTTTTACAGAGATTCCCTAATTTTCTTAGCATATCTTAAATACGTGAGTAAATGTACGCAATTTTCAAGTAGTAACAAAATCCTTCAAGTAGGCCAATGGAAGAAAATTTTGCAACAATACAAATAGTATCTATTATGTTAAGTCACAACAATATATTTATATATATATATATATATATATATATATATATATATATATATATATATATACATATATGTTTCGGGTTTTTTTTTTGTTTTGTTTTTTGAGGAGTATGGGCAATTTAATAATAAAAGGTTTAGTGTTGACCAATATTTATAGTTATGTTGTAACACTGTATTTTACAATAGTAATTTGCAATTTATGTAATGCAATATCTGTTTACAGCCCTGAAGAAGAGAATCTAAAAATCTGGGCATACTGGCCTAGACTAAAGATTCTTTTATCAACATTGGCCACAGAAACAACCATCCCATCTATAATAAAAACTTGGTCTTAAACATCTAGAAAGTTATAATTATATATATATATATATATATATATATATATATATATATATATATATATCTTTTTAAGTGGACCTCAGTTTAGTCATCTCCTGGGTAGGATTGATGGACATTTGAAGAACATTTTTGAAAATCGCGTCATGAGTACGACCTCAATAGCTGATTTCCCTCAAGGGAAATCTGCTAATAAGTTCGTCACGCAGGGGCTATGCAAACTATTTCTAGCATTGTTATCTACTATTGTGATCTACTATAAGTATTTATTGATTTTATTTAATTTAAAAGAGCTTTTTCATGTGTTAAAAGTCCGTCACGCAGGGCTGCGTAAACCAAGCCAATTTCCCACGCGAAGTTTTACAATATATAAATCTACATACTGGTAACACCACCTTGAATATTAAGTGAATCAATACAAACGGTAATGAGAAAACTTTCAATCAATTTACAAGTTTATAATGTCTACAACGGAAAGCTATAAAACCTAAATATCTCGGTTAATATTCATGTTATGGAAAATATGCATAGAACAACATTTATAGATCATTCAATTTTCAATAAGATTGGTTAGATAACAATTCTTCGACCCGACGTTTAGTAACGGAGATTTTTCAAATTCCTCCCTTGTAAACCCGCTCCCCTTCCGACTGGTCCGATTTCAGCCATTAACGAATTTCATCTTTCTTTTTTATATAAAATGATTAAATATTGAATTTAGTAACGATCAAACAAAAATTGCAAGCCAAATATATATATGTGTCTATATATAATTTTGAACGTACCTCATTTTCGTCATCTCCTGTGTAGGATGGATGGACGTTTGAAGAAATTGTTCGAAAATCTTGTCATCAGTACTGAATAGCTGAATTTCCTTAAGGGAAATCTGCTGAAAGTATGGTTAATTTCGCCTAAAAGGAACTAGTGTGTGAATCTCCTCTGTAGTGAAATACCAATTAAATAAAAAAAACAATACCCTGTTTTAGGATATAGCATGTTTGAGTGTGTTTGTGAATAAAGGAAATCTCATTTTAGATTTTAACAAACAGAGATCGATAGCCATTTGAAGAAGGCTCTGAATAATGGCGTCCTGACTACAAAGCCAATATCCTGAGGGAAATATGCTGGAATAGTTTGTGAAAGATATTCGAAAAAGATTATGTTCATGGAATATGGAGTGGCAAAGCCGGGAATTGCATTGCGAATGACTGCCTTCTGGATTATATGTAAATCAGTTTCGAAACAAGATTGACTGAGAGAATTCATATTATTATCGAGACCTCTCTATATATGTTAATATATTCCCAGAGGAAATTAAGGCATGATCAGTGTACATTTGATTCTACATATAAAACATATACTCTGGCCTTAGAGCAAGTAGCTTTAAAGCCCAAGATAAGAGTAATTGTGAAACTTCCCATTAAACGAAAGTTAGAATATAAAAAAACTTAATTCAGAATCAAAACAGACTTGTTATTACTTTTCATTGTGTCTCATAATCAATACTGAATTGAGAAAGAATACGCTGAATGTTGAGTCCGTCGAATAAAATTCCAAAACGGATGCTCAACGCTTTTCCTTAAATATTCATGTTTGATCTAAAAACATTGGGGTCTCACGTAAACCATGTGAGTTTTGTACTTATTTGCTTCACACCAGGGATAAAAAGAATTATTTAGTTACGAACTTGTTAAATAAAATCGTTGCCTGGCTTGAAAATGGTGGTAACCAGGCAAGGTTTATTTTATATATTCAATAGAACTTAGGAGCATGGGGAACGACTTTACATCTTGTTTCAAAATAATTTTGGGGACGAAGTTAGTTTTTATTCCTAGTTTCAAAAGAACTAAGGATAATGAGGAACGACTTTATAACTTGTTTTGAAAGAATTTGGGAGATTGAGGTAAGTTTTTATTCCTAGTTTCAAAAGATTTTAGGAGCTTGATGAAAGACTTTGCATCTTATTTGAAAAGAATTTGGGAGATTGAGATTAGTTTTTATTCCTAGTTTCAAAAGATTTTAGCAGCTTGATGAAAGACTTTGCATCTTATTTGAAAAGAATTTGGGAGATTGAGATTAGTTTTTATTCCTAGTTTCAAAAGATTTTAGCAGCTTGATGAGTACTCAATGACTGGACAACCGACTGGCTACAAACGTACAACAAACTCCGAGAAATACTAGACAACCCAAACAGAGGAAAATCTATGGAAAATGTTACCAGACGAGATCAAGTGGTGTTGACTAGGCTTAGAATCGGACATTCACTACTTACACATTCATAGCTGATAAACCGAAGAGATCGACCTACATACACTCACTGTAACACAGTACTGACCATTAAACATCTCCTGACTGACTGAAGACTACGTGAACATCTCAACTTGCCGAACGACTGAACGAACTGTTAACAGAAGGTAGCCCACATATAAATACACTCTCAAATCACTTGAAGACAATTGACATTTACAACAAACTTTAAACCACACCTACTCCACTCACTTCTCTACGTTTTTATCTCGAATTATGTTACTAATTCGTGTTTGTGTTTTTTGTGAACAAGGGTGCATAATGCATTTTTAAAATTGTGCCTTAGACTTTCATCCTCCTAAAGGCAGGATTAATCGCCAAAATTATAGTTTTACATAGTTTTATTTTAACGGTTACATAGTTATACTATGTTTTAATTATTTTGAAAACATTTGTCTTTATTTTAACATTTTAATTTAAGGTATTGTAAATAAATGATACTGAGCGACATCGCCTAGTTACGGAGCTCACCAAATGAAAAAAAAAACTTGATGGGAGATTGAGGAAAGTTTTTATTCTTAGCTTCATAACATTTTATTTATTTATTAACGTCCACTTTTTGCAACTTAGGCTAATCGGGACAGGTTATCTACAGGTTACCACCCTTTTCTAGCCAGGGTGGGATTTTAGGACGTTATTTAATGAATTTCGTCACTAAATAATTTCCTTTCCCCAGGCGAGAATCGAACTCGCCACTCTAGGTTTACCATGTGAGATAAAGGTCAACGCTTTAACTCACATGGCTAACCTGAACCCCCTCATAACATTTTAGGAGCTTGATAAAACACTACATCGTATTTGGACAGAATTTGGAAGATTGAGGTAAGTTTCTATTCCTAGTTTCAAAAGGCTTGGGAGCACGAGGAAAGATTGTGTTATAAATCGTTTCATAACAATTCTGGAACTTATCGTGTTTCTCGAAAATCCAAGATTGTTTGATCGGTTACATTGTGAGTTTTTTAACTCCGCTTCATCCCAAGTTAATGGTTTTTCACCGGAATTGCAGTTCATTGTGAAGTGTATATTGACAAAAAGAATTTTAGGGGAAAAGCTTTGTCAGTCTTGTATATCGATTTGTTATAAATAATTGGACTTATATAAGGCTACAAGTTGATAATATATAGAATGAGAGAGAGTATGTGGTATTTTGTGATGGGAAAATTCTCGAGCAAGTCGATGCTGGATCTAATTTCTGCTCAGAGAAGGAAACCCTAGCCATGCAGGAGAGGAAATATTAATTCCTAGCAGGGCCTTGAGTAGCTTATGGCCAAGCTAGATTAGTTGATAGAATTTCACATGGAGTGGAAATGTATTTGGAATTAATTCAATAAATGAAATCCAGGCTGACCAGAGGTAACCTGAGAAAGAGAAACCAATCATTTAACCAAATCACATTATCGTTAGTTAAATACATGATAATTCCACTAGTATTTTTGTTTACTGAGTAATATAAATAGAATAAATTCACAAAATTCCGTTTGTATTTATTCACGGTGGTGTTAAGTGTTACCAGTATGCGGATTTCTCTATTATAAAACGTTACTTGGAAAATCTGCTTAGTTTACGCAGCCCCTGCGTGACGGACATTTTTCGTCATCTCCTCGGTAGAGTCGATGGACATTTGAAGAAATTATTCAAAAATCGCATCATGGGTACGACCTCAATAGCTGATTCCCGCATAAGGAAACTCTGTTCATATGAGGGGAGAGGAGGTAAATACTGAGTCAATCGAGTACTTGGGAAATCTACTTGCTTAATGCAGCCATTGTTCTTGTGTTTAATACTTGTATTTAATGTGTATATGTTGATCTTATTTATGTTTGTTATTTTTTTTTCATTGAGAAAAATCGCTTTGTCGGTAATGCTCTTAAATAATATTTATTTTGTTCCAATTTGATACTTTCAGAGGAGTGACAAGTATTTTTGGCCGTTGTGTAATAATTTCTTTCCACTTTTAACTCTTTTCTAAACCAAATCAAGCCCCAGATACGAAATAGCTAGAAGGCGCCAACAAGTAGATTAAAGCTGTTGTTTTCCTATAAAATCCTTTATTCCTGGCAAGAAATAAATTATCCTGCCTAGAAATGGAGCGCTCCGCTTGAAGAAACTATCATTTAATCCTTTCTATTTTTTATTATTAGTCATTGACAATAAAATAAAACAGAGAGGAAAACAAACAAGAAATTGTCTGCCGCATTTTATGTTGTCGTTCAAGATGCTTTTTAATTCAAAAGCACTGTTGAGCCAACCTTTTAATTCAATGAGTTTCTGCCGCGGTTTTTATTTGTTTACTTCTGACCATTTAAACAAATTATGTATTCTAAATGTAAACATATTTTTAACATTCTACTCCAAAGTTTTTGTATGTTACCTTATTATTCATTTTTGTGTAGTTGTTCATCGTTCCGGTAAACTGTGGATTGAATCAGTTTTAATCGATTCGACTTCTATTTTAAAACGAAGCACATTGGTTCTGTTTCCCACCATCATGGTGCAAAAAATCCAAATATCAACTATTTTTTTCTGAACCGAGCATATGTTCTTCGTTTCTAGGTTAATCCTGAACCTTGAAAATATAGTTGAATCATAACTAAGGTACAGTGATACGAAGCTACGTAAATTCAAAGTTACAAGTTTCCAACATCTCGATCCGGTCACCTGTTGATCCATGTTAATCAACGTTCCTATAAAACGACAGATAATATATATAAGTTTTAATTTATCTCTCTAATTTTACACTGCATACTACAATTTGAGTGATTGACATAAAAATTATCCTCATTCACAATAAATACCAAACTTGATACAGTAAATACTTTTCAATAAAATTAATATGTTTGTTATATTGAGATATATTTCAGAAAATTTCTATCTATCTGTTCAGCTGTGAGAGGTTGGCTGGCCTATTTGTTTATAATTCAGACGCTTTCCGTTGGGAGGTTATTAAAATTGCCTGAAATATTTGTCATTACCGTTTGTCTTTATTCATTTAATATTCACGGTGGTGTTAATTGTTAGCAGTATGTAGATTTGTCTATTATAAAACTACTCTTGAAGAATCTGCTTAGTTTACGCAGCCCTTCTGTGACGGACTTTTATATTGGCTTTCTCATATCAGATATGTGACTACCTTATAATGTGGGGGGAGCAACACTTCTTAGATCGAACTTATCGAAATACCTTAAATGCTTGACAATTACTACACGACAGTTGCTAGCAAGATGGAGGAACGAGTTTGAGAATTTGTTAATGTTTTAAGCAGTTGTTTGAAATAAGTGAATATGAAATAGTCAAATGCTCTCCAAGAGGCCACAATAATGGGGTAATAACTCCTCTGAAGTAAAACCTCATTGAATTACAATAAGATAACAAGACTTCAGCTCCTGAAGCATAACATTCCGAAATTAAGGCTATTTATTTGCTACATTATGCCATTAGAAGTAGGTGGAATTTCATTTCCTCCAACAAATGAGGTTTCTTGAAGAAAGTCATAAACTTTTCTATGCAAGCTTCGTCGTTTCCAAAGAGTCATTTTAAGCTTGATTTAAGATTCATTTCTTTTCTTGAAGGATATTATTTTCCACAAGTTATTTATTTATTATTTATTTGAGATGCCGCTAAAATGGCGATTCATATTTAAACAAGAAAGAATATAAATGCACACAATTAAATGAATATTACCAAATAACATGACCCTTTGGAGTAGCTGTGATGTTCGTTAGTCCTAAGAGTATAGCGTGTAATTCTGCCGTGTATATTGTATTGTAGTCATGTAAATTTTTTTGTGTACAGGTAATTGTCTCCTACCACTGCAGCAATACCTTTTCACAAGTTACAAAAAGTTGTGAATGTGAAACGATTTGATAAACGATATAGCAATCGTAGGTGGGTGCGAAGAGGAGTTTCAATTCTTATCTGTTTGCTAATTTTACGAGCAAGAACAACTTATTTTGCTTAAGGGAAATCAGTTACTGAGGTTGCACTTATGGACGCGACATTCGAAAAAATGTCCTCAAATGTCGATCGATCATAACTAGATGACGAAAATGAGGTCCGTTCAAAATGATATATATATATACATACACATACATATACATACACATACACTGACCATTTATTATTTATAAATGTTTTTTTTTAACCATAAGGTTAGCAAAATAAAATGTTTCATACAACCATTTATTTCATCCTCGACGCGTTTCGAGTGTCCATCTCTCCTTTTCAAGGGATATTTATACAAAGCCAAAACGTTTGTTAATTACATAGTTATATACCTTACTACAATTTAACTAATTAAAATTCAACTGTATCTTAAAAGTAATCATTATTTTATTATGTATGATAATGTATTATGTAATATAGTCGTCCTCGTAAATATAATTGGCTAAAAAAATGTTAACACGTCGTTAGTAATCAAATAAATTGAGCAAGGAAATTATAGTACCTAACCTACTTCAATTTAAATCATAATTACTTAGGCCTATCTCCAACCCGCAATTACACTCTTTTCATTTTAACTCGACTAGTCTAATTGATATTGAATTAACTTTAATTGATGTTGAAATAACTGTAATAAGCACGATATTAGAATGATTTTAAACATTTTTTAAATACCTTTGTTGTGCCCTTTCAAACTTGTATGATAAATGTTTTTTTTTAATTTCTCAATTCTTTTTTCTTCTTTATTGCCTCCTTATTTTCTGCTAAGTACATATTTTCTAGTATATCTCTTTTAAATGTGTTGTTTGCCTCTACCAAATTTGCACTTTAAAGTTATTATTGTTTTGGTACTTATTGGTTAACGGGAGGCCACTTATTTTATGACGATTATTAAATCATACAAACAAAACCAATTGAACTAAAATATAGCCCCAAATTAATGCAGGGTTGTTTAAAAATGGCCACACTTCCACAGTAAAAGTTTTACCGCTTTCGATGCAGTGCATCATCGTCAGCGCCCCGTTGACACAACAATAAGTAACCTACATCTATTACAGCGTTCTCCAAGCCCAAGGGTCGTGTTCCCGCTCTGGAGAGGTCAGGTGTCTACAGGATATCCTGCCCTTCCTTTGAAGCTTCAAACGTAGGGCAGAGTGGGAGGAAGATGGAGACGAGGGTCAAACAGCATTTCACTACAAAGGCAAGTGGAATGAAGAAACACCACGTGACGATAAAAAAGTCCGTCACGCAGGGGCTTCGTAAACTAAGCAGATTTCCCATGTGAAGTTTTACAATAGAGAAATTTGCATACTGGTAACACAACACCACCATGATTAAATACAAACGGTAATGAGAAATATTTGAGTTACTTAAAATAAATTCCCAACAGAAAAGGCTTCTGAATTGTAAGAATAATTTATATTTTAATAACTCAAATTATTATACCTGTAGTCCAAGACAGATAAGATGAGGGCGGGGCGAATGAACAACGTAATTTGCATTAATTCACAAAGTAAGAAGGTAAGGTAAGGTTAGAAACGAAGCAGGTAATAGAATGAGCTTACCACCTGAGCCGAGTACTTACGAAAAAACGGCCGACCTAATCCGAAGCTATACCCGACCACAGACTTCATAAAAATTGCAAATATCTCGGTTAATATTCAAGATACCCTCTTTTCCGTTTAACTCGAATAAAATGTCTAATATTAACAATATTTTGATAGTAAATTTAATTTGCACGATAAGAATTGGTCTTGTACAATTTTTCGATCCTATGTGCACAATAACGGAGATATTTTGAATTTTCTTCGAAAATCCCATTATTGGCCCCCCCTCTAAAACATTTTTCCCTACCTCCCTCTTTTCCGATTTTAGCCATTAACGAACTTGATACGTCTTTTTACATTAAACGGTTAAATATCGATTATTCCGAATGATCAAACAAAAAACTTGCGACACGCTAGAGCGTTAACAGACACAAATATAAATATATATATATATTTAATATAATATATATATTTATATATATAATTTTGAACGGACATCATTTTCGTCATCTCCTGGGAGGTAGATCGATCCTGACATTGAAGAAATTTTTCAAAAAAATGCGTCATGAAGTTCGACCTCCAATAGCTGATTCCCTGAAGGGAAATCTGCTAAAACCATCACTAGTGTTCGGTTCTGAAAGAGGTGTTGCATCACCTACCTAAAGGAAGGAAAATGGACAGGGGTGAGGGGTTAGAGATTAGATTGGATCTATTATCTTAGATCTATTATTTAATCTTCCATATATATATAAATATATATATATATATATTATATATATAATATATATATATATATAATCGAACCAAAACTTCTCAAAAACAAAATCCATTGGCCACTATATCAAAAGAGATTCTTTAAAAAATATCCATTTTTATTTAGGCATTTTTCTAGACGTCCACTGGAAACAGCGGACGTTTTAAACATTTAAACACTTAAAGAATAATATTTTAAGTTCCCCTCTCCATTTTTTATTTCTCTATATCAAGAATAATGCAATAGAATGAGTGGCATAACTTTCCTAATGAAGTCGAATTAATATGTTATTGGGTTGCTTCGCGTTATCTTTATTATGCGTTTTAATTTTTCATTACTTTGATTGCTTGTTCTTTCTTTAGTATATTATTTTTTTTTCCTCTTTCTTTTCTTTTTATTTCATTTTATTTTTAACAACAAATTTATGACCTTTTCATTTATTGACCACAAAATTATAATGTATTACGAAAATATATCTTATATACTGCAAGTATGGTACATGGTATCAACTGTTGTGCACGGGTAATGTGCAAAGGAAATATAAAAAATCTACATAGCTATCACATACAAGCCGGCTTCGCCATCAGGGAATATCATTTGTGGCTGAATGGTGATGGTAAAAAATATTTTTCTTTACATTGCACATTATTTTATTTTGACATTTTACCCTTCAAGTGTTTAAGATTGATTGCCAGCCGTCGTTGCCGGTGATTTGCTAATGTATTACAAGTGAATTTATAATTGTTCGATAATTATTCACAGTCTTCGATATTTAGGTTATATTTCGTCCTCATACATGGTTAAAATATGGCAGATTTTATTTCAGGACTCCCTTTGCAACAAAAACACCCCCTGGATAAACCCTTTAAAATTTTAATATAACTTATAATCAATGGAAGAATTAATGATAATTGACATAGCGAGTTTTGTTAAGTTCGGTTCAGCAGCGTTAGTGCCCGCTAAAGTTTAATCATAAAACTCATTTATACTTAGTATACGGCAAAAGTGCATATAACAAACGTTACTACTATATATTAAAAAATAAACCCAACTTTTGTTTTTCGCCATATTTTTCTGAAAAAAGCAATTCCTAGGAAACAAAATATCTCCTATAAATTTTTAATTTCAGGGGTAATAAAGTTACCCCCACTCCTCCCCGTCCCTAGAAATGTTAATAGTATGGCTTATTATAAGGTAGGCGTTGTCTATTATTCAAATCACAATTACAGAGTTTTGGTTTAGTTCTCGATCTTGTAACTATCCGTTTAGTCCCAAATTCAAGTAATTGTTCAGCTGGATCCATCTTGGTGAAAGCAGATAGTAATTCTAAAGTCGGTATATCCATTTATAATTCGGTATGGGCCGAAGATTGATGTATTACAAAAGTTAAACTCTAAATTACAAAATAAACTAATATATTGATAATGTATTATATTTGCGGAAAACAAAAACTCTCAATGGAATGCCAAGCGTATTTTCGCTATTTTTAATTTCAGGCTTCCCTTATAAACCCCTTTCCTGCCCGTCCATAGACAATGTTGGTATGGCTTTATTAAATGATATAACATGTTTATACACATACCGAGTTTTATATAGTTCGTGTTTAAAGTCTTTTTTTGGCAAATAAATATTGTTGACGTCCCCCCCTATAATTTTGTTGTATTCAATTTCGCATTTAAACGTCAATACGAATTTCCTAAAAGTGTATATATCAAAAAGTTAATCTAAATAACAAATAAACAACTTTTGTTACACCGTTGCTTTATATTTGACTAACTTTTTAACCAATCCCTTTAGAAAAACGATATATCGCTTTCTTTTTTAATATTCAGGCTCCCTTATTCCCACCTTCCTGTTGTTCACTCTCTTTTATTTTCCTAAAGTCTCTAAGTTAGGGTTTAGTAACTAAATTTAACATACCTAATGTTTCATCAAAATCGGTTTCTGGCCGTTTATGCGTGTAAAAAGGGTAACATGAACCAAATAACAAACTTTTCATAACATACACGAAAAGAAACAATAATGCATATTGGTGTCGATTTGACATGTGAAACGAAAAGTTATCGTGGAAATTTCGCTGCCCCACATAAAAATCTATGTACAGACAGAGGTTGATACAATTTTGCATTATTTTATATATATTTCCATATTTGCACGAATATGGGATATATTATATTTATAATATATATATATATACAAGATACTATTGATTCGTTTTAACCCCTGCTGAAACCAAACCAGAGCTTAGTCTCACATCTGTGGAGATATTACATATCAGAGATATTACGGACAGCATATAAATCTGCCCACTGTGGGTAATTCTAAAAATATATGTCTTTTATTTCTTGTATTTTATATAAACGTCGGTCAATTATCAATTAAATTTTGAATTGAGACCTTGTATATGATGGGCACGTTTTTTTTATGGCGGCCTTTAGTTTATATCAAGAGTTGATCTTTTGCCAAGTTCTCGCCCGTTCATAAATGTCCTTTTCGTACAACAGTAGATAAATCTGGAAGGTTTTGTGGATAATTCTTTTAAAAACGTGCGGTAAAGAAAATATCTTTTTGGATATGGTGACACGCACACACTTGCAACACAAAACACGCCCATTAATACGGCTCCATTTTTCAGATAGCGTATTTTAGATTTTCAAAGTATCCATGAGCAACCTTCCTGAAATCCCCCCCCCCCTTCTTCTTCCTCGTCTAACTTAAGAATCAGATTGGTTCATAGTGGATTTCGAGCACAAACATACACACAACACAAATCACTAGATGATATTTCACACACACCCACACCACACCACACACATATATTTATATTTATATTACAACATTGGGATTTATACCAAATCTGAAATAGATTGATTGAGATAAAAATATTCTGGTTCATATAAATTCTTTTATTGGCAGATAATGTATAAAGTTACATTTAATCTACTAAAGTTAATTAAATCTCAATTTCTATTATTAAACTCTAAAAAAAATCTCTCATTTAATTAGCAAAAAGAGATTGTACTAAATGGATTGGTGAAAGCGATCAGTTGATTAACGGGATATCATTACTCAGATGTCAGAGAACACAATGACCAACTTTTACAAAAATTAAAACTAAGTAATTATTAAAGTGAAACTAATGCTGAATGCCAAGCGAAATCGGATTTAATTAAAAACCTTTCAGAAGGACATTGGTATATTAAATGATAACCTTAATAAAATCGAACCTACCAACTCCCTTGTTTTCCATGATGAATTACATATACGGTTGATTCAATTACATTATATACTTCAACAGATTTCCTTCAAACTACAAAAAAACAAAAAAAAACTGATGAATTAGTACTTCGGATGTGGATTTTCAAAACTTTTTAACCAAAATAAGGCCTTTGAAGGGAGCTTTGGAGATTCTTTGCGTAATTCCCCATTCCTCTCGCAGCCTGCTTCTCTACTTCTCTCTCTCTCTCTTCTCTCTCTCCCTCCTGTCTCAAATGCTCTCCCTCTCCCTTGTAACCTTATCCCTCCCATTTTTTTTCTTGGATATCTGAAATAATTGATGAGATAAAAAATGATTCTAATTGGTTCATTATAAAACTACTGTACTAGATTACTATATCTAGTAACTATTTTATATAGTTTTCAATGAAAATAATAAAGTATGTTCGGGTATATTTCAGTTATTTTTTGTGGTCAGGAATATTTGTGTCTAGTCAGCTCTGAGAGCTCGGCTATCCTGGTTCTTTCTTTCGATTCGCGTTCTGTTTGTAGATTTACTTTCAGAATTTATTTATTGGAGCTCTGAGAGCTTCGGCTAACCCTGGTTGCTCTAAAACTAAAGGATTTGTATTTAACGAAAACAAAACAAAAAAAACTAGAACAAAAAAATTAACAAAATTCGTAAATGGTACACAAAGCACAAAAAGAAAACAAAACAAGATAAAGGAACTGGAAAGGAACCAAAAACACAAAAATCTACAGAACACGGGGAACATTTAAAACAAACAAAGGATTTACAAACAGTAAAAGGATCACATGGTGATATCAAAACTGAAATGGGAAAGTTAGGAACGCAACTCAAAACAGATCTGGAATAAAAAAAAATAGAACCCAAAAGATCTGAATGAAACACGACTTAGAACTCGGAATTGTAAATGAACTAAAAACAAAATGGAACTCAAAAGCATGAATGGGAATCAAAAAAAAGGTATTGCAGCGAGATTGCAAGAGAACAAATAAAGATTCATAAGCTAGGTGAAAAACATGCAAATCAAAACTATTGATATTGGTACAATAAAGAAAATTCATTAATTTTCAATAATGAATTGCATAAAACAATAAGTCTTACTCAGACTATTTACATAACACTCTGTACTTCGCCTAAAAACAACCACTGGGGTGAGTGATAACTCATACATAGTTAGTTTTAGAGATTGTTGAAAAGTAAAACTGGAAAAAGATTTCTATTTGTTCACTTAATAGTCACAGTGGTGTTAATTGTTACTAGTATGTAGATTTATCTATTGTAAGACTTCCACGTGGACACGCCAGCTAAACTTCATTCAGTTAGTAACAGCTGCCCTATCCATTGTTCAGGATCACTCCTTCTTCGTAGGATCTATTTTATTCAGAATAAAATTTCCTACAAGAATATGTAGGTTATGGTAAATCCCCCCCGAAAAAAAAATCTGTCACGCAGGGGCTACGTAAACTAAGCAGATTTCCCTCGTGAAGTTCAACAATAGATAAATTTACATATTGGTAACAAAACACCACCGTTAATATTAAGTGAATCAATACAAATGATAGTAAGAAACCTCCCGACGGGAAGCGCATCAAAACTAAACAAACAGGTCTGCCAACCTCACGCCGAAAAGAAAAACAATTACTGAATTATATGAGAATATAGCATATTAATTTTATTGAAAACTATATACTATATTTAGTACTGTAATTTATAATAAATCAGAAAATTTTTTATCTCAATCAATCAAATTTTAGTAGTCCAAGAACTTAATACGAAGGGGGGGGGGGTCACCAGAACATATTTGCATTTGTAGAAGTGGGGGTTTTCTGAAAGCTGAAAACTGAAAAATGCAAATATCTCATAATATTCATGATAGAGAATAAATGTATATAATAGTATTTATAGTGCATTTAATTTGCAATAAGATTGATTTTATTTTATTTTATTTTCGATCAAACGTATAGACAAGGAGATATTTAGAATTTTCAAAATTCTCATTCTCTAAACCCCTCCCCCCTTGTCCGACTTCAGCCTTCATCATTCATTTTACATAAAACGATTTAATATTGTGTTTGATAACGATCAAACAATATTTGTGGCTAGAGCGGTAACAGACAATATATATATATATATATATATACTATTTTGAACGGACCTCATTTTCGTCATCTGCTAGGTAGGATAGATGGACATTTGAAGAAAAATTTCCCTTGAGGGAAATCTGCTCAAACGCTACTTTGGCTCCATTGTACAAGACCTGCATGCTAATCCTAATGCATTTGGACATGCCAGGCGATGGTTTTATTAAACAGGGACATTATTAAGAAACGGCAGCTTAATTTCAAATGCTAACTTTATTAAATGAATATACATAACTTAAGAATAATTTATTGAGTGACTCCGTGTGCAAATGCTGACTTAATCATGCTTTAGTATTGATGTCAGGTGTAAGAGCTATATTGGTACTCCATATTTTATTTCGGGACTGCGTTGCTCATCGGAAGAATTCCAAGATGGCCATTACCTAGACCTTGAAGTACTGCCGAATAGGTTCTAACTAGACATATGCATTCAAGAACCCTCATTCACTTCGCAGCTAACTTCATTCCTATGAACAATGAGCATTGTGAACCAATGGATACCCTAGTATTTGTCCCAACCGTGACGTGAACACTAAACTGCCGATTACAGATTTGTCCAACGAGTAATGTAATATGAAGAGTTTATTCGTTTCTTAGAATAAATAGTTTTGAATCGGTCATTCTGATCTAATACAATTATTTGCGGGAGGGCGAAAAGATGTTGATTTTCTGAGTTGATATTCTGGCAGGTGGAAGTGACTTCAAATGTAGGTAGCTGGAAGAAATGGCTACGCTTCCACTGTGTTATGATGATGCACTGTATTATGACGAAAAACAAAGACAATTCTACTCATTTTAAGTGGTTTACCAAAATGTAAATAAACACAATCACATGATATTGTTTAGAAGGAAATAACGAATATCATTCTTGTAGTACGATATACTATAGACATTGATATGATTCTTAGGCCATCCTGTTTATCAGCAGAGGGTTCCGCCTTGTCTCAGATAAGCTCTTCCGGGATTTGCTACTATTTTAGAATTATTTCTCAGAAGATGGAACACTGCCTTTCCGTTATATTAAAGTTTATCTTCATTGTAAGTGATAAGGGTTATTTAAAAAGATATATATATATATATATATATATATATATATATATACAAATCCTTATATAAAATACTGAACAACTGACATATTTTAATGGATTATTGACTAATAAGTGAAATACCAAAATCAAGTAATCAAATAGAGGATTTATCACTGAAAAAATGTAATAAATCATTATCCATGCACATCATAAAATCAAAACTTAGCATAGTTTCTACGTGGAATGAATATGTCAGGAGTACGAATGAGATTTTCATATAATACAAAAAAGCTAATGACCATAATACTAATATCAACTTAAAAAAAAATGTACAACGCAACAATCTTAACACGTTACATGGTTTACAACTATAAGTATGTACAACACTTTTTGATCCTACACACAACAATTTTTTTTTTTTTATCTAAAGCCCTAGTATTTAGTTGCTACCTTGGTCGAATTCCCAAGCCTGTTGGGGTGAAAACAGCTTCCCTTTTCCTGAACGGGGACGCTCTATTATAAGGGTGTAAGGTGGTTAAGTGTTGATTGAGAATTTGAGCGTTTGTAAAAGAAACCCGAAATCGGGTGTTACCGGGAGGGTTGTGAGGACGGGAGAAAACGAAAGAAGAAAGTATAGGGGTATTAGGAGTGGAGATAAGATGAAAAAGACGAAAGCAGCCTTAACCCGGCCGGGGCATGATTCCAGAAGGAAGCTAAATCTAAACTAATGCTAACCTATACTAAAGTCTTAAATTAGTGCCGAAGATGTGTGATGGTAAAACACACAACAATATATTTATGATTTTACATTTTATACCGCATTCAACATCCCCCTTCTCCCCACCACTCTTCCTTACTCCCGCCCCGTTACCACAAGTCTTTGTGTGTGAGGGTGTGTAACCAACATTGCTGTACACACGAATCCTCCCCCCCCCATGGCTATATCGAATTACTTGCTGAAAATAAGGGTTTTCGACACATACCTGCGTAACCTAAGCATATTTCACCGAAGATGAAAATGTATGCTGGGCATAAGAAGATTAGTAATTATATAGCCTTAAATGAAAATCGCATGAAAAATAATAATGCCAATGTTGCAGTTCATGAAAAGTATTTATAGGCAATATATTTTGGTACATTACTTATCAAACATATTAGCATTTTGTATGGTTTGTCCTTTCTCTGTACCTCACGTTTCTTGGTCCGATTTTAGCCACTTATTCATCTTTAGTTCTACATGAAGCGCCTAAATATGAAGTAACGAGCTATCTACTTGTAATGAATCTGAGATTGCATTACATGGAGCTATCACAAATGACCATATATTTTAATTTATGAGTAATGCCAGCACATAGCTCATTAAGATTAATATTTATAAGTACTTATTTGTCTAATTTTTACTTGTAAATAAGAGTTTTATCCAATTTGTTAAGTCACCATGTGCTCTGGCACTTTGATAGATAAAGCCGATGGATTTTTATAACAGCATTCCCAGCTCTTAAAGTCGATACACTAAATAATATCCAGGATGAATTTCGAAAATAATATCTCGTTAAATAAACGTTTTGGGCATTTTTGATCAGCGGGGCAAAGTTCTTCATCGGCTCGGGTTATAAAAGAGTGATGTCGCGAACGGATTAAAACAGCCGCAGCTTAGATTCTCTTGACGGGAGACCCATGTCAGTGACATCTCGCTCAGCCTTCAGCTCACACCTTGTCAGCTTGCATATCGCCTGCACTACCTCTCACTGCAGAGTCTGATAGGGAATTTCTATAAACCAGCTAAGTTCATTTATTGTAATTTAGTTTAAGTAGATATAAGTGTTCTCCTTTATATCGCTAAAAGGTGCCTCTCTCATATACAATTTATATCTGGTATTTGGTGAAGTTTTAATTATAAATAAATTTCTATATATTTACATTATGAGTCAAGAGTCGATTGTTGGAGAACCCTTACTAAATTCTTTGTTAGTGATTTTGTTGTGGGAATTATCATCTTTTACTGCTTCCACTGCCTTTTGCCGCAGCCAGTTCGCAACAGAATTATGAAAAGTCCGTCACGCAGGGGCTGCGTAAACTAAACAGATTTCCCACGTGAAGTTTTACAATATAGAAATCTGCCTAATAACAACTGTAGTAGTAAGAAACCTCTAAACCTAAAACATTATTTAGGGCGAAATAACCCAGAAGTTTCTAGCCCCAAAAAACAGTTAACCTAACCTCTAAACCTATTCACGAGGGACGAGTAGTTATGGAAACGGCCGCCAGAGCTCTCGGCGGAAAGTCCGAACATAGCCTACTGGTGACCACACGCAGATTACAAATGCAAATATCTCGGTTAATATTCAAGATAGAGAATAAATGCATATAACAATATTTATAGTAAATTTAATTTGCAATAAGATTGCTTCTATACAATCTTTCGATCCGATGCATAATAACGGAGATATTTCGAATTTTTGAAAATCCCCCTCTAAACCCCCCCCTCCCACTGGTCCGATTTCAGCCGTTAACGAACTTGATCTTCCTTTTTACATAAAACGATTAAATACCGAGTTTGGTGACGATTAAACAAAAATTGCGACCGCTAGAGTGTTAACAGACAAATATATATATATATATATATATATATATATATATATATATATATATATATATATAGTTTTGAACGGATCTCATTTTCGTCATCTGGGTAGGATCGATGGACATTTGAAGAAATTTTTCGAAAATCGCGGCATGAGTACGACCTCATGCAAAGTACCCCCTTAAGGTAAATCTGCTAAAATGTCAAGATTTTTGCAAAATCGCGATCTACGTGAATCCACAGATGACATATTAGCTCTTCGTAAAGGATTATTGTTAACATGAAAAACGCTTTCGTTTAAATTATACTTGAAAGGTAAATATCGTAAAACGTTTCATCAGTAAGAGACATTCCGAGTTTCAAACGGTGCATTATATGAGAAGTATTAAGAGCCGGTAATGGAGTTCCCCAAGGTGGTGTTAATTGCCCCATTGTGTTTGGCAGAACCATAAACTAGTCTGGGATTGAGGGACACATTAAAACACCGCTTTATGCTGACGACTTAACATTAATTCAGTTTATAGTTCGGTCGACTGACAACAAAAACATATGTTGTCAGACAGCTCCTGCTAGCTTAATCACTCAACAGTCCGTATTTTCTCGATTTAGCTCACAATGGCAGAAACTTGTATGTTGTGCACGTATGGAATGAAATGAAATGTGTTTATTTCCATTAAATGTTATACAACATAATAGGATGCGTCAAATAGTTTTGTTCTACATAAACAATTTTCTAATATTATGTCAATTAAGGGGCTCAGGTTGGCCGTGCGAGTTAGGGCGTAGGTCCTAATCTCGCGTGGTAGACCTAGAGTGGCGGGTTCGAATCCCGCCCTGGTGACGGACTCACTAAATAAACTCCTTAGGGTCACCCTGGCTAGAAAAGGGTGGTAACCTGTAGATAACCCGCCCCGATTAGCCTAGTAGCATAAAGTGGACGTAAATAATAATAAACAAATAATAAAATATGTCAATTAAATTCTTTAAAAATTATCAAATAACATTTATACTTATATAATACATTCGTTATAAAATTAGCTCAAATTCTAAGAATACATAGTATCAAATTCATTAATTTAAATAATTATATATAATAAATTAATTTCTTTAACAATCTAAATAATACTCGAAACATAAAATATACACTACATTTTTTTATTAACTACCTGCAAATATTTATTAGAGGATGATAAGCTTTATAAATGATGAGAAACTTGTCCAACCTTAAAGAGGCATTGTACACAAATTATTTTATACCTATATATTATTTAATAATGTAAATTTTTGAAAGCATTCATACTGTGTATAAAAACATCCGTCATACATGAAGTTCTTTAATTTATTTTTAAACAAAGAATATTTTTTAATAGATTTATTACATTCAGGCTAACAATGATCGTTAAAGAGTTTTACTCTTGAAAATGATACGCTTTTCTCGAAATATTTGTGTTTGTGGTTGGCAACATATTCTTGTATTTTGTTGCTAGGTAAGAACGATGGGCATTTGTAGAAATTTGTCGAAAATCGCGTCATGAATACAACCCCAATAGGTTTCCTTAGGGGAAATCTGCTAAAACCATAAATTGAAACTGTATACAAACTATATAAACAAAAGTTCTCACATTCTCAAAATGTACTAAGAATAGAAGGTAGCCATATCACTGCCACATACATAACTTACTTCTATTCTTATTAAATTGAATAAACAAAATTTTTGGCTCCTCTTTAAGTGATATACACCGTACCAATGCAACAGATAAAATAAAAAAATCGTATAAATCTTTCTACAATTGATAAAAACGGAGAGCCAAGGATAGTATTCTTCGGAATGACTGGACCATGTTATTATAGTTTTGTGATATTATTATAGTTTTTGTTCACTTTTTTCCTGTTTTAAACGACATGCTCCTTTATTTTAATATATGATAGAGCATTGTGTACATTTTTAGTAAAATGTCCAGTTTAATTTATGTCGTTTGTAGGAACTCTATGAATGGTTACGGGTCATGAGTATAACCACAATTGATTTCCATTTGGAGAAATTACTAGTTTTTTTTCATATGTTTTAACTTTGTAGATTTTCGGTTCCAGGCTGCAGCAATAACAAACCGGCCTCATTTCTATGAGTCACAGCTGTCAGAACGGTTTGTCAAAATTTATAGCCTCCATGCCTTGCTTAAATATTTTTCTTAGTCCTGAAACTCCCAGATGGTTGCCCTGTCACCCCTCGACATTACATAAACGATGACATCATGGCTAAAGGCTTAAAGCATGTGATGCAACATTTCGTTATACAATCATTATTATTTGAAGGATTTATTCTCAGTGCACAATTATAATAATTTAGTTATTTTCCAAAGAAGATGGGGCTAAAGAGTAGAGAGTTCGCAGCTATCAGCCATGAGAAATCAAAAAGCTACTGGCTATAGGCTGCATGAACTAAGATTTCCCACCTGGTTTTATACACTATTAACATACATTCCCCATATATTTTCTATTTCTAAGTAAAAATCCTATGAGTAGAAGGATGCGAATAAATGTTTAGAACAACAACTGTAGAATATCAATAGTTTAATAAGATTAATTCTATAGCATTTTTCGATCCGACTCATAATAACGAAGATATTTTGAATTTTAGAATTCATCCCTAATTGAATATTTAGTGTTGAATGAAGAATTAAAATATCGAGTATGCTACAAATAAACATTTCCATTTCAAGATCGCAAAATCCTAATAGATGATCACACTATTTGCATGTATTTCACAAAGTCCAATGAAAACAAGATTTGGTATTTAAGCTTAGAATAAAGTAGTTAAAGATATATCAGCGTATTCTTAATTTTAATCTTTAATTTTTAATGGGTCTTTACCCCAAATTAATGCAAACATCTCAGTTAATATTCAAGAAAGAGAAATGATATATGTTTGTGTGTGATTAGTTATTTTTGTTTCATCGTTTCAAAACTCGGTATTACGTTTTTCTCAAAAATAAAGATCAAGTTCGTTAATGGCTGAAATCGGACCAGTAGGAGGAATTTCCAAAAGTCAAAGTTATTATAGGTCGGATCGAAAACTTTTATAGCACCACTCAACTCCTGTCATCTGCACTATTCAAACAAACTGAGGTTGTTGTATATCTAGAGTAAACGCATGGTAATTTTTACCTTGAACTCGTAATCCTATCCATGGAGACGAACAAGGGCATGAATAAGGTCACATGCAGTGGGTTCCTGTTGCCTTCTGCAGATCCTACAATAAAGTCATAATAAGAAAATCCATTTATGTCAATAAAGACACAAGTGAAGAAAATTCCTTGGCCAGAGCTGTTAGAGAGCCATCCCTCAATAGCCCGTAGAGTACAAATATTGACTAATAATAGGGATTAACCAGTACGCACATCCAGACTACAACACAGTCAAGCCCCAACTTACAAAATGTGAGAGTTTAAGCAGCTTACCATATGACCTAATATTAATTTACTATTGCCCAAAACTACTATATTTTAATTATATTTTCCATTGCATTACAGGATTGGAGGGGATTTTGTATTCAATTATTGGTCCATGCTATTGATTATTAACAGTGTATATTTATGTCAGTTTCAAAACTGCTCCATCAATATCCATTGTACTGTAACAAAATTCTAACACAATTCCAAATGGAATAAATATTTGATGAGCAGAAATTGTGAAATCCTTACTTTAAAATGTCAACACCCAGTAAGTTATAGTTTGACTTTACGGCCCTATAAAACGGTTATAACAATATAAGGTCGATTGATTGCTTTAGCAGTTTTATAGATATAATAAAAGATAAGTTGGAATGTAGGGATACTGATCCTTCAAGAGGTTAAAAGACCTGCCATTTTTTAATCTTTTCTCTGTCATTTCTTAGTACATTTAAGGTTACTTAAAGTAGAAAGAAACAAGCTATAAAAAATTAATGTAAATATTCAAAAGAAGTCAAAGTACAATATATTTCTCAAATGGGACCATAAATGATGGAAGGTGAACACTTTTAGATGTTGTTCTAAAAGAAAGGACTATTAAGAAAGATCAAGTAAATGGCTGTAAGTTTTCCTAGATGGCTTATGAAGGAAATAGAACATTAAAATTATGATTTATGCCGCACTTTTTTTTTTTATAGCTGCAGCCGTGTGTGACTGTAAAATGGATGGTAAATTAAAGTCCTTGCAGGTATTATCCTCACCACCGGTCCCACAAAGTGAACAAAAAAATCATTCTAGTAAACACAACGGCTGTCACTCTGGTCGGGCAAATGGGATACGGTCACTAGTAGATTTACCATAAGGCAAATCAGCGATTGAGGTTGGACTCATGATGCGATTTTCAACCAATTTCAAAATATCCATCGATCCTACCCAGATGACGAAAATGAGGTCCGTTCAAAATTATATATATATATATATATATATATATATATATATATATATATATATATATATATAGTTTAGTAGTTTTGTTCTCAGCTGTAATAGCTTATTTTCTTCAATAGGAAATTTGCCTTTTTGTGTATGTATGCATATATACATACAGATTTATATATTTGTCTGTTAACACTACGGCTGTCGCAATTTTTGTTTTATCGTTACCAAACTAGATAGTTAAAAGTTTTATGTATAAATAAATACCATGTTCGTTAACGGCTGAGATCAGTCCCGGAGAGGGGGGGGGGTTTAGAGGAGGATTTCGAAATACCCCCGTTATTAAACGTCAGATCGAAAATGTGTATAGAGCAATTGAAAATAGATTGATTCATAAAAGTTGTTATATACGTTTTTTTCACTATTTTCATTATTAACAAAGATATTTGAATTTTTTAGTTCAGTAAACCCTAACTCCTACTTATGTCATATTAACAATAAAGTGTAATATCATGAAGCACTTTATTTGAAGCTTAAAATTGTTATTTATTATACAAGTGACGAAAGTAGATCATTTTACAACTCGAGTGAAAGGTTTACCCACACGAGCGAAGCGAGTGTGGTACTTTCACGAGAGTTGTAAATTCTACATTCGTCGCGAGTGTAATATTAAATTGATTTCTGTAATCGTGTAATACATGATCAGATCTAACCAGAATATGAACAAAATTAGGATTTTGTGAAGATTATGGTATGTATATTGTTGGTATTTTATAAGCATGGTTGTAAAAGGTTATAAGCATAGTTATAAAACAACTAGTGATGATTGTGAAGTAGTGCAGTTATAAACAAGTGCAGGTTATAAACAAGGAAGGTAATTATTATTATATTTAAATTTTAAAATATATTGATTATTTCCACCAATAATTCATTCACATTTCAATTTATTTTATTAAAATAAATTCTTACAATGTTAAGAAACATTTAAAAGCATTTAATTTCCAACTTCAAATTATTTTTTAATTTATACTTATTACTAATTAAGAAGGATTACTTTCTTCACTCTATTGCTAAATGTTTCACTTTCTTCACTCATTTCAGTTTAGTTGTTACCATTATTCAACGATTACAGAAAAAACATATTTTGTTCTCATTGACCTTTAACTTTGTGAGATAAATACAAATATATTGTGTGATGCTGTCATAACAAATCATATTACTCATCTTTCTTTCGAGTATTTTCTTTACTCGAAAATGTTTATTTAATCTATATTGTAAACAATGTTTAAGTCAGCACTAATGTTTATAGTCGTTTATGACTGAATTCTAGTCCTATACATTTTTTTATAGGTTAAATATAAAGTGAGTAATTCGCACTTAATTGTTTCCAGCTGTCAGTAAACCTCCCCCCCCCCACTTCCGCTCATCGAATTTTAACTTTGATATAGAAAATATAAGGGGAGAGGAGATCAATAGTGTGTCTCACCAGGTTGCGGGAAATCTGCTTAGTGAACGCAGGCCCTGCGTGACGGACTTTATAAAGTTATGATTTTTTGAAATTTAGCAAAATAGGGTTAATGTGGCGTGCCAGAGGTTATGGCTTTCGGTGAGGTCATTTTGTTGTAAAATGCATAACCTCTATAATATTTATCAACGAGCAATTATTATTTCATAAAAATGTTCAGAAGAGTCAGGAGATCGTAGAAAAAAATTATTTGGTTAAATACTACTTTTTATTTCAATGTAACGCGTTGGTAAAATTGAATTTTGAGACATTTTTTTATTCTCCAAACTTATTTTTTTTATTTTTAGTTTTTTTTTAATTTTCCCTTAAGACGTAAACTAAAATCTGGAATGGTTTTTACCTGCTAATATTTTTAAAATTGCCTAAAAGGTAAAATTCACGTTACGTTGAATAACTCGTATAAAATCAATTGATTTAAATTGCTTATCAATTGTAAAACCTCCATTGCTCTCTCTAATTGAAAAATAATATCACGGATTAGTAATATTGCATTGATCACAACTTGAAACTAATTTGATTTTACAGGGATAGTGCCTCAAAACAAAATTTAACTGTGTGCAGTGTTGGCAAAGAAAATAATTTATAATTTAACTCTTTACAGAGCAATATTATAAATTACAGATACGTGCGATGACATAAGCAATTAAGGTTTACGTTCTCGTCTCTAAAACTATTTGTTTGAATTGTTGGTTGTTTGTTCTATACCATACGAGATCTACACTTAAGATCATATTTGTTATTGGTAGAAATGGAAACAGGAATGTGGTCTTTTTTATCGCTTTAGTTTAATAATTAGAATTTATATTTTTTGATTTATACAGAACCCACAACAAGGCGATTTGGCTCAAATTGATCAATGTAATACTATCAATATAATAGAAAAGTTATATTAAATTCAAACCAAAAGAGATGTCAAAATCAAACAGAAGAGAATTTAAATTTTATAAAACAAATTAAATTTTTTTGGTGGTTTAGTGTTTTGTCGATACGTGGGCTTCTGTCTGTAAGAAGTTCGTACTTGTTAAGTGGGGTCTAAGTGTTAAATGCTCCTGCAGTTAGTCAGTACGTGTTTAATAGTTAATGGTTCATAACATGTTCTGGATAGAGGTCTTTCAGTTCTCGCCAAGAGGTGTGCGTGCGTTAAATGTGAGTGTCCTATCCTAGGTCTCGTTAGTAGGTACAACATGGTCTCGTCTATTGTCACGTCTGCTGGATGGCCACTCCCTTATTATACGGGGCTTTATTTCTCGCAGATGATTTTCTGCTGATCTATGCCAACATTTTTGCCATTCATTTAATGCTGTCTGTTGTATTAGTAAATGTAAGTCTGCCAGGGATAGTAAGTTAAAGTCAGAAGATTGGCTCTGAGTTGCATGTTTGGCGAGTTTGTCGGGTCGTTTGTACGTCCGATGTTTTCATGTCCTGGAACCCTCATCATTGTTACTTCTGTCTTTAATTTTGAAATTCGTTCTAGAATCTGAATAATTAAGGGATGTGCATTATAAATTTTCTGCTCATTATAATTATCAAATGAATAAAACCAGTTAAAGATGCCTACTTACAAGAGGTGTATGATAACTGTGTGGCAGAGGGGAGCGGATGAGATCTGAGTGACGGGCCGTGTTGAACTAGAGAGGACACGGAGATAAAAACATGTGTTGAGTAGCTCCTCCAACAAAATACAGCTTGTACCTCTGTCTCAGATTTATAGCCGCTCAATCCTCATTTCAACAACTCCTTACAAAATATTTTTCTTATTTTTTCTTAGTGTAGAAATCAATAGAATAATAGCTCCAAGACCTGAACTACGTCCTTGATAAGATAAACACCAAGATAAATGAACACGAATCAAATTGTATATCAAACAATGGGTTAGTTCCGCCAGTATATATTGTATGAAGTTGTTCTGAGTTAGTTATCCATGGGTCAGTTGGTTTTATTTGTTCGTTATCCGCATTAGGTTGTTAACTTATTTGTGAGGGCAAGTTTGAAAAAGTCCGTAAGCGATATTCTCTCTAATAATAATCCTATTAGTAGAAGTTATAGGGTTTTTTTTTTTTTGAAGACAGAAAACAAGAAATTACGAAAAACGTGCTTAATATTTGAAAAAGGAATATAACAAGAATAGTAGAGCAATACTAGTTTAGCAAGATTTGTCCTATAAAATTTGAGCGAAACACTTAAATATCGAGTGAGGTACAGATGAAATAAAGGTTTTCGAGTTAAGAACGTAAAATATAAATTGATGGGCGTTATAACGCTAAGTATTTTCATGTACCTCATCTAGTAGAGATCCGTTGGGAACAATATTTGGTATTTAAGCTAGGCATGAAGTGTTTGATGGTATAACAGAATATTTTAATATGTCGTGAGTAAGAGTGATGGCTGAAAAATAAAAAAGTCCGTCACGCAGGGGCTGTGTAAACTAAGCAGATTTCCCATGTGAAGTTATACAATAGAGAAATCTCCATACGAGAGCCGAACAGTTACGGCAAAGGGCTACTTTTGGCCGAACTAGCTTTTGGCGGGAAATCCAGTCATTCGTTATCGGCCTACAATTAATAAAAATGCAAATATCTCGGTTAGTATTCAAGATAGAGAATAAATGTATAGAACAACATTTATAGTAAATTTAATTTACAATAAGATTGGTTCTATACAATGTTTTGATCCGACGTATGGTAACGGAGATATTTCGAATTTTCAAAACCCCCTTCTAACCCCCCCCCACTGGTCCGCTTTCAGCTGTTAACGAACTTGATCTGTCTTTTTACATAAAACGTTTAAATATCGAGTTTGGTAAAGATCAAACACAAATTGCGACCGCTAGAGCGTGAACAGATATATATATATATATATATATATATATATATATATATATATATAATTTTGAACGGACCTCATTTTCGTCATCTGGGTAGGATCGATGGACATTTGAAGAAAATTTTCGAAAATCGCGTCATGACGCGTACGACCTCAACAGCTGATTTCCCTTAAGGGAAATCTGCTAAAATGCAAACATAATAAATAACCTAATATAAATAAAAGCCAAATAAAACCTATTGACTTTCGACTTACTAAATCTATACAAATTTTGAAAGGCTGATAATGCCATCGCATCTACGCCACACTGCCAGCTGTATTCGGTCATCAGCCAGTAACGACGGTCTCCACCGATAGCTATGACAACAGTACAAATCAAATGTTTTAAAGATGGATAAGCGACGCAAAGAAAATATAAATATTGGAAAACCCAAAATAAGTAAAGTGAAAGAGTTTTGTAAACAAGGGAGAATCATCACTGAAGAAAATGATAGTAGAGCTGAAGTCGATTGAAGAATAGCACTTGCTAAACAAGCCTATCAAAGTAAAAGGGAGTGTTTTAACTAACAATCTACAAGAAGTATGGATACTGACTACTGTACTACTGCTATGAATGCAATGTTTTATTGGAGTGAAAGTACAAAAAAGAGAAGATAAAGGATTAGAAACAATGAAAGTGTACATTTGGCACAGCCTCAAAAGAACATTTTGGACTCCTTTATAGATTTATTTAATTATGGGTATCATAACAAAGATGGTTTGCCTTTTACAGAAGTCAAATTTCAAATGGCAAAAGTATTAAAAAAAAAATAACACAAATAATAGCTAGTAACTTATTATACGCCAATAAAAGTAATACTGCAGCCCAAGAATAATATATATATATATATATATATATACACACACATACATACATATAATATGCAGAAACAACTAAATAGGGGATGTGAATGTGAAATATAATACTTTAGTGAATTCTCTTCTTGAATAGTGGTTATTCTCTTGTACAAGCTTAATGGATCAATTTTATTTCATTGAATATGTTAATTATTTTTAAATATATAAAGAGCTTCCTCTTGTGAGGGCTTTTGTGTGATAATTCTTGTAAATGGTGAGGTATGTTTGCTGTCCATCTTCTGCACCTCAAAAGAAAGTGGAAGCCCTGCTTGAGGTAATGTCTTAAGTAGACCACGAAGAAATGGATGGTTATATCTTAAAGCACATGGATTTTATCACAAATATATTTAAAGGTACTAATGATGGGATTAACGAACTTAGCGGAAAAAGGAATCCTAGAAAGTTTTCGAAGACACCAAACATTTCATTGATTTAGGTGGTTATAGTATTACGGAAAAAGTCCATCACGTAGAAGCTGCGTAAATTTCCCTACTAAGCACCTGCTGCTATAACTCAAAATAATGAGTTGAAAGGAGGAAGTTTTACCGACGGCTGGAAACAAGAAAGTAGGAATAACTAGCTTAATACTTGAGATAGGAAAAAATGCAAAGAACAACAATCGCATTAATAGTTTAACGAGATTGGTTCTATAACATTTTACAATTCGACTTAGAATAACGAATATATTTTGAATTCCCCCATCTAAACCAGGTCTCTAGTAAAAACGAAGAATCTTAATAAATGACCTCATACTAACGTATTTGAATGTATCTCACAAAGTAAAAGTTGAAAATATATTTGGTATTTTACCTTGGTATGAAGTATGGTACCTGGTTCATGACATGAGTATTTGTGGGGTTTACTGAAAACTACAAAAACCCAAATATTCCGGTTAATATTCAAGACACAGAAAATATATATATGAACATCAATTATACAGCATTATATTTCAAATAAGATTGGTAATATACAATTTTTTTGACGATCCGACATATGATAACAGTGATATATCTAATCTTTGAAATTCTCCCCTCTATAGCCACCCTACCACTAAACTGATTTCATCCGTTAACCAACTTCATCTTAATTTTAACATAAAAAGTTTAAATATGGAGTTTGGTAACGCTCAAAACAAAATTGCGATCGCTACAGACAAATGTATATATGTATACGATGTGTTTCGAACGGACCTCATTTTCATGATCTCCTGGTTAGGATCTAGGACATTTGAAGAAATTCTTGAAAAATCGCGTACAACCTGAATAACTGAATTCCCGGAAAGGAAAACTGTTGAAGGTATCTTAGGCAAGAACCCTAGGGATTGCTTCTAGATCTTGATGCTGTTATAAACAGAAGGGGCGGGATGAGTGTTAAGGCGTCATTGTTCAATATTCTTCAATAATCTCTTTGCCCTGGGTTCGAGTGCCGAAGAAAATTAGAATTTAATTTGAGGGGGGAGGCTGGCAAAATAAATCCTTGCCAAAAGGTAGGCCTTTCATTAAGTGATCCTGATTTCCCTTAGTGAGAATTAAGTGGAGGTAAGCTTATTAAATATTCCTCTGGAAGTTAATCTGCGTCACGAAGTAATCAATTCTTTATTAGCCACTTTATGAACTTCAATATTTCCAATATACAATATTCGAGAAGCCTGCCGGGAAACAGAGTGGGATGGCGGCAAAGGGCCAGGTCCTTTCAGAGCTGTAGCGCTCAGAAAGTAAATACAATTCAATATTTAGAAAGACATTTCCTAGCAGTTTTTGAACATTTAAATTTTTAGGAGTGGTAATATGTTTGCAGTAATCCCAACAAATCCACACTTCGCCAGCCCGCAGTCAGGGATCGCAAGAAACGGATATTGCAAATATTGTTTCTATGTATCAAATAAAACATCAAAAATATTTTAAATGCCCATTACATAGTAAATATTGCATATGTTGTAACCCGAATACTGTTACTCTTATATCTCCATAAGAGACCAAATTCTAATTTTAGGAGAGGGGAGTATATATTAGTGTGTGTGTGTGAATATTTTATATATATATATATATATATATATATATATATATATATATATATAATTGTAAACTCTTAGATTGAATTTTTTTTTTTCGAAACTTCACGATATTTTTTCGTTTTACATGCCGTGGACATGATGTCTGGAATTCGTGGCTTTTGTGTCTGTTTGTTACCTTTTCACACCTAAACTGTTTGATCGAATTTTATGAAACGTGGTACGTAAATTACTACTAACCCAACTAAGACTGTAGGCTATGACATTATTTTCAGAGACGAACAGGAGTGGGAGTTTTAAGGGAGGCCTGAAATGAAAAATTACGATATTTCGTTTCCTATTGTTTTTTTCGGCAAACATGCACATAAACCAAGTTGTTTATTTTGTTATTTAAAGTAACTTTTGTTATATTCACTTTTGTTGTACAACGAAGTATACACGAGATATACACTAAATATTATAGCGATAATCAACAATTTTATTAGTACTCATTAATATGTTTTTAATATAGGCATTCTATGACAATTGATGTTTTGTTTTAAGACTTATATGATAGTTTTAAGTATGATTCGGATTTGGTAGGTTATAAATCTCCGTCCCTTCCCTCTCATTTCTTATTTATTTCAATTAGAAAATAACTATAAAGAATTATTTATCTTCAATAAAAATTTAAACTATAAGAGCATTTCGATTATTTAATTTGTATAATGTATTATTTTCGCTTAAATTGCGACACAACTACATAAATAAATAAATAAATAATGTATTATTTAAATAAATTCATTCTAAATTTGCACAACATGTGATAGCGTAAGTAGTTCAGAATCAAACTCTTTAATTGTGGAATAGATTATCTTATTTCATTACTTACTGATGTCATTATAAAAAAAGTCGGTCATGCAGGGGCTGCGTAAACTAAGCAGATTTCCCTCGTGAAGTTTTACAATAGAGAAATCTCCATACGAGTGATGATCAGTAACGACAAAGGGCCGAACTAGATTTCGGCGGGAACCATAGCGCGTCCGTTACACTTAATAAAAATGAAAATATCTCAGTTAATATTCAAGATAGAGAATAAATGTATATAAAAATATTTATAGTAACATTAATTTGCAATAAGATTGATTCTGTACACTTTTTCGATTCGACGTATAGTAACGGAGATATTTCGAACTTTCGAAAATCCTCCCCTCTAAACCCCCCCCCCCCTCCCACGTGTCCGATTTCAGCCGTTAACGAACTTTAGTTTTAAATAAAACAACTAAATATTGAGTTTGGTAACGATCAAACAAAAATTGCGATCGCTAGAGCGGTAACAGACAAATATATATATATACATACAGTCTTGAACGGACTTCAGTTTCGTCATCGACTAGGTAGGATCGATGGACATTTGAAGAAACATTTCGAAAATTCCGTCATGAGTACAACCTCAATAGCTGATTTCCCTTAAGGGAAATCTGCTAAATGTAATATGCGTTTAAACTCAATGTGATTTTAGGTTGCAGGGAGGGCTACAATATATTTTCCTCAGCTCCATTTTAGAACCTAAATTAAATTATTGTTTGGTTAGCACTGTTATTTATTTGCACCAAGTATATTAAATAAAATAATATTATTTATTAACGTCCATTTTTGGCTACAATGGCTAATTGGGACAGGTTATCTAAAGGTTACAAGCCTATTCTCGCCAGCGTGGGACTACGGATTTTATTTAGTGAGTCCGTCAATAAATAAATTCCTATTGCCCAGGCTGGAATCGAACTCACCACTCAAGGTTTAGAAAGTGAGACTGAATCCAACGTCTTTAACTCACATGGCTAATTGAACCCCTACACCAGGTGTATAAATTAGTTGAAAATTGGATTTTTTTTAACGTTTTGAATAAATACTCCAAGATGTTTCAATTTTTAGAAATTCCTTTTCTAAACCCCCCACCCCTCACACTGTTCAGAATTTTACCAATAACTTACTTATTCTTTCTAAGTAAAACGTTTAAATATCAAGATGATTAAACATAAATTGCGACCGCTGAAGTGTTGGATATACACACACAGCCACAAACGCACGCACACTCACACAGTTTTGAGCGATATGTCCTCCTTTTCGTTATGTCCTGGATAGGATCGATGAACATTTGAAGAACTTTTTCGAAAATCACACCACTAGTACGATTTCTTTATCTGATTTCCCTTAAGGGTTATAAAATATGTAAATAATGAAGGTGTTGGGAGAGATGGAATCCCTACTTGAGCCTGATCTATTTATGCCCGTCTATCCTGACAGCTGGTGTCGGCATTAGATTCGCGACAAAGGACCGACATTTGGGAACCAGGATATCAACCAGACAGCTTCCGCAGCCTTGGCCCTTCTCTTGTACTGTTCTTTTTTTCTATAAGTAAAGAAAGAGGAACTCGACGAAATGTAATGATTTAAATTATAATTAATTAGTCTAGAAGTAAAAACAACTAATGATTCAAAATAAAAAAGTCCTTCACTGTGCCTATTTCCCACGTGACAAAACTAGTAATCTCACGTTTTTATTTTTTTTTATTTTTTTTTTTTTTTATCTGAAGCCCTAGTACTACTTCTGGCTTGGTCGGTCTCCTCAGGCCTGAAGTAATCTCAAGTCAACGTAGATCCTCTATTTATAGTCGGAGTGGGGTCTTCCTTATCGCAAATATGCTAAAGTAAAGGGTTTGCTGAAGACTGAATACAAGAAAGTTCATATAATTCGCTTAATATATGAATTACGTTAAAATTTATGGAACAACAATTGCGATGAACGAGATCGGCTCAATAACATTTTTTTATCCGACTTATAAAAACAAAAATATTTTGAATTTTCGTATCTCCCAACCTTATTCTTCGTCTGATTTAAATCATTAACTAATATGATTATTAGCGTTGAACTAATAATATTATTATTATCACAGCTAAATAATATTGTTATTTATTAACGTCCCCTTTTGCTATGGCTGATTGGGACGGGCTTTCTACAGGTTACCACCATTTTATATCCACGGTCGGACTAGGGATTTTATTTAATAAGCTCGTCACTAATAATTAAAATAAGCAAACAGCATAACACATAAATTCCTATTGGCTAGAGTGGAATCGAATTCGCCACTCCCGGTCTACCATGTGAGATTAAGAGCAACGTACGTGTAATAACGTAAGCTTTGAATAAAGTGGTTCAATCAATGATCAATAATCAATGCACTCGTTAACAATTATATATATATATATATATATATATATATATATATATATATATATATATATATATATATATATATATCAGCGCCGGACTGGCAGTTCTGTGGTCCCTCGACAAAATTAGCCATGCCCCCCCCCCCAGGGGTATATACGATATATATATATATAATATATAATATATATAATAAAAATATATATATATATATATTATATATATAATATATATATATATATATATATCATAATTCCCTTATTAGCATGTTTTTAATAAGAATATTTTTAATTTAAATTAATAAAATAAGTAGCGGATGACTGATGTTATAAAATGCCCATATGTAATTTATACAAATATTTATTGTAGGATTGTAATAAATCTAGATTTACCAGTAATTCAAGGCATTACTTCCTTACAAAATATTTCCTATTTGAAGAAAGTGCAAAATAATATCGCAACATTTGCTACTAGAAATATGTATCAGCGATGTATTTACAAATGTATAAAATGGGGTGTTAATTAATAATAAAATTATTGCCTTTTTAAATTTACGTTTTTCCTTTTTTTCATTTGAGGCCCGTGGGCCCTTGGCATTTGCCGACCTGGCTAGTCCGGCGCTGATGTATATATATATATATATATATATATATATATATATATATATATATACATATAATAAATAATAAAGCCTGTACATAGAGCAAAAATAGCTTAATGAAATTAAATTTTGAGGATTTGTACTTCAAATGTATTTTGTTTTTCACATTATGTTGTTTAGCAGAACTCGTTGAAGCATAAGTGCGTGATAATGGCCTCGTTATATTTCCCCCCCCCACTCTCAAACTTTTTAAGTTTTTAACAAGAGAATTTATAATAATGCAGGGACGAGTAAAGGTAGAAATTACTTTATTTCTCGGAATACTCTCAGGTTCAGTTTGTTTCGAACCTAATATGAATGTTTCCAGGAAGGGAGCTATTGTAATTTCGGCTCGTTTTGCCAATATTAGTGAGAATAAGGAAAACTGCTCAAATTGAATTTAAAACGAAGAGAACAATGATAAACTGTATCTCGAATTCAAAGAGACCGCTCGGACGTTTTAATTAATTTTAACCAGAGAAACATGTCTTTATTTTTTTTTTATTCCTGCGACATTCCGACATCACTTTCCTCATGGATATTGCTTAGAGTATGTCGCAGAGTTGAGGATATACCAGAGGTAGAGGGATCTTCATTTATAAACTAACTTATATTACATCCACTAAAAAACCAAATACAGTAGGCCATTTAAAAAATTCCGTCACGCGGGGGCTGCGTAAACTAAGCAGATTTCCCACGGGAAGTTTTACAATGGACAAATTTACATACTGGCAACACTTAACTTCACCGTGAATAAATATAAATGATAATGATAAATGATACCGCCAATTTACATTTTAATAACCTACCCAACAAGAAGCGTCTGAATTGCAAGCAAACAAGTCAGCCAACCTCTCAGAGCTGAGTACATAGATAGGGATATTCTTGATCGCAAAGAAAAACAATTACTGAAATATACACATATAAACATAATATAAAAATTTTATTGAAAACTATTTATTACATTTACTTTTATTGAAATCTGTTATATTTGGGAACTGTATATTATATTATATAATAAACTATTTTACCATCTATTGTAGTATTTTGGCAAGAAGTAAGTCTGTTCATGATGTATAAACTTATTCTTAACGTGCGTTCACTGACAGGAGGTTTTTACAGAAGGCTGAACTCTAGAAAATCCCAATATCACGGTTAATATTGAAGATAGAGAAAACATTAATATAACAACATTTATTGAACATTAAATGTACAATAATTGGTATAATGGCTCAAAACAATTTTTCGATGTGCCGTATAATAAAGGAGATGTTTTGAATTTTCGAAATTCCCCCCTATAAACCCCTTTCCACTGGTCCGATTTCAGCCATTAAAGAAGTAGATCTGAAATATACAATATAAAATTTAAACCTAAATCCTAAAATTTAATCCTATTTGCTTTCTTAGAAGATATAATTGAGAAAGTCCCATTGAAATGAATTATAAATGTCTTATCAATCAGTGAATTGGTTGCGACAGTATATATTTATGTATTATGCCAAAATGTGAACGATTCGCACTGTTTCTTGTTGTTGTAAAAATAAAATAGTTGCTAAAACCACCTTATTATAAAACATATCGAAACGTGAAAACCAGACGATTCTATCTAATTTTTGTTTTAAATTTTACAGTAGAGCATTTTAAATTTTGATGTTTCTCACAGGCCAAATTTCTTTTGTAATAGGTGATAAACTAGGTTACAAAGAATCAATAGTCTATGGTTAAGTGCATAAAAACAAATGTATACAATATATTAATAAATTTCATTTTTAACTTATTTTATAAAGTTGAATGAACTGCAGATGGAACCTTGTGTCTCCAAGTAAAACACAAAGATTAAAATCCAAATGGTTCATACAATAGAACTGCATTAAAATACTCTATATCAACTTGAGGCATACATTTCACTATAGACTTGATGTATTTGACCTTTTCTGTTGGTAGCATTTTCTTTTCCTTCACCAGACTTGCAGCCCCCGAAATATATACATCATGAGTTATCTTCGCTGTTTTATTCTAGATAGGTAAATATTCATCACCACCGTAGTTATCTATGGAAATATACTCAAAACTGCCTTCAGTCCACATATTTATATTTTTTCGTCCATTTTTACTATTCAACAAATAAACCAAGGCGTGACAACATAAACTCAATGGCACCAATTACAATAGTTTCTCAGCTGACTCTGGAGATCGAACTGTATGGTTCGCAAGTGTGCCAACTTATACAGATAGAACTAAATCTCCCGACTCAAAACTGGTGGTTTAGTGTGCAATTTAATTTGATCGTCAAAAATCTTGAGGACAATATGTAGTGCTATTGTCAAATATGTCGGTCTATAAATAACAAACTTTTTTCCTCACTTGTTATTCGTTCCAAATAATTACTCGCTATTCGAAAATAAATAAATTCAACAGTTAATTTATTTGTGATTAGAAATCACATTTCAAATTATTCTGTATCTACTACACTCGAGTCCTGTCAGCATATTACCGATGGTTGCCTGGTATTGGCAGGACCAGAATATTTACGGAGGTACAATAATGTTGCTAAAATAATCAGCAGATACGACCAGGAGAGGGCCATAGCTACTGAACTCTGCATACTGAATCAGGTCACTTATTATCGTTACATCCCTCAAAAGAAGATAGAAAAAGGTTTTGTGAAAATGTATTGGGATGAAGCTATGATGACGGGTCATACTGTCCATCATATTATGTCCGATGTTCTTGTCATTGACACGAGGAAGAACATTTATATCTCTGCCCCAAATGATGAGAATATCCGAAAGTCTTTCGCTGAAAAAATAAAAAAAAAGTCCCTCACGCAGGGGCTGCGTCAACTAATAGATTTCCCACATTCTTCACATATTTACATTTATCTCATGACGTAAAAGCCCAATGAGAACTATATTTGTTATTTAGGCTTCAATTAAAGTGCTTCATAATGTAACATGTTTGTTGTTGATATGACATGATTAGAAGTTGGGGTTTACTGAAGGCCGAATACTAAAAACGCAAATATCTCGGTTAATAATAAAGATAATGAAAAAATGCTCATAACAACATTTATGGAACATTACATTTGCAATAAGATTCGTTCTATTTTATCGGTCCGAAGATTAATAACGGAGATATTAAGAAATTTCAAAATACCTCCCCTCCAAACCCTTCCTCCTCTCGCCTCAGTCCGATTTCAGCCGTTAACGAACTTGATCTTTCTTTTTACATACAACACTTATATATCGAGTTATAGTTATCGCGGGCGTAAATGTTACGAAATTTACGCCCGCAATTACTATACCCAACAACCTGATAGTAAAAAGACCCAATAATAAATATAATTTTAATCTACATATAAACATGATTAATTATCCGTAACGAATCAAAATAACGGATTCACTCAGGGGCCCTCAGTTTAAATAGTCATTCCCAACTTCTTTCAAAGAAATTGGCAGAAATTTCCGGAACTGGACTTCTTGGACCGAACCATATGTCATGAACCTTAAATCGACCACCCCCAAAACTGTCTAGAAAATTATCTTTATAGGTTTCTATAGATTTTTCATAAATCGATTTTTGTTCGCTTTGAATCTTTAAAAAAGGACCTTGCCATTGATTTTGTATCTTCCTGTAGGGAATATGTTTGGGGCAGTTTTAGTCTTGGGCAAGAAGGAAGCAGGATATCGCAGGCCTATGTACTTTAGTCGAGCCTTCAGAGATTACAGTGTCAACTTCCTCACAGTATCCAATACCTTTCTTCAGCAGTATTTGAATGCAGTTTTTTTAGATGAATTAATTTAAATTGTAGCTCCCGAAATTATAATTGAATACTTTGTATTAATTTAATTTTTGCACCCGAAATTCTAATGGAATAATTAATATTAATTTAATTTACAGCACCCGAAATTCTAATGGAATAATTAATATTAATTCAATTTGTAGCACCCGACATTATAATGGAATAATTAATATTAATTTATTTTGTAGCATCCGAAATTAAAATGGAATAATTAGTATTAATTTATTTTGTAGCATCCGAAATTATAATGGAATAATTAATATTAATTTATTTTGTAGCATCCGAAATTATAATGGAATACTTTATATTAATTTAATTTGCAGCACCCAAAATTATAATGGAATAATTAATATTAATTTATTTTGTAGCATCCGAAATTATAATGGAATAATAAATATTAATTTAGTTTAACACACAAATTATAATGGAAAATGAAACAGGGAGTGAGTACGAAATTTCAAAATATCTCATTTATAATGAGTCGAATTGATAGATTTTATAGAACCAATCTTCATAAGCTGGGCTACATTCCTCTTTACATTTATTCATATCTCATATGTTGGGAGAGACATCCTCATTTTCGTGTGCTCACCCCATTTTAGCAGATTTCCCTTAAGGGAAATCAGCTATTGAGGTTGTACTCATGACGGAATTTTAGAAATTATTCTTCAAATGTCCATCGATCCTACCTAGTAGATGACGAAAATGAAGTCCGTTCAAAACTGTATATATATATATATATATATATATATATATATATAGAGAGAGAGAGAGAGAGAGAGAGAGAGATCTATCTATCTATATATTTGTCTGTTACCGCTCTAGCGGTTGCAATTTTTGTTTGATCGCTACCAAACTCGATATTTAGTCGTTTTATGTAAAAAGAAAGATCAAGTTCGTTAACGGCTGAAATCGGACCAGCGGGAGGGGGGGGGGTTCAGAGGGGAGGATTTTTGAAAATTCGAAATATCTCCGTTACTATACGTCGGATCGAAAAATTGTACAGAATCAATCTTACTGCAAATTAAATTTACTATAAATATTATTATATACATTTATTCTCTATCTTGAATATTAACCGAGATATTTGCATTTTTATGAAGTCTGTGGTCGGGTATAGTTCGGCCATTTCCGCCAGTACTCGGCTCAGGTGGAAGCTTCTTCTAACCTTACCTGTCGTTTCTAACCTTACCTTACCTTCGTTACTTTGTAAGATTTATGCAAATACGTTCTGTTCATCCGCCCCCCCCCCTTCTTTAGTTCTTGGACAACTAAAATTTGAGTTATTAAAATATAAATTCTTCTTACAATTCAGAAGCCGTTTCAGTTGGGAATTTATTTTAATTAACTGAAATATTTCTCATTACCGTTTGTATTTAATCACGGTGGTATTGTGTGGTAACTGGTAAGTATACAGATTCCTCTATTGTTAAACTTCACATGGGAAATCTGCTTAGTTTACGCAGCCCTTGCGTGACGGACTTTTTAAACTCTCACTTCTACTTATTAGCAGATTTCCCTTAGGGGAAATCAACTATTGAGATTGTACTCAGGATGGGATGGGAAAAAAGACTTCAAATGCCCTTCTATCCTACCCAAAATAAAAGAAAAATCTATTTTAAAGGAAATAACGCAAAAGTATTATTCTTAAATGAATCCAAAAAAAAAAAAAAATGTTTTCTTCAAAATAACAAAAAACGTTCTTAGAATTAATTTATTTTTAACTAATTACGTGATAATTATTTATAAAAGGAATACATATTTTTACCTCCATAGCTCCATGTTAAAAAACGGTCCGGTATATTCCAGGGAAGAATAATCAAGATACTTTCGCGTTATTTCGTTTTATTTTTTTTTTATTCCTGAATGCATTGCTCTTCTCATAGGCTTGTTTCATAGATAGTTTTCTTGGCTACAACTTTTTTTAATAAAACGTGCCGTTTCTGAAATAAAGATTTGTACAAGTATAGCATTCTAATGGAAATTCTAAAGTCAGGGTCGCTAAGTACTAGAGAAGGTTACGAGGTTGAATAAGGACTGAAAAGATTCTTCAGGGGTTACAATTCTGGGATAATTCTAATAATTCTGAGCTATTTTTAACACAATTGACGATTTTAGGGGGGTGGCCCTGGAAGTTGAGGCACCCTGTGTGTATGTATATTTGTCTGTCAACGCTCTAGCAGCATTGCGAATGTAGTATTCTATAAATGTTGTTATGTACATGTTTTCTCTATATTGAACATTAACCGAGATGTTTCCTTACTTTAGTTTTCAGCCATCAGTATACCACTACTCCTACTCATTTCTTACTAAAAAGCTGTTATATGATGAAACACTTCATTCCAAGGTTAAATACCAAATATTGTTTTCATTGAACTATTACTATGTGGCATACATGCAAATACGTCATGTGATGGCGTCATCAATTAAGATTTTTCGTTATTTACTCGAAAATGTTTATTTGATCTATACCATACTCGATTTAGCCGTTTCAGTCATCATTAAAGATCATATTTATATTAACCAGAAATCGGACATGGAATAGGGGGGGTATAGCTGGGGAGATTCGAAAATTCAGAATATTTCCGTTATAATAACGGAAATATTGTTAAGTGTCATATATGTGCGTGTAAAATGTTATCCAATGGAATCAATCTTTATAAAACTATTGATGATCTACAATTTTTGTTCTATGCATTTTTCGTCAAGTTTAAACGAGTTATTTGTATATTGTTGTTGTATACTCATTGGTTGTTAGAAAAAGGGGAATATATAGTGAAAGATCTCAAGTGGGTTATACCAGGAAGTGGGAAATCTGCTTTGTTCACGCAGCCCATGCGTGACGGACGTTTTTAGTACTCTAGGCACATAAAGCACAAAAGGGATATTCACAAATTATCACTACATTCTAAGGTGATGTACTTTTCAATTTTTTAACTTTGCCATTTCTGGTAATATTTAATATCAGTGGGAGTTGAATATGTCAGCTAGTTGTTTTCAAAGTTGTGACACCATTACGTAGAAATTTAAAGTTTCTTCTAGATGGTTATTAATGGCCTGGCCATTTAGGGACGAGGCATATTTCAATTGCACAGTTGTCAATCATAGCCTGCATTAAAATAATAATTCCAATTTCCAGAGTGGTTAGTTGGAACTCGTTAACACTATTAAAGACGAGAGAATTAAATACAGTAATGGGTATTAAAGCCCGGCCCAGGTTAGCAATTATCAAGAGACATTACTCTAAAGATGCTTTTATCAAGGAGTCGAGTAATTCGGAGCGGGGACCGTGAAATTGAAGGATTGTGGGAGCCGGGTCGTAAAGAGTGACGGCGGAGCTGGTAATTCCAGCTGAGGTCTTTCAATGCCCCACCAGCCAATCTGAAGGACATTACAGTCAACCCCTATACCAGATACACACTCTCAGCAATTATATGCCCTCTGCAAGTCACTAACAGTATATACTATCTCCCAGACTGGCAACAAAGGTAGTTAGAACAAAACGTGTTAACGAATACAGTTTTAAAGACGTCTGTATGGTATGTGTGACATTTAGAAAGTGGTGTTATTATAAGTCATATATCACATTTGGCTTGGGTTCCGTGTTTCTACCAAAATAAACATAGCGAAGTGTTAAAGACATTTTCTGGCATTTTAAGTTATCTTAAAAGTGAGAAAGTAAGTATCGGATATTCAGTAGGGCTGAAAAATACAAATAACTCAGTTAAAATTCTCTCTCTCTCTCTCTCTCTCTCTCTCTCTCTCTCTCTCTCTCTCTCTCTCTCTCTCTCTCTCTCTCTCTCTCTCTCTCTCTCTCTCTCTCACTCTCTCTCCTCCTCTCTCCTCTCCCCTTTCGTAATTCTCTCTCTCTCTCTCGCTTCATATTAAAACTTTTCATAACAAACAAAATTTGAGATACTCTCTAACGCCCCAAGTGCTCCCCTCTCTCTCTCTCTCCCTCTCTCTCTCTCTCTCTCTCTCTCTCTCTCTCTCTCTCTCTCTCTCTCTCTCTCTCTCTCTCTCTCTCTCCCTCTCTCTCTCTCTCTCTCTCTCTCTCTCTCTCTCTCTCTCTCCCTCTCTCTCTCTCTCCCTCTCTCTCTCTCTCACTCTCTCTCTCTCCCTCCCCCTCAAAAATGCAGCTAATTTTATTAAGAATGAATTATTATTATAAATTTTGAAAAACAAATTGCTGTCCGAATACTTTGAGTGAAGAAATATTTCATTTAAAATATCATCTGCTAAAAATAATGATAATGATTGAAGTGGATTATCAATGATTTTAGGCTGAAGTGAGGAGCCAGGCCTTGCAATATTTTTTGCAGGTGTTTTGACCTGACAACTCTTATGTGTTCTCCATTCACGGACGACTTTACCGAAAAATAACTGTTTCTCTGTAACCATGAATTCTTCTTGCAATTCCGCATCCCTTTTATTTTGAGTTTTCAGAAATATTGACAGTTCCTTCTTTATCAAGAGTATCTACCCTTCAATGGCCCACTTTTTTCTTTCTACTTTTTCTTGTAATTGTTTGACGTCGATCTTTCCTAATGCCAGCTTTATCAGAAGGACCAATATTTACAGAAGCAATGTTTTTCTCTTTACTTTAATCTTACTTTCCATCAACAGTAGAAATCTCTTTCCAAGATTTTATTTTACTTACTACACTGTTTTCTATACATTCTAGATCACTAACAGTTTCCTCTTCACTTGTTTCTTTTTCTACAATATATTCACAATTCTCATTATCTCAATGACGATAATTCGTCGATAAATCGTTATAAACCCTTTTGCATCAGTAATTTCTTCATTCAGTTTAAATCCCCCCCTCCCGATTTATATGAAACATATATTATAATTTTATTTAATACATTAGCTCAGATACCCGGCTTCGCTCGGGAATTCATTTGAGGCTGAATGGTGATGGTATATTTTTGGCAAGGCTTTACTTTGCACAATATTTTGACATTTACCCGTTCCAGTGTTTAAGGTTAATACCTGTGTTGGCATTTGTTAATCATAAAATTGATTTTTTATGTAAAACTTCACTGTCCTGCATACTGTCATATGTCCCGTCTCCTGTGCATTATGCATAGATTTGAATTATTAAGGAGAAAATATTGATATACATTTGAATTAATTTTTTCAGGTGAGGTACCTGGTAGTTCATATTGAAAAGAAGTGTTTGAGCAAATTTCTCTAAATAACAAAATAAACAACTCTTGTTATGTGCATATTTGCCGACCCCAATAGGAAATCATTATTATTTTAATTTCAGGTCCTCCCTTATAACCACCACTCCTGCCCGTCCCTAGAAATGTTAGTATGGCTTATCATAAGGAAGGCGTTATTGCTAATACACATACTGAGTGTTTTATTTAGTTCGGTTGAGTCTTTTGTGCCAAATACAATTGTTGTCTCCCGCTATAATTTTTAGGGTATAACGTTCATCACTGACAGAACCTAGGTTCTCGTAACCCATCAAGCAGTACGCACTAATCCACTTCTGCACAATATTTACGTAGTCAGGAAATTTATAATTTCCAAAGAAATTGGCTACAACAGACTTCAATGCCAACCAATTGAAAAAATAACCTGACGTGATAGAGCAAAACATTTTCATAAAATACATCAGCATAAAAAACAACTGTAGAAAATTTAAACATAATGCCAGATATCTAGATACTAAATAGTTTGATATGTACTTCATATAAGTGCAGAATTTTTTTAAAATTTTTTGGAGCCGCACTTTTCAAAATAATCAAAATCAAAATTTTGACTTTCAGTTTTGGAAAAAAATTTTTATTATAACCTAACGTTTGTTACATGGCATACAAAAGGCCATGCTCGGCAGAATAAAACGACACCGCTCCCACCTTCCTAGACAACTAGAACAGAGTCTAGAGCGATTTAAAGAAAGCCCATACGGCGTTATTGGGAAAATTCGGTGTTGCATTAAAAAAAAAACCTGACGTGATAGTAGTTATAATTAATATGAAAAACTGCATTAGAGAAAGTAAACTTCAGGCGAGAAATCTATGACTTGTTTATCAGTGTAATCAAAAGACAAGTAAGTTTAAATAAGTGAATGTTTATTTTCTATAGAATTGATGATAATCAAAAGACAAGTAATATTTCGCCTTGGAGTATATCTTTTATTTTGAAAATGCACCTGATATTTTCTTGTTAATACAGAATAAAAAACTACTTTTCCACAATTGATTTGGCTGCTTGTTGAAGGGCTTTGCATTTTCAGCGAACAGAGAGATCCAATATGGAAACACCTTTGCCTCCCTCTGCAACCTGTAGATTGCTCCAAGCGGAATTCTAAGAGAATTTCCATAATACTGCGATTCCTATTGTGACGACAGCTAGTGACGGTGCTTTTCATTGTGCCCCACGAAGGAGTTCAACATCTTATTCAGACCTGCCAATTGCAAACCCCAGTACGCCTCCCCCCCCCATCCCAAAAAGAGATTAATTTTTATTTCGACTTGAAATTTGAAATGCATTTATTTCCACTAAGTGTTACACGTCAAATATTTTTGTTACATATAAAAGTTTTTGTCAAATAATTTCTTTACATATTAATGAATAGCAAAATACAAAAATTATACGATACTCCTTTTCCGGGGGTAGTTATCAATATCAGCCTCTTTATCAGCCTTTTCGAGGTAATTTTACTAATTTCGATTGATATTTTACAAGAAATATATTTTTCTATTGGAGATGTTGTTGAGCAGCTGAAGTTAAACTTTGTTCTTGTATAAACTCCAAAGGATGCGTTCAATGTGCGTATACACATCTTCCTTAGTTCTTCCTTCATTATTCCAAGATCTTCCGGAAAATGTGCTGTTCATTTGGGTACAATTCCTATGGATCCAAACAGCAGACCTTTCACACTCCAATTTTTGATTTGATATTTTTCAAGAAAATATGGGCAGGATGGGCTAATTTGTTTTCAAAAGTTACTTCTTTTACTTGTACTCTGCTTGTTTCATATCTGATTGTGTGATCAATTACCTTTCTATTCTTTTCTTTGTATTGTAACAAATTCGGCACTTCTGATTCATTTGATGAATTATATATATATATATATATATACACACACACACACACACACACACACACACACACACACAAGGTGTCCCAAGTTCCCGCGCCACCCGCGTGCAAATCGCTAATTGTATTAATAAAAGGCTGAGACTTGGTGTGTCATAATCATGACCCCTGAAGAATCATTTCATTCCATAAACAACCTCGTAACCCTCCCCAGCGGCCATAACTGGAATTTCTAATGGAATGTCGTACTTGATATGACGGATTCTCGTAGAAAATCAAATCAAATTCTAAAACGAGTTTATATTGTAAAATGCGCCAATCTTTTTCTAAGAAAGTGCACATTTTATTGAAAAATGCTGCGACATGAAAGTTGTAGTGAACAATTTTATCTTTGAAACAAGTCTACGGGAAGAGGAATGTATTCTGGAATTTTAAAAAAAAAAAAATCCAAAAATTTTTTTCTTCGTGAACACAAAAATAACAAAAAACGTTCTTAGAATTTTATTTATTTCAATATACATTACAATAATTGTCGAACATCAATAGTTTAGCAAGATTGGGCCAATTAAATTTCACACAGTGACTCATTATACAGAGATATTTTGAATTTTTGAATCCCCCTTCCTATAAACCACTACTATGCCAGGTTTAATTTCAGCCAATAACGAATATGATCTTTAGTGCTAATTGAAACGATTAATTATCGACTGTGGTATAGATCACTTATATTTGTATGTATCTCACACAATACATGTTCAATGAAAACAATATTTAGTACTTACACTTACAATAATTTGGTTCACGATATAAAAGCTTATTGTTAATGTGGCATGATGAGTAGGAGGGGGAGGGGATATGTTGCCAATGATAGAGGACATATGTTTATGACAACATATATTGGCAACGGTTATATATAGAGTTTGGTTATATCAAAAAACATTCCCACCACTATAGCTGTAATAGACATATATATATATATATATATATATATATATATATATATATATATATATATATCATATTGTACTTTTAGGCAGGATCGATGGTCAGAACATTTTTGAAAATCGCATCATTAGTACAATCTCAATAGCTGATTTTCCTTAAGAGAAATTTACTAAAAACAAGAGCTGCTGTAAATTTAAAAAAAAAAATTCTACCTGAAAAATGATTTTAGTAAATAAATAAGTAATCGATATAATTTAGCTGGCATAAGCAAGTAATATGACTAACTTCCATTTTAAAATTTTGAATAATGACCATTAATTTATGTTTAGAACTGTAATCAAATACCTTTACTTTACAGGAGAAATTCGAAGTGGCACTGTAGCCATGAAACGTGAAGGGGGTGTTAATCTATAATCCGTAGAATAGTTTAGTTAGCTGACTTATGGCGCACGTCGCCAGCTAGAAATGACAGCTTTCGGCTAGAGATGTGTGCTGACTCAATGAGAAGTCAGCCTGCCACTTCTCGAACAGCAACCGATTACATATATCTCAGCTAGAAGATCAACAAACGGGCTAGGAGACGAGCATTTCTGCTGGATCGACGTGTTTCTCATACCCTTGACGCGGTGGAAGTCGACAAAAAAGGGAGGCACATTTATTTATTGGATGACGTCAAGTGTACCAGCTGCGGCTAGCCTAGTCAACATATTTATAAACCACCAAACTTATAAAGCACAGACGGACTAAAGATCCTTGACGTTTCTTTCAGTAAAAGTTCGGTGAAAACCATATGTGGTATTTAGTCTTGGAATGACGTGGTTCATGATATTGAACATATGTGGGCAGCCCGAGTGACATTTCGAAAAACCCAATTAAACAAAAATATTACACTACTAACTCCAAATGAGTAAGATGAGGAGAGATTTGTGCGTTTGGCAGTACTTATAAAGGGGAACAGTTCTTTTCAATGATGAAAGTTAATAAATCAAAACATCGTACAAGGCTGACTGATTGTGAAGAATTGGACGTTTTTTCTCTCTCTCTCCAAGCTGACTGACGATAATTTGGAAAATTCTTTTCGTATTTGTATAAGTGGAATTAATCCAAACATGGATGGATTAGTTTCCCAAATTCAAGCAAGTTGATTTTGGTGTCGCTATTTAACTTTCGTCGTTTGTAATAATTCCAAATTTTACTATTTAATTATAATGTTGTACCTATTTTTTATATTTCATTTTGTTATTTTAATGAATCGTATTATAATCACATTGTCGTTATAATTCCATGTCTGATATCTATCGTTAAAAATTCTGAACACTACTTTAAAATGCACTACTTTTAAAAGCTGCCCGCGAACGTATTTGTACACTAAAATTTGGCCCATAATATGTCATAGGTTACCCATACCTGGTATAGAAGCTTACTGTTAATACAAGATGAGTAGGAGTGGGAGTATAATGATCGCCGGAAAATGGAAATATCTCGGTTAATATACAATATAGAGTAGGCATGTGAAACAAGATTTATAGAATTACATTTTCAATAAGACTAATTCTATACAATTTTTTGATCATAGCTCGTCCGTTACACTTAATAAAAATGCAAATATCTCTGTTAATACTCAAGATAGAGGATAAATGTATATAACAATATTTATAGTAAATTTAATTTGCAATAAGATTTGTTTTGAACAATTTTTCGATCCGACGTATAGTAACGGAGATATTTCGAATTTTCGAAGTTCCCTTTTACCCCCCCCCCCTCCCACTTGTTTGTCCGATTTCAGCCATTAACGAACTTGATCTTTCTTTTTACAATAAAACGATTAAATACCGAGTGTGGTAACGATTAAACAAAAATTGCTACCGCTAGAGCGGTAACAGACAAATATATATACAGTTTTGAACGGACCTCATATCCGTCATCTCCTAGGTAGGATCGATGGACATTTGAAGAAAAATTTCGAAAATCGCGTTATGTGTACGACCTCAATAGCTGATTTCCCTTAAGGGAAGTCTGCTAACAATTATTAAAATATGTCAAAGTATAATATATTAAATTATTTTTATTAAAAACTATTTACTATATTGAGTACGATATTTCATAATGGATTTGAATAACTTTTATCTCAGTCAATCAAATTTTAGTAGTCCCTAAGAACTTAAGACAGTGGAGTGGGTCCCAAGAACATATAATAGAGGTCTCTTGAAAACAATATTTGGTATTTAAGCTTCGAATAGTGTGGTTTGTTATATAACAGAGAACTGTTCATGTAACATGAGTAGAAGTGGGGGCTTGCTGAATGCTGAAAACTAAAAAATGCAAGTATCTCAAGTTAATATTCAAGTTAGAGAATGAATGTATTTAATAATATTTATAGTAAATATAATGTGCAATAAGATTGATTTTATACACTTTTTCCATTCGACGTATAGTAACAAAGATATTTCGAATTTTTCAAAAATCTCCTCCTCTAAACCTCCCCTCTCCCTTTTCCGATTTCAACCGTTAACGAACTTGATCTTTTTTTTAATATAAAACGACTAAACATTTAGTGTGGTATTGTTCGAACAATAATTGCGACCGCTAGAGCGTTAACAGACTAATATATACATACAATTTTGAACGGACCTCATTTTCGTATCTCCTAGGTAGGATCGATGTACATTTGAAAATAATTCCGAAAAGCGCATCATGAGTGCAACCTTAATAGCTGGTTCAGTAGGAATTCTTAGTTTATATTTCTTAACCCTAGAATGGTATTGAACGTAAAAATTACTTATGATCTGTTTTGAACTATTGTCAAAGGGCCGTTAACAACCCCACCACCCCCACCCCTCAGCTATGTGCCCTCCAGACAGTTCGGACTTGACCTCTGCCAAGTGCAGCTAAGTGAACCTTCCCACTCATCCAATATTATTTTTTGAAATAAAAAGGACACGTAATATTTACGTATCAATACTATTAACCGCAACTTTTCGACACGTAAAATTTACGTATCGCTAATAATAACCGGTTTTCATGCCATAACTTAGTTAATATTGTTCTCAATTTATTTTTATATTCTAATTTATTTTCTCTTAATGTTTCTAACTTTTATTTTTGAATATAAAAAAGACAAAGATGTAAAGAAAGAATATAAATAATCTGTTTATAGTTTCGGAAAAATGGAGAAAAAAATATTCAATGGATGAAGCTATCAGAAATTTGTTGAAAGAACTCTCCGATGATTCAGATGGGGAAAATGACAATTATGAAATAGATGGATATGGATACGACAGCGATGGTGATCCGGAGTATTCTCCAAGTGATGAGGAGGTTGAGCCTTCGGAAATGATTTCAACACAGAGCGGGCTAGATAGCGATGGGAGAGAGAAAATTTTAGAAAACATCAAGGCAATCGAAGAAAGAGAAGAAACACAGGGACAAAAATAAAAAACCTAAAACCTCTCAACCACACAATATTGACAGATCAGTCACAATAAATTTAGAAGGTGGTGTTGTGCTTGGTAAGAATGGAGCACACAACCTCCGGAACCTGTTTCGAACAGATCGCCTGAAAGGAATGTCGTGCACATTATTAAATATTAACGTAGATATAAGTTAAAGAAAAATGTATGTTTTAATAAAATAGTCACAAACATTAACAAATTTTGAATCATTTCACCAATTACCAGTAGCACACTTAAAATTTACGAATCAATACCAATAGGTGGGGAATAATATCACTACCATTCTAGGGTTAATACTTCTTCTCGAATATAAACGTTTATTTGAATAATATTAGCAGTTATTTAAAAACTCCTGTTGTTATGAGAGTAAGCAGACAATGGTGAGGTATTCCAGAGTTAAAATCAATGGCTACATTATGGTTTTCCTGGTAACTCGTCAGCAGTTCAAAGAGGAGGTAGCTGTTCACATACACATACTACCTCTAAATATGTGTTCCAAACACGAATCATTGTAATATGCAGAGTTCATCCTAGTCTCTGACGTCATATCATGTTCCTTTCTGAATGTTGAAATTAATTAATTGCCTTTCCCCTAACTGGAACAATTCCATACAAACATCGGAGTTTTCCTCCTCGTTTCGCCCAAATAATATTTCGAGCTAATACAGATTATACACACACACATATATAATACCATCCCCTAACTAATATTAAAATACCTTTTTATCACATATTTACCGTTCCGTAAATCAAATACATTCTCAGTAGCTATTTAGGTTGTACTCATGAGGCGACATCCGAAAACTTTCTTCAAATGTCCATCGATCCTACTCAGGAGACAAAAATGAGATCCATTAAAAATTATATATATATATATATATATATATATATATATATATATATATATATATATAGAGAGAGAGAGAGAGAGAGAGATTTATATATTTTTCTGTTAACGCTCTATGGTCACAATTTCCGTTTGATCGCTACCAAAATTAAAATCTAAACCTTTTGTAAAATTTAAAGATCAAGGTCGTTATAGGCGAAAGTCTGACTAGAGGGAGGAGAGTTCAGAGGGCGGGGGTGAATTTTGAAAATTCAGAATATTATTATGAAATCATATAGAATCAATCGTATTGCAAATTTAATTTCTTATTTTCCTTTCTTTTAGCAGATGGAAATCAGCTATTGTGGTTGTACTCATGACGCGATTTTCGAAACTTTTCTTCAATTGTCCATCAATCCTACCCAGGAGATGACGAAAATGAGGTCTTTTCAAAACTATTTATATGCATTATATTTGTTTAATTGGCGGTTTAGAGTAGCTGAATTTCGAATCTCCGTTATTATTAGTCGCGTCGAACAATTGCTTGAATCATTTTTATTGCAAATGTATAGTTCTATAAATGTTGTTATGCACGTTTTTTCACTGCCATGATTATTAACCGAGATTTTGCATTTTTTATTTTTCGGTCTTCTGTAAACCCCAACCCCTACTCATGTCATATTAACAATAACCTGTTATATTATGAAGCACACTATTTGAAGCTTGAATACTAAATATTGTTCTCATTGAATGTTTACGTTTTGAGGTAAATGTACATTTTAAGGTCACGCATGTGAAAAATCTGCTTAGTTAACGCAGCCGTGACGGACTTTTTTTCACTATCCTGAATATTAACCAAGATATTTACGTTTATTTTTTTATTTTTAACCTTCATTAAACTGTTAGTCATTGCACGTTAACTAAAAGCCAATTTATTATGATACGTCTTATCCCAAGTTTAATTAGCAAATATTTATTTCGACGGACCTTTATAATTTGAGATGCATGCAAAATGCACTGTGATGACGCCATAAATTATGATTTTCCGTTCTATACTGGAAAATGCATTCATTAGATCAATACGACACTCTGTATTTAACCGTTTCATTCAAAACTAAAGGAAATTTCGGTCGGATCGAAAAGTGTTATAGGACAATTCTCGATATACTCGACGTTTTGCAATTTGTGTTAATCAATTTTCTTGTAACTCTAATATTAAGGGAATTATTCGCTCATCGAGTTAAACTCTATCGGATTTTGATTTAGAAATAGATATATGCTTAGTTTACGCAGCCCCTGCGCGAAGAATCTTTTGTAAATTGCTAAGTACAAATTGAATACGAAATCCATTCTAAGCAATACAGTTATAGTGAATATAACCATCAAAATCACTGTTTTGTAGTACCTCACAATATATTTCACAAGGGCTTAGCAATTTACATCTTCAGGACTACAAAAAATAAATAAGGGTTATAGAGTGATTTTAGAGTTATAGTAAAAAATGTCCATCACATGACATCATTTGTACTCCCATTAAATTAAGTCATCCAAATGCACAATTGACCTTGGATGGTGGGAGAACGATGTGGCATAGGGGGTGGGGTTCTAGGTACCCTCCTACCCAGTCCCCTACTTGAGGTAAGGTGAGTCAACACTGTCTCAAAACGTAGTAGTAGAACCGAATTTCATTTTTGGGTGGTATATCACCCCACCTTGTTGTTTACAGTATTAACTTACGGGTGGGATCCCACCCCACCTTGGTGTTTAGTGTAACTATTTATTTCTTGTGTTTTATTATTTCCTTTACATTTCAACAGCACGAATTGTTTTTTTCGTATGTTTTTGAGATTAATTCGATAAATATGGAGAAGAAAAAATAGTTTTAAGACTCCTGGAGAAATATTGAAGTTGCTTGATCAGCAAACACAGACCAAGAAATTCCAGAATTCATGGTAAACACAAAAAACAAGCCTGTAAGGTCATCAACATTTGTATTCAAACCAGAAAAAATTTTGGTTTCATTTATCCCTAAAAAAAATAAAAACGTTGTGCTGCTTTCAAAAATGCATTCTTCTGTAGAAATCAATTCAATAACCCAAAAACCAGAAATCATTGAATTTTTTAACGTAACTAAAGGGGGAGTAGATGCATTTGACCAACTGTGTCACGAAAAGACCTCAAAACGTAAAACGAGACATTGGCCAATGAGGTATTTTTACGGCCTGTTGGATTTTGCAGTCCACAACTCCTACGTTCTTTACAAGTGGAATACTGGAGGAGAAACATATTCCACTAGAGAATGAAGAAAGTATATAAAAGCACTCTCCTTATCTTTAATGGAACCCCTGATGAAAAAAGGATGGTTAACGGCCACATTTCGAAAGATCTGCGTTTGTCCATTAAAAATATTGTAGGTGAAGATGGCGGGAGCAAGAATCAAAAAAATAATAGTCAATATCCACCTGCCAAAGAACTTCGCAGATGTGATGCCTGCTCAAAAAACAACGTAAACAAAGACAGAAAAGGATACGCATTTTTTGCGAAATGTAATTGTGTTTGTGGGGAGCACAAAAATTCAATTTGTCCGCAGTGTCTCTCCAAAGATTGACGTATATCTTAATATATATAAATCTCCTGTCACGATGTTTGTCCGCGATGGACTCCTAAACTACTTAACCCATTTTAAATTAAATTGGCACACCGTGAGCAGTCTGGTCCAACTTGAGAGATAGGCTATATTAATTTTCTCTGAGACGAACAGGAGTGGGGGTTATAAGGGAGGCCTGAAATTAAAATTCGCGATATTACGTTTACTATTGTATTTTACTCAAATATGCACATAACAAAAGTTGTTTATTTTGTTATTTAGAGTAACTTTTGTCATAAACACTTTCATCGTATTCCGAAGTTTAAATGAGTTATACGCTTATGACTATAGCGGGAGTCAACAATATTATTTGGGACAAAAGACCCAACCGAAATACATAAAACTCGGTATGTGTAATAGCACTAACGCTTTCATTATAAGAAGCCATACCAACATTTCTAGGGACGGGCAGGAGTGGGGGTTTTAAGAGAAGCCAGAAATTTAAAATAGCGATATTTCGTTTCCTATTGGTTTATCGGCTAATATGAACATAACAAAAGTTGTTTATTTTGCTATTTAGAGTAACTTTTGTTATATACACTTTTTTCGTATACCGAATTATAAACGAGATATACGCTAAAAATTATAGCGGAAGTGAAAAATTGTATTTGGCACAAAAGACTCAACCGAACTAAATAAAACACTCAGTATGTGTATTAGCACTAACGCCTTCCTTATAAAAAGCCATACTATTTCTAGGGACAGGCAGGAGTGGGGGTTATAAGGGAGACCTGAAATTAAAAATATTGATATTTCGTTTCCTATTGTAGTTTCGGCAAATATGCACATAACAAAAGTTGTTTATTTTGTTATTTAGAGAAATTTGCTCAAGAATTCTTTTCAATATGAACTACCAGGTACCTCACCAGGAAAAATTAATTCAAATGTTAATATTTAGTCCTTAATAATTCAAATCTATGCATAATGCACTGGAAGCGGGAAATATGACAATATGGAGGACAGTGAAGTCTTACATAAAAAATTAATTTTATTACTAACAAATCCACAGAAACGACGGGTATTAACCCTAAACACTGGGACGGGTAAATGTCAAAATATTGTGCAAATTAAAGCCTTGCCAAAAAAATACCATCACCATTCAGCCTCAAATCAATTCCCGGGCGAAGCCGGGTATCTGAGCTAGTATTTTTATAAAATTTCTTAAAGACCGATTTCGTTTTCTTGTTTGTTTATAAGAATTTTATTTGAATATATTAAAAAACCTGTGATCAATCGAAACATTTGTTCCTAAGTATGTGATTTTTTTGTATGTTCCTAAAAAAAAATTAAAAAAAAATAAATAATTCTAAAAAAATATTTTCTTATTTCTTTTAGACATCAAAATAAAATAAAATATCTAAATCCATATAATTTCTAGTATATTCACACCCTCCAACAATTAAATAAAATAGACGGGTGGAATCCCACCCTACCTTGTGGTTATTGTAACTGAGTTCACCTTGTGGACTAAGGGTTAATGATTAATGGTTGATGGCATGTTCTGCAGAGAGCTCTTTCTGCTCTCGTCATGAGCTATGAGTGGGTTAAATGTGAGTGTCCTATCCTAAGTCTCGTAAGTACAACTTGGTCTCGTCTATTTTCCATCTGCTGGACGGCCACTCCCTTATACAATTCTCTATTTCTCGCAGATGATTTTCCCCTCTTCTATGCCAACATTTTTGCCATTCATTTAATGTTGTTTGTTGTATTTGCTAATGCAAGTCCGGTAGGTTCAGTAAGTTAAAGTCCGAAGATTGTCTCTGGGTTGCATGTTTGTCCACCTCGTTTGTACGTCCAATCTTTTCATATCCTGGAACCCACATCATTGTCTGAAACAGAGATTATGTTGTGAGATGAAATCAGTAGCGAGTTACGCCAGCAGATGGAAATCTGCTTTGTTTGCGCAGCCCCTGCGTGACGGACTATTCTGTATAAACACCCAATAAACTGTGAGGGGAACAACCACACGCAGCTAATAATGCCCACGGGTAGCTGGCTGAGTTCCAGGCCTCCCAAGCCTCCTGCTACCTCCACACCTACCGGAACCCTCTCTCGTGCTACTCAATTAGCAGCTTAAAACCGGGTCATTAGGTTTTAAGACATTTCTCGGAGCTCTTCACACGCAGCACATTCTCCAAAACCATAAAAACTGCCCTTCCAAGTAGACTGAGAGAGGTAGAGAAGATATGGTCGGCTCGACTCTTTTGAAGATCACTTCCTGTCGGCGATCAGTCAAAGGAGAGCTCCCGCCGACATCCACACCCTAACTCCATCAGCTACCATTTACCAGTTGCAATAAACCATAATTATATTGTCCAAAGAGAACCCCTCCTAACATATTTAAACAATAAATATTAACACCAATCTCTACTAATATTTCATCGACAGGCCAATAACAATGCAAGCAGTTGAGACTGCATGGCTCCCTTGTACTCCTATTTAATTAAAGGAATACTGTTTTTTTAACACTTTAAGTGATATGCGACATCTACTTGCCCAACGAATCAGAACAAAAATTTTCATAGAATATAATTTAGAATCCTTCATCAATGTTTTGTATCTTGGAGAAATTGGCAATTGGTTTGGCTCTAACCCCCCCCCTTAGTCGATTTGATGGCAAGACAAAATATTAAGTGCGTAGCTATACTGTACAACAGTTGTAAATAATGTTCCTTTACTTCGCTGCTTCATAGAGTGAACCACTCTGCGCCACAATATACAATGATCAATCACTCTTCTAGTAATTCATAAATTTATAATACTTTTTTTACTAGGCTTTTTTTAAACATTATCATTTTCTTAACAGGAAAATCAGCTATTGTAGTTGCAATCATGAAGCCATTTTTCCAAAATGTTTTCCATCGTCCACCGATTCTCCCTGATAACGACAAAAATCTAATACGACCACGACATGGCTTCCTTGATATTGAATGAACAAAATGTTTGATTGCACCTTATGTAATTGTTTTTCATTTGAATGTTATCAACAATACCTCCGTTCCAATGTATCGCATCGAAAAATACTCTAGAACAAAATATATGAATCTTTTAATAGTAAACAAAAAAATGTCCTACACAGATCTTGTTTGCCATTCGTTATTTTTATTTTCGTCCTTCTCTAACCCCTCCACCCTTTTCCGATTTCGATCAAAAAGGGACAACTAGACGTTGCTAATAGTAATTCATAATACGAAAATTTAATATTCTATGGTAACTCATTTTTTAGTTATGTGCCGACGCTAGCTAAAATGGAACCAGCAGTTTTTTTTCTTATTGTTTGAATTATAACAAGTTCTCGAGCAGCTGTAACTTTTCACAGTTATAGTTATGTACATTTTACTGAACTTTAGATATTAACCGAGCTATTTCTATTATTTGGTTTTCAGCCTTGAGTAAACCCTACTAAACTACTCACTTGAGAGATCTACCATGAGATTCTTTTCTTCCACTCCCTCTTTACATAGTGTTCTTAGCGTAACAGGTTGGGAGATGAAGTTAGTTGTATGTCACTTTGGATATCTGCTATTTTACTCAGATCCTTCGTGATGAATTCATAAGATATAACAGCCCATGTTACAAGTAACTCGTTCAGCTTTAAATTAACTACATGTCATTAAAGGACTTAATTTGCAGAGTGTGTCTGTATGTATATATATATATATATATATATATATATATATATATATATATATATGAAAGTTTCTTGAGCCATTATAGGTAGAAAAGTAATTTCTTCAATACAGTCACCTACACACATTTATTGATATGCGGCGCATTTCGAATGTCCGCACACACTCTCTTTTTTTCTCCTGCTAGTAGCCCTATGAGGAGTTATTTATTTGAATACATGTTCCATTGCCATATGGCATATTACATGTATGATTATGTTTAAATACATTTTTATTTTACAATATATATATATATATATATATATATATATATATATACGTTAATCAACTATCTACTCAAATATAATATAAAAGAAATAATAATAATAAAATAAAATATTAAAATAAGTAAGATAATTACAAATAAAATTAATAAATGAAATGAAAAAGTAAATAAATAAAATAAGAACAAAAAACAAATCAATTAAAGTTAAAGTCAGCCGAAGTTTAATTTGCGAGTCTATGTAAGGTAAATATATTGAATTATAATTCCCATTCCTCACAATCAACTTTACATTCTAATGTATTTTTGCTACATCCATATTTATACTTTTGAATAAACTTTATAAGTCCTTTATTATATTTGTCAACGGTTTAAAAAAAAAATGACATGCTTATATTATAATATATTATGTAATAGAGTTGTCCTACTATTTGAATAATACGCTAAACACATTTTAGCACGTCGTTATTATTAAAATCAATCGAGCTAGGCTCTAGGAAATTATTAATAACGACGTGCAAAAACATTTTTAGCCAATTATAACGAGGACGACTCTGATACATAACATTTTATCATATATTCCAATATAGGGATGTTATTTAAAAAAAAGAATATTATCGTTGAATAAGCCCTTGACAAGGAGAGTGGGGACTAGAAACGCCCCGGGCATGAAATACACGTGTATATATGACTGAATTGATGAAATTATTTTTCTGACCTGTAATGGCTCATAACCTTTGATACATAATAGATGGACAGTTTATAAATCTACTGTATATATATATATATATATATATATATATATATATATATATATATATATATATATTAAGGTGGTGTGAAGTACAATTTTTCATAATCCTCTCTCTGGTAACTTGTTTCGGGCAAGCCATCCCCTTTATTTTTATATTTCCTATAAAGTGAGTAACACACTATAAAAGAATATTATACTCCCAGCGTGTTCAACATACTGATAAACATCATATGACGCACTCAAGCTACCTCAGCAACATGTCAATCTTCTTAATTCATTATATTGTATATATACATATTTTAAAATAATTATTGAAAACTAACAGACATTTGTCACAAGAGCATTTACTTCTTCCAAATATTCTACTAAGCTTCAGTTTATTAATTCAACTTCACTAAAAAACTCAGCCATTTAGTCAATTATATGGGCTTCAGCGTGTATAGAGCATGTCACGCAGGGGCTGCGTAATATAAGCAGATTTCCCTTTGATGTTATGACAAACGAGTGACGACATATTTTGACTGAAATTAAGAAATTACCAATTACTCGCTTAATATTTGAGTTACGAAAAAATGCATGGAACAACCTGAGTAGAGCTTCAATACATTAACAAAATTGGTTCTATAACATTTTACGGAGATACTTTGATTGTTTACATTCCCTCCCTCTAAACCCCCCTATTTCAGCCAATAACTAATATGATCTTTAGTGTTGACTGAAAAGGTTAAATATCGAGTTTGGTGTTGATCAAATAAACACTTTCCTACGAGAACGTAAAATCGATGAAGTCGTCACTAGCATTTACCGTATACCTGCGTGTGACATAAAAGATTCTTCGCTGGTCTATAATATCCATTCTGTAAATGTAACCCAAACTACCTGAATACCTAATTGTGATTCTTTTGTAATCCTCGGCTCATAATATTTATGATATCCCATGTAAGATGCCAACAAATATGCTTAGATGTGTTTGATTATATATCATCCTTTTTATGAGTGTTGAGTACGGATTAACATAATATATGTAGGGTTTATATACTCCGAAGTCAATACGACCCACTTTCTGTGGCGAAGAGCATAACCTTAGACAATAAATGGTTGTCGTATAACTTGCTCGTTAAGTACTCCATTTGTTAGCTGTTTAAAAACTATAACTTAGCGGTGTGGAAGGTGCAGGGCAACAAATTAAAATGGGTCGTCATATTTTGATGGCCATGCTAGGGTGAGTTTAACGGCTGCCCGACCCTCCGGCCTAAAGGGAAAAAATGAAACCGAATAAAAAGCTAGACGAAATGTTCAATATATTGATTTGTTGGGGTTGAACTCCTGCCTGCAGGCGTCTCCGTACTTCGCCCCGCTGAGGAACTTCAAAGAGGTTCTAAGTCTGCCAATGCGGCTTCGTTTATAACAGCTCTCAATTAGTTTTGACTTGCTTCCTTTTGTTCTTGTTTCTCTTTGGAATGAGGATATGTATCTTTGGCCTACATAGCTAAGACCTTCGCTGATCTAAACCTCAGCAGTACATACACTGATGCTTTTCAACGCAAACACTCAATGTTTATTTCATAATGCAAATTTTCCTTAAGGGAAATCTGCTATTGAGGCTGTACTCAAAGCAAAGGTCGTGATTTTCGAAAAAAATATACTTTACTCTAAATATTGTTATATAAATTTATTCTCTATCTTTAATATTAACGGAGTTATTTGCATTTTGGAAATCAGCTATTGAGGTCGTACTTACGACGCGATTTTCGATTTTTTTCTTCAAATGTCAATACCTAGGAGATGACGAAAATGAGGTACGTTCAAAAGTGTGTCATATATATGTCTGTTACCACTCTAGCTGTGACAAATTTTGTTTGATTGTTACCGAACCCGATATTTAATCGTTTAATGTAAAATGAAAGATCAAGTTCGTTAACGGCTGACATCGGCCCATGAGGAGGGGAGTTTAGAGGGAGGGGGCGTTACTGTACGTAGGATCGAAAAATTTATTAAAACCAATCTTATTGCAAATTAAATGGACTATAAATATTGATATAGTACAGATGTCTCTTAAGGGAAATCTGCTATTGAGGTTGTGCTCATGACGCGTTTTTCAAAAAATTTCTTTCCTTTATTAAAAGGTTTTTATATCGTGAATTACTACTTCCTTGGAAGTTTAAATGCCAGATATTGGTTTCAAGAGACCTTTATTATGCGAGAACATGGAAATTTAGCGTGTGATGATGTCATCAATGAAGAATTTTCTCTCTGACTCGAAAATGTTTATTTGATCTATACCATACTCGATATTTAACTTTTTCTGTAAACACTAAAGATTATGTTATTTATTGGCTGATAGTGGGGTTAAGAGGTGAAAGTATTTTCTTTTGTATAGAACCAATCTTGTTAAACTATTTATGGTCTACAATTGTTGTTCTATGCATTTTTCGTAACTCAAATACTAATCTAGTTATTCGTACTTCCTTGTTTTCAGCCTTCAGTAACCCCATTCCAGTCCAACCCCTTCTAGTCACCGTTGTTTTACATAGAAATAGAGAATATACATATATACATATACGTGTATGGTGAGAGGAAGATCACAGGCATACTATACCAGCACGTGGGAAATCTGCTTATTTTACGCAGTCTCTGCGTGACGGACTTTATTTTTGTTTTAAACCTTTAGTAAACCCCATCTCGATTACACATTGAACTTTGTTCTGAGTTACAGATTACCTAGACTACTTTGAACTGGGGTAATAGAAAATAACCAAGATATGAGGTCATCGGAGAGTCCAACACTTCGGGAAATCTGCTTAGCTACGCGATCCTTGCGTGAAGGACTTTTAGAAATGTACAGCCAGGCCAGCATTCGATTTGCGCTAAGAGAAGAGCCGGGCTAATACTGGAAGTTTCACATTCATGACAAACTTGCATTAAAAGTCATTTAGACTTTATACGTGGAAAGAGTAATTAAGTTCCTTTAGTTTTAAATGGAGGCTTTCAGGAATAAATCGCATTTTACGAAACAATCTCACAGAGTATTTATTTAGACTTTGCTTTTAAAAGAAAAAGCCCCCGTGCTTCCATATTACGCACAATTCATTAGCTTCTGTTGGAATTGTGGACAAACGTTTCAAGCTTTAAAAATAATCGAGTATGGAAAAGGATCTCTAATTAGTTTACATATTAAACCCGGAGAATATCCTTTTCAAAGAAGGGATTTTACCGAAAGTTGAAAGTTAATTAACCGACATTTCTCTGATTAATATATGTCTTTCTGGTCGGTTTATTTGTGTCGGCTGTCTCTTACAGAGTACTCTACTCTTTCTAATCTTCCATCAAATTCTTCTAATCTGTCCTTCTGCTTCCTTCTCAGCCTTTATAACGCCCTTTGTAAAAATTTCGTATAAAAAGAAAACACACATACACAAACTATATATATATATATATATATATATATATATATATATATATATATATATATATATATATATGTATATAATATTTTTTTATTTGTTTCCTTCCTATGGTAACAAATAAAGAAATGAAGGTCGTTTATTTTTCTTTCTGCATACCCCATGCAAGTTAGCTTATCACATGCTAAGTGTATTACAAATAATTTATATATAGATTATTTGAAGGGTTACGCCCCCTTGACCCCCTTAAAAAAGCGTTGCCAAGGGCAGCGCAACAACTGGTAAAGCGATCTCTTCGGGATCGCCGTAAATCGACTCGGGCTTCGCCCTCGTGATTTCTAAATTTTAATTATACATGTATTTTCCAGATTCGTAATTCTTAACGTTACATCTGTAAAGTTCATCTGAAAGAAATGATCCCCATTCGGTTGGGAAATAATTTATTTCATGTCATTCAAGAAGAAAGAAGATGAAAAAAACTGTACTATTTACCTGATGAAAAATGAATGACCTATATTCACAAAAACCTTTAAATAAGAGAAAAAATTTATATAAATAGTATAATTAAATTTACATATTATGAAATCGTTACCAAGTATATTACCTTGAAAAATATGCATTAGAATAAACCGTTTTATTTACTTTTGTAAATAGGGGAAGTAGTAAAAGATTATTTAAATGGCAACAATTGCCATAAGTAAACATAAGCAAAGTTATAATATAAGTGAAATAAGGAATTAAAAGTTTTTGCAAATAAAAATATTGAGAGTAATGAAAAGAAAAGGAAAAATAAGAGAAGGAAAAGAAGTCGTATTAGTTCTTTGATTATCTGGTAGAATGCGCATTACACGTCTTTACATTCCCTTCGCCCTTCGACCGGAGACCGAGGTGGCCTTTGGTAGTCCGTAGCGTAATGATTGCCAGGAAGTTGGCCAAAATCGGCGTGGGCTTATAGGCCCAACGGGAGCGAAGGGAGGGCAGCGGAAAGAGGGGAGTTTTAGGAGGGTCGATTTTGGAGGGTCCGTACAGGGCGGCCGAGTGCGGTAGGGGAAATCGGCTAGGTGGCTACCTAGACAGTACGCTCGACCAAAGTGCGCCGGTACCCGGAAAAACTCATTTTTTTCAAAAAACTCCCGGAAAACAGGCTATTTCTGGAAAGATGGCATAAAGTGTCGCACACAACACGATTCATAATATATCCGGGCACAACCCTGCCCAATCTCGCGACCGCGGCGTGAAATGAGCGTCAGTTACGCCCCCAAAGAGCAATCAAAAACTTGGTCAAAATGGCCGACTTTGAGGGTTCGTGGCTCAACACTAAACGTACTCACGCCACATGCGCACTGTGCTTAAGGCGAATATATATACATATACATATGCACGCGCGCGCGCGCAGGGAGGGAGGGAGGGAGAGAGGGAGGGAGGGAGAGGGAGAGAGGGAGGGAGGGAGGGAGAGAGGGAGGGAGGGATAGGGAGAGAGGGAGGGAGGGAGAGAGGGAGGGAGGGAGAGGGAGAGAGAAGTGAGAGAGAGAGAGAGAGAGAGAGAGAGAGAGAGAGAGAGAGCGAGAGAGAGAGGGAGAGAGAGAGAGAGAGAGGGAGGGAGAGAGAGAGAGAGAGAGAGAGCGAGAGAGAGAGAGAGAGAGAGAGAGAGAGAGAGAGAGAGAGAGAGAGAGAGAGAGAGAGAGAGAGAGAGAGAGAGAGAGAGAGAGAGAGAGAGAGAGAGAGAGAGAGAGAGAGAGAGAGAGAGAGAGAGAGAGAGAGAGAGAGAGAGAGAGAGAGAGAGAGAGAGATAACGAAAACTCTGAGATTGATTGGTAGCAGGCAAGTACAAAATTTATAATTTTGATCTAACTTCATTTCCATTCTCTTCTAAATGCCGTCATTAGTACAACCTCAAAGCTGACTTCCACTTAAAAGTGTCTTTATATTTTCAGATTGTAGTTGCCTCCAACGTGAGTGAGTGTAAGGGCTGCGTGTGAAATGGCATCAGTTTATGCAGCTTCTGAATAACTTTAGAAGAATTCCTCTAAAATAAAATCTTTTGATATCGTACTCTTGGCCTCATTTTTGTAACACTCCTTGAACTAACGAAGGTGACAAAAAAAATAAGAGATTCTTTTTAGAAGATGGAATCTGTAACATCTGAAATTGTATTAAATAAGGAGGAGGATTTAACTGTTTGCAAACATTCCGGAACAGTGTCAATAAACTTTTTATTAAGTTCCAATTTCCTGTTTTCTTTCATGTTCAAAGCTTTTTAATGAACCTTTGACAGCGGCTGTTCATATCTAAAACATTGATTGCCTTTATACTGCGAACATCATGTTCTCTCAAATAGTCTATTTAAAAAATGTCTCCAGAGCAAATATTTTGAGAGTAACGAGTTATTTTATTTATATATATATATATATATATATATATATATATATATATATATATATACCTAATTTTCTTCATCTATAAGGTAGGATCGATGGAATTTGAAGAAATGTTTCGAAAATCGCGTACAACCTCAATAGCTGATTTCCCTTGAAGGAAATCTGCTAAATAAAGTCCAACAAGGAAGTTCTGAATGAGGTAAGTGAAAGCACATGTATTATCAAGGGCATGGGAAAAAAAGGAGAGTAAAAGTTTTTGTGCTTATCATAAGGGGCAACGATTTCATCACAAATATATTTGAAGGTAAGGTCCTTGGCCATAAGGGGATGGGGGGTGGCTAGAAAATCCTATTTCGAAAACATCAAGCAACTTATGGATTTGGGTAAGTATAGTAATATGAAAAGTGCAGCTTCCGATAGAACACAATGGTTGCTACAATACTTCAAGGCGTAGTTTATATATAATTTTTTTATTTATTTCCTTCCTGAAGGAAGTAGAATAATTAGTACATAACGTGTGCTTGATACATAACATTTTTCTTCTTTTTTTTAAACTATGAATAACATAAAATATTTGTACAATAAAATTATTTACAACAAGGAAAATAAAAAAAAAAAAAAAAAAAAAAAAAATTTTGGATTCAATGCTGAATAATTAATTAATTTAACTGTATTTCAATTTCCTCAGCAAACTGTTTTAATTGTTTATTATCTTTATAAAATAATAGTTTTTCCTCAACAGGCCAATTTTCTTGTCGGCATTTTAATTGGGTTTTAAAGTTTTCTCTTTGGTCCGTTAGTAGTCTGCAGTCATAGAGCTAGTGTCTGTATGTCTGTTCAGTAGTAAAGTCGCAGTAACAGTTTGGTTGATCTGTTGGCCAACAACGATTAAAATAAGAATTTGTTGTTCCGTGTCAAGTGAAAGTCTCTTGATATTAATTTTTGTCCTTAGTACTCTTTAATGTCTGGAATAAATAGTTTTAAATGTTGCCCTTTCATAGTCTTATACCATTTCTGTTGCCATGTGTTAATTGTGTCAGTAATTGTGTTTTTGTTATTTTGTTGTAGCATTCTGGAATTTTGACGCTGATTTTGCAGATAAATCAGCGAGATCGTTTCCCAATATATATCCATATTGCATATAAAATTGTAATGACTGCCTGTACATTCATTTTTATCTCGAAATTTATCGATACTTTTTCGTTTCACATACCATAGATATAGTTCTGCTATTTCTGGCTTTAGTGTCTCTATGTTTGTTATTCACGCCCACACTACTTAACCGAATTTTATGAAATTTGGTATGTATACTACTTATAACCCATCTAAGACTATAGGGTATACTAATATTCTCAGAGACGAACAGGAGTGGGGGTTATAGGAAAGGTCTGAAATGAAAAAATGCAATTTATCGTTACCTATTGGTTTTTTGGCCAATATGTACATAACAAAAGTTGTTTATTTTGTTATTTAAATTAGATTTTATTATGTACAATTGTGTCGTATACCAAAGTATAATCAAGATATACGCTAAAAACTATAATGGTCGTTAACAATTTTAAAGGATAAAACCGAACTCAACGAAACTCCGTATGTGGGTTAGTATTCATGCATCTTTTATTATGAGCTATTTTAAGATTTTTAGTAACGATCAGGTGTGGGGGTTTTAAGGGATGCCTGAATTAAAAAATTGCGATGTTTCGCTTCCTATTGAGTTTTCGGCAAACATGGACATTAAAAAAGGTGTTTATTTTCTTATTTAGAGCAACCTTTGGTATAGAAACTTTTGTCGTTCAACGAAGTAGAAACGAGATATACGCTAAACATTATAGCGGGAGTTAATTATGTCAGTACTCATTTCAGTGTTTTTAATATAGGCACATATTTGCAATTATGTTATTTTTCTTAGACTTATATTTATGAATTCCTATGGTTTAATATTTAAAATAAATGAAGTTACTGCAATTTAAACCAAATAATTGAGCGTACGTTTTGAGGAGATAACAGTCCGTTCCTGGCAAACCGCCTTTGATCCGACCGACATTGCCCATCTGCTTTCCCGAAAAACGAAGTGATTATGATTTCACGAGCGAATTGAGTACCTTAGATAGTATACACACACACACCACACACATATATATATATATATGTGTGTGTGTGTGTGTGTGTGTGTGTATATATATATATATATATATATATATATATACTAGCAAACCCGGCGAACTCCGTTTCGCCACCAGGTGGCTTCGTTTTACGTAACATTTCGTTTGGTGATTAAAATATAAAGAAACATTTTTTTTTTGTTTTATATTTGAAAAGGAAAAATTTTATTTCATTTCACAACAGTAATGAATTCATTTCGATTACAAAAATGAAGTGTTATTTAGTTGAACTTCTCTAAGTAAATGAAAGTGAATGCAAAGTAAATACTGAATCGAAGCGTTATACGTGTCCGCAAATTATCCGTTTCGTTGAAGTGCTCTTTTGTAAACCACATTTTTGGTTTTTTGGTCTGACGTTAACACAAACAAAGCGGATGGTTTCCCAACTCGTGAACACGCAACGTATAACTGCCCATGTGAAAAACAATGATTTTCTAAATTTATCCCGCAAACACTAAGCGATTGGCCTTGCGACTTGTTAATTGTCATTGCGAACGCAAGGCGAACTGGAAATTGCAATCGTTTGAAGTCAAACGGAAGATCAGTCGGAATCATTGGTATTCGATGAATACATACATTTTCACCTGCGTACTTTCCGTTAATAATGGTTGCCTCAATCAAATTCGGCATACGTCTTTTTACCGAAAGTCGAGTACCGTTGCAAAGTCGCGGTGGATTCAAATTACGCAATATCATAATAACTGTACCAACTTTGAGTTGCAAGTTATGTGGTGGAAATCCTGGTAACTCCAGAGAGTTCAAAAACTCCGTTGGATAATTTACTACATCATCGGGATTTGTTATGGAATTACGGATTTGTATGTCACCAAATTGCCAGCAGTTTTTGATTGAATGGTGAAATTCAGTGCGTGTACATCATTATTCTTTGCGGCAAGAATTGCTCGTTGACTTAACCAAGCATAATTCTGATAATTCTCACTAATGTTTGCGAAAACATTTTCAATAAGAGCTAATTGAGAGTCTACAAATCGGCAAAAGTCGTTGGTAAGAGTAATTAATCTAGATGTCGCATCAACTGGGACTTTTCCATTTCCAACAGCTAACAATTGTTTGGAAAATTGTGCAGCACTTTGATCTTTTTGAAGTTGAACTCTCATATTAGTGGTTAGCGATAATGTTTTTACGTTATTCCATAAAGATGATGCCTTCAGGCAAGCATTCAATTCATCTGCAGGCGTTCCACGGGGAATTACTGGCAACGTCTGCCTGAAATCGCCTGCCAACAATATCATCAGGCCGCCAAAGATGTTGTTATTTCGCCGAAGATCCTTCAGTGTGAAGTTAAGTGCTTCAAGTGATTTCTTATGTGCCATTGTGCACTCATCCCAAACAATGAGCTTGCATTGCATCAACAATTTTCCCATTGCACTGGATCGGGAAATATTGCGTGTTGGAGTATCAATTGTGTTTAAATTGAGTGGCAACTTAAGCGCAGAATGTGCAGTACGACCGCCATCTAGAAGAGTCGCCGCAATTCCAGATGATGCTAACGCCAAAGCTATCTCACATCTTGATCGAATAGTGGCCAAAATCAATGAAATGACAAATGTTTTCCCTGTTCCTCCAGGTGCGTCCAGGAAGAATAGACCACCAGTATTATTGTCCACCGCTTGCATTAATGTTTCGTATACTTGTTTTTGCGGTTCATTCAGCAACGGCACATTATTTCGAACGAATTCCTGCAATGTATGAACATTGTATTGCAGCTCTCGATTTAATTCTTGGTTGAATGCATCGTGCATCGATCGATTTGGCGCAATCATTCCTACTTCAATCAGTAGCTTGTTTGCAATAGTCAAGTATTGATCCTCAATCAGAATCAATCCTTCATTGTAGATTTCATCGGTTATTTGGATATCAGGATTATTCGTTTGAATGCGCAAGCGATGCAAGATATCTTCACATATGTCGTCTTTGTATTTGTTCCATGAATTGGTTGTGAAGGAAAACATGTGGTGATGATAATTACGAACAGCGTTCGTATTTGGTACGCATTTGATGAAACAACTGAATCCGCAAGTGTTAAATCCCAATGAGAATCGTTCTCCAGCAAACCCAATAGTTGACATGCTTCTCGATATGTTTGGCATTGGTGGCCATTCACAGTTTTCAAATGCGCAAATGATTTTGGTCCACGTACATTTACTAACAGCAGTCGCAAATAAAAACATTCATCATTTCTAGGATGAACAGTATACATGCGACCTAGTGCATCAGTGGAAAACACCTGTGGCCAATCTGGAACTGGGGTTCCTTGTTTGCGTCGTTGGAATTTCTTTGTTGATTGATTCCAAGTGTAATACTTGGGCACTTCAACGTACATCAGCGGCGCTGCGAATGGATCTGCTTCACACATTGCAAAGAAGCTAGTCAATGTTGTCGATGGTGGTCTCTCAGCTCGTTGTGCCGCATTAGCCTCAGTGAAGTAAACTCTTTGGCCATTTTCCAAATGCACTGCTAAATGTACAACTGTGGGATATCTTTCATGAATTTGAAATGACAATAATCGCCACAGTGCTTCATTAGTACTGACGTATCTGCCCATTTGGAAGTTGCTGATTTCGTCATTCGCATTTTCCGACGCAATACCAAACACAGCCATGTCGCTGCCTTTTGTGACGTACTTGCACAAATATTTGATTGATTTGGCCGAATGACAACTCTCAACGTTTGCATGTGTTTCGAAAATTTGTGATAGCAGCGGGCAATATGGTACAATGAATTCATTTCCGATCTCAGTCTCTTGATTTTGAACTTTAACCTTGATAATTCGACCATTATCTTCTTTTGAACGCCGACGATAAACTGGATATCCATCGTTCCCTGTGACTGTTTCAGCAACTAACGGTCGCGGATATCGTTTTGTGCACTTTCCATCAGCCATGCAAGGCGATAATGGATTTAATGCACCGCACGGTCCATGCACCATCTGTGTCGTCACAATGTCGTATAGATGGGGATCAGTGACTGGATCAGGAATTTCAGCTGATATGATATCATCCACTTCATTTGAATGTAATTTGTTCAGCAGCCAAATTAGGATATGAGCAGGCGGTAGTCCACGCTTCTGCCATTCCACCGAGTACATATAACAACGTGTGTCACCAAAAACTCGATACTTAGTAAGCACATCCATCATAACCTTGAGTTTTTGCTGAAATACTCTGGCGATCTTGCGGTTTTTGGCCCAGTTCCAACTCACGTTCAATTTCCGTCTACTTTGGATAGCATGTGAACGTAATAAATAAATCCGGAGTTCCATAATTTTGCACGTACGTCATAGCGTCTTGAGCGTATTCGTGCATGTGGCGTGGGCTTCCGATATAAGATGATTGGAGAATCGTCCAATATTCTGAACATCACCTTCTGAATGAATAGCATCACGCAAGTGTATATAGTCCTCAGATCGTAGCTTTGCCTGATTGAATCGGATAAACGCTAAACGTTCGGTCTCAACTTTGACATACATGTCAACAGCAAATTGCTGGAATAGCCGACGGCACTTCAGAATGACATTCTCCTTCATGTGTACGAAACATCATACGATACGCATAGTAATTCATTGCGCTTAGATTTTTATTCTTTGATACGCCTGAACATACAAAATTACATGAATTGTTAATGGAAACCAATAATAGCAATAATTAGTGTGTGCATATTGTACCTGTAATTGGATCGACCATCTTCAACGTGATGTCGTATCCGTCTTGCCCTTGCCAATAAATGATTGGGTATTGTAACGCATCGTACAAACGATGTGTCTCATTTACACGATGCATGATATTGCTTCTTCGCTGAACGACAATGTCTCGCGATTTAGTTGGATCGCCAACAATAATTGCAGCAACATCATTAACGGTGGGTGCATTGAATCTTCGCACATGTTCACCTGTTGGGGTACAATCTGCTCTTATGACAAATTTGTGTGTATCCGATGGCATTCGTTCCAATGCTGTTTTGAACATATTAACCACAGCATTATTAGCGTGAAAACATGCTTGCAACTGTTCAATAATTCGTCTCTTTAACTGTTGTGTTCCCTGTATATTGCACCGCACATTCAGCTGATCCACCATCGACGAAATGAAATATATTTGCAGAAATTGATGCGGTTCTTCTGGTGTTGGCACCATTCAGCCATGCAAATGATATATTTGTCCTTGTATCTGTAATTGCAAACAATCATTTGTTGAAGAATACGGTGTAACTTCTGATCGTGTGATGGTGTAGTGTGTGGTGTATATGTAGTTGTTATGTGTTGCAATTCATTGTATTGGTGTGAGTGATTGGTTATGTGAGTTGTATCTTTTACCTTGCAAGTCGGCATGAAGCCGCCTTCTGGAATGATATTAGCTCCAAAGGAGGTCATGCGAAAGCAGTTATTGTATTCAAGGATGTGTTGAAGAAAATGGCTGGAATCGGGATCACTTCCATCGAACAATGGTTTCAGTGGCTGTGGTGGTGTAAGTAATGGATCCAGTTTTTCCACTTGCGCAGCACAATCCAGCCGTCTTTCTTTTGAACTTTAACGCATTGCAATATCGGCATATAGTCGTCATTGGTCCAATATCTAAATTTTCATCATCACTGTAGTTCGCAGTGGAATCATATTGGAATGCCAAGCGATTGTATGATGCCAATGATCTTCGTGTGCTCACGCGTTGTCTCAATCGGGCATTTTCTCTTATTATATTTTGTCTTTCTTCACTTAAGTTCTGTGAATACACTTGTTGCTGGCTTGCATGTCTTGTGCGGCGGCCGATGTTCGCAAGTCGTCCTCTAGGCATTTTGGACTATGGACAGAGTAGTGAATTTAACCTCAAATGCACGATCCACATAATTTACACAGTTCAACTTACCACCTTAAAGACAAATGCCTGCTGTTGAAATTGAATAAAAATTTGCACAATACACGTGATTGATTTGATGGTTTCCAATTGAAATGTTAGGAAACGAATAACTTATTTTTTTTACTTTTTTTCACAATTTCAAAGTGAACACAATACCGGTTTGTCACATGAAATTAACAGAGCAGAGAACAATGAGCAGCTGTCAAACAATGTATCACGCACCGGCGCCATCTACTTAAAATATTGGTTTGTAGTACATGCTGTGTATCAGAGATGGCGCTGCATGTGAAACATATGTTTATTAAACTGCAAAGGTTATTCAACAGATAAATAGAATAGGCAATAGACCTATAATTTAAAATTAATATTTATTGTGCAATTTTTATTGTTACTTATATTAATACCATTTTGCGGTATTGATTGCTTAATTATTGACAAATTTTTGTTCGTTTTGATTTAACAAATACAGGTTAAGTAAGTATGCAATATACAATGAATGATAGTATAATGAGGAATATTCCAATAACAGCTGTTACTTTTCTGTACTTTGCGTACTCAAACGATGCACTGAAAACACATGTTATTTTAACAGTATAATGAAAAAACATTTTCCCGCTTTTCTGTTGAAATTTTTCCTGAATTTTCTTTGCTATAAACCTCACGGAGCCCGAGACCTTTCCAACGAATGCAAAACCGTGGAAATCGGTTCGTGCTTTCTGGAGTAATAGCGTCAGGAAGGAAAACCCGACTTATTTTTATATAGTAGATATATATATATATATATATATATATATATATATATTTATATATATATATATATATATATATATATATATATACACGCATCCATACAACGGACACAATAAAACAGTGGCAGGAGCGATGGGACAAAACAGAGAAAGGCAAGCATTTAAAAACATGTATCCCAAATATTTAGGAATACCTCAACACCTCCAATGCCACTGACTATTACTCGACACAAGTACTCATTGGGCACAGAACTAAATCTTATTTACACAGGTTCAAAATACTAAATGACAAAAATTGTCCCTGTGACAGAACTAGTGAACAGACTATAGAACACCTCATCTACACTTGTACACTGACTACACAGTTAAGAAACACCCTCCAACAAACACTTCTCAAAAACAATGTCCAATGGCAAATAGAGCAAAAGTCAGTCACGCAGGGGCTGCGTAAACTAAGCAGATTTCCCACGTTAAGTTTTACAATAGAGAAATTTCACGAGAGCCAAGCAGTCAAGGAAACGGCCGAACTAGCTTTTCGCGGGAAAGTCACTCTCATCCATTAGCCACCCACATTTAATAATAATGAAAATATCTCGGTTAATATTTAAGATAGAGAATAAATGTATATAACAATATTTATAGTAACTTTAATTTGCAATAAGATTGATTCCGTACAATTTTTCGATCCGACGTATATATATATATATATATATATATATATATATATATATATATATATATATATATATATATATAGATAGATAGATAGATAGATAGAGAGATAGATACAGTTTTCAACGGACCTCATTTTCGTCATCTACTAGGTAGGATCGATGGACATTTCAAGAAAAATTTCGAAAATTCCGTCATAATTACGACCTGAATAGCTGATTTCCCTTAAGGAAAATCTGCTAAAAGAGTTTGTTTAAAAAATATCCATTTTGATTTAGGCATTTTTCTGTTTATAGAAATAGCGGACGTTTTAAACATTTCACTTAAAGAATAATATTTTAAGTCTCCCCTTCCATTTTTTAGCAGATTCCCCTTAAGGGAAATCAGCTATTGAGGTTGTACTCATGACGCGTTTTTCGAACAAAAATATTCCAATTGACCCTACCTAGTAGATGACGAAAAAGAGGTCCGTTCAAAATTATAACTATCTATATACAAATATATAAAATTGCAACCTCTGTCTGTACATTGATTTTTTTCGCGAAAACTTTTCGTTTCACATTGAGGTCGTACTCAAGATGCGAGTTTCGAAAAATGTCTAAAAATCTCCATCTATCCCCCCCACCAGATGACGAAAAGGGGGTCAGCACAAACTTATATATATATATATATATATATATATATATATATATATATATATATATATTTATATATAGATATTATATTTGTCTGTTACCGCTCTAGCGGTCACAATTATTTTTTAATTGTTACCAAACTCGATATTTAGTCGTTTTATGTAAAAAGAGGGAAGGGGGGTTTAGAGGGGGATTTTTGAAAATTCGATTCTCCGTTATTATGCGTCGTTTTGAAAAATCGTATAGAATCAATCTTATTGCAAATTAAATTTGCTATAAATATTGTTCTTATTTATTCTGTATCTTGAATATTAACCGAGATATTTGAATTTTCAGTTTTCAGCCTTCAGCAAACCCCCACTTCTACTCATGTTACATAAACAATCCACAGTTATATAATAACCACATTATTCGAAGCTTACATACCAAATATTGTTTTCCAGAGTCCTTTATTATACGAGATAGATGTAAATATGTTCTTGTGACACCCCCCCCCGCATCTTAAGGTCTTCGATTACTGAAATTTTATTGGTTGAGATAATAATAAGTCTGAAGCATTATTAATTACAGTGATAGATATAGTTTAATAGTTCTCAATAAAATTAATATTCTGATATATTTCAGTAATTGTTTTTATCAGATTTCCCTTGAGGGAAATCAGCTATTGAGGTTGTACTCATGACGCGAAATCGAAATTTTTCTTCAAATGTCCATTGATCCTACCCAGGAGATGACGAAGAGGTCCGTTCAAAACTGTATATATGTGTGTATATATATATATATACACACATATATACAGTTTGAAGTTGGACAGGGTATAAAGTTACAGTTGGAGTGGGGGTTATAAGGTCTGAAATTAAAAATAGTGATATTTCGTTTCCTATTGGTTTTTCGGCAAATATAGACATAACAAAAGTTGTTTATTTTGCTATTGAGAGTAACTATTGTTATATACACTTTCGTCGTATACCGAAGTGTAAATGCGTTATACACTAAAAATTATAGCAGGAGTCAACAATATTATTTTGCACAAAAGACTGAACCGAACTAAATAAAACTCGGTATGAGTATTAGCACTGAGGCCTTAATTATTGAGGCCAACATTTTTAGGGATGGGCAGGAGTGGGGGTTGTAAGGGAGGCCTGAAATTAAAAATAGCAGTATTTCATTTTCTGTTAGTTTTTCTGAAAATATGCCCCAAGTTGTTTATTTTGTTATTTAAAGTAACTTTTGTTATATTCACTTTTGCCGTATAACAAAGTATAAACGAGATGCTAAAGTGGAAGCGAATAATTTTGTTGGGCACTAACGATTGAACCGAACTTAACAAAACTCGGTTTGTGAATTAGCATTAATTCTTCCATGATTATAAGCTATATCTTTTGTCCATACGGGAGTATTTTGAGTAACATTTGTTGCATTCACTTTTTTAGTAAAATGAAGTAAACACGGGATATACTCTAAAACTATAGCGGGAGTCATTAATTTTATTATTGCTTATTTAAGTGTTTTTAATGAATGCATATTATGACAAATGATTTTAGGTTTTAGTCACATATGATAACTCTAAATATGATTCGGATTAGTGAGGTTATATACCTCCGTCGCCCCTTCTCATTTATATATTTTCCCCAGAAAATAGATTCGTTATTTATTTCCAATAGAAATGTGAACTATAAGAACATTTTCGTTATTTAATTTGTATAATGTATTGTATTATTTAAACAAAGTCATGCTGAATTGGTACAAGTAGTGATAGCGGAAGTTATAGGGATCAAACTCTTTGGTTCTTCTAATATATTATCTTATTTCCGATATCATGATGTTATTGAAACAAATATGTACCATCATAACAATTAGACGTTAATGGTAATGTCACTATGAAAAAAGACAATATCCGTTTAAACTTGATATGATTTAAAGTATTACTTATTTGGTAGAGAGGGCTTCGATCTCTTCCCCTCACCTATCTTTTTGAATATAAATGAAATTATTTTTAGGGTAATACTATTATTTAATTCCCCTCACTCTGTCAAGGCAGTACTGAGTCAGATTTGTCTTGCTCCCGAATAATCCTCGTTGTCTTAGCGTCTGATCCCATCTCATAGATAGCAATAACTATGTCTCTCCAGATAGTTCTACTACTCAAGTAATCTTATCTTTCATTCATAATGAACCTAGAGGACGATACTAAAAAAAGTCAACCGTCCTTGAACGAAATATTTGAAATGCTTAAAACACTATGTAGTGAAGTGAGGCAGAGTAATGAAGAGGCAAATATACATAAAGAGGAATTAGAGGAAGCTAAAGAGAGAGTTGAGGCATTGGAGGATAGTCAAAATGTGATATTGGCTGAGCTGCAGTGTTTAGGGAGATGAATGAAGATATTGACCTAGATAAAAGAAAAAATAATTTAGTGCTCCATAACTTTAATGAAAATAAAGACGAAACTCTTTCTCTGCTTCTTGTTCTGTTCGCTGCCGAAAAAATGCAAATTTCTGTCTCTAAAATAGAAATTGATTTTATAAAACGCCTAGGAGCCAGAAGAAACGACTCGCCCAGGCCGGTTTTAATACGATTTATAACTACATGGAAGAAACATGAATTTCTAACTTTAAACTTAAAGATGAGAGAATTTATTTTACTGAAGATCTCCCTCTCAAAATGAGGAAACGAAGAAGAGAATTAATACCCTATCTTCAAATGGCAAGAGAAAAACAATTCCGAGCTAGTCTAAGAAGGGATAAGCTGTTGTTAAACGGTAGGCTATACTCACTGGAACAGCTACAGAAGTCAAGAATCTTGCGGAAAGAAGAAAATGAATCTACCGAGGAAGGATCTACAACAGTTGATGGTGGGCCGTTGGTGATGACAGCAGATCCCCGAACGCCTATGAAAAGGAAGCATATGACGTCACCCCAGAAGATGGTTTCAGGCAAGACAAAAACAGCACTCCAAGGATTTTCCTTTAAACCTCGGTCTTCTTCTCTGGAAGGCAGGAATTCCTGTAGTCCACCAAATAAAGTAATACCAACATAGCATACAGAGCAGCTGGATGATCCTCTGGATAAGACTTGCCATGGAGACGGTAGTAATATCTTGTCGAGTAGAACGATCAACCTTCGGACAACCTGGACGGCCGTAACAACCCATTCATCAAAGCATTTTCCACACCAACCGGCTAACCAATTACCAACATTAAAAATAATTTCCAATAATATTAATGTACTTCGAAACATACTTAATGTTAAGATAATAAATAATTTAGTTATTTCTAAAGTTAAAAGTATTAAAGAAAAAATTGTATTATTTTTATGGGGTGCTTAAACATCAATAACCAGCACATTAATTATTGTATTCAATAACACTTATTATTATTATTATTATTATTATACTGTTTGTAATAAATCATAGAGAAGAATTATGTTAATTTGATATATCAGAGAAGTGATCTTTATTAGACGTTAGTATATATATATATATATATATATATATATATATATATATATATATATATATATATATATATATGCTTATGTATGTGTATATGTATATATGTATATTTAATTTACATTTGCATTAAATTATGATTTATTGAATTAAGTACTATAATTATTTAGATTAATATTATTATTATATTACAAACCAATGTATATCCTGTGAATTTGTACTTTAGAAAATATTATCAGTTATTTACAAATTTTTTAATGAGTTACATTATTTTAACAACGGTACGGTACCGGTAGAAATGGGCCAGACTCTTGGCAACATGTTGTAAAACATAAGCCAATAAAAATCTATCTATCTATCTATTATTTAATTCCATCAGGGAGATAAATTATTAAAATAATATTTTGACTCAATAAATTTAGGAAAACAATGGTGATAGCCCTCATGCTGGAGCGTAAGGTGACCGGAGGCTAAAACAATTAATTGAGTTAACTTATTTCCTGTTAAATGCTGGCATTACTGGAAGTGATTTCCACTGAGATTTACTATTACGAAAATGATTTAATGCACAAAACTATGCTTAAACTATATGTGCTCGGATTGGTTTTTGATAGGAAATAAGTTTTTTTATAGATCATATTTAATTGTAATAAATGCTATCCATGATTATGGTTTGAAGTATACAAAACGGCGAGTCAAAAAGTGGAGATTATGAAAACATTTTTATTTATTCTTCAAAACTAAAATTTCTATTCTACTATTCGCCAAAAGGTACTCTTTAGGATTGGCTGTTTCGGAAAAACAATACGTCGTGGAGGGAAGTGTAATTGTACACTTCAAGTCTTGATATAAAAATACCATTATTTGTCAGTCAACAATGATTTCCCGGGCATCGCCGGGTACCTTAGCTAGTATATATATATATATATATATATATATATATATATATATATATATATATATATATATATATATATATATATATATATATATATATCTGTTGGTTGGTATATTGTGGGAAGGGGCCGAATGATACTATACCCGCACAGCCCAAATGAATCTCCCATAAAACCCCTGCCGTCTGCAGCTCTCTGGTATATACAAGCAAAAAATTGCAGGGTCATATTGCTCCGCTCGAGTGGCTTTTAATTTCGTTGGGGGCATTTATTTTTTTTTATTTTTTAATGTGCTCACTATATCTGAGACCTGTTGCTTCTACAATAAACGTATATAATTGTCCATAAACTTCTGTCTAATGGAGGTCTGGTTGTGAAGAAGTTGCAGCTCTCGGTGTGACAATACTCAGAGACCCAGTATATGAGAACAAGACCGGTTTGAAGTTACAATTATCAGAACTATTAGTGAAAGGTACATGGTATTTATATATTTTATACACGGAGTCACTGCCAATCATACTTAGACCAAAAAAAGAACACTAAGAATGCGTGGCCCGCCATCCAATACACGCGAAGAAACCAAGTTGTTTTGACAAGTTTATGCATTGGTCACAAAACATAACACGTTATGCTTAATGAACCGATTACAATACTTGTTTTACTTCGTAGAATGCGGTGAAAATAGATACCTCACAATCAAACAAACATCTCATGTCAGATGAAAACAATATATTGATTGTGTGGTTGGAACTTTTGATTATAACGATTTCTACAATCTAGTATTACGGGATTTTGGTCATTTATTTCCGCATATAACATTATTTTCTAATATATGATGTACATCATAAAACATGTGAAATCAGTACACTTTTTCATTTACAGTACAATTCAACAACAAAAATTACGAAAAATCAATGAATAACAATAATTGAAGTCAGTTACTAATCATATTTACTGGTATGACAGACTAGTGATTTCATCTCACCAAATAATCCCTATTTCTATGTAAAAAAAAAACCCCGATGACTTGAAAAAAGGTTTTAATCAAGGCTGAAAATAAGTAAGTACGAATGACTCGCTAAACATTTGAGATACGAAACATTACATAGAACTACAATTGTAAATCATCAATAGTTATACAAGATTGGTTCTATAAAATATTTCAATCCGACTCATATTAACGGAGATATTTAATGTTTTCGAAATCAACCCCTAAATCCACACGCCTAAACCCCTCCTCTTTAGAACCGTTCTCTCTCGGGAACGGTGAAATATCGAGTATGGTATAGATCAAGTAAATATTTTCATGGCACGAACCTAAAATCTTAACTGATGACGTCATCACACAACGAATTTGCAAGTATCTCGCATAATAAAGGTCTCTTGCAAAAACATATTTGTATATAAGCTTAGAATAGTTTTCAGATGGCTGAAAACTAAAAAAAAATGCAAATATCTCGGATATTTATTTACATTTGAACGGGCTTCATTTTCCTTATTTCCTGGTTAGAATCAATGGAATTTTAAAACTTTTAATTTCAAGAATTTCATCAGTCATGAATTCCCTTTTGGGAACATTATTGTTTTAACAGTAATGCTATTGTGTGGTATAAATAGAAGTGTAGTCTAGAGAACAATTTGTAAAGCAAGTTGGACACAAATACATGGAATGGTTTCCCAACGCCTAATGAGGCTAAGTTAAAGTAAATGTGGGAGGGGGAGTGGCGAACTTTACACTGGTTGATATTAATTAAAAAATGTCATCCCTCAGTAACCTGTGGTCTAATGATAGACTATTAACCGACAGAGACTTGTAAAGTATCCTACTTACTCAGATGGTGCCAATGAGTGTTTAAATAAAGAGTGTTTTTATTCAGTTTACACTACTCAGCCTTTTAACTTTTATTCGGCAAACGAATAATTAACAGAGCCGAGGAGTATTTACAAAGTTAATAAGTTAAAGTTAATTTTTGACGTTCGTCTTTAAGCTCCCAGCTAGAATGGAGACCTTTTAGCCACAGATTTTACGGAATTAGGAAAATTACTCTGGAAACGTAAATTGGTGAGCGAGAGGGCGAGAAATAGAGAGAGGGAGAGAGAGAGAGAGAGAGAGAGAGAGAGAGAGAGAGAGAGAGAGAGAGAGAGAGAGAGAGAGAGAGAAGATGGGGAGGGGAGTCTTCCTCTCCACATTTGAAAGTTTTAAGACTTTAAATAGACGTCCCGTTTCATTTCCAATTGGATATTATTTTGTACGAAGGTAATTGGACTTTTATTTCTATTTAACAATCCAAACTGCACGAGAATTTAACCAGTAGTGACGGTATACATCCAAATCAAATATATGTGCAGTATTTTATTCATTTTTTTTTTTAAACTGCACCCCATATCAATTAGAAGAAAAATATAAAATGAAAAAGAAAAAGCCGTTTCCAGGAAAAATGTTTGGGCTGCCCAAATAAATTGCTTGTTAACGTGGTTGGTGTCCTTTAAAAAAGTTGCAACAGTTTTTTTTTTGTTCGTAATTGCTGTAAATTGTACACATGGTCTAAATATGACAGAAAACTAATTGGTGGTATAGTTATATAAATAATAATAATATAAAATTTTCATGTCAGAATGTTAGCTACCGTACTCCTCCGAAACGGCTTTACCGATTTTTACCAAATTTTATATGCATATTCAGTAGGTCTGAGAATCGGCTACTATTTATTTTTCATGCCCCTAATTGATAAGGGTTGTTCATCCTTAATATTTTTTTTTTAATTTTTGGACGAATTTTTTTGTTTTTATTTTTTTATAATGTGACATTAAAAAATACATACAACCTTAAATTTTTATTTTTTTATCACTAACCACTATTTTGTTATAGCCATTTTAGTAATTTAATCATTATCATCCCGCTCGATAACTGATCAATTATAGTGTTTTTAACTGTACTTCGATTCAAATTTCAATTTGCAATGTCAATCAACAAATCCCAAGGCCCAAACAATGTCTATTTGTGGCTTAGGTTTATAAGTACACCATGTTTTTCACACGGGCAATTGTGTACGTAGCATGCTCATGAGTGGGTAAACCATCCAGTTTGTTTGTGCTCGCTAAAGATGGGCTAACAAAAAATATTGTTCACGCTATAGCATTAAAAGATTGATGTTGTTTGTTAGTATTACTGTCGTAATTAATATGTGATATATAATTTTAAGAAATAAACTATAATAACTTAAAAATAATATTGTATGGCGTTTGTTATTTTTATATTCCCTTATCGTTCATAGCGCCATTCCTATCCCATGCATATACCACATACACACTTATAATAAGTAAGTTACTTTTTGTCTACACTAGAATTTATCTAGAAACTAGAAATAATTTATAGGGCAAAACAACGTTTGCCGGGTAATCTAGTAATAATATAAATTTACTTATTTAAGATAATATATGTATAAAAGTTAATATATAAATAAAAAATGATAAAATAATATAAAGCACAATTACCGTTCATGTGACAAAAGGTACGATATTTTTTTATTAAACGTATAGTGTGACCCCAATGTATTTATTACTATTATCTTTTCTTCTAATTATAAAATTACTTTCCTTTTTAAAGCCCCTTTTTATGTGTACAATGCTTTAAGGCAGTATTAAGATCTTCAGGTCTCAACGACTTTCTTTACAGTTTGAAAACAAACGCTGCACCCTCCTGGGCATTTACTTTCCTATAAATACAGGCATATTTAAATAAATAATAATTATCAACTCATACCTAAGGCATTCATCACTTCCTTAGAAACTATGAGTCAAACCTAAGTTTACAAGTTTTGTCCCAAGTCAATATAAACCTAAAACTTGGCCGGAGAATAGAAACATATGATTATAAGCCTTGACCAATGTGGTAACTTCAACAATAGTCAATCTAAAATCAGATGGATCCTATAACACTAGACTGTATTTACATAAATAAAAATTAACTAATAATTAATTTGGGAAAATTAGATTTAAAAATAATAAAATATTAATAAGTTATTAATTATTTAATATTTCACTGCAAAAAAATTAAGAACTTCAGAATATGTATACATCAACGAGCTGAACCTAGCTTATAAATTATAAAATTAATTTTCTATTGAAACCCTAAAATGTATTTTACAGATTTACTTTTATTTTATATATTTCTTTTTACTTTTTTACTTTGAGGTATTTTAATTTGAATAGTAGCTAAACTTTCATACAAACAGGCAATAAGTAGTCATCATATTGTTGAGAACAAATATTTATTTATTTTAGAGCATTAGCTACAATGCGATATTGCTCAAATAACGAAGGGAAAAAAACATGATCTTCAATAACAAACCCCCATCAACAAAACAAACTTCAACAGCTATAATAAATATATAAAAGATCAATGGAAATAACAGTGAACTGAAACAACAATAGCAAAAGAATAGACAAGAAAACAAATTCAATAATAACGTTGGGAGAATAACGTAAATTTAAAAGCAAAAAAGTACTAATGTGGAATTGAATACGAAACAAAATAGTAGGAACATAAAAATAGGAATGATAGAAAATATTTAGTTAATAAATAAGACCTCAAATATACAAATATGAATATTATTGTGAAGAAATATTATTACTATTTTTTAATATTATAGTGTCACTTTTAATTTTGTTTTTTAAAACAATTCATTTTAACCTAGTTATTATACGAAGTTATTAATTAATAATATTGATAAAATGCTTGGAGTCAAAATCAGTTTGCCAAGGGTCATCTAGATTGATATTTAAGCATTTATTAAATGCATTTACAATAGATGCAGTCACTTCATATGATTAACTGAGTAGCCACACAGACTCCCGAAAAACTGTGTAAGAACTGTGAACAAAAGTGTAGAAATAAGCCATTATTTCTTAAACATTCAAATACACCATCTATAAATTGGCTACTACCGACAAATTTTGGCATATATTTCAGGCCTATAGCTATGTTATACTTGTGTGCAGTCAGTTAATATGTGTTTTACAGTCAGCGGCCTACTGCAGCGGCATATAGGTTCATCTTGTCTCCTCAGTAGATATGAATGTGTTTGTCTATTGTGCTCTGTACCTTGGTGCGCCAGTACTATTTTGTCTGTTCAATTACTTGAATTCCAATTAAGCGTATTACATAGAAGTTTACTCTCAGAGTATTAGCATTTGCTTGTAGTTTTCAGTCACCTGTAAACCCCCAGTTCTTCTAATGGGATTATCACGTCGGTGTCTTAAGATCTCATGAACAACTCATCCTGTTTACGTTGGCTTCTTACTAACTGGAAAATTGAGGATAGGTGGAAGCTTGCTCAGCGCGTGGGAAATCTGCTTAGTTTACGCCACCCCAGCGGGACGGGTTTTTTATCATCTCCAATCACTTATATAATTTCGGATTTTATTTCAAAACATAAATTCTTCATTGTCCTTTACCAATATTTATTGGTTCCTTTGAGAAGATTTAATCAATAATTCAAAATTATTACTTCCTACTTCCTGGTCATCGCTTTACTTCACATTGCCCAATAACGTCCGAATAAATAATTAAATCAAATTTTGTATTACCAATGCTAACGGAATGTATCGTTATTTTTTTAAAATAAATGGTTTTTATTTCCATCCGTCAACAGCTGCCAACAGAACCTTTCTAAACATGCATTCCTCCATCAGATGAGGGCAGATCGCTACTACATTTTTGAGAGATGCAACATGAGAATGCATGAACACTAAATAAGTTTTCAATATCATATGAAACGGATATTCGAGGAATCACAAAAAGACTTTTAATATTACATCCATTATGAATCTAGTGGAGCTATTTTATTCAAAAAATGTCATCAATATGATTTTGAAACAAATACTTTAGTCTTGAATTTTTTTAAAAACTAACAATAGCATTTTAACTAAATATATTTTTACCCAAGAAAACAACCAAACAGAACAGGCAGGGGTCCCCATTAAATATTGTAGCAGATTTCCCGCGATGCTACCTAGTAGATGACGAAAATGAGATCCGTTCGAATATATTTATAAATATACTTGTCTGTTACACACATGCTAGCGGTCACAGTTTTTGTTTGATTGCTACCAAGCTCGAAAAATAAGCGTTTCACGCCAATCTAAAGTTCAAATTCATTAATGGCTGAAATCGACACAAGTGGAAGGGAGTTTTGGGGTAGAATTTTGAAAGATCAAAATATCTCCCACATTATACGGTAAATCGAAATACTGTATAGAATCAATCTCGTGTTATCGTTGCCGAACGCAATATTTAATAGTTTAATATAAAAGAAAGATTAAGTTCGTTGATGGCTAAAATTGGATAAGTGGGGTTTTTTTTTGTTGAAAATTCAAGATATCTCCGTTACTATAAGTCGGATCGAAAAAATGTTCAGAACAAATCTTATTGCAAATTAAATTTACTTAAAATATTATTATATATACTTATTCTCTATCTTGAATATTAACCAAGACATTTGCATATTTATCATTCAGAAAACCCCCACTTCTCATGTTACACAAACAACACTCTGTTATGTAATAAACCACATTATTCGAAGCTTAAATACCTTATATTGTTTACAAGAGACCTTTATTATACTAGATAAATGCAAATATGTTCTTGTAACCCCCCCCCTTCTTAAGTTCTTGGACTACTAAAATTGGATTGATTGAGATAAAAATTATTCTGATCCATTGTGAATTACAGTACTAGATATAGTATTTTTTTTCCAATGGAATTAATGTGTTACATTCTGATATATTTCAGTAATTGTTTCCTTTCCATTGAGAAGTTGGCACACCTGTTTATTTACGTTTCAGACGCTTCCCATAGGGAGGTTTCTTATTATCGTTTGTATTTATTCACTTGATATCGACTGTGTTATTGTGTAACTATTATATATATTCATCTATTGTTAAATTTGGAAAATCTGCTTAGTTTTCGCAGCCCCTGCGTGACGGACGTTTTTTACTATGGCTAATCGGGATCAACAGGTTACCACCCTTTTTTTAGCCAAATTGGGACAAGGCTTTTATTTCATGGGAAGTCAATAAAAATATGTTCCTGTTGCCAAGGCGGGAATCGAACTCGCCACTCCTTATATAACCTCTCGAATATTAAATGAGTTATCTTAATTTTTGTTTCCACTCTTCAAGAATCTTCCATTTATAATCATCGGAGGCACTAAAAATCTCATGTCCAACTAAGATTTCTATTTACGAAGTCTCCTTACTACGGCAAACATTTAAAATAGACGGTGAGATGAGATGACTGTTGTGCCATTCCGACACGGACGTATGTTTTTTTTTAAATTGGATACCAGAGGTCTTGGAAACACGAATATCTAAGTTCGGAGCGGGTTTACAGAGTTGTTTTTTGTGTTTTTCTGTATGTGTATTTTATTGGAAATGATAAAACAACATTTCATATTATATATATATAAAAGGTAAGCAAAATCAATTCCAAACGAAACTGGCACAAACACAAAGTGAACCTTCTAATGAAATATGTCAAAAGGCCATCATATCATGCCAACAACAGAACCTTCTGGGGATTTGATTAATATACATTTCTAAGTACGTGTACTACAAGGAAATCTACCCTCACGAATATATAGCATATATGAAAATTAAAAAAAAAAGTATTAAAGAATTTGCAATCTACACGACTAATAAAAAAGATACTGTAGATGAAAGAGGAGGTTAAGTCAGATGGAAGCCGTGCAACTTGCCAATATAAATGATACGAATCCAATTTATGCTCCATGACAGCTCTTATTTACTTGGTTCAATTTCTGCCAAAGACACTTATTAATTCTCATTTTAACTCCCAAGTCAGGCCAATCGTGATGTAGCCTCATATTTACAGAACATAAAACTTTAATGCTTTTTTAAAACAAAATCTCCAATGTCACCTATCATATGCTATATGCCATTATATATATATATATATATATATATATATATATATATGTATATATGTCATCCAGTGGCAATAACGATGGACTATAACTAATAAAGGGCAACATTTAGAACATTTTATTCCAAAAATTTACTCATATATCACAGGCAAATACAGGACATGGTTCACTACCAACGATTCAACTTAAAAGACAACAATACTTGTCCTAGTGATTACAAAAGTCCAAAAACATGTCAACACTTAATTTACGATTGCAGACTATTGACTTACGAACGACAAAAACTGAAACCGGGCATTATACGGCTAATTTCCAATGGAAGTAGCCATTATCAAAAAAAAAAATAATGCGCTTAAAATATTTGCTGAACATACATTTGATACAATTAATAGGATGAATACCTATTACAGCTGATAAAAACAACTTAAAGGATTACGAATGATCAGTAATTATTGTATTGAAGCTAACTATTTTCTATTTATATGCTTTTCTTATTTAACGTTATTATTGTTAATTGTTTATATAATAATTTAGACTCTCGTAATAATTGATATATAACGTCTATTAAATACTTCATATGCATGTGATATGTAAATTGGATGGGACATGCAGATAAATAGTCGGCCCTCTTTTTGAGTTACAATAGGAAGGAAATAAAAGTCCGTCACGCAGGGGCCCGTGAAGTTTTACAATAGAGAAATCTGCCTAATAACAACTGTAGTAGTAAGAAACCTCTAAACCTAAAACATTATTTAGGGCGTAATAACCCAGTAGTTTCTAGCCCCAAAAAACAGTTAACCTAACCTCCAAACCTATTCACGAGGGACGAATAGTTATGGAAATGGCCACCAGAGCTCTCGGTGGAAAGTCCGAACATAGCCTACTGGCGACCACACGCAGAATAAAAATGCAAATATCTCGGTTAATATTCAAGATACAGAATAAATGTATATATAAGTATTTATATTAAATTTAATTTTCAATTAGATTGGTTCTATTCAAATTTATGATCCGATGCATAATTACTGAGATATTTCGAATTTTTGAAAATCCCCCCCCTCTAAACCCCCCTCCCACTGGTCTGATTTCAGCCGTTAACGAACTTGATCTTCCTTTTTACATGAAACGATTAAATACCGACTTTGGTGACGAATAAACAAAAATTGCGACCGCTAGAGTGTTAACAGACAAATATATATATATATATATATATATATATATATATATATATATATATATATATAGTTTTGAACGGACCTCATTTTCGTCATCTCCTGGGTAGGATCGATGGACATTTGAAGAAATTTTTCGAAAATCGCGTCATGAGTACGACCTCAATAGCTGATTTCCCTTAAGGGAAATCTGCTAATAAATAAAAAATTATCAATACATCACAACATACAAGAATGCCTGCTGAAGATATATATGTATATATACACATACATACATACACATATACATACATACATATTTGTCTGCTAACGCTCTAGAAGTCGCAATTTTTTGTTAATCGTTACCAAACTAGATATTTAAAAGTTTTATGCAATAATGAATGTCAAGTTCGTTAACTGCTGAAATCGAAACTGGAAGGAGGGGTTTAGAGGGGGGGGGAGAGATTTCGAAAATTCAAAATATCTCCGTTATTATGCGTCGGATCTAAGAATTGCAAAGAACCAATCTTATTGCAAATATTGTTACATACATGTTTCTCTATATTGAATATTTATATTTCCATGTTTTAGTTTTCAGTCATTAGTAAACCCCACTCTTACCTCTTACTCGTGTCATGTTAGCAATATGCTGTTATAGATAGTACCACTTCATGCCAAGGATAAATAAAAAATATGATCTTCATTCACTTTGTAAGATACATAAAAATACGTTATGTAATGATGTCTTCAATTAAGATTTGTCGTTCTTTAATCGAAAATATTTATTTGGCCTATGCCATACTTGATATTGAACCGTTTCAGTCAATACTAAAGGTCATATTTGTTATTGTCGGTAATTGTACATGAAATAGTGGGTATTTATAGTGGGGAGGAATTCGAAAATTCGTAATATCTCTGTTATTATGATTTGGACCAAAATTATTTATCCATTTTTTGAGGTCCTGGGCAGTCACAGGGAAACCTTGGTTCCTGTCACATCATTGTGAAGAGGGCACTGATGATGGAGCGTATGCTCTGAAAGCGCTCTGTCGCAACGAATAAAGAAGAGTGAAGGAAAGAGGCGTTTTTTCTTACCTGAGAAAAATTATTTATGTTCTACTATTGTTGTCCTATGTTTCGACTCAACTATTGAGCGGGTTATTAGTACTTTCTTGTTTTTTGATTTGAGTAACTCCTCCCCCCTTCTACTCATCGGTTTTTTACATATAAATAGAGAATATATGGTCTTTTGTGGCCAGAAGTGTATTATACCAGTATGTGGGAAGTCTCCTTAGTTTGCGCAGCCACTGCGTGACGGACTTTATTAAAATTTTGAGTTATCACCTTGAGTTACAATCCATAGTCATCTCGACTCCTTTGCTTCTATTGCCAGGAGATGGTGAAAAGAGATCATGAGCATGTCATAGTCAGATGCGTGGGAAATCTGCTTAGTTAACGCAGCTCCCTTGTTTCAACATTTTTTCGCTTTAACAGAAAGGTGTTGAGTGTATTAAATATTTCCCGAGGGTGATGATAAGCGGCCTCCAGACGGGCATTGGTCAATACGAGGCGGCCTCATAGAATCCAAATGTCTTCTTCGGCGTCGGTTGCACAATCCCTTTTGTACTTATGATTAAAGTGTTATGGAAAACCGTATATCCTGTGTGTATAGCCTGTGCTATCAGTGAATCCATGTTTGAGTAACAATAGCGAGCATAGGACTTACACAGCACTGTGTTTAGGCCAATAGATTTTTAAGCTGTTTGTGCCAGATAAATCTAGCTATAGTCGCATATAGTAATTTTAGGTAATAGTTGAAACTGTAAGAGAAATGGCATATATAACAGAATTCGAAAGACTAGTAAATGGCAGTAAATAAACCAAGCCTTATAAGAAACTTGTTATACGAGACATAACCTGTTTCATAAATGCAAATAAGAGTGTAGGTTTTAATTTTGCGAGTAATGGAAATTTCTTAAAAGCAGTTAATATCATTTTACGCTCTTTCATAAAAGACGATTCGATCAGGTAGATTCTCAGCAAGTAGTGGAAAACTATGTAAATAAGGGATCGGAAGATCATACCTAACCAACTTGTACTAAATTAACCTTTTTACAAAAGTTGTATTACACAACTTTTCTCTATCTTGAACATTACCCAAGATTTCTTAATTTTCAGGCTTCTTTAAACCACCATTCTAGCAGATTTCCCTTAAGGTCAATCAGCTATTGAGGTTCTTCTCATGAAGTGATTTTCGAAAAGTTAATTAGGCTTGTTACGTATATTATATATATATATATATATATATATATATATATATATATAAAATTGTAACCTCTGTCTGTACATTGATTTTTTTCGCGAAATTTCACGATAACTTTTCGTTTCACATGTCATAGACACCATAACTGCATTTTGTTTCTTTTGTGTCTGTTTGTTTGTTTATTTGTTTGTTTGTTTGTTACCTTTTCACGCATAAACGGCTGAACCGAATTTTATGAAACTTGGTATGTATATTACTACTAACCCAACTTAAACTTTAGGCTATATTAATTTTCTCTGAGACGAACAGGACTGGGAGTTATAAGGGAGGCCTGAAATTAAAAACAACTATATTTCGTTTCTTATTCGAATTTCGGCAAAAATGCACATAACAAAAGTTAATTATTTAGTTATTTAGATTAACTTTTGTTATATACACTTTTGCCGTATACCGAAGTTTAAATGCGTTATACGCTAATAATTATAGCGGGGGTCAACAATATTATTTGCCAAAAAAGACTCAACCGAACTATATAAAACTCGGTATGTGTATTAGCAGTGAGGCCTTCATTATAATAAGCCATACCAATATTTCTATGTACGGGCAGGAGTGGGGGTTATAAGAGAAGCCTGAAATTAAAAATAGCGATATTTCGTTTTCTATTGGTTTTTCCGCAAATAAAAACATAACAAAAGTTGTTTATTTTGTTATTTGGAGTAACTTTTGTTGTATACACTTTTGTCGTATACCTAAGTATAAATGAGTTATACGTTAAACCTTTAGCGGGCACTAACGGCTGAACCGAACTTAACGAACCTCGGTATGTCAATTAGCATTAATTCTTCCCTGATTATAAGTTATATTAAAATTTTTAGGTTCGAACGGGAGGGGAGTTATAAGGGAGGCCTGATATAAAAATTCACCATATTTCCATTTATAAGAAACAGGAAAATGTAAAAATATCGAAGAATGTGAAGAATTATTAGCTATTATTAGCAAATCACCGGCAACGACGGGTATCAATCCTAAACACTGGGACGGGTAAATGTCAAAATATTGTGCAATGTAAAGCCTGCTAAAAAATACCATCACCATTCAGCCTCAAATGAATTCCCGGGCGAAGCCGGGTATCTGAGCTAGTATATATATATATATTTAATAATGATGTTAATCATGTGTGATCAGTACCCATTGGGCTTTTCAGACATACCTGTAATGTGTTAGTAGAAGAGGTACCTCTATGAGATATTGATTTTGTAGCTATGAGCCACTAATGTAGTTAGCGGCCAGTGACGCACTGCTCATAGCATCATCATCATCATTAGTAGCTTTCTCATTATTTCTCCATGGATAAATTCCTGACCTCCATAATTACCAGTCAATTCAAAACTGACATAAAAGCTTTTACAACTTAGGGGGTGTTGGGAGTTCTGTGAAAAACTTTCTTTAGTTTTCAGAGTCCATTTACTTAAAGTATAGACCGCCTAGCCTCGGTCAATTCAAATAACATTACAATGTCCCCGGTCAGTGGCAAATGAGATCTTCATTATATTTGGCCTCAACAAACACCTCTCGAGCGTAAAATTTTTTACGATAATTCATGCAGTTCTATTTATGAATTAAGTGAGTTCTTAAAGTTCAATACATCTTTTTATTTAGCCTCCAAACTACCCCAAAGATACAATCATATTCTTGGGTCAAAATAATTCTGATTTTTTTTTTATTATTTAAGTGAACAGGATCTAAGGATCAAACAATATAATAAATTCTCAATCAAAATCCGCGTTGAAAATATGTGTTACTCAAAATAAAGCTAAAAGAATATGAAGTCTAGAAAATAGCAATATCTGACTATAAATCTCTCTCTCTCTCTCTCTCTCTCTCTCTCTCTCTCTCTCTCTCTCTCTCTCTCTCTCTCTCTCTCTCTCTCTCTCTCTCTCTCTCTCTCTCTCTCTCTCTCTCTCTCTCTCTCTCTCTCTCTCTCTCTCTCTCTCTCTCTCTCTCTCTCTCTCTCTCTCTCTCTCTCTCTCTCTCTCTCTCTCTCTCTCTCTCTCTCTCTCTCTCTCTCTCTCTCTCACTCTCGCTCTCTCTCTCTCTCTCTCTCTCTCTCTCTCTCTCTCTCTCTCTCTCTCTCTCTCTCTCTCTCTCTCTCTCTCTCTCTCTCTCTATCTCTCACTATCTCTCTATCTATCTCTCTCTCTCTCCCTCTCTCTCGCTCTCTGTGTGTGTATATATATATATATACAAATATATGTGTGTGCGCGCGTGTGTGTGTGTATAATTATATTGGGATTGCCGGTTAAGGCTTGGACAACCACGACTAACCTGAGTATGGAATTATTTTGCACGACTGAAGGAAAATTAAAATAAATTTCTAATCAGTCCCCATAGTTTGCTGAAAACACCTTAAAAAATATCGATTTTAATCAACATTCATCATTGTTAAGTACCACATCTGAGGCGACCGTCTTTGTTTGGGATATATTTAGACTGAGGATATAATGAGTGTGAATAATATTCATGGCAAGGTTATCCTATACACAGTCTATTTATATTTCGTGCCTCGTTATTTACAGTTATGTTCCGTCATTATAACATTCAGGGCACGAAGGAAAATTAATATACTATCGATGAGTCAGATAGTATAAACATTAAACAGTGTCCCATTTCCGTTCGCCAAGGATCGATTCCCTCATTTCGGTCACTTATTATTGTAGAATTAAATTTATTCAAAACTTGATTTTATTGATAGACCGTTTCCAGACGTATAAATTATATAACAGGTGTTTTTTTAGAGGTATAGAACTTTAAATTGCAATAAAACAACGATGGATTATTCGATTGACAAGAATTTTTTTGTATTCGAAAGATAATCTTGTGGCATTACATTTTAAATACGATTTCTGGCATATTATACCACCATGGCTGGCTCGGATGTAGTCCAATCTGAAAGTCCAATTTTCGATGACTCCTTCCAACATTTGTGGCCGTATATCGGCAATAACACGGCGAATGTTGTCTTCCAAATGGTCAAGCGTTTGTGGCTTATCCGCATAGACCAATGACTTTACATAGCCCCACAGAAAGTAGTCTAGCGGTGTTAAATCACAAGATCTTGGAGGCCAATTCACAGGTCCAAAACGTGAAATTAGGCGGTCACCAAACGTGTCTTTCAATAAATCGATTGTGGCACGAGCTGTGTGACATGTTGCGCCGTATATGTATAATATTTAAAATGTAATGCCACAAGATTATCTTACGAATAAAAAAAAATTCTTGTCAATCGAATAATTCATCGTTGTCCGTCCAAAATTATATATATATATATATATATATATATATATATATATATATAATTTTGGACGGACCTCAGTTGCGTCATCTCCTTGGTGGCATTGATGGTCGTTCAAAATTTTGCTATGAAAACAAAGATGTGCGGCAGTACAACCTTGATTTTGTCAAGGGAATTCTTAATTTCAGCGTTTTTTTTAATTTTGTACTCCTTATTTTTAATTATATTGTTGTAGTGCATCTATGATCATTTTTAATATTTTTACCTAATTATTTCTCTAATTCATATAATTGGTAATACTTTAAATTTATTTTAACCTAATATATTATTTATTTTTAAGTAGTTTTTATATATTGTTTCGTTCCATTTTGTTATTTTTTGTTGGTTTCTATTTTTGTGTTGTCTATTTTAAGTTTATGGTATTTTGATTTTTTTTTGTTTTGAACAATCTCACGAAGCTCCGAAGCATATAATAATTGAACATTTTTTTTTTTTTTTACAGGATTCATCTTGTATATAAAAACATCCTTCAGACATAAGGTTCTTTAATTTATTGTTTTTATATTTAACATATTCTGACAGAGCCTTAAAGAGCCTTACTCTGCAAATTGTATGCTTTTCTAGAAATATTCAAGTTTGTGGTTGGGGGTTTGAAGGATGTTCTTGTTTCTTGGTTTATGATTATGTGTTGCGCTATTTTTGTAAAACAAGTTCATTTTTAGTTAAATTTATTATTTTTGACTCTTTAAAGAGTGGCCGACAGAAATCGCTAGACTTCCTGTTGAATATAAACCTTAATGCACTCTTCTGTAAAGTAAATATTAAAATATGGTTGTTTGAGTTAGGCCGATGATTAATGCCATCTGTGTGTATTCCTGTTCGCCAAAGAGATATTAGCTTTTGCCCGAAGCCTAGAGATCCACTAATTACTAGCTGTGTAATATGGCAGAGTGGTGTATGAGCCCTCTCTATTCTGATGCGAGCTGTGGAGGTGGAAGGCAACGCGGGGTTATAGCGGGCCTGCTTGAAGGTTATGTTGGTATGACGCTAGTACTTGTTGAAAGTAGTAAACCTCCTTCCCTTCAACCAGTCAGCCTCTGAGCCTCGCTGGGGGTGCTTCGCTACTTGGTAAGTCCCAAACACAACTTAATACTGCAGCAAAACTAATGCTTTTTCTCTAAAACCCCCATCTGGAGTAAGTCTATGACACTTCCTGCCTTAATGCTGGTTCCCACGCTTCCCCCATTTATATTTTATCAATGGCGGAACTCTAATACTATATCTGTTAACAGAAAATACTTCTAATGGCGGATATAAATGAAAAAAGTCCGTCACTTAGAGGTTTAGAAGTTAAGGAATATATATCAGTTTCAAATCACATTCATGTCTGAAAAACGACACTATACCGAAATAAAACATGGCTGTCTTCTAACTATGGTGTCTCTACAGACAAGTAATAGAATGTTTGTTTATTGCTTATTAAAAAATAATACAGGATGCAATATTATTCTAACCGCGATTGTTTGTTAATAAAATATATAATATATCAGCAATCACTTCATGCATTATCTGATTGGTTACTGGCTACTAATAATATCAAACTGATATATAAAAGATTTTTTGTTTTATTCAAAACGTTTAAACATTGAGTTTGATAACTATCTATGAAAAATTCACAACTACTTGAGTGGTAACAGATATTTATATATATTTGAACCGTCTTAATTTTCTTTATTTTCTGGGTAGAATCGATGGGATTTGAAAACTTATCATTTTTAAATAATTTTGTCATGAATATACACCTATTTCGCATAATGAAAGTCTTTTGAAAAAAACAATTAGGAATATAAGCATGAGAGTAGAAGTGTCCATTTAAGGCTGAAAACTAAAATGTCCAAATATCTCTGTTATTATTCATGATAGAGAAACATAACATATAAAAACATTGTTGTGTATTAACGACCTTGATCTTTAGTATTACATATGACGTTTAAATATCACCTAACGATCAAACAAAAATTGCAACCACTAGAGCAGATATGGGCAACCTTTGACATGTTGCGGGACAAACTTTAGTGTGTGTAGTGTAAATAAGTCCGCGGACCGCTTTTAGATGTAGTGCATTTTAAAGTAGTGTTCATCATTTTTAACGATAGATATCAGGCATGAAATTATACGACAATGTAATTATAATATAATGTATTAAAATAACCGAATGAAATGAAAAAAAATGAGCACAACATTATAATTAAATCGTAAAATTAAGAATATATATATTGTTTTGAACGGGCCTCATTTTCGCCATCTCCTTGGGAGGATTGTTGAGCATTTGAAGAAACTTTTCAAAATTGTGTCATGAGTACAACCTCAATAGCGATTTTCTGACGGGAAATCTGCTAGAATAAAAATAAATATTGTAAAAATGAAAACTTATATAGAATTCAGAACAAACTTGAATTATTTCGTCACAGAAATAAAATATATAAGCCTAATTTATTTATTTTTTCATATTACATCATAAAGCGTTTCGGGATTTTTTGGATTATTTTTAATTTCAGAAATATGAATAGAAACATTCTAAAGACTGAATACGGAAAATTACTAATAGCTCGACTAATTTTAAAGTTAGGGAAAGAAATGAACATTTTCAAAATCCTTACTCCTCGGAGAATTTTAACACTTAAAATATGAAAAGTTTTCATTTTTACAAGAATTTCATCATTCTCTTGTCATGAGTTCCCTTTTGGGAACAAAGTTGTTTTAACACGAATACTATTGTGGGTTGTAAATAGAAATATATCCCAGACAGGAACTTGAAAAGTAAGTGAGAACTCTTACCGGGGTTCTGAAAAAAATTATCTTTATTGGACTTCTGGAACATTTCAAACATCATGATGCGTGGCTGAGTAATTCGGTTTCAGCGAGAAGATGTCTATTATTTCTGCAACAAATGATTTTCTGGAGGATATAATTCATTCTCTGGATAGAAAATGGAGAAATCTGAGTGTAAATGGATCATTTGCTTATTTAACTAAGTAGTTTATGAAATACTACTGAAGAGGCATTGCTCATGAACTTTTTCGTTCTTATCTATCTAACCGTAAACAGAAATAAGAAGTTGATGTCAGATCAGTGTATATAAAACTATTTCAGAATTGCACACGATTACATGCGGTGTTCCCCAAGGTTCAATATTAGGTACATTACTATTTTTAATACGTATATAAACGGCCTTCCTGCTAACCTATAACCAACAAAATCTTTTCTTTATGCTTGCGAAACCAGTATAATTATAAAAGGTACAAACCCAGAAAAACTGAAACAAGATGGCTCAGTTACTATTAAATCATTATCTGATTGGTTAATGGTTAATAAGCTAGCTAAGGACGTATAAAAAACAAATATTCTTGATTTCAGTAAAAATTTCTCACATTCATAGGAGTGATATGTATGAATAATCAGGACATTTTACCATTCTGCTGGTTCAGTCATATAGAAGAATTAATTAAGAAACGAAAGCAGGTTTGCTTCTTATTAAGATGTATTAAGAAATATCTTCCAAAGGAAATTCTTTTTCTATTATACCATGGTTATTTCCTTATATGCATAACATATGGCGCTATACTTTGGGGTAACTCCAAAAGTCATATTTTAATATTTAAATTGCAGAAGAGAACAATAAGGTTTATATTCAAAAGTCGAGAGAATCCTGTCGTCCACGTTTAGAGGAACCATCGGCCATGATTATGTTATGTACCAAACAATATTATTTGTGTAACAAAAAATAAACTTGTTTTACAAAAACTCTATTACACATCATTACAAAACAAGATGCAAGACTATTCTTCAAACCCTCAGCCTCAAACATAAAAACCAAATAAATTATGTCTTTATGTTGGATAATATAAAAGTAAGTAGATACAATGGTGTAATCTTATAAGTAGTACTTTTGAAAAAAGAAAATCTTTAAAAGTCAACTGATAAAACCATATTATCAACTAATAACACCCGAAAATAATTACTAAAATGTTTAAGGTTTAATGATTTTTCAACAAGTAGAAAAAAAGAACCCAATTCCCCGCCATTAAAATAATAATTCATTGAAAAACAGGTAAATGGCACATTGTATTTATACTCTTCCATCGCAGTTCGGCTTCAGCGAAGATTTGGAAGAGTTTTTCTGTAATTCTTACACGCGAGCAACCTCAAAAGTTACTTTCTCTAAACAAAATCTATTACAAGCATTGTTCTTCCCATTTTTCAGAACACAACGCTTCTCGTTATTGTACGTTTAAATTGAAATTTATTATAAAATACTAAATGCGATCACCCAATTCTAATACTTCCACGTGGAGCCTACACGGCCACTCCTAACAAAATAATCTTTTCGACATTTTTGAATTAATTTATTTATAATACTTTTAATTTTATTTTGATGAACTTAATTTAAAATGACTTCAATTGAAAGTAGTATACCATATTTCCGTTCCAAAAAATGTGAAAAAACATACTTTCAATAAATTATGTTTTGGTTTAGGTCTATAACTTTTCATTTAAATAGTTCTATATCATTTTTTTTTGTAGCTCTAATAGGTGCAAAGAAATGTTGCAGTTTTATATTTGACCCACCTTTAAACCCTCCTTAAACTCGTCCTTAGTCGATTATGATCAAGAAGTGTATAACTGGAAGTTATATAACAGTCATAAATTAAAAAAATCATTATCCTTTTAGAGTTATGTGACGGCGTGGACCATTTTTTAAAGGTACAAAATTAAAATATTCTATTTGTGAAAAATCTATCTATTCAACCATTAAAAAAACATTATTTATATACAAGTAATTTTTACAAGTTCTTCTTTTGCTTGTTTGAAAAATGAGCTAAAAACTATAGGCATTCTCACATTTCTGATCGAAGGAGTTTAACTATTAACTACATGTGTCTTATTAGAATTCGTGTAATTTCGTGTTATGGTATGACTGCTATTATAAAATGAAGCAGTTATGGAATAATGACTGAATTACCTTGAATTGGTGCACTTAATTCACAGTTTCCTGAAAATCTTTTTATCAGCCGAATATTTATCCAAATGGTAAAAAGGGTAACTTCTTTGCGGCGTGATATGTTCTTACTTCCCAGTCAGTTTCTGACTATAGAGAATTTCTTAAAGCAAAATCTTCAGGTAAATTTAAATATTTCGTACAATGTTTTTAATCCATTTGTCAAAAACAATGCCAGTAGCTCTGCCAGATTCCAAGACTATATGTCAATATAATAATCATTGTTATTATTATTGTTATTTATTATACTGTGCAGTGATTGGCTTTCTGCAGAATGAATTATTAAGTTTATTTATTGAATGTTAAAGAGAGTATTGTATATTGTTTTAAAATCCCCATTCTTTGGGTTAAATATAAATAATCATTACTTAAACAAATAATTAAGATACGCAAATTGATGCTTTGATTTAACAGTGAATTGACATTAAAAAAAATATTTTCACATAAAAACTCAGAATAATGTTTGACGGCATCGGTCTAAAATAATTTGTGATAAGATGGGACAAGTTTCTCATCATTTATAAAGCTTTTCATTGTTTAATAGATTTGCTTGTCAATAAATAAAAACAATTATTTTTAGAATTGTAATAAGATTGTTAATGAAACTCATTTATTGCATATAATTATTTAAATTGATGAATTTGATAATATGTATTCTAAGAATTTGAACTATATTTTTAGCGAATGTATTATATAAGTATAAATGTAATTCAATAATTTGTAAAGAACTTAATTGACATAATTTAAAATTGTTTATAGAAAAAAGAATTATTTTATTATTGTTATTAAATATTCTATTGTTATGAAAACATTTAAGGGAAATAAACATATTTCATTTAATTTCACAATATTTGTATAAAATTATATGAAAAATATTTTCTTCTTCTAAACGTAATTTCATTTCTGCCGTTTCCAAAAAAAACACAGCGATATGTATCTATTGATTTGATGGCACAATCCAAGGCAGGAAAATAGCTCAAATTGAAAATGATCTTTTTACAATGAAATGTTTAGCTAGGTGAGTGTAACTAACGATCTATTTATTTGGTTACCAAGGTCGTTTTGGGGATTCAATTAATTTTACATTTAATGTTCTTGAAATAAATTATTCTCCCCAACACCTTTCTGGATAATCAATATTTTCGAGTTTTTCTTACAGTAAAAGACATTTTTCAGAATAACATAATCATTTTTATAAACATTTAAAATCATCTTTTATGAATTAATAACACCATATTGTCTATAAGATGTCTGTCATCTTACTTTTAATACTAAATGAGTCGATCCTGGCTTATTGTAGTCACATTATTTTTAGTTATGAAATTATATTATAACACAAGTTCTTAAAAATCCATTAAAACTTGTTTCCAATATATAAATACAATACTCCATACTTGTAAGAATGTAATCAGTATTAATAAGTCACTTTTTTTGAATATTAAAAAAATGAAGAAATAAACTCTATCTAAAGTCTGTAAAATGTTATAACACTCAACTGATGGTTCGAACTTTCGAAACTGGTTCAATTGGTTTTGTTAAACTTTCTGAGATTAATAAATTTCAAGTTGAAATATAAAATGAAAGCATTAGGTACTTCACAGGTAATTAAAATTAAATTAAGAAACTTGTTTCCAAGAGGTTTTTCAAATTATTATTTAAGTTGATTATTCATTCTTGCTTGTTTTCTCAGAAATGGCTTAAGTGATCAATATTATGTTTAGTCCTTGGCAGTACTTGTTTCAGTGTAATTTCATTATAACGCTGTATAAAATGTGATATAACTATTGTCTATGTATATTGAAATATTTACATAAATGTACTTGTATTTTACTTATTTTTATATACTTATGTATTTTAAATAAATTCATAAATTCAAATGATAAATTATTGCTTTTCAATTAGTAAGTATTAGACATACATTTTGAAAATGATACCTCAGCATTTGAACATTGAATATCAGCATTATATAATGAATCTTAGGGAAGCTAAAATAATGTACTAGAGTTTTTCTAGAGTGTTTACCCTAGCCTAATAGTACATATAAAAAACGCAAAATTATTCTCATATTAAGAGTTAAATAAAGTTCTTCAGTGTGTCTGACTTAATGTTTATAAAATACTGAGTGACTGCCAACCATTATATATATATATATATATATATATATATATATATATATATATATATATATATAAAGTTTATAATAATACTTTTTAAAAAATGAACTTCATCTAAACTAAACGTCTAAATGCCGCTAATCTGAATTGGCGCATCAATAAATAAGCTGACTTAACTCATTAAATAAAATCCATAGTTCCACCCCGGCTAGAAAAGGGTGGTAACCTGTAGATACCCGCCCCAATTAGCTTTCGTATCAAAACGTGGACGTTAATAAAAAATAAATAAGCCCACAACCTATTTTATATATAGCATTAATAAATCATGTATTCTGATGAAAAGAAAGGAATTAAGAAAATAATTTAGAAGAAGTAAACTTTATTAAAACTCTGTAAAATGCATAATACTTCACAGATGTTTTACATTTTTTCTGTTTTACGTACAGTTCAATATTCCACTAGATATTATGGGGCATGTATTATTAAAAGAATAAATAATGAAAAATTGTCCGTGATTGTTTTTTTTAGTAATATATTCCTAAGAAATGTAATTTTTCAAGATTTGTTTGTTTCATAAGGTTTTAGGGCGAAAACCAACTAAATTATTATCGCCCTGTAGTATCTACAACTCTCGTTTTGGCTAAGTACCTACATTTTGAGAGTAAACTGTGTTTATGTAAATTGTTAATATTGTAATTTTTGTAAAATTGTATTGTAATTATATCCTCATTTGTATCACCATTTTAAATTTAACAATATAAACGAGGATACAAAAAATTTGTAATTTAAAATTTCTTTATACAAATTAGTAATTTTCCTCACATTAAACAATTTATCTATCCCTTTGGAGCCATCTCCAAGGGCCACTGCTATATTATTGCATTCGTTTCGAATATTTGTAAACGTATGGCATCCCATTAATATATGGTAGATAGTTAAATTTGTATTACACTTCCCACAAATCGGGGGTTGCTCTTTTGTCATAAGATAACCATGCGTAAATCTTGTGTGCCCAATTCGGAGTCTTCCTAGTACGACTTCATCTTTTCTGTTGTCTCTTGTCGATTACTTCCATGGACGGATGGTGGTTTTAATTGTTTTTAGTTTATTGTTCTGGGTTTAGTTCCACATTCCGATTTTTTATCAATATCTTCTTTGAGTGGTTGATAGTGTTCTGCAGATGTAATTGTTGTTGAGGTGATGGAGTCGAGTTGGTGGGCTTCTCTGACATTTACTTATTTCAACATTTACTTTATGCTATTGGACTAATGTATCATGCTATTGGACGGGTTACTAAATAAATAAGGAAGAAATTACTTGATTTTTTTATTTCATAATAACATTTACAAAACGCATTAATAAATATTTTTCTCAGAATAAAATAATTTAGACGATATAGGCTTCATAACTATATTGGATTCATATTATTCGATACATGGTTTAAAATTATTCTGTTTTGTATATGGTTGAATGTTTCAATACATATTAAAAATAATTTAACGAGATAAATAAAGGACATCATCAAACAAATAAAGGAATGTGAATATTTCAATAATAAACAAAATACATGAATATAAAACGTAAATTCTAATTCAACCTTGTTTTTCTGGTAGTAGTTAATTAACTGAAAAATCCACCAATTATTGTCCTCCAATTCCACAACGTTTGGTTCTGATTTATTTCAAAATAAACAAGATGGGATCTTTTTCAAAATCATAAATGTCGTGTAGTAAAATAGTCTAAAAACTGTTTATTATTCACATTCACTTTATGCTACTAATGATAATTGGACGGGTTATCTACATGTTACTATCCTTCTCAAGGACTAAGGATTTTATTGAGTTCGTAACGAAATCCTTTTGCCGCCGCGCGAATCAACCTGATTTTGATCAGCGGATCAACATCATCACTTGAAAACCTGAACTGCAAAAATGTTACGTAAATTTGCTAATATCTCATTTAACAACATATTTATATGAAATATAATCGCAGAGGTGGCACCCATTGGAACCAGTGATATATTTTCCACAATGTCTTTAGCTTTAGATCATAGTCTAGCTACGCTGACACTAAAAATGTCCGTGACGCAGAGGCTGCGTTAAATAAGCATGTTTCCGACGTACGTCAAGTAATTGCATTTATCTCAAAACATAAAAGTTCAAAGAGAACAATATCGACAATGTTTATCAACAACCTCGTACATTACTTCCAATTATTTCAAAGTACAGGTGAATAATGTAACACAATTTTTAATATACCCTTGAAACAGAACATCAATAACAGTACAAAATCAGGAAAAATAAATCAGGATTTATGACTTTTTTTTGACATACGACGTTGCTGATAAACACTGTAGATATTTGAAATTTCGGATCAAATAATGTTCTTCATAATATAACAGCTTATTGTTAATATGACATGAGTAGGAATGGGACTTTACTGAACACCGACAACAAAAAGTGCACTAATCAAGATAACCTCAGTTAACAATCAAGATAATAAATAAACGTACATACTAACATTTATAGAACATTGCATTTGGAATATGATTGACTCTATACAATTTCTCGATCCGACACATAATAACGGAGATATTTCGAATTTTCAGAATTTCCCCCTCTCACAGGTCCGATTTTAGCAAGTTAACGAACTTCATCATCATTTTTACGTAAAACGTTTAAATATCGAGTTTATAAAAAATGTTGAACGGAGCTCATTTTCTTTTCCCAGGTAAAATCGATGGACATTTGAAGAATTCTTTTGAAATTGTGTGTGTGTGTGTGTGTGTGTGTGTGTGTGTGTGTGTGTGTATGTGTGTGTGTGTGTGTGTTAACGCTGTAGCAGTCGCAATTTTTGTTTCCTCGCTAACAAACTAAATATTTATTAGTTTTATGTAAAAAGAAAGATCAAGTTCGTTAAAGGCAGAAATATTATTAAAATATATATACATAATTCTCAACAGGCCCTATTTTCTCCTAGGATCGATGGAGATTTGGGAAAATGTTTTGAAAATCATATCATGAGTCCAACCTCAATAGCTGGTTTTCCCTAAGGCTAATCTGCTAATAGTGGCACAGTAATTATCACCTAATATTTTAAAATGATAATTTTGCATTTTATTATTATATTTCAGCAACTTTAGTGCTTAACTTACTATGTAATTACTCTGCATTACTAGGAATTGTTAATAATTAATAACAAAGATATTAATAAAAAATCTGTACACCCATGTCCTGTGAAATTAAATAAACCAAATATTTGGTTGCATTCCGTTTCGGATTACGCAATTAGCCGTGGCAGCACAAAGTGGGCGATAATAAATGAATAACATTGGAAATTATTTCATTTGAAACTGATATACGATATCTCCGTTCGAATGCAACGCAATTAAAAAGTCTTTTCATAACGAACAAAAAAGGTTCTGTACAATTCATTTAATTTGTTTGAATCTCTACCGGCGAATATGGGAATTTCAGCAGATTTCCTCTAAGGAAAATCAATTCACCAATAGGCAATAAAAGCTTTATCACATTTTCTAGTAACTCTACACTGTCTTCCATCTTGGACCATATATTTTTTTAGCAGATACTTTTTTTGATCAATATAACCTTATTAAAAAGTCTATTAATTCAAACGATATTCAAGCTGAATTTGTTGAATCAGAATTGGAATACAAAAGATGGTATCACCCTGCAAATTTCCAAATATATTAATATCAAGGAAATAAACCTTTTAAAACTGAAATATATACAGATGGGAGTAAAGATGGGACAAATATAGGCTGCGCATGTGTAATATTCATTGATCAGTAATTGACAGAGATACATAAATTTAGACTGGGACACAACTGCACAAAAATTCAAGCAGAACAATATGCTATACTGGGAACCTTACAAAAAATACAAAACTGAACATACACAACAAAATACACTCTGTGTATACACCGTACAACCTATGACCCGTTAACAACCCAAATCAGAGAACTTATAGCAGAATTAAATCATAATAGCATATATTTTTCATGGGTTAAAGCACATTCTGATAATTTTGGAAATGAATTGGCCGATAGAGCTGCTAAGTCTGCTTCAAAAGAATCCCAATTCCCAGAACGTTAGAATAAAATCTCCAAAGCCCACGTAAAATATATGTTAATAACTCATCTAACTGAAAAGTGGCAACAACAATGGACTGTAACTAATAAAGGACAACATTTAAATTTTTCATTCAAAACATTAACAGATATTTCATCAGCAAATACATACAGACATAGGTACTTCTACAGGACACAATTAGTAACAGGACATAGTACACTAAATTCTTACTACCAACGATTTAACATAAAAGACAACAATACTTGCCCCAGTGATTACTCAACTCCGCAATTATGCCAACACTTTATATACGATTGCAGACTATTGACTAACGAACGACAGAAACTAAAACAAGACATTGAACAAAAGAAGGAAAATTTCCAATAGACCCAGAAAGAAGAAGACAAGTTATTTTCAAAATATAATAATGCTTTTAAAATATTTGCAGAACATGCTTTTGATACAATTAATAGGTTGAATACTTATTATAGCTGATACAACTACTATACTTAAAATATTTATGGATATTCAATAATTCTTTTCTCTTTTTCTTTTTTAAGACTAATAATCTTCTCTTTATATGTTTTTTTTCATTTACCATTGGTATTATTAATTCTTTATATATAACTAATACTTTTGAAATAATTTATATATAAATTAATTTGTAATAAACTCCAAATGCATGTGGCATGCTAAATTGCATGGAACATGCACAAACAAATAAACGGCCTTCTTATAGAGTTACTATAGGAAGGAAACAAATAAATAAAATAAATTATATATATATTCGAACGGATCTCATTTTGTCCTCTCCTGGATAGGATCGATGGACATTTGAGGAAATGTTTTGAAAATCGTGCCGTGAGAACAACCTCAATTGCTGATTTCTCTCAAAGGGAAATCTGCTAAAAGAAGATAATTCAATAGAAATCAACTTTATCTAAAGGTGGTTCATGTCTAATGTGGATTTGTAAGAAGTCGTCATATATGCCAGCTGAAAAGTTTATTGAGAGCTATTTCCCAGAAACCATTTAAGAAGATGAAGTTGATAAAGACAGACGAGCCCAGACGTCAGTAATATATATCTTTAATGTATGTACTTTGAATATTCTGTATAAATATGGAATTAGAAATTTATATAAGGATTTTTGTTATTACTTTATCGCATATTGGAAATGTGGTTTTTATCATTTTCCCCTAAGGATTAAATAAGCTGCATAAAGAAGATTATTTGATTTTGAACTGCGATACAGAGAGTGATTACCGTTTATATGTTCATATAATCCGGATTAATTCGAGTAGGCCTCTTTCTCTGCCTGCAGTGCTTTGCTGCGTTCACTGTATTTGTTTGAATGAATGACCACATTATGGTAAGAAAAAGAGAGCTTATCTCACCGTATTTCAAAAACGTGTAGCTTTACAGAGGCATTGGAAAAAGTTTTTTTTTTTTTTTAAACGCCACAGTGCGTCATATTGCTGACAAATATAAAAAAATAATATGCCTTCCATTAGTTAGTTTTTTTTTTGTTTTGTTTTTTATCTGAGACCCAGCATATCTGATTAGGATAGTATTAAGGTGGTGTAACCCACCGGGGGTGAGAATGATAGTTCCCCTTCTACTGAACTCATTAGTTAGTGTAGGAAAAACCACGATATTTAACCTTTTCAGTCAACACTGAAGATCATATTTGTTACTGGTTGAAATTGGACCTGAAATAGTGGAGGTTTATTGAGGGGATGCGAAAATTCGAAATATCTCCGTTATTATGAGTCGAATCGGTTTACCGTTTACGCTCTACAATTGTTGTTTTATACATTTTTTTCTGTACAACTAAATCAGAATAAAAATAAGGATAAAGTTCCTTGATAACCTGAAATGAACACCATATATAAATATCACTAGCAAATGATATGAATGACATAAAAATTGGCTTGGTTATTGGCTTAAGGTGGACAATAAACACATTGGATTGTATTATCGGGAGTTACACAAAGCACTACACAAGATCTCTTGGCCACTTACGCTTCAGACGTCGTCTTGGGTTTTCTGGAATATGGGCAGATGAAACTGATTGGACTAAAGGATTAGGATGTCCTGGAAGGAGAGAGTGGAATTTCTGATATCGGGATTTTGCGAGGCTATGGACAAAAGGAATGTTGAGGCCGTTATGGAGACAATTTGGATACGTAAAAAGGGGAATCTGTAATTTTGCGGAGTATTCTGGATTGGAGGGTTTGGTCTTAGTTAACTTGAAAGTCTAGAGTCATGGGTACGATTTCCGCGCGGGTATTAAGAATTTATTTAGTGACGAACTCATTAAATAAAATCCGTGGTTCCATTCTGGCCAGGAAATGATGGTATGCTGTGGATAGCCCTTCCCATTGAGCCATAGTTGGACAAATTTTACGTACATAAATAACTTCTCTTTTCTTTTTTTTTATCCTCCGCATACGACATAAACGTCATGTTTTAGTTGCTTCATGTGGACCATCACAGTAGTTTATTTCTCGTAAAGGAAATCTTCTAAAAATGTTATGCATCATGTATTTATCTAGAGGAAGTGGACCTCTATTGTGTCATGTTCATTTCGGCAATGAGATTGGTTTCCTAGTATCATCCACTATCCGGTCTGTAGATGTCTGACCTTCAATCCTCGAGCGAGACAAGGGAGATTGACTTACGACCATTTATCTTCTTTAGTGCAACAGATAATATATTAAGTTGGATATCCGTAGCTACCCCATATTCCAGGAATGGTTTCCTTCCTTTATCTTTCTCTATTCGTTAGACTTTCCGGTACATACCCAGTATTGTGTGAACTGACTACACAGGAGTTGAATAAGGTACATATAAGATGGTAAGAGAAACTCATCTGCCCGACATTATGGAAGATTTTACAAAATCTCAACAATTTAGGCTTCATTCGTCACAAGGACCCGATTTAAAAAGGACTTGGAATTTCATCTTCCCATGAAATGTTTAGACTTTATAGCACGTATGGGTGGGCAACCTTTGACGCCAAAATTTAGCGTGCAAATACGTTTCCGGGCCTCTTTTAAAAGTAGTGTTCATAATTTTTAACGATAGATATCAGACATGAAATTATACGACGATGTAATTGTAATAAAATTTATTAAAATGAAATGAAAAAAATAGGTACAACATTATAATTAAATCACTAATACGTACGGTAAATATTTTCGCCCTCCATTAAACCCCACTTCCAGCTTAGTCAGTTTCGATCAAAAGTGGAGGTTAACAACCAGAAGATAAAGTTCTAAATGTGAAATTCTAACAATCTAATGCTAGGGCGTTTATGACAAAACTAGACAATATGTATTCAAGTAGGTTCAAAATGGATATTGTCGTATGTATGAAAACCGATTTTTTTTTTACTATTATAATTCCTTCTTTACTCCGTACTAGAAAGTAAAAAAAAAATCAGCTTCACATTTTGTAAAGTGTTTTTTGAAGAACGACTGTCTGACAGAAGTTTCTTGAGAAAGGGGACTCTTTTCAACCACAATGCCACTGTGAAAGAAATTCCGTTACATGAGAATGCAAAACATTTGTAATTTTACTTGTTCGTGTGATCTCTGAGGACAATAATCGGTCTGTGGATAAGTATATTTTGATTAAAATCATTATACATTGTTGAATTAAGTTAAGTATGGAATTGTAAAATTATATCTGTTATATTTCAGCCAAGCTTTCCTGGGAGTAAAGCAAACCTCCCCAGTTGAAGTTTAGTCTTCAAACAAATTACAAGAACAAAGTAAATGACAAACTCTGTCACAATAACCTCAACGTTATTATAATCGTTGCTCTTGTATGATGCATTACATTCATTTTTAATAAACATTTGGATTATCATATAAATTAATTTGCGGGAAATTAGAAAAAAAATAAACTTCCTAGAAAGTAAAATATTTTCAACCTTTACTGTTTAGAGCAATGAAATTCAATTAATTTTGTTGTATAATACTGTTTCACTGTGAAACTCCTGAAGTCATTTTTGCTGAAATTATTCGAAATAAAAAGTGTTAACCGTTCAAATATAAAATTAGTATCAAAAATAATTTAGAACCCTTCAAAACATTAAATATTCAGTTCTTTTTCAGCACTTACCGACAATATCCTGTGTGTTAAGGCATTTTTTTTTTTTTTATTTATTTCCTCTAGATAGTAACCCTATGTGGAGGGATTTTATTTTCTGCACATCCCATGCATATTGGCATTATATGTGCATTTTGTCAAAATTTTAACATTTTTTTTTTATATAATAATATATATACATATTAAATGTAAATAAGATTATAAAAATTAAACTTGATAAAATAAACAAAACAAAACATTAAATAGTACAATTAAATAACCAATAAAAATTACATAATATTATTTTTTCCTCTCTCAGCTTAAGGCTATTGTAAGCTATGTCTTTTAATAAATGTATGTGTTTTGAAAATTAAATATCGGAACTGATCGGCCATGCGGGAATATGATTCTTTAACTGTCTTCGTATGTCTTGAGTCAGTCTACATTCATAAATGAGGTGGCTGAATGTCTGTTTAGTGTAACTGTCGCATTTAAAAGTATTTGAGTCAGTAAGTTTGAATCTGTATATGTAAGAGTTTGTATTTCCGTGTCCAGTTAGTATTTGTGTGAGATAAAATGTATGTTTGGATAGTGGGATATTGGTTTTTGAAATAGGGATATATAATTTTAGATGCAATCCTTTATCTGTTTGATTCCATCTCTGTTGCCATAAATTCATAATTTTTTTCTTCCAGTAAAGATTTTAACACAGTTGGAGTAATTTTATTGTAAATTACCTCGTGCTAAGGCATTTATGAAGCACGAACAACCTTGAAGAAATTATATTTTGCCTTCGGTGTGATCCCTTCCCATGTCAAGTGGAAAATTTCTATTACCTTATGTATATTGGATTGTATAAAAAGAAATTGTCATTTGTTGAGATAATATTAAAACATTAAGGCGCACTTAATATAAATTCAATAATCTACCTGTTAAAATCCTTTTCTAGCCAGTATAGGAATAGGAGTTTCGTTTAAATAGTTATTAAATATTGTGAGTCTCACAAACGACGCTATCTACATTACAGTCTCTACTTCTCCATTAGTATGAACTTCAAGTAAACATACACTTAACCTCAATGTGAAATACTAGAATCGAGTAAAATTCTAGCAGTAGTAGTAGTTAGTGGGTTTTTTCCCAACGCAACGAATCCAAAAAATATTTGTCACGCAGGAGCAACGCCCCCTTTTAAACTGTAAATCCCATCTCTTGTTCATAGTGGGATTTCAGCCATTAAGAACTTGATTTTCAGTTTTACAGAAAATCGGTACATATCAAATTCGGCAGCGATCAAACAAAACTGCAACCGTTATAACATTAACTGACAATTATTTCTATCTATCTTTCACTTTACATTTATATATATTAGTTTTGAAAATACCTAATTTTCGTCAAGTATTAGGTAGGATAGATGAACTTTTGATAAAATATATAAAAACTCACTACCTGAATATAACCGCAATAGCTGATAACTAGTTGAAATCTGCTAAGTGGTAATAGTCTTATAAACACCCCGAAATTCGTTGTAGCTTTATTCAGTGAACCACATGTGATGTAACGCTGTACCGTTGACGTATACTTAAGTCAAAACTTACCAATAGCTTTTTATACACTAAGAGATATCTGAGGTCGCTGGCTGGGATCTCAGCGAAACGCCGGCAATATAATGATCCTGTCAATAACTGGGGGAAGTTCATAGTCATTAAAATTCTTAGTGTCTCCCACTAAATGGGGACACTATCTGTGGCAAATCGACGGTTGTTAATAGGGCCCACCTGTTGCTCCTCTCCTACCGAATCTCAGCCTCTCTAATATTTCAGAATGTAGCCACAATACGATGAACGGGCTTTTAGCAGATTACCCTTTTGGGTACGATTTTTGAAAAATTTCTTCAAATCTCCATCGATCCTACCCAGGAGACGGCAAAAATAAGGTCCGTTCAAACCTTACTCACTCACTCACTCTCTCTCTCTCTCTCTCTCTCTCTCTCTCTCTCTCTCTCTCTCTCTCTCTCTCTCTCTCTCTCTCTCTCTCTCTCTCTCTCTCTCTCTCTCTCTCTCTTTCTCTCGCTCGCTATCGGTGTCAATTTGAACATGTGATATGCTATTAGTGTTGCGAAAACAGCGTACATGAAGAAGTACACAGAGTTAATCACATATTTAAGAAGTGCGATATAGATGAAAGGAACCGACCAATAAAAGTACCAGTGTATGTAAAGAACAGTGCAGTGCCTTGATCTTTGTAAAATTCAGTGACCGTGAGTTATTGTAATGGGCAATAAGAAATGAAGTGTATACTGTGAGTAATAGTTAAGAATAATTTACTAAGTGTATAGTGCATTGTCAAATAAATTGTGCAGTATTAAAGCTTGTGTGTTTAATTTTGCAATAAGAACACTAATGAGAAAAGGTTTATTATTTTCGTAATAAACGTAAAAATAGGTTAAAACTGGAAACTACTCACTAGACAATGTTCAATTTCATCTTAATATGCTGGTCCCAGACTATCTATGTCTAATAGTTATACTCTTATTTAAATTTATTTTATCCATTATATCAAGAACAAGTCGGACCTGTTTATGTTGCTGTAAAATTAGATAATATAATGTTTAACAAATATTTTGGAGGAGGGGTTTGGCTTTTGTAATAGACGAGTTTAATACACACTTAATAACCAAATGAGATCTTTTGGGTACTCTCAGAGAGAATATATGTTCTTTTAGGATAACAAATAAATCTTCATTTTTTATAATAGCTTGGGCTGTGAAGGTTTATTTTCGTACATTGCAATGAAGAAGAATGAATCTAACAAAATTTCATCCTTGAAACATCTCTTGGTAAACGCTTGGATTCCTGTTACAGTATTTCGCTAGTATGATTTAAACACAGGACATTCTGGGTCCCCAGAACACCTCAGGGTTCCGTGTTCCTAATAACCTCATTTACAGCTAAAGAGATCAATTGCTACATCAAAAATCACTTTTCATGGCTTAATGGAGATCTTGAACGTTCTAGGTCAACTTCTATTGCAACAAAAAATATTGCAATATTCTCTCTTCTCTTCGGATCATATCTCTGGCTGCCTGATTGTCGACTCAAATACGACTCATAGGTCTAATACACGATAACAAAGAAAACCTTAACGGTATAATAATCTTAAGGAAGTACCATTCGTACTGATGCATTATGTCAAAAAATCCAAGTCTCACCAGACCTTTGGCCAGGTTAAGCAACAGTTCAATAATATGCATGGGGAGTGTAACTGCTGTAAGTTGTAGATTAGTGGTAACACTGGATCTCTTAAGACTCACGGCGATTCAATGGTGTAACTCCAGCCTTTCTGCACTAGTCTGTTGCACAAGTTTTGTTTAATCAGATTCGGGTAATATGCATTCTGGTCTTACGCCTAAAACAGAAAATTGCAGCCCGATAGTTGACATTATTCGGTCTCATTGTTTGGAGGTCAGAATGCCTATAGCAAGCTCAGAGGTTACTTGCCTTATCAGCGTTATGTCAAGCTAACTTATTACTGATAACTAAAACTGGGCTTACTTGCTTGGTCAGCCTCAAGTCTAGCTGACAATGTGACTAGAACGCCAACAGCAAGATTCCCAAACGACGATTAGAGTTCGTTGATGCAGCATTCTGGGAACTCATAGAGTATTGTATATTTTTGGAGTTCTCAGCCCAAACCAGTGAATGATTCATTATCTTCTTGTTCCCGCTAGTAAAGTTGCATTCCTCCGGAAAACCTGTTTCTCCGTGGTTCCTGTCAGCTCTACAAATGTTTACTGTTTATGAAGAATTGGACATGTCGTGAACATCCCAATCCTCTTAACAAGATTCACTCCTTTAGCAGTGCTTCGTGAACATGAAAGATTCATTTCTCCAGGCAATGCAAGCGAGTTGACTATGAAGAATCCCTTGATGCAAGTCATGGGAAACTTAACTCTAGCTTTGTTGTTCTTGTAAGATGTTTTTACCCATCATAACATCTTTACGATATACATTCCAACAATACTCATTTACTTTATAATCAAGCGAGCTTAGACATTTGCATACCATAACGAGTTCCATAAAATGTTCTTTGGCTACCGAACTCTGTTCTTTTTAAACGTTCCAAGCATTATTGTCAATGCCTTTCTATGAAGCGAGTGTCATAAAAATCCATCAATTACACACATCCGCACTTTCTTACATCTCCAAGTTTATTCACCTAAGGACTTTTCTCTTTTGGCTCTTGTGGGTTACTTTATGTAAGTCCACGTTTCACTGACAATTACAACTGCCAGATTATAGTTTTATGTTTGCCTTCAAGGACGGACAGTTTTAAAGCGAATGGGTGCAGATCCTTGGGCGTGAAGTCCGTGCGTGCAAGTATTGCGTTTACATTTGCTTATCACAACAAGCAAACGTAAGTTGCTACATTTTTTAAATATGATATCAATGGTTGGCTCGACTATACCAATCATTTCTACATTTTCTTCAATACATTGCATTGCCGTACTTAAGTGGACATCTGTTGAGTTTTTACAAATTTGCACCTACGCACTGTGTTAAACTGTCTTATTCTCTCACTAAACGCTACAATGTAATACTTTATAGCCTATGTTAGCTCTTCTAACTCACTCGTAAAAAAAGCCGACTTCCAACGTGCCGGCTTTACTCACAGCCGATCTCATCTCATCATGTATCCCCTATTTCGAATAAAAGAAATCCGATGAGTACGCCTGAGCAGTCAATAAAAGATTAATCGATGACGTCATCCCGTAACGTATTTGCATGTATCTCATCTAGTAATGATCTGTTAAAAACCATATTTGGCATTTAAGCTTCGAAAGGGCTCAAGCGTTGGTCTTAATCTCACAAGGTAAACCTAGAGTTGGGGATTACGATTCTCTCCTGGGCAATAGGGATTTATTTAACGATAAATAAAATCCTTAGCCTCACCCCGTCCCCTTTAGCTATAGAAGCAAAAATGGACGATAATAAATAATAATTTAGGCTTCGAATAAAATGGTTCATGATATAACAGCTGATTGAAAATTAGAAAAAAATCAAATATCATGGTTAATATTCAAGACAGCGAAAATACATATACATCACATTTATAGGAATTTAAATTTGCTATAAGATTTTTATTATATGTATAATTTTTTCATCCAACTCATACTAATGGAGATATTTTGAATCTCCCCTCCTGTCCGATTTCAGCCTTTAGCGAACTTGATCTTTCACATGAAACGCTTATATATCGAGTTAGGTATCGATCAAACAAAAAGTTAAAGCGGAAACAGACAAGGATATGCTTCTATATATATATATATATATATTTTAGAATATTTTTGAAAAATATGTCATGATTATAATCTCAAAATGATAAAACTCTTACATTTCAGTATCTAAGATATCGATAAGAATTCTAATGGAACATGGACAGACAGGACATTATTTAACATGATTTAAAATTCAAGACAATGGCAAAAGAACTTGCGACTAACAGTGAATTAGATATACTTTATGACTGTTCAACATTCAATCAAAACAGATCAAATTTAATAATGAACATAACTTTAAAAGGAGGTAATTGGCCAGAACCACCTCATATTATATTTAATAAATATAATAAAAAACTTATAAAGTTTATCAAAAGTATGGATATGAATGTAGCAAAAATACATTAGAATGTAAAGTTGATTGTTAGGAATTGAGAATTATAATTCAATATATTTACCTTACATAGACTCACAAATTAAACATCGGTTGAGTTTAACTTTAATTAATTTTTTATTGTTTTTGTTTTTATTTTTATATAATTTTTTTTTTCATTTTATTTATTAATTTTATTTGTTATCTTACTTATTTTAACATTTGGTTTTATTATTATTTTTATATTATATTTGATTAGATGGTTGATTAACGTGTATATATCGTAAAATAAAAATGTATTTAAACATAATCATACATGTAATATGCCATGTGGCAATGGAACATGTATTCAAATAAATAACTCCTCATAGGGATACTATGAGCAGAAAAAGAAAAAAATGATATCGATAAGTCACACTATCACCTTAATATCACTTTCTCCATCATCAATACCTATTATGAGTATTAATTTACTGACTTCTGTGAGAGCGAACAAGGAAGACGGAGGATCACAAGGAGCTGGAGTGGTTTTCCTTTGCTTTCTGCCGCAGACCATCATAACCAACAAAAGCAAACTGATAAGCATCAGACCATCCAATATTGGCCAATAATACAGACAAGGAAATGGACTTGTGGTTATTAACTATTCAAACCAACTCCAGTCAAAGCATTCTCCGGTTCTTCGTACATCAGAAAGTACTTGCATCTGGGGGCTGATCCTTCGAGTGGTGCACGACCCAGACCACTAGTACCCTTTTCTAAGTGCATCTTAACTGCATCCAGGATCTCAATACTCTCCAGTCGTCCTTATTCACCTTCAAGAGCATCTTCAATTTTCCCTCCAAGAAAACTTATTGCCTGTCTATCGACTGAATTTCATCCCTTCCTCTTAATAATTGCCTTTATGAACCTCTCAATCGACTGTCTCTGTAAATCTAAAACGTTGATGAGATGTATTGACATTTTATATTTAGTACTGGTCTAGTTGGAAACCTCCCCTTTGATTAAACTCGATTAAGAGTGAGGGGTGGTTACATGAGGGGGAGGCCAAAATAAATTGCAAATTCATTTTAAATTATTATAGATACAAAAATATGTGTATAGAATCATTATTACTTTTTTACTTCCTTATACAAAGTGAAGGAAGTATTTGAAATTTCAACGGAAATAACTGTAAATGTGAAGTTCACCTTCATTTCCCACGGTTTGGTATGACACACTTCTGATCTCTTATCTCCGTATGATTTATATTTCTGAGTAAAAATACTTTCGAGTCATGACCAAAAAATCTTAAATGATAACGTCATCACAGAAATATTTCCGTGTATCTCGAATAATGAAGGTCTTTTGTAAACCATACATGGTACTTAAGTACAAAATAAACTAGTTCATGATTCAACAGCTTATTGTTCATATGGCTTAGAATGTTTCGGTTAAAAGATATTTCGAATTTTCAAAATTTCCCCCAAAATGTCCGACCGGGTTTGATGAAGTTTTATTGGCCTAGACCGAATCACAATTTTAATTGAGAGTACCTTTTAGGGGAAAACACTCTTGTATGGAGACACGTTTGTTACTATTGAGAGATCTATAAATTATATTCAATGAGATTATTTGATTCAATGCACTTGAACGGAGATGTCATACAAAACTGCCAGATTAAATCATGTTAAATGAAGTGCACCAAAACAATTTAGCAGCTATTAAGGGTGTACTCATGACGCGATTTTCGAAAAATTTCTTCAAATGTCCATCAATCTTACCTAGGAGATGACGAAAATGAGGTCCGTTCAAACATTTATATTATTATATTTATATATTTGTCTGTTACCGCTCGAGTAGTCAGTCGCATTTTTGGTTTAATTGCAACCAAACTCAAAATTTAATCGTTTTATGTAAAAAAGAAAGATCAAGTTTGTTAATGGCCGAAGTAGGTCCAGTGGGGGGTGGGGGTTAGAGGGAAAGAATTCCGAAAATTCGAAATATCTCCGTTATTATAAGTCGTATCGAAATATTGTATAGAACCAATCTTATTGCAACTGTAATGTCCTATAAATATTTTTACGTACGTTTTATTCACTTTCTTGAATATTAACCGAGATATTGGCATTTAATAGTTTTTGGCCTCCAGTAACCTCCACTCCTCCTCATGTCATATTAAGAGTAAGCTGTAATATCATGAAACACTTTATTTGGAGCCTATGTACCAAATATTGTTCACAGTGAACCTTTACGTTTTGCGATGAATGCAAATACGTGACGCACGTGGAAAATCTGCTCAGCTAACGCAGCCCCTGCGGACTTTTGTCTATCTGATTTACCAGGAGTGCATGGAAGTGATGTAGGGCCCACTCCAGACTTTTGCCTTCCATCTTTACTCCACCACTAGTAATTGGTTCATAATTGCTGGTGGCAAGCGTCATCCTTAGCCCTGGTCTACAGCTTGCTCATTCCCATTTAACCCCGAGCGTCTCGGTACCCAGACTAATATGACATTCCTTCCCTCCTCTGCATTCCTTGTCTAAGTGTGGATTGATGGCGAAGACTAACAGTGCTTTTATTCCAGCTTGCATCTAACTGCAAATGCGCACCGTCCGTATCCATTCCTTCATAACACTTACTCCCTCTCTCACTTAATAACTACCTCACTCACACAACTTTCATTAACGCTTTAATCCCCGGCTATTTTTTTTCTATTTAATTAATTCCTAAAGATTTTACGCCCTAATTTTACCAATTATACAAATAAGAGATTAAAATTAATCTATTCGGAAAATATTAATATCCTCATATTTAATTAAAAATCAGTATTTGACAAATACTTTATTGAACACATTCACTAATGTGTTAAGATAGAAGAAATCGCAATTTGAATTGTGGCACTTTAAATATAAAGATCCAAAGGATGGAAGATGGACAGGACTATCTCTCTTGCCTTATTTCCCCCTTAATAAGATCCCCATTTTCACGATACGTGGTATCGAATGTGAAATAAATTGTTATTTCAGTTTTTCATGATATTCAGATTTCAAGAAGTGCATAAAAACATTAATAGAGGATATTGTGATCATTAAGGTAATTTATTCCAACCGAAAAAGCATTTTTATATATTTTATATTTTTCTTTCTTGTGTGTAACAAACCTTAGTAAGCGCCTTAAGTAAAGAATTCGTAATTTTGCAATTTCAAAGAGTTATCAAAAATTATTTTTGATAACGGATGATGAATAAACGAGGTCATTCTTTAATTTTTCCCTAAGAATTTCGGATATCCGTTATTTGGAAATATTATCCATTATCTTTTATTTTAAATAAGGGGTATCAAAAATTTTTCTTCTGGTGAATAAATTTTTGCCTAAAAGAAATTTCTCATCGACCGGATGAAACGTATTTGCCAAATAAAACATTCATCCACCAGATAAAAACTTTTTTCTGTGGATAATTATTGTCTGTTAGATGCAAGACTGCATATGATACAGTATCAATCTCTTGGCAGGAGACAAAACAAAAACAAGTGTGATGTTATCAAATTCAAATAATTTTATACTAGCTGTTTTTTTTAATATATAACATATATATAATATTATTATTATTTATTAACGTCCACTTATTGTTACTATAGCTAATTGGGACGTGTTATCTACAGGTTACCACCCCTTTCTAGCCAGGGTGGGACTAAGGATTTTATTTAATGAATTCCTAAATAAAATCCTATTGCCCAGGCGAGATGGAACTCGCCACTTTAAAACCAACGCTTCAACTCACATGGCTAACCTCAGACTTATGTTTTGAGGTTGAACAAAAAAAAATAAATAAAACATGACGGATACCAAATAACGAATAATGGGTTATTTCTACCTATTTTAGATAACGAATAATTCATCATCCGTAGTTTTATAAATTACGGATAACAGATGAAAAATGAATTTTTATTCGCTATTCAGATGATAAATAATTCGAATACGGCCAACTGAGGACAAATTTTTAACATAATTTGATGTAAAATGTTTATATATATATATATATATATATATATATATATATATATATATATATATATATACTAGCTAAGGTACCCGGCTCCGCCCGGGAATTCATTTTGTATAATAATAAAATTAATTTTTTATGTAAGACTTCACTGTCCTCCAAATTGCCATATTCCCGTTTCCTGTGCATTATGCATAGATTTAAATTATTAAGGACAAAATATATGTTAACATACATTAGAACTAATTTTTCCAGGTAAGGTACCTTGGTAGTTCATATTGAAAAGAATTGTTGAGCAAATTTCTCTCAATAACAAAATAAACAACTTTTATCATGTGCACATTTTTCGAAACCCCAATAAGAAACGAAATTTCCCTATTACTAATTTCAGCCCTCCCTTATTACCCCCACTCCTGCCCGTCCCTAGAAATGTTAGTATGGCTTATTATAAGGAAGGCGTTAGTGCTAATTCACAAACCGAATGTTTTATTTAGTTCGGTTGAGTCGTTTGTGCCAAATAAAATTGCTCACTTCCGCTATAGGTTTTAGCGTATAACTCATTTATACTTAGGTATACGACGAAAGTGTATATAACAAAAGTTACTCTAAATAATAAGATAAATAACTTTTGTTATGTGCATATTTGCCGAAAAACAAATAGGAAACGAAATATCGCTAACTTTAATTTCAGGCCTCCCTTATAACCCTTACTCCTGTTCATCTCAGAGAATATTAGTATAGCCTAAAGTCTAATTTGGGCTAGTAATAATATACGAGTACATACCAAGTTTCATAAAATTCGGTTCAGCCGTTTATGCGTGAAAAGGTAACAAACAAACAAACATACACGAAAGAAACAAAATGCAGTTATGGTGTCTATAACATGTGAAACGAAAAGTTATCGTGAAATTTCGCGAAAATAATCAATATACAGACAGAGGTTACAATTATATATATATATATATATATATATATATATATATATATAGATATATATGTGTGTATGTATGTTTATATACAAACACAAACACACATACATATATCTTTGTCTCTTTCAGAAATACAGGAGAGGAAGTGATTTGAAGACCTTGACTCCTAGAAAATTCTTAATAAACACACACATAGACAAATATCTGAGAAGCTTGATTATTTCTGTCAAAACTTATATCCCAATTATGCAGATAAGACAATATACACGGGCTCTTTGTCTGATAAGGCCTAGCGTTATCGATACTTAGAAGTCCTGAAGCCCTCATTTATTTTATTTTACTGCCTTGTTTATATGGAGTATCACTGCTGAAGCGATTTTGTCTCAAAAGATAACTGAAATATAAAGATAAGACATTGAACGTAAGAATATAAACAACAAAAAAAAAAAACATTAACTGGACAATGAACAATGAATCCAAAATTAATGGCAACCCCAATAAAGAAATGTAAATTAGCCAAGTACAACTAAATACGCATAACTTCAGGGATGTACTATACGGTTAAAACCAGGTGACCAATATTGTACAGAAATTTTTATCTTAGTTTTCATTAAACTTTTACTTTGTGAGATGAGAAGACGTCATCAATTAAGATTCTAATTCTATACCCGAAAATGTTTATTATATATATATATATATCATAATCGGTATTTAACCATTTAAATCATCACTAAAGTTCAGAGTCCTTAATGGCTGAAACCGAACTAGAAACTAAAGAGGGGGGGGGGGGTTAAAGGTTTGAAAATTCCAAATATCTTCGTTATTATGTATGAGTCGGGTAGAAAAATGTCATAGAACCACTCATTTTAAACTGTTTATACTTTACAGCTATCATTCTGTTGGTAGTTTACATTTTAAGCGAGTTATTACCACTTTTTCCTTTCGGCCTTCAATAAATCCCCAATTCTTCTTACGTGATTTTAGCAAATTTCCCTTAAGGGAAATCAGCTATTGAGGTCGTACTCATGATGCAAGTTTCGAAAAAAAATTTCAAATGTCCGATCCTACCCAGGAGATGACGAAAATGAGGTCCGTTCAAAATTATATATATATATATATATATATATATATATATATATATATATATATAGTACATTGTTAACGCTCTAGCGGTCGCAATTTTTGTTTGATCGTTGCCAAACTCGGAATTTAATTGTTTTATGTAAAAAGCAAGATCAAGTTCGTTAATGGCTGAAATCGGACCAGTGGGAAGGGGGTTTAGGAGGGGGATTTTTGAAAATTCAAAATATCTCCGTTATTATGCGTCGGATCGAAAAATTGTATAGAATAAATCTTATTGCAAATTAAATTTACTATAAATATTGTTATATACATTTATTCTCTATCTTGAATATTAGCCGAGATATTTGCATTTGTATTCTGCGGGTGGTCGGCAGGAGTCGGCTATGTTTGGACTTTCCGCCGAGAGCTCTGGGTGCCGTTTCCGTAACTACTCGACCCTCGTGGATAGGTTTAGAGGTTTCTAACTACTACAGTTGTTATTAGGCATATTTCTCTATTGTAAAACTTCACGTGGGAAATCTGCTTAGTTTACGCATCCCCTGCGTGACGGACTTAGAAATAGAAAATATTTGGGGATAAGAGATGAATAGTGTGGCAAACTAGCACGTGGGGAAATCCGCTTAGTTAAGCAGCCCCTATCTGACGGACCTTTCTTCCTATTTCGGGTGAATATATTTTTCTATTGGTTTCCGTTTGCAGAGTAATGTTCAAACGTTGTATAGGATCATATATATTGCTAATGCTTTCTTTATATATTCCCTGCCCAAGTTATTAATAAGCTTTGATATATCTGAGAATCCGATGCTTGAGTCTTTATTTTTCTCTTTTCAGTTCTAAATGCATCCATTAATTATTGATGTATTTGTGAAAGCCCCCGGATCAGCGGCAATCCTCTTTGATGCTTCGACAACTTTGCATACCGTTTCAGTCTTTTATAAAATGCTCTTAATCGCACCCTTTGATATATCTGTCTAACATGTCGAGGGGCAGTTTCACCCCAAGAATTGAGGATAAAAGTTTTTTTAAATGTGAGAAATGGTTCTGGCACAAACATATGGAATTTTCATAATTTTTATATATTATATTTCTATATTACGCTATAATTTTATAAAATGTATTACCCTGATTATTGTGGCATAATCCCTAGACTGGTGCAATCTAATCTCTTGATAGCAACGTCTCAGCATCTCTTGGTTTACTTAGCTCCTGAAGAATATCATTCCAAAAATCTAATTATGAACTATTTTCACCACGAAAAACCTTTCCTTTTAATGCTTTAGCGGTTGCAATTTTTGTTGATCATTACTGAACTCGATATTTAAACGTTATATATAAAAATAAAGATCAAGTTCGTTAACGGATAAGTGAAGTGAGACGGGGATTTAGAAAGAGGAAATTTCGATTTATTTAAATTTATACGTCAGATAGAAAACGTCTATAGAATCAATCTTCTTGATAATGTACTGTACTATAAATGTTGTTATATACTTTGTTCACTATCTTGATTGTTAACCTGATATCTGGTCTTTGTTGTCTCCAGCCTTAGTAAGCCCTCATTTCCACTCATGTCGTATTAATAAGAAACTGTTAAATCACGAACCTCTATACACAAGCTTAAATACCAAATATTGTCTTCATTGAAAGTTAACAGTTCGAGGTGCATACAAATACGTAGTATGATGACGTCATCAATAAAGATGTTCCCTTCTTGACTCGATAATCTTTATTTGATCGATACCATAATCGATATTTAACCGTTTAATTCAACACTAAAGTTCATAGTCGTTAACGGCTGAAATAGAACTAGGAACTGGGTGATGTAGGGGGGGGGGGCTTTCGAAATTCAAAATATATATTTTATTATAATTCACATCAAAAACATGCTCTTCAATTGTCCTTGTATTCATTTTTTTTTTTTTTTGTAACTTAAATATTAAGCGAGTTATTCGTATTTTCTTGTTTCAAGCTGTCATTAAGCCCACACTTCTTCTCATGGAATTTTTACTTAGATATTGAAAATATTTGAAGGAAGACATTACTTTGTCATACAAGCACGTGGGAAATCTGCTTAGTTAACGCAGCCCCTGCGTGGCGGACTTTTTACTGCTTTTCCTCTGTAAGCACACTAAATGTTCAGATTCACGGAAAAACTTTTTCAAAATCTTATTGAGGCATCGGGTTATAACTATGTTGTGCTTAAATAAATAGGTTGTTTGCCTTTGGAGAAGGGTGTAAAAAGAAAACTTCATTAAGAATTCAAATCTATATGTTGGAAGGTAAAAGATGTGGATGAGGAAAAGGCCTTAATCCTTCACAAAATGATTTGGAAGAAAGATCAAAGCGGAAAATCAGGACATCATTGTGAAGACCAGCTCCCTTTGATCATAACTTTATTAAGTTGTGACTTGGCTTGCTGCTAAGCTACAAATGCTCCCACAGGTCACAGGATTGATAAGAACTGCAATGATAAGATCAGAAATCATTTACAATTTTTTTTTCTTTGTTTTATGCCCCACACCTGAGGCGATCGGCATGGGATAAGTGGGGGTAAACCTCTAATTAAGATAGTATATTAACTCAGTCATTTAGGTGATTTTTGTATAAATTGTGGGGTGAAAAAATCCCTTACATATCTAAAGCTTTCTCATATCCCTACTTTGTCTATTAGTGTATAATTAAAGTTAAACCTTTGTAAATTTGTCAAGTAGGCTGCAGTTATTTTATTATAATTCTATATTTTTTAGTAAATATTTATATGTTCTAGGAGTGCTAGTATATATTTTATATGCTGGCTGCTGTCAGTTAGTAGTTGAGCCATGTCTTGGAGAATGTCGAGATATATTCGTTTTATGCAGTCTGCTAGTATGTGTTTTATTGTTAGGTATTTGTTCCAGTTTTACATTTACATTTTTTACAACAATTAAAAAATTTTAAATGAAGATAGGACCAAACTTAATGAAAAGAAAACAAATGACTATTACAACTTTAGGCATACAAAAAGTTTTTTTTATAATAACTCGCAAATTTACTTGGAAAGAAAAAAGTGAACTTTTTTTAATTTCAGCGCTGAGCGCTTTCGAAGACTATTTTCTCCATCTTCAGAGCTACTTGTATGCACTCATTACACTTAAGACAGCAAGTAACTCCCCACTTGCTGTCCATCTGTACAATTGGATACTTTCTTGTCCCCAAGTACACGATATTCTTCACTTCTAGCTACACTACTGTGAAACTTGCTAATATTAAAATATTCATTGTTATTGGACTCCCCAAACCGCCAAGAGGTAATACTGTCAGGTCAAGAAAGTGTTTAGAGTGTGAGAGTCAATCCAAGAAAATATCTCGGACCTAGAAAATACTCTCCTGGAATCTCATCTCGAATGGCCTTGCTGACAGAGCACAGGCATGTCCTAAAGGGTATTGCCACTTGAGCGTGTAACTATATTAATCCCTTCTAGCAATTTTCTGCTAAGTTTTGTTAGAGGAGCTATTTGAAAATGAATGACTGTCAGAAAGGCGCATTGCTTAATGATATCGTTTTTCTCCTTCTCCACGCCGGCTATTTGCTCCAGTTGTCATACTTTTTCCGTAGATCTTAGACTAACTTCTTCAGGATACACTTGATGTTGTTTTTGGTCGGGGTTCCCCTGGTTTTTCGTAACTAGTTTTCTCATGTTTTCGCTAAGTATTTCAATTGAACCATCGTTACGTCTAACTGTCTTGTAGATTTACAATCAAGTTACTTAATAATTACCTTCTCGTGGACAGATTGAACATTTTGAAGGGCATTTTGAACAATGTAATAACAGAACCTCCTTTTTTATGTTCGGAAATTTTCAAGATTGCTTCTATTATTGAAATGATAATCTAGTAAACTCGTAACAAATGTCTTTAGCTATTGTGGAATGATGTTAGTTGAGTATAACTCTTTCTCTACAATGCGCTTTTCGATGAGTTTCTTGAATGAAAAATAGGAAACTTGAGCATTACCACAATACATTAATTCATACAGGAATGTGAGATGGTTTCACCATTATTACAAATATAACCCATAAGGTTACAGCTATATTCAAGTTGTCTATTACAGTTAACCCATCTAGCTGAAGGAAAACGTTTTGTGAAATATGTAGCTTTAACGACTCCATTAATATGCAGACTCATTAAATCAGAGAGGAAAGGATTTTTAACTAGTTATTTTTTCAAATTACTTTTCAGCAATGAAACGCTGTGTTGTGGATTGCTTAAGCGTGCCAGCATCTATGATGGTTTGGACGACTTTCTAACGTCTATTACAGTAATGTCATTCAGGTTGTTCATGATTCCATTGCAGGAGTCTTTGTTTCATTTCTGCTTGATGCGATCATTAAAGATTTGATACATTTTTGAGTCCTTTGTTTTGGGATGACTGTAGCTTTTTCTTTAGTAACCTGGAATATCTGACTTCAGGAGGCAATGGCAAGGAACCTAGTTGTTTGCAATAGAATAATACTAATGAAAAGTCTTTAATAGCTTTGCCAAAATACGAAAGAAAAATGTTTTCAAAGATTTATTAAGTATTTTATTAAATATATTGGGCATTTGGTTAATTAATTCAAATTTGTTAGGCTCTATTTAGAAGATAATTGCTCTGAAGCAGATTTCGCTTTCAGCATATGTATGCATTTTACTTTACTTCCAATGCTACCGATGTTGTAGGATGTTTACTTTATTATATATTATGTTTTAAGGCACAAAAGCAAGCAAGACCGAATTTTTAGCATTAGTTTACAGTTTGATGGAATTTTCATCAAACATTATACTTTCATTCATACTTGTAAACGAATGGAGTAAGCTCCTTAAGCAGGTTAAGCAGTTATGCACCGACGGAAATCGGCTGAATTTCTAAAGTTGGAATAGCACAATTCACAGAACGAGTCATCCAGTAATAAAAATAAATTAGTAATGAACTTATGAATATATAAGAATAACTTATTAACGTTACTATAATTATGCCAAAATAGCGGTTACTTTTTGTTGAATCATGTCGGGGAAGCTGGTTTGATCAAACCTCTCTGGGTCTCGGGTTAGCCACTTGAGTTAAAGCCTAGAAGGGTGAGAGTTCGATTCCCGACTGGGCAATAGGAATATATTTTGGTAAAAAATCATTAAGTAAAATCCTTCGTCACACCCTGGCTAGAAAACGATGGTAACATAGCAAGCCAGCGGACGTTAATAAATAATAAGAATAAACCTCTTTTTAATAACCTCCTATTCCTGCTTCTCTGGCTGCCTTCTGGGAACATTTCCTTATTTATTCATTTCATTTTGGCCATCAAAATTTTGCATTAAAAAAATTTCCGAAAAAATTTAAAAGGCATTATTTAATTTTCAGGTAATTAAATTAACTAAATAATTAGTAAATAATTTAAATTCTATCGTTTTAGATATAGTATTGCTAAATGGGGGTCGAGTTATGTATTTAAAGGCTGTAACTAATGAGTTGCAACCGTGTCCAGGAAGTCCGATTTTTCATGGAGACGAATTAGGAAAGGAAGTGATCCCAAATACGCTGAGACTATCTAACAATAAAGAGAACTCAATGAAATTGCTAAGGCGGCATCTCTCACTAGCCTGCATTGGCTGACCAATCAGAGGCATGAGTGAACGCACTAGTTCTTGTCAAACAGAGAGCCAGAAAAAAACCTTTTTAGTTGAAAGTCCTGCAAGACATGGCTTTGGGGAATTCATTTCCTGCAGTATTGTGGTGGAATTTGAACCCAAAGTGAGCTAATTCTTTATCCAAGTGCTACTCAATTTCCTCACTATGCTGAGTATACACTGAGGGTTTGGAAAAAAGCCCAATCTCAAAGCGCCGTCACTACAAAGCTAAATAAAATTTAGAGTAACCAACCCCCAACGCTCTTTCAAGAGGAATCGGACAATAATATTGAAGCTAACAAAGGCTTCCAATATCCTCCGTCATAGGCCCCTAGTTGACACATCATGGCTCACTTCTCTGCCTCCCTGTTGACATTCACTGACCACACGTATTTGCCTACTGGTTCGACTCCTCTCGTTCAATTATTAACCGCTTTGTTCGTGGTTCTGGCAACTAAGTGTAAATATGTCTGCTCAAGTAAACACTGCTCTAACCAACTCATAGCGAAGCGGGTAAAGTTAAAAGAGGTTATCTATCATTAACCCTGACATATTAGATTTATTGGCTTTCATGTGACCGGGTCCAGCGGCAATCATTCCTCCCATCAAACATAAATAAAGTCAATCACGTAGGTGTCGCGTAACCAAACACATTTCATATCTGCTCCAATAAGAACCCTCTGCAAGTTCAATCTGCTATTGAGGTTGTACATATGACGTAATATTCGAAAAATTTCCTCAAATATAAACGTCGATTCTACGGAGGAGTTGACGAAAGTGAGGTCAGTTCAAAATTGCACACACACACACACACATATATATATATATAAATGTATTTGTTGCCACTCTAGCGGCGGTAATTTTTGTTTGATTGTTGCCAAACTCGTTTTGATCGTTATTTAATCTTTTTATGTAAAAACAAAGATCAATTTCGTTAAGGGCTGAAATGGGTTTTAGAAGGGTAATTTCGAAAATTAAAAATATATCCATTATTATAAGTAGGATCGAAAAAAGTGTGCCCATCCAATTCCAAATTGTATTACCTATAAATGTTAATATATAGGTATTTTTGTATCATGAATAGTAGCTGAGATTTTGTAATTTTCAACTTTCAGTAAACCACCACTCCTATTCACGACATATTTACAATAAGCTGTTATCTCACGTATCGCTTTATAGTAGCTTAAATACCAAATATTGTAGTCGTTGAACATTTACTGTGTGAGATACATGCAAATGCGCAAATTGAACTTGAACATTTAAGTTTTTAACTTGAAAATGTTTTGTTTTTTTATTCTCTACCGTACTTCATACTTAAACGTCACACTTACCAATAAAGATCATATTGCTGAATTCGGACCTGGAATGGGGGCTAGACAGACTGAATTTGACCAGATTTAATTTTCGTCATATTCTGGAAGGAATAGATTTAAAGAAATGTTTGGAAAATGGAGTTATGAATACACCCTCAATAGCTGATTTACCTAAAGAAAAATGTGCTAAAAGTCATGTATTTTTAAATTAATTAAACATAAAAACTGTTTGCTTTCACATCTATTATAAACATGACATTTTGAACTGATAGATTTGGTTCCCCCTGATTGAGGTTGAGTGTTGCACCGGCTAGAGGGGATCAGCTTTCTTGACACTGTCACATCTGTTGTGTTTAAATCTTCCTGAGGGACAGGGCGAGGTACCTGCTCGTGGGATCCACAGGCCATTTCTATCCTCTCCGAGACCCTTTGGCAGTGCAACAGGTATCACTTAGTTATAGAGCCAGTATTGTTGTCTGGGGTGGCTAGACCTTGAAATACATTCGGCTCAATTAGCAGATTTCCCTTGAGGGAAATCAGCTTTTGAGGTCTTACTCATGAAGCGATTTTCGAAATTTGTATTCAAATGTCCATCGATCCTTCCTAAGAGATGACGAAAATGAGGTCCGTTCAAAACTGTATATATATTTGTCTGTTGCGGTCGCAATTTTTGTTTAATCGTCACCGAACTCGGTATTTAATTGTTTTATGTGAAAAGAAAATTCAAGTTCGTTAACGGCTGAAATCGGACTTGTGGGAGGGGGGGACTTTCGAAAATTCGAACTATATCCGTTACTATACGTCGGATCGAAAAATTATATAAAACCAATCTTATTACAAATTAAATTTACTATAAATATTGACATATACATTTATTCTCTAACTTGAACATTAACCGAGATATTTGCATTTTTATTAAGTGTAACGGACGAGCTATGGTCGCTTCTATTCGTTCCCGCCGAAAGCTAGTTCGGCACTCGTATGGAGATTTCTCTATTGTAAAACTTTACGTGGGGAATCTGCATAGTTTACGCAGTTCCTGCGTGACGGACTTTTTATAGATTGGGCGCTATTTGTCATAAATGTGCAACCAACTTACGTATCTGGTCCTACGCTCTTACTAAGGGTGAAATAGGGAATTGAAAGTGAGGCAGAGGGAAATGTGCTCAGTTGACGCAACCCCTACCTGACCCGGTGGATTTTCCTGGCTCTCCAACCCCCCGCTGACATCGATCAATATTGAACAACCAGTGGCACACTGCCCCAGAACTAAACTCCTTTTATTTTGCAGAGGTTGGCCTCAGGAAATGGCCGAGCCCTGACTTAAGGACCGAAGCAATTATTACTGTCGTAAACAAGGAAAGGCGTCGATAGTAAAGCAGCCGCCAAAGCTAATCCCTCCACAGAGGTAGTTTAAAGCTCAGAAACAGTGAATTGAAACTAATCTCTTTGTAGAAAATTAAAAAAGTGCTTTCAGACATTTATTTTCTTTTATTTTTTGAAGCTCCAGGATATAAAATCCAAGGTCTCAAGATAAAATCCTTTAGTTTTGAATTTTTTTCTAGAATTTGAATAATTAAGGGATGAGTGTTGCTAAAGTTTTTGTTGGAAAGCAAACAACTTGATGAATCGGAGTTTATAGTGATGCCATGTGATGTAAAAGGTAAAAAGTCCGTCATGCAGGGGCTGCGTAAACAAAACAGATTTCCCGCGTGCGGGTATAAGACACTTGTGATCTCATTCTCTATTTCTATGTAAGAAAAAAGATGGATAAAAGGGTTGTGGGGTGGTAAAGGTAAAGAAGGCTGAAAAGAAGAAACTCACTTCATACTTGAGTCACGAAAAGAAGTTTCGAACAAAATTTGTAGAAGATCAATAGTTTAACATGATTGGTTCTATAACATTTTACTCTCAGACTAAAAATGACGAAGATGATTTAAATTTTTGAATCCCCCCCCCCTCTAACCGCAACTATTCCAGGTTCTATTTCGGCCAATACAAGTACGATCTTGAGTGTTGACTGAAATGGTTAAATATCGAGTATGGTATGGGTCGAGTAAACATTTTCGAAATAAAAATGTATATTTTCGTCATCACATAAAGAATTTACATGTACCTCGCATAATAATGATCTCTTGAAAACAATATTTGGTATACAAGCGGAATAAAGTGGTTCATGACATGACGAATGAGCTTATTTCTAATTTGACATGAGAAGGATTTGGGTCTGAAAATCCAAATATCTAAATATTATATGTATATGACACCAGCTTTAGGTAATTAAATTTATAATAACATCGCCTCTATACAATTAGATTGTCCCGACCGTCTCCTGAATAGGATCGATGAATATTTCAAGAACTCACGTCATGAGTACATCCTCAATAGCTGATATACCTTAAGGGAAATATGCTAAAATTGATATATCGTTTTTAGTAGTAGGGGATGTAAGTAAAATTTTCAATCCAACTCATATCAACGAGGATGATAAACCAAGCATTAGGATTGTTAAAAGATTAGCTGCATAGGGGTAAAAACTTGTAGCTGATATAAAATATCGTCAATATAAACAGTCACGGCAAAAACTTACTTAGAATACAATGAAATAGAAGGCTTATGGCCTCCATGGCTGAATAAGAGTGGTTAGGAATAGATAACCCGTCCCATAAAGATATAGCCAAGTGGAAAAAAAATGGGAGACAACTCAACTGTCTTCCAGTTTTTCAAGAGCATTCAATTTGGCTTAACAGGTGTTGGTTCAAATAACTTACTTCTGTTTTCTCTCATAATTGGAGAAGTTATTGTTAAGGGGGTTTTTAACAAGAATAAAATTGTTAGGAAAGTTATAAAAACTTCCCATCAAAGGAGACGGAATTTGTTTGACACGTGCTGGAAATCAGTACACTTTTAAAGTCGTTAAAAGTTGAATTTACAGGGCTCTGTAAAAAAAAAGTAAAAAAAAATAAAAAAAAATGAAATAATGTTTTCACTAAGCTGGAGGTGAAAACATCATTTTGCAAAAGATTCAACCCTTCAAGGAAAGAGGGACGTATAACATCTGTGAATGTTGAAGCTCCAGTAGTCGCGAAACTTGTTAAGTCCAACAAACATTAAATTTAGGAGTTTCTTGTAAAAATAAAATGTAAGCCCCCTATACCTTCATTGAACTCCCCGCGTCTGTTTTTAGTTTAAGTCTTTATATCATATGTGGGCAAGCCCCGGCCCGCGGTAAGGTTTGATCCCGCCCGCGAAAAACCCAATTAAACAAAAATATCACAGTACTTACTCCAAATAAGGAAGATGAGGAGAGATTTGCCCGTTTGGCATTACTTATAAATGCCAACAGCTCTTTTCATTGATGAAAATTAATAAATCAAAACATCGCACAAGACTGATTGGCGATAATTTGGAAACTTATTTTCGTCTTTGTATCAGTGGAATTAATCCAAACATCAATGGATTAGTTTCCCAAATTCAAACTCATTGATTGTACCATGTTGAACCTATTTTTTTCATTTCATTTTGTCATTTTAATAAATTGTACTATAATTACAAGTCTGATATCTATCGTTAAAAATTATGAACACTACATTAAACTGCACTGCTTTTAAAAGCGGCCCGCGGACGTATTTGCACAGTAAAGTTTGGCTCGCAACATGTCAAAGGTTGCCCATACTTGCTTTATATCAATAAAGATTTTTTGAGTAGGGAAGCATGTCTTTTGACCGCGAGTATTTTTACTTTTACAACTTCCGATTGTTTGGGCATTAATATTTTGAAACTAGTCTATTGTGAGTGATTTTTTACATATTGTGTTCAGTTTATGATTCATTGCTCAAACGCAGCCCTTGATCATATTTCACGACATTGTTTAACTGTTCTAAAGCTACAGATAATCTTTGTTTATGTTTCTAATGCAATGCTCTATTTTTTTAATGGCTGGGGATGTGTGTATTTGTTTGCATTGGTTGAGATTTAAGTCCAGCAGCTGATAAGTTTATCCAATACAAACAGGAGAATTTATTTTAATAAAAAAAGGCTCTTAGAAACCGCTTAAAATAATGTTTCATTTTTTCTTACAATATCAAATGTCTAGCTATTTTGTAAATTTTGAAAGAAAAAAAATAACAAATGATGAAGTTTAATATTACATCGGGGCTAAGGTTAGTCATGTGAGTTAAAGCGTTGGCCTTAATCTCACATGGTAAACCTAGAGTGGCGAGTTCGATTCTCGCCTCGGCAAAGGAAATTATAATAATTAGTGACGAAATTCATTAAATAACACCCAAAGTCCCACCCTGACTAGAAAAGGGTGGTAACCTGTAGATAACCCGTCCCAATTAGCCTGAGTTGCAAAAAGTGGACTTTAATAAATAATAATAATAATATTACATGGTAATAGTGACTACTATTCTTTCCAATTTTATATACTGACAGTATTTAGCCTTTCAGAATATACAGGCGAGTTATATTCTGTACAAGAGAAAAATACATAAAATCGTTTATTGGTTTAGTTGTTTGCAACTAGGTCTAAGTAAATAATAAAAGTTTGTAAAGGTTATTGGTTATAATAGTAATCTAATAATTAAATTCACCATACATAAATCGTCAATCTCATCTGCGGTTTGCGGGAATGATAAAATTACTGAGTAATAACAAAAATCTGACTTGGACATCACATCACTTCCTTCTGGTCCTATTATATTAAACAAACAGAATATTTGATTGCATTCCATTTGAGAGGGATACCACCACTCAAATGCACCAATTAGAAAAATACCATACAACATAATTTACAGATGCTTTCACGGCAAACAAAAAAAAAATTCTATACATATTTTTTTCTCTAATTCGAACGGACAAAATTTATTTTTAAAATTTATTCTACCACTGAACCCACCACTCTTCTTCAGTCGATTTACATCAAAAGGGGAGTTGCACATGTAGACGCTACAACAGCGCCAAATATGAATTTGAACATTCCAAGGCAAGCCGTTTTTGGGTTACAAGAGACAAGTAGAGACGTAACTAGTCAAAATGGATACTGGGAAGATGAAAGCTGTCAATTCCATTGCAATCTGAAAACCAACAATTTTCGCGCACAAGGAAGTAGAAATAGGTATGATTCACGAGTAGAAATAAGGAGCTTTTCTTACCTTGAACGTTGATCCAGAGAGTTCCGTACTCTTGTAAATCGTAGTCGAGCTCATGAACACCCGTTGTTTGTGTTCGGTCTCCAGGAACAAGACTGGCTCTAAAACAAGGGGCTACCTGTTGGAGTGCCGAAGGGTCTAGATTGCCTGTGGATCTCTCGAGCAGGTACCTCGCTCTGTCCCATCCGGAAGATTTACACACACCAGATGTGGGGAAAGCTGACCCTTCTCAGGTCGTTAGAGGACAATTTAGGATTTCCAAATGTGAGCCAAGGCACCCTGGGAGGCAAATGCACAACCAACCACCTCCAACATTTTTTCTTCCTTGACACACGTGCAATGTGTTGAGAGCTGCCGAAGGGGAGGCAGACTGGCGTCGGGGGTTTGTTTGTGCGTCCACTTGAAACTCTTGAAAAATGTACAAAAATAATCTAAACAATAGACTGAAATGTCTGACGCCAACAAGATGAGAGTAATCTACACCAAGCACTGCAATTCGCGAGTTTTGGTTGAGAAACATATCGCTATTTGTGGACTAAAAATAATTGTATATATATGGCAACATATATTTTTGAATATCAATAAAATGCTGATGATCTAAACTCGCCATCTATTCTCTATTTCTCATGTAGTAGGCCTAATGTAGGAATTGAAATACCAGTTGGATACGAGATCTTTATTAGCTCAGTTACTCAAATTGAAAATCCGGTGATTAGCAGTGGGAGATCACAGAAGGCTGCAAACTAAAAAAAGTCCGTCACGCAGGGGCTGCTTAAACTAAGCAGATTTCCTATGTGTTGGTACAACGCACTACAAATCTCATGTCACCATATATTCCCTATTTTTAAATAAATATCCGATAAGTAGAATTAGGGGCTGAAACAATAAAATACGAATAACTCTCTTAATATGTGAGTTACGAATAAATGTATAGAGGGACAATTGTAGACCATCAATATTTTAACAAGATTGGTTCAGTGGCATTTTTTCGCCAGACTCGTAATAAAGGAGATACTTTGAACTTTATTCCTGATCTGATTTCATCATAACCTGAATATGACCGATGGATATTTGAGGAGGAAAATTTTCGAAAATTGCGTCATGAGTACGAGGTTACCTTGAGGTAAATCTGCTCTTAAGGTAAAACAATAAAGGCAACTAAGTCTGCATCGTTCGTGTGCAGATTGGAAAAATATAATTTGTGTTTGATCGCCATTTGAATTGAAATGGTAGGTCATTCAATTTGTGTCCTCATTGGTTATAAACCACTTTTTAATTTGGCTCATAATTACGGAGATATTTCGTACATTTCATTTCTCTCTCCCTTTGAATACTATTAAACGAAGGTAGCCCACATATTATTACTCCCTTCTATCACTTGAAGAAAATTTACATTTACAAGCAACATGAAACAATATTTAATGTTAGTATACTCATTTCCCCCTCCACGTTGCATTCATTGTAATACAATAACATCAATAATCTTGCGCGCGTGCGTCCGTGAGTGAGCGTGTGCGTGCGTGTGCTTGTGTGTATGTGTGAAATAAATATTAAAAACTTGTGGCTTAGACTACACTGTGCATTCATCAGAAAAGGATTTAATCCCAACATTTATAGTATTACAAAGTTATTATTTAATATTTGCTTTCTAAATTTTTTTTTACTACTTTTCATTTCAAGTTTTAGTTAATTCTTAGAAATGTGTCTCTATTTACGAATGAAAATAAATTATGGTCTCGTTGCGGAGAAACAAACAAACAAAGAAGTAAATATAATTTAAATTATGTTATTTTATAAATTTGAATATTAGATAACAATGTTTCTATGATTAGAAACCTATGATATATAAATAAGATTACAACAATTTAAGTACATCGTTACTTAATGGCTTTACTGTGTTATCAAGTATTTTGTTTAAATAATCAGCTAAATGATTTCATTTTTATAAAATCTTACTATTGATCGTATTATTGTACGCTGCCAATGAATTGTTTAATACAATATTCATAATCAGGTTTATACCTGTCCGTTAAGTATTTATAGAACTAAGTATGTTAATACGATGGGCTTGGAATTAAATATGAATACAATATTATCTGCTTTCTTAACTTTTACCATATTATTTGTACAAAGATAAAAATCAATCTATGATTTCTGGTTGTTTTTAACAAAGGACTATTATTTGTAAATAAAGCATATCCCCTTATGATTATTTAAGGAAATCCGCTACTCCTCCAGCGGGTTTTCTGTAATTCATTGTTTTATGTTTCTTTTACATGTCTTTGTATGTTTTACACGTGTTTTTTTTAATTCTTAGCATTTTATTTCACCAACTATTTCTATAAGCTTGAAACTCATGACCAATAAATGTTTGATTTTATTTTACAACTCAGCGAAACTGAGTTTAATTAAACTTGATGGAGAATTTAATTGCTTAAACACAATGGAAACTATAGAGATAATATTCTATAAAATTCACTACCTACCTTGTTTGTTTATAATACTAATTTTTTATTTAATCGAAACGTTTTGCAACTGTGGCGATTACAATTTTATTGATACCATATAATATAATGACACTTCACTTTCTCATCTGCACTACTAGAACATGAATACTCATTTGATTTGATTTAGAAACTGACACAAATGAGTTCCACCACCGAGATGAAAACTAAAAAATGTAAATAACTTGGTAATATTAGAGAAGAAGTGTATAGAGCAATAGTAGAAAAATTATATAATATTGGCTACTTTAGAAACAACTCATAATTAAAGAGATTGTTTGAAATAAAATTAAATGTTGTCATAACATAATTGGATACGTCAAGAAGTTTGGCTTTTTTTATAAACAATTGTTTAATATTATGTCAATTAAATACAAATGATTGAATAATATTTATACTTATATAATATATTCGTTATAAAATTAGGTCAAACTCTACGAGTATTTAGTATAATGTTCATCAATTTAAATATTAACACACTTACTTAAAATATATATTTCTTTATTTATTGATATTCAAATGTATTAAAGGATGACAAGCTTTATAAATTATGAGAAACTTGCCCCACCTAAAAGAGACAATAAGAAATGAAAATAGAAAAAGAAACCTTATCAGAAAATATTTCAGACCAATATTTATCATAAATACTTTGTAGTTTAATTTAATAATTGAGAGTATTCATATTGTGAATAAAAACGTCCGTCATACAAGTTCTTTAATTTATTTTTAATCAGAGAATTTTTTTTGTAATTGATTTAATACATTCGGGCAGATCGCTAATGAGTTTTACTCCTGAAAATGATACGCTTTTCTCTAAATATTTATGTTTGAGTGCAGGTTTGAAGCATATATCTTGTATGATTACGTGTTATATAATTTTTTATTTTTGTAAAGTATTGTTGTCCGTTCCCTCCCCTAAAACGCCTAAATTTCGAGTTAGAAAATCAAATAAAAATTAATAAGACTGCCAGAGCGTCAATACATAATATATTGTATAATGTTGTCTATAAAGTTTAGATGAACCTCAATTTTGTCATATTCTGTGGAAGATCGATGAACGCTTGAAATATTTCCAAAGTCGCATCATGAGTAAAACTTCAGTGGCCGGTTTCTCTTAAGGGAAATCTGCTAAAACGCGTTGTATAGAAAATAAAATAATCTAAGATAGCCCGCTTAAGTATTTCTTTATATACTTCAGCTCATGTAGAATAGGAAATGATTTATATTGTTGAAAACGGTGAGTCCTAAATAACAGAAAGAATCCGTTTTTATTATTCCATTTATTTTTACGTAACGGTGTCGTAATTTTAAAAGTCATTCTACACAATAAAACATTATGTACTGCGAAGGAAATTTTCAAGTTCGTTTTCGTTTTATGGCACCGTAAAGTTCTATAGAAATTATTTGAAACCACGCAAATGATATACAGGAAAGCATAATAACTCGTAATTGTGTGGGCATTGTTATCTGTTTCAAATATGACTAATATTATGAATATTAAGGAAAAGTAAAAGCGCCGACTGAAACGTAACGACCTGCCACAATAAACCAAACCTCGTATTGATTGACACCGTGAATAATGCTAACCAATAAAAAACTCAAGGTTCTTTACGGTGCAATAAAAAAAATATATAAATATTTTTTCCTTTATGAACTGCGGCGTGTCTAAAAGCCTATTAAAAAAGTTTTCTAATCATTTGTGTTTCCTGATCAATACAAGTATTTCCGCTGCCTCGGGCAATTATCTGAACTTCTTATTGTATTTACAAAGAACGCTGGCATATTTCATTATAGTTTTCCATAATGGGTGGGAGTTTGTAAGCGTCCGTTGGGGTTGGAGGCTGGAGGTGGCAGAGGTACCCCAGTCCCTGGCTGGCCTCCGAGCAGCTCACATCTCTTTCCTTGTCTCCGCTTGCTCACTTCGTCTCCGGATGCCGCCCTGCTACTGCTGCGGATCCAACATCCCTTGGCAGGATAAGCCTCGTGCATTTTGTCAGGTATGTTCTCTCATTTATATCGGACTGTGCCGTTCGTACGAGGAGAGTGACATGGGAGGAGTGTACCCACCGAGCAATGTATGGGAGTCGGGAAGGGGACCTCTGGCCATAGAACCTCTCAACCAAGGAGAGACTTACGACATTCTAAGCGCGGAAAACAAGCATCTGAAGGCCAGGGTGTCTGAGTTAGAGGTTCGGCTCAATCAGGCTTTGCAGAAATTGAAGAAAACCTATTTGGAAATCAAAGGAATACCGGTACGTCCAGGAGAGTCGCTATTTGGACTAGTGGTGGGGGTAGCGGCTGCACTCGGAACGAAGCTTACCCCGGAAGACATAGAGTTTACCAAGCGTCTATACCAACGGCAGAACGAAACCTACTATCCTCCGATCATCGCCAAACTGCGCTCGCAGTCTCTCAGGGACGAAATTATCAGGTTGAGAATTGCGAAAGGGTCCTTCACAACCAATGACATAGGCTGGGAAGAGAATGGATGGCATAGGATTTATGTCATGGAAGGAATGACACCTGTTAACAGGCACTTGTATTGGATGGCTCGCAAGATGAGAGAGGCAGGCAAACTGAAATTTGTGTGGTTTAAGGGAGGTAGAGTATGCTGCAGGCGAGCAGAGGGACATCCTTACTTCATCATCAACCGTCCCGAGGACCTGGAATTCTTCTCATAAATACAACTGTAAACCTCTCCCTTATCAATGTGCCAAAGAACCTGCATGTCTTCTCATAACTTGTTGTACCCAGCTTTATACCTCTTCATCATCAACCGTCCCGAGGAACTGGACGTCTTCTCATAACTTGTTGTACCCAGCTTTATACCTCTTCATCATCAACCGTCCCGAGGAACTGGATGTTTTCTCATAACTTGTTGTACCCAGCTTTATACCTCTTCATCATCAACCGTCCCGAGGACCTGGGCGTCTTCTCATAACTTGATGTACCCAGCTTTATACCTCTTCATCACCAACCGTCCCGAGGAACTGCACCTCTTCTCATAACTTGGTATACCTCTTCATCATCAACCGTCCCGAGGACCAGGGCGTCTTCTCATAACTTGTTGCACCCAGCTTTATACCTCTTCATCACCAACCGTCCCGAGGAACTGGACGTCTTCTCATAACTGATATACCTCTTCATCATCAACCGTCCCGAGGAACTGGACGTCTTCTCATAACTTGATATACCTCTTCATCACCAACCGTCCCGAGGAACTGGACGTCTTCTCATAACTGATATACCTCTTCATCATCAACCGTCCCGAGGACCTGGGCGTCTTCTCATAGCTTGTTATTCCTAGTTTTATACCTCTTCATCATCAACCGTCCCGAGGACCTGGACTTTTCCTCATAACTTGTGATACACAACTGTATACCTTTGCATCATCAACCGGCTAAAGAACCTGGGCGTCTTCTCATAACTTTACGCAGTTGGATACTATACCTCATCATTGTTCGACCTGAAATGCTTCCGATGTATTCTTACTCTGCGCTAACTACTTGACTCAAAATTATAGTGTTTCAAATGTATTCTTTTACGCAAATTTATAAAAATTTCCTTTTTTATTTCTTAATACATTTTTAATGTTTATTCTTGTTAACATAGTTTTTAAAACTTTAATTTAAAGATTAAAACTATCTACTATTTTTATACATTTATTTTTTGTACGCTAGTTTTTATATCGGTTTATTTTTTATATTGTAACTATTTAATATTTTTTTCATTTTCTGAAGGTACTATTGTACATTAAAATAAAGTGTATATTTCAAATACCGTGTAATTCATTTCATTCCAATATTCTTTATGTAAAAATGAAACTCATCTGCAGTTTACAGATTTTTAGGATGGAGTAATAATTATTTATTTTGTTTCTTTTTATTTGAAGAAATGAATATTCCCAAACTGCAGGGAGTGGTGCTCTGGTATGTTACATATGTAGTACAATTCTCTAGCATAGAACTACAGGAGTGGATGTCTACCACTATAAATAAAGTTTCTATCCCTACGAAGAAAAGGTTCCTTGCTCTTCTCTCTAAACAGAGCTTCCCATCCATATGTAAGGACTGCCAACAGTAAATGTCAATTTTGTTATTTGTTGAAAGTGTATTCCGTTGTCAAAAATTGTAAAATGAAATGTTTACAAAATTCAAATAGGAGTATCCAATTTAAAGGACTTAATAGGCGTGTGTATGGGAAAAGGGCTATAAGTTAAAAAAATTATTAAATTTATCAAACGTTCTACTATTGGGAATGAGAAAGAGATATGGCTCTATGAGGAAATCTAACCCAGGTAATTTGCGATGTGTGAAATGCTATGAAGAACATAGCATTAGATTAGGATAATTTTGGTATAAGTCTACATTTACCAAAATGTAGAAATGTTGAATTATTTTTTTAAGTACTCAATCTTTTTTAAAATATTATATAAATTAAATAACTTATAGCATAATCTCTCATTAATGAGCGACTTCCATCTCCTTTTCAATAATTTCAATAAAATATGTAGTCCCTCTCTCTTCCCTGAACATCATTTCCATCACATAAAATTGTCTTTATTAGTCTAATAATTGTTTCCTTTTTTAGATCCTTATTGCGAAAATTTGCGGTTTCTGATTTCAAATGGAACTACTTAACTATTCGTTTTGACCTTCCCTGGATCATAGTGTAAACTAACAGTAAAAAATAAATTTTTAAGGACAATGGGGTTTTACATTATTTTCTTTACAATTGAATTTTCTATTTACCCATTAAAGTAAAAAAAAAAATGTTTCCTCCGCAATGACCGGCCGCATATTCAGCAAAAAATATGGAAATAATGGAAAAATCGAGAACTGAAGAAGATAGACTATAACTTTAAAACTAAACAGCATATGTTAATGAACTGTTTTTTTTTTATATACAAGAATACAATTATCTTTTATGACACGAAATAAAAATTCAAATATCTCGAAATGTAGATTTTTTTTAAAATATCGGTAATCCTCAGTTTTTCAGGAAGTTTAACCAATTCCTTTCAAGGAGTAATTTTTAAAACACTACCCACAGTTTTGTCTTGAATTCCTTTTGATTGACAATTTATTTGAGTTTTTAAATTTAGATTTTCATACGCGTATAGTTTCATATGAAATTCAGCTACACACTAATGTACTCCTGTTTGAAAGAGCACTATAAAATGAGCTGCCGTTTTTATACAAAAATAACTATAAATAAATAGTATTTTGCGGAACGGTATTAAAAACGCATAATAAATGTGTTTTCTCATTTATTTATTTACATATTCCTCTTTACTCTTAAATGTGATGCAATGTGATCACTAAAAATAATTTTGGACAAAAACTTGTACTTAATAAAACAACATTCAACTTTAGCCAATGGCATTTTCCCTTTTAATCTTTTTTTATTTATTATCAGGTTTTTTTTTAGTTTAGATTTTGGGATAATGAATAGTTTCGATTACATTTGCCTTTCCCTACATTCATTCAGTTCTCTCACTCGTTAATAACATTGAAGCGTGCTCTCAGTTTTTAAATATTATTTTGTCTGAGTGTTACGCCTTAATAAAAAAAATGGCGTCTACAGCAGTCGCCATTTTGAAAGAAATATTATAACACAACAATGAAACTACTGCCTTGAAAAATTCTATACATATATCAAATGGAGAACCTTTAGCTTCATCGGTTGCCGCGAAATTATCAGATTATAACTTAAGATGAAAAACTAATCTAACAAAACCCACAAAAAAGGTATTGACACAAAAACCTAGCTTTATACTATTTAATAAATTACTTTCAACAATGATAGAATGTTGTCATTGTAGCATTTAAATAAATATAAACTTGGCGTGAATCAACCTTCAGTCAATTCATCTCTCTACAAAACTACTTTTACAATAAAATTTCTTTCTTTAAGTTTTAAAATTGGATTCCAAGATTTCTTCAGAGGACATCAGTTATAAGCTGAAATTCGGCTTTGAAAAAAGCTCCGAAAGAGTAAGTATAACCAATTTATTTTCTATAGTGAAAGTATGACATATTTAACTTTACTTAACTAATCTATTGCGGAAGGATTATTAATATAATTTTTATTTCTCTAATAGTTCCATACCCACATGACGCCTCATCTAATTCTATAAAACAAGGCAACTAAACTAACGGCTACATGTTTCTGTTGGACCTCCCACTAGCCGTACCAGTCAGAGAATGACTAACATAGTATGGCGGCTCAAGTCAGCTGATTGACACATTGTTCTGCTCCTCAGCCTAACCTCATAGTAGGTGAACATTCTGTAAATGGAAATATCCCATAGACATTTTACAAAAGAGAATAAAAAAAAAAATATGAGGCTTTATTTCTTGAAGCATCTGTATATGCTTCAAGAAATAAAAATAAATAGATTATCCCTAATGATGTGTAATCTAAATAGTAAATGAGAAATTTATAATAGAACAACCATCACTTTAAAACTCCTAATAAATTAATATGTATATATAATTGACACTTTTTATCCCCGTTTTCTTATTGATGACATTTTTTTCTATTTTTTATGATGTCCATATTCTCTTTTATTCTCCCCTTCCTTCCGTTACTCATATCTTTCTTTTTCTATTATACTTACGTTTTCAAAATCAAATTTCTGGGTGTATTTATTCGAGTGGTCTAAAACTGGCAATAAAATAGCGGCAAAGGAAAATATAAATAAACACGCAGACAATCAAAAGAATACTAATTTCCAAATAAACCATATAGAGAAACAGAACGTCCCTAGCCGGATGTTTTATTGTCCTTATTATTATTATTAATTACCTATTGTCTTATTCTTCTTTTGAGTAATTGTCATGATTCCCCTATATAACTTTTATTTGCAAGCCATGCAGTTTATTTTGTAAACATTATATTTGGTATTTGATGATTTCAATTTATGCTTTATATGGCTAAAAATATTTCTCACTCTGCATATATCCATGTGATTTGTCCAATATCTTTACATTTCAATGTAATCTTCCTGGCTTCTATGGGGTTATAATTCAACGCACAGTACATTTTATTTTTGTTTCTTCATATTTTTTATTTGCAAGAGTAGTATCCTTTTGATTTTCTGTTTGTTTATTTATATTTTCCTTGGTCTCCTTTTTGTTGTCAGTTTTAAACCACGCGATTAAATACAATCATAACTTTGATTTTGAAAATGTAAGTATAAGAGAAAGAGAAAGAAATATAAAAAGGAGTATGTTAAAAGAGGATATGAACATCATAAAAATAGAAAAAAGGTAAGAAAACTGAGATTAAACATGTGAATTATTTATATTTGAATTTATTAAAAACTTAAAATTGTTGGTTTGTCAATTTTAAATTTCTCATTTACTATTTAGATTACACATCATTAGGGGTAATCGATATATTTTTAATTCGTGACGTATCGATATAAACCAACTGACTTGATCCGCCATGCTTTGCAAGCTATTCCCTAACCGGCACGGCCAGAGGGAGGTCCTATATAACGACGTAGACGTAGTTTTAGTTCCGTAGTTAGTTAGATATATTTTATGCATGATCTGTTATGTACATTTTTAATTTGTAAACCAAACTACTTATTTATAGTAGCTTTTATTTTTTGTAGCTCCGAAGATGAGAATGTACATTCCAGAAAGCACTAAGTATTTCAAAATTTATGTTTTATTTATTAACGTACAATTTTAGTAGCTATTGGGGTTGTACTAGTGACGCGGTTTTCGACCAATTTTCTCAAATTTCCATCGATCCACCACAGAAGATGAGGAAAATAAAGTGTATTAGAATTTTTCCTGGTGAGGCGTTTTATTTATTAGTTAAGTAAGTTTACTTTCCTGTAAACCCAGATTTGTGCCTATAACTAGAGTAACATAGTTGTTTTTAAATTATATTTTTCAGCACAATATAATATTCAATTTTGCCTCATATTTTTTTTTGTATTCTTTTTTATAAAATGTCTATGGGATATTTCCATTTACAGAATATTCACCTACTATGAGGTTAAGCTGAGGAGAAGAACACTGTGTTGAATACACAAGTTGGTGGTAAAAAGTTAATAGACATTTATTTGAACAAAACTTTGTTTGATTCTTAAAGAATGAAGGAAATAAGCTGAAAAATATAATTTCATAGTTGCTTAATTGTAGGCGAATATGGATGTTGTAAACAGAGCTTCATTTGACAATTTAACAAAGCCGAATTTTTATTAATTTTAATATAATCCGAATTTGGATTTTTAATTTTTTTTTTCACTGCCGTGACCCGATGATCAATCGCAATCCCATTTTATAATTAAAATAAATTTATATTCTTCCAAAAGTAAATTTGAATTGAAAATGAAATGTATCAGAAAAGAGAAGAATTAAATGAAGGTTAATTCACGACATATTAAAATTTATTTCAACCACTCCTGCAACATTCTTTCTTTGATTCAAGTAATTTTTTTTAATTAGGATAAAGCTAGGGTTTTGTACCAATAGCTTTTCTCCGAACTCTGTTGGATTATATTATTTTGTGTCTTACGTTATTCCAGGAAATTTTGGTGTCGACCGATAAAGCTGAAGCTTCATCATTTCATATTTCTCAAGAATTTATCAAGCCAGTACTTTCATTATTATGATTTAATTGGTGTTGCCAAGAAATTCAAGAGTGTTCCAGAAGAACACTGTCAAGAATGACAGTAGCGTTCATAATATACGCCATCGTTTTATGAAATAAACACTCATACAAAATAATAAGTTAAACTTAATGAAAAGTTATTTCTATTTCTCCTGGTGGTGAAACAAATATGGTTATAAGCAACTCATTTTTTTCAGCGGAGTAGCATCTCCCTAATCAAGTCCTACGATGAGACGGTAAATTTTAATCTATTCTAATTTTAAGATAAATATGTAAATATTAATTTATTCTATTTTAAATAAATATTTTAGTCATAAATGTAGTATTGTTAAAGGTTTTTTTAGTTTTATTGATAGATTTTATACATGACCTGTTATGTACAATTTTTAATTTTAAACCAAACTCCTTATTTATAGAAGCTTTTATTCTTTGTAGCTCTGAAGATGGGAATGAATGTACATTCCAGAAAGCACTAAGCTTTTCAAAATTTATTTTTTATTTATTAATGTCCACTTTTAGCAGCTATTGGGGTTGTACTAATGACGCGGTTTTCAACAAATTTCCTCTAATGACATCGATCCTACCCAGGAGTTCAGGAAAATGAAGTCCGTTCATAATTATGCATTTATATATACCTATGAAAATCTTGCAAACAACATTATTTAAATTAACAATCTTAACCTAAAAAAAGAAAAAGAAAGAAAACATAACTAAAATACAAGGTAACAGTCACAGAATATCACAAAAAACGGGGAATTTAAATACTTAAAAGGATATATTGCTATCAACATTTAAAATAATTAAAATATTTTTTAAAAAATGCACTCCTTCAATTAACTGCTAAAACAAATAACACAATAACTAAATAAGACGATTTTTTTTAAAACAACATAGACTGATAACTTCAAAAACTAAAATAACAATTATTTCTAGGACATCATTTTAAAAAACAAGCTAAAAAGGTTTCGAAGGCGAAACTTTCCCTGGCAGTAACAACATAAAGCGAAAACAAAAAAATCTATAGATAGGAATAGAGAGTAGATACCTATTTTTGAAGAGCGTTAGAGAGCACTGGCTTGTACCACAGCTGGCGAGCGACTGCGGATCTTCTCCTTCATCTTGGAGAGGGGGTTATCGCTGACATGTCGCTGCCTGGCTACCTCTTCCTTCTTGTTCAGATTCCTGTTCCCATTTTACATATAATCTAGCTTAATATGCAGGCTCTCAGCAGTATCAAGCCTTATGCCCTTCTCTGCCTCGTAAAGCAATTCATACTTCACAGTAGACAAAGCAAGTCCCTCCTTCCGTGCCTGCCCAGAAAATTCCGTGTCACACTATATATGTTCTTTGTTTGAGTCTTGTCCTTATTAGTAGATTTCCCTTAAGAGAAATCAGCTATTGAGGTCGTACTCATGATGCGATTTTCGAAAAAAATTTCAAATGTCCATCAATCCTACCCAGCAGATAACGAAAATGAGGTCCGTTCAAAATTATATATATATATATATATATATATATATATATATATATATATATATATATATATTTGTCTATTAACGCTCTAGTTGTCGTTATTTTTTTTTATCGTTACCAAACTCGATATTTAATTGTTTTATGTAAAAATAAAGATCAAGTTCGTTAATGGCTGAAATCAGACCAGTGTGAGGGATTGTTAAGAGGGGAATTTTCGAAAATTCGAAATATCTCCGTTACTATTCGATTGAATATTTACATAGAACCAATCTTATTGCAACTTAAATTTACTATAAATATTGTTATAAACATTTATTCTTTATCTTGAATATTAACCGAGTTATTTGCATTTTTACTAAGTGTGCGCGGATAACGGATGAGATGAGATCGGCTGATGTCGGGTTTATTCGTAAGTTTCCGCTGAAAGCTACTTCGACCGTTTCCAACTGCTGTTACTAGTATTAGGATTTCTCTATTGTAAAACTTCACGTGGGAAATCTGCTTAGTTTATGCAGCCCCAGCGTGATGGACTTTTGAATGTTTTCCCCCCACTTTGACCTACATACGTGACATTACAAACATTTCAGAATATTCTGTAAACGCCGGCCAGAGGCTCAACATGATCTTTCACACGCTGCGAAAGAGCTTTCAAAGTGCACCGAATGCCTACAATTTCTTTCTAATCATCTCCGAGACTGGGCCCAATTAAGGATTGGCGATAGGGTAATCCTTTTTGACTTTTGACTGGGCTTCAGCCATCCGATCGTCCATCTCTCTGCTCATATTCTTCTTTAACCTTCGATTTGTTAATCTTTCGACAATTCTCTCTTGATATCCGTCGTCCACTTTCGTTACGTTGATGACATCTTTATTATTAAATTAAAATTAAGTCCTTGATATAATTGTTGTTTTAGTTTTTCATCTTTAGAGTTTATGTTGTTTTTTTTAAAAATACTCTTATTAAGCTAATATGCTATTTCTTTTTAGCAGTTAATTCTAGCAGTGTAGTTTTTTAAATTTGTTTAATTATTTTAAATCTTGACTATCTTTCTCGTTGTTTGACTTGCCTTTAAGTATTGACATTCCCCGTTTTTTTGTGATATTGTGTGACTGTTACCATGCATTTTAATTATGTTTTCTTTCCTTTTCTATTTTTTAGGTTAAAATTGTTAGTTTAAATAATGTTGGTTGCATGATTTTCATAGGTTTTGTTTATGCCAAGAGGCACTGAAGATGGAGTTCTGAAAATGCACTATGTCAAAATAAACGTATTGTAGTGGAAAACAGGCCTACTATGTACTTCCAGATTATTTCGTTCTCCTACCTCCCAGTTTCTCTAGAAGAAATTTAAATGTTATAGAACCAATATTGTTTAACTACTGATAGTCAACAATTGTTGTTTTGTGCATTTTTTTTACTCAAATATTAAGCAACTAATTTGTGCTTTCTTATTTTTAGCCTTCGGAACCCCCACTCCTTTGCCTTCTACTCGTTGGTTTTTTTGACATAGAAATAGGAAATATGTGGTGAGAGGAGAAGTGTGTTATACCAGCACGTGGAAAATCTGATTAGTTTACGCTCCCCTGCGAGACGGACTTTTTTTTTTTTTTTTCTAAACCAAACTCCTTATTTATTGCAGCTTTTATTGTTTGTAGCTCTGAAGATGGGAAAGTAAATTCCTGAAAAGCGTTTAAAAATTTAATATTTATGTATTAACGTCCACCTTTTGCTACTATGGCTACATTGGAGTTTTTTAAAAAAAATAATACATTGTGAGGAGACACATAATTCAGTTCTTGATAACTTTATTGAGTTTTAAGTTATTGAGAGTGAAAATTAAAAAGTTAATGTGCCATTTAATTAAGGAGTAAAAGAACTGAGTGAACAGCGTAATGGGGAAAGGTAATCAAGTTAAGTATCCCAACAGATAAAATCAAAACAACCTAAAAATTTGTTTAGGAACTTTATTTTTGTCCAAAAAAGATCTATTGATTTTGTAGTTTCCATCCGGCGCATTGGACGGGGGATATCATACATAACTTTCAAATTATAATAAATCATGTTAAATTAAATGAATCAACATGTTCAGTTTGTTTAATTAAATAGAAGTAAAAGGAAGTCACGAGGGGTCCACATCTGATTATTTGTATATAACTTAGTTACTTAATCATAATCTTCTTTATATTACCTAGATTTAGAGTTACACGATTACATTAAATTAAAACCAAGAATCCTATGATTATTGCTAGTTGGGTACTGTTTATGGCCCTAGCTAACCTAGCCCACTCCTCATTCAAAAAAGTCCGTCACGCAGGGGCTGCGTAAACTAAGCAGATTTCCCACGTGAAGTTTTACAATAGAGAAATCCGCCTAATAACAGCTGTAGTAGTAAGAAACCTCTAAACCTATTCACGAGGGACGAATAGTTACGAAAACGGCCGCCAGAGCTCACGGCGGAAAGTCCGAACATAGCCACTGCTGCCGAGCACATGCAGAATACAAATGCAAATATCTCAGTTAATATTCAAGATACAGAATAAATCTATACAACAATATTTATAGTAAATTTAATTTGCAATAAGATTGATTCTGTAATATTTTTCGATCCGACGTATACTAATGGAGATATTTCGAATTTTCAAAAATCCTCCCCTCTAAACCCCCCCTCCCACTGGTCCGATTTCAGCCATTAACGAACTTGATCTTTCTTTTTACATAAAACGACTAAATATCGAGTTTGGTAACGATTAAACAATAATTGCGACCGCTAGAGCGGTAACAGACATATATATATATATATATATATATATATATATATATATATATATATATATATATATATATAGATATAGATATATAGATAAATATATACAGTTTTGAACGGACCTCATTTTCGTCATCTCCTGGGTAGGATCGATGGACATTTGAAGAAAAATTTCGAAAATCGCGTCATGAGTACAACCTCAATAGCTGATTTCCACTAAGGTAAATCTGCTAATATCACTATTGATATATTTATATATATATATATATATATATATATATATATATATATATATATATATATATATAAGAGAGATATAATGGTTTCTCCCTCCTCTCCCTGACAACTTGTTGCTATGTAATTTTCAATAACTTCATTGTACACATTTCTTTTCATTCTTTTATGTTTGTCTATTTTGATTGCTTTTTATTCAAATTTTTGTTTCTGCGCCCAATTTGGTCTACACTTTTTTCATGCCTTCCGTTATCAAAGTTTTAAAAAAAATTAATTGAAATATTATTTCGAGCACAGTCTTGTACAATGTTTGTTGGTTACCACCAATATTGGTAGTTCTGAAGGATACCTAAGATATTCGAAGCTGTAGTCATCACAAATGTTTCATCCTTTGATTCATTTGATCCTATCGGTGATACTCAACTATACTACACACTCTTTTACTATATTTTTCTTAAGGGAAATCAGCTATTGTGTAAAATTGTTTTATTTAGTGTTATACAAAATCAAGGGGGAATTAAAATCCTTGGAGCAAATATTGACTTCATGAATAACTAATCATAAATTGTATTTATTTCAAGAATTTATTATCACATTAACTAATTGCAATAATTTCGACTAATGTATATTCTAATTTATTGAAAGAACGTATCCCAAATTTGTGCTCACTATACGGCTGCTACTTTGTAAATAATTTTCCAAAATTCCTGCAACTCGTTTTAATTGACAAATTTTGTGAAAGACATCATTAAGACAATATTAGGAATATACTTTTTGCTGTTTTCATCCACACATTTCATACACATATCTTATATTAAATACATGAGTGATAAATTGATCCATGTTATATAATAAGTATAAAGAAGTTGCGAAAACAATAAGTTCTACTATAAGTCTAAAAGTGAGATGATAAGATTTCTAAGTCACGTATGCCCATTGAAGGAATAACCTCTATTAAATCAAAACTTTCTCGGGGGACATTTTCTTTAAACTGAGTTGCTTTTCAATCCCTTTGCTATAAACGAGCCGTATGCCCCACAAATTGCAAATATTTTATAGCTTATAAACATGCCCCATTTATCGCCCGGCCTTCTCGAAAATAAAAATGTTTAATATAAAGTTGGTATATTGTTTTTCATTATTTGCTACAAAATGGAGCAGTAAACGAAAAAAAATGGTGAGGAGAGATTTTATAGTGTTTTTTTTATGTTTTCAATCAGCCCAATAACAAAAGCTTGCAATTTTATGGCCATCACTTTCAAAGGCTTCTAGCTCAAAATTAAATTTTTTATAAGTAAAGTTTTTTTTAGTAATATTTAATAAGGTTCAATATCTAATCAGTCTACTTTAAAGGACTTCATTAACTTCATAAAACGTGAATGACAAGTATTAAAATGTACATCCCTATTAGTTGCGCAAAGTAGCTATTAATTCTACTAAAAAATAAATTAAAGAGTACTACCCCATTAGAATATTAATAAAACTCTTAATCTGAGTGAAGTTGAGTAATTCTGAATATCATGGACGCTGTACAAAGTATTCCAAGGACCAAAACATAACTTTCACAACTACAAAATTTTTACCAAGAATTAAAACAATCATTAGTATGGTTCGCGATTTTCTGTAAAAATCAAGCAGGATTGATGACTTGGAAATGGATGGTGTACAATCAATATTATTGAACAGAAATAAGCGCTGAAATGATTCTTAAGCCATCAGAAGCACTTTACAAGAAGGAATTGACTTCTAAGAAGACAATCAATGATGGATGATACAATATACAGAAGTACAGGGATTACGAATGTCTTGAGGCAGACAGAAATATGGCAGACTCTTTACGGGTAGGGAAAGATCTAGAACTTGCAACAAGTTTAGAAAGGATGAAGATCTCAGGGATGCATTTCTGATCCTGACGGATTTGGGAGTTTACGTCTTCTATTGTAGTTGCTTAATGTTCCAGCTACGGGAAGCAACAGTGTGGAAGCAGATATAGAATTAGAGGACACCAGGAATCGGAGCTTATAATAATAATGTATGTTAAAATGACTCGTTACTTTTTATTATAAAAACAAATTATAATATTATAATTACAATGTTATAATGACTCTTTAGAACAACTATGAACTGGTTACCGGAGCATACAAACATTAGACAAGGCAGACAAGTAGACGAAATCAGCTACCCAAAAAAGAACTTATAACCACCAAGATAATCAAACCCAAGAAAAACATATGATATTAAATTCATGGCAGAAATATTGGTTTGGCTCTACTGAGAATCAACTTTAAAACTTAAGTATATACTTCGTGAATGGCCTTTCTCAAAAAATACTAACTGAAGTAAAGTTAGAGCAGACGCAACTCCCGCCTCTCTGTGTTAATAGAACTTTTCTTTCCAATATCTGTGTACAATTAAATCATGAGGACCATAGCTAATCAGCTATTGAGGTTGTACTCATGACACGTTACGTCTGGGGATTTCATGTGAAACTAATGATCGGTTAACGGACGAAATAGGTAGGGTGGGTTTAAATTCAAAATATTTCCTTTATTATGAGTCCTATAGAAAAATATTTCAGAAGCAATTTTATTAAGCTATTGTTACTCTACAATTGTTGTTCCGTACATTGCTTTGTAACTTAAGTATTCAACATGTTATTCGTACTTTACCTTCTTTCCCACTTCTACTTTTCGGATTTTTATTTAGGAATATAAAATATCTTTGGGAGAAGAGACGATTAGTGTGTCATACCATCACGAGGAAAATCTGCTTATTTTGCGCAGCCCCTGTGTGACGAACATTTTGATGTCCTGGTCGAGCACATTTCAAATGACCATCAATTTATAGCCGTTGACGTGAGAATGTTTATCCCCAGAGCCACTAATGGCTAGACGGGTTCTTGGGAACAGGCTAGATGCTGACGACAAAAAACACTCATGTTGGAAAGAAGTGTTGTATATTCCAGAACGTTTCGACACCACTTGAGAGAGTCTACATCAGCTAGAAACAAAAATGAGGATACATAAACAATTTTTGAAAAGAAAAAAAAGGAGCAGATTTCCCACGTGCGTCACGTTTTTGTCTTTATCTCAAAACTTAAAGTTCAAAAAGAAAAATATTTTGTATTTAAGCTTCAAATAAAGTGCTTAAAAATATAACAGCTTATTGTTAATATGATATGAGTAGGAGTGGGGGTTTACTAAATGCCGAAACTAAAGAATGCAAATATCTCGGTTAATAATCAAGGTAATGAAAAAAAAACAACAAAAAAAACACTTATAACAACATTTATAGAACACTATATTTGTAATAAGATTGGTTCTAGACACATTTTCAATCCGACGCATAATAACGGAGATAATGCGAATTTTCGAAATTTTGTCGAAAAGATTGTTTGTTCTTTCTTTATGCATATTATTTTTTTTTATTGTTTTTCTTGTTTCTTTTTAGCAGATTTCCCTTAAGGGAAATCAGCTATTGAGGTTGTACTCATGACACAATTTTCCGAATTTTTCTTCAAATGTTCATCGATCCTACCCAGGAGATGACGAAAATGAGGTCCGTTCAGAACTGTATATATCTATCTATCTATATATTTGTCTGTTACCGCTCTAACGGTCGCAATTTTTGTCTTATCGTTTTATACAAAAAGAAAGATTGAATAGAGAAGAAAGATCGAACAATTGTATAGAACCAATCCTATTGCAAATGTAATGTTCTATAAATGTTGTTATGTACAGTTTTTCACTGTCTTGATTATTAACTGAGGTAATTGCATTTTTTAGTTTTCAGTCTTCAGTAAAGCCCTACTCCTACTCATCTCATATTTTCAATATTCTATTATGTTATGAAGCACTTTATTTGAAGCTTAAATACCTAATATTGTTCTCATTGAAATAATGAGAACAATATTTGGTAAATAATATTGCGCACGTGGGAAATATGCTTAGTTAACGCAGCCCCTGCGTGACGGACTTTTTCTTTCCTTTTTAATTTCAACAACTAATTTCTGAACTACATTTCTTGTATACAAAATCATGATGTATTATGAACATTCATGTTATATACTATAGTTGTTGGTACATGTAGTAAATAAACTCCCTTTCTGCATGGGTAATGTGCAAAGGAAAATATATATATATTTACATATATACAGTTTTGATCGGTCCTCATTTCCTGGTTGAATCCTCATCAGGGTTGATAGGCATTTGAGAAAAGTTTTCGAAAATCGTGTCAAGAGTACTACCTCAATAGCTGATTTCCCTTGGGGAAAATCTGCTAATAGTACCTATCTAAAACAATCATAGTATTTCATCGTTTTAATTTAATGTAATGTTTTTATACTATATTTTATAATAGTTTATTTGTATTGTTCTCACGTTTTTGGTTGAGATTACCAGAGAGTACTGAAGATGGAGTTTGTAGTCTGAATATGCTTTCTCTAATTAAAACATTGTGAATGGTTAAGGCCTTTTTCTGAGATTCGGATTGGTAATGTTCACCTTCCAGCTGGTGGAGGTTTGCTCTACCATAAGCTAAGCTTGTGAGAAAAGATGTTCCTTAATGCCGTAACGTAACCCCGCTAATACTTAAGTAGCTGCTAAGTAAACCGAGAACACAATAAAATAATAGCTAGAAGAGAAGGGTGTAGCCTACAGGAAGAACTCAAAACGGCCGTCACGCAGGGGCTGCGTAAACTAAGAAGATTTCCCTTTTGAACTTTAACCATAGGTAATAAGTGTATATAATCAATGTGTATTTTCTTAACTCAAGTATTAGTTAAGCGAGTCATTCGTTTTCAGCCTTCAGTGAACCCCCGTTCCTCGTCGAATTTTGACTAATAAATAGGGAAATTATGGTGCGATAAGGTCACAAATTTGTTATACCAGAGAATCTGTTTACTTTACGCAGCCCCTGAGTGACGGACTTATTCTTGGCCAATCGGATTCCCAAGTGCGTATCAAACTATTGAGGGAAACTATTGCACTCCACTATGGTAGACGATACTCAAGTGTGGTGACAGCATATGACTCTTCACCCCAACAGTTAGTCATACCTTTGAAAAAGCCGCCCGGACCAGTAGGGCTTGGGTAATTAACTCATTACTTCTGCCATGGAGTGGTTCCCACGCCTGTACAACACGCTTCTAGCCAGTCCCTTCATCTTTACTTCAAGCAGGTTCGCCTTAAGGGATTTACTCTTATTCAGAAGGCACTCACAAAAGATTTTCAGAACTTTTCTTCAAACGCCCATGTATCACACATGCCAACACGCACATTGAAAGATCTATTTAAAAAAATATTCATTATTTAAGCTTGTGATAAAACGTTTTATGATATATTCACTTAATTTTAATATGCGGTGACTAAAAAAGTCCGTCACGCAGGGGCTGCATAAACTAAGCAGGTTTCCCTCGTGAAGCTTAACAATAGATAAATCTACAGACTGGGAACACAACACCACCGTGAATATTAGGCGAATAAATAAAAACGGCAATAACAAATTTCTTATTCAGTAAACTTTAATAACCTCCCGTCGGGAAGCGTCCGAAATGTAAACAAACAGGTCTGTCGTCGTCTCAAAGGAAAGAAAAACGATTACTGAAATTTATCAGAATATAACGTATTAGTTTTATTGAAAACTATTTACTATATCTAGTACTGTAATTTATACGAATCAGAATAATTTTTATCTCATTCAATCAAATTTTAGTAGTCCGAGAACTTAAGACGGGTGGGGGGGGGGGTCACTAGAAAATATTTGCATATATCTTACACATTAGAAGCTTACACGAGTCTCTACACCAATTTCACGAGAGCCGAACAGTTCCGGAAATGCCCGATCTAACTTTCAGCGGAATCGCAGGAACAGAACCGACAATAGCCGAATATAAAAAATGCAAATATAATGGTTCTGTAACATTTTTCGATCCGACTCATACATAATAATGGAGATGTTTGGAATTTTTTAATTAGCCCTCTAAACCCGCTCTTGGCCCGATTTCAGCCATTAACGACCATGAACTTGTGTGTTAAATTAAACGGCTAAATCTCAATTATGGTATAGATTAAATAAATATTTTCGAGTAACGAAGTAAAATCATAATTTATGACGTATCTCATAATAATGGAGATATTTGGAATTCTCTATTTACCCCTCTACTCCCCCCCACCCAACCTGGTCCGATTTCAGCCATTAACGACTATGAACTTGTGTGTTGAATTAAACTGTTAAATCTCAATTATGGTATATATCAAATAAATATTTTCGAGTAATGAAGTTAAATCATAATGGGTGGAATTACTGAATGGTGAAAACTAAAATATATCTCGATTAATAATCGCGTTCGTGAAAAACCGTATATAACAACATCTACAGATGTTGCAACCATATTGGTTCTATAAAAATTTTCGATCCAACGTTTAATAACGGCGATATTATGAATTTTCAGGCCCCCTCCAGTAGTCCGATTTCATATGTTAACTATCTTGATCTTTATTTGTACATAATACGTTTAAATATCGAGTTTGGTAACAATCAAACAAAAATCTCGACCGCAAGTACGGCATCAGAATAATATATATAATTTTCAACGGATCTCATTTCCGTCTTCGATGGACATTCGAGAAAATGTATCGAACATCGCGTCAATAGCAATTTTTCCTAAAGGAAATCTGCTATTCAGCAAAAACATTGAAATCAGTTTATTATTGTTTGGCGGAATTATAACAGGAAATAGAACAATAAATTCTTATCTAGTGTTACTGTAACTTTACTATGAAACCGACGAGGTAGACATACCTTACGGTCACAGTTTACTGACGGAACAAAGAAAAGAACTTGTGAGATTTGGAAAATCGGCTGTTTTACATAGAAATATGGAATGTGTGGTGAGATGAGATCACAAGTATACTATCCAATTGCGTAGGAAATCTGCTTAGTTTACATAGTCCCTACGTGACGGACATTTTTTCATTATTATTCACTATAAAAGGGTAATCCATAATTATTAATCAACTATTTCGAGTCCTTATAAACAATTTCTCGAGAGAACGAGAACCTGAAAGTTATAATTATACAAATTTTAATATATGTATAACCCCTTTAATGATCATAAGTGGGATTATATTAATTTATGCTCTAGCAGGCGCTCTTCCCTTTTATTTACTAAGACTTGGACAAATAGCCAAAAATCTATATCTTAATGAAAATTAGCACATTTCCCTCAAGTAAAACTTGCTATTGAGGTTGTATTCACGATGTTATTTTTAAAATTTTCATGATCGTTGACCCAACCTGATTAATGGCTAAATGAGGCCTTTACAAATTCTTAAATATTTGTCAATTAACGCTTAAGGCACAATTATTTGTATTTGATCTTTAAAACCCCAATATTTATTTATTAAGGAATACACTTCGCAGCTATTAGCGATTATCATAATACACACTGTGAATGTAGCTGTAGTATATTTGTCCCTTATAGTCAACTAAAGTTACAGATTATAAAATAACAAGCGATAAACAAATCTGAGAATAAACACAACTATCTTTCTTAAGTTGTACTGAGTTCCACAGCTGTGTTTGTTGGAAGTGAAGAATATTAGCAGATTTCCCTTAAGGGAAATCAGCTATTGAGGTCGTACTCATGACGCGATTTTCGAAAAATTTCTACAAATGTCCATCGATCCTACCCAGAAGATGACGAAAATGAGGTCCGTTCAAAATTATATATATATATATATATATATATATATATATATATATATATATATATTTGCCTGTTAACACTCTAGCGGTCGCAATTTTTGTTTAATCGTCACCAAACTCGGTATTTAATCGTTTGATGTAAAAAGGAAGATCAAGTTCGTTAACGGCTGAAATCGGACCAGTGGGAGGGGGGGTTTAGAGGGGGGATTTCTGAAAATTCGAAATATCTCCGTTACTATACGTCGGATCGAAAAATTGTATAGAACCAATATTATACATTTATTCTCTATCTTGAATATTAACCGAGATATTTGCATTTTTATGAAGTCTGTGAGACATGTGGTCGGGTATAGTTCGGATTAGGTCGGCCATTTTCGTAACCACTCGGCTCAGGTGGAAGCTTCTTCTAACCTTACCTTACCTTCGTTACTTTGTGAGATTTATGCAAATACGTTCTGTTCATCCGCCCCCCCCCTTCTTTAGTTCTTGGACTACTAAAATTTGAGTTATTAAAATATAAATTATTCTTACAATTCAGAAGCCGTTTCAGTTGGGAATTTATTTTAATTAACTGAAAGATTTCTCATTACCGTAAAACTTCACATGGGAAATCTGCTTAATTTACGCAGCACCTGCGTGACGGACTTTTTTTACTTGGAGAGAGAGAAAAAGACGTCCAATGCTTCACAATTTTTTTTTTGTGAAATTTGTGAAGAATTGGACGTCTTTTCCTCTCTCTCTCTCCAAGTTGTACTGAGTTATTTAGTATGTCTTACTTATACGTCTATTACCATTATATCTATATCTATTATTATTATATTGTGTTCACGTTTCTGTCATGGTCCGTTTGTTTACTTCTTGGGTCTGTCACAACAAACAGACCCCGCGTAGACCTAATAAGCCTGGTAGAGATGAAGCCAACTCACCAATGGACAACTAACTCAGTACAACTTTTGACATACAATGAAGATGGTGTTGTCGCATCGAAAGCACAATGCCAGCTGTATTCATATTCGTCCAGTCTTCACCGACTAGTATGACAACAGTATCACATATACTGGCGGTACTAACCCTTTACTTGATATACCAAACTACGCTTAGGGGAAATCGACTATTGAAATAGTACTCATGACGCGATTTCAAAAAATGTCTTCAAATGTCCATCAATCCTACCTGAGAGATGATGAAAATGAGGTCCGGAATATATATATATATATTTATATATATATATATGTGTGTGTGTGTGTGTGTATGTATGTATCGCTCTAACTCACACTGTCACGAGCTGTGTTCAAAAATAAGAAAACTGAAGACTAAAAACTTTTATTTATTACAATATACCGCATTTACATTTGTCATTAGCGGTAGGTGGATCTATATTTCATGGAACAAACAAGATACAGTTAAAAATGCAAAAAGCCTTTTTATGTATTCTTCATCGTCTCTAAGGAGTTCTTTTAGGTTCGGTTTAAGGTTCAAAGCTCTTCTTGGAAGATCGTATTTCTTACAATTGAGGAGAACATGTGAGACGGTAAGATGGCCTTACAACAATCGCAGGTTGGTGGGAATAAGAATTTTTAGTTCTTTCAATAAAGAACTATGTTTTAAATGAGTTTTCTCCATTAGACTGAAAACTTTTGTTTCGAGAAGTAATACAAAAATTGGAACCTCAGAACAGAATGAAAACATCGGAATTGGAATATAAAAACTAAGGCCCAAAGCTAAGGATTCCTTTGGATTTCTGATACCAATACACATAGTAAACCTGGTTTGGTTAGTAAGGATTTACTTTTGCAGTTCCAATCTTATTACTTGATCATTTTCATTCCTCTTTGCACCTGTTCAAGTGTCAATCCTAAGTGAGTTGTTTGTTGAATGTTCTTGACCAACAGTGCGAAAATGGGTAAGTTCTGTTCATTTAGATTATATAAGAAATTCTGTTTAATTTTTCATCTTTGGAATTGATTTAAAAAAAAAAAAAAATACACAACGTAAAATTACAGTTTTGGGAAATAGTACATTTGTTCACAATTATTTTGATACCTAGTTTACCTGCTTCTTACGGTGATATTGTGGTTTCAGATTTCACAACCAATGCACAACTGTACGGCATCTGGCGCAGGAACTAACCATCGGATAGAATGATTTATTTGATAGGATTGTGCAAAAATACAATTTCTTCTGATGGAGTTAAGGAGAATACCATAAAATTTGAACGATTGTTTTGCCTGGATATTCAAAAAAAGTGGAACCCCTGTTACAGCTTTTCAGGAACATTTGAAACAAAATACGATGTTGTTCAATATCAACATAGAACTTCCCGATAACGTTTTTGAAATATGTAAAAGAGATAATAATCAACCAGGTCGATTTTGAAAGTAGTTCTATAGATAAAGCCATTAATATACCGAAATTCCCTGAATTAATTGGAGAATCTAATGATTTATATTTGAGGCATTATTCGTGGTATAGTCAAAGTTTGCTTTTACATGGAACTGATTTTATTTCTCATTTCTTTACACTAATTGTCAGAAGAAAGAGTGGAAGATCGAAACAAAGTCATAATGTATTTCAGAGAACACAAGGAAAACTTTGATACAAATATGGATTTAATGAAAATGCTCCTCCTTCCGTCAGATCCATATTTGTCAACTTTAAGAAAGGTCACAGAAATTTAAGAAAACGTTTTATCATAATTAATTTTAATTAAAAATGAGTGTTTGTTTACAATCTAGTCCTTCTAAGAAAGAACAATTTTTTTTATTTGTAATTTTCCGTATATATTTTTTCGTAGAAGTTCGTTAATATCATATCTAAGTTTATTTTCTGAAGTTAAAACTTTTAAGTTAAAGATTTTTCCGTGTTTGTGTTGTTTAAAAACCTAAAAAAAATTGAATAAACCTTGTCATGACTAAGATTTTTGAATTCTTACGCCATATACTCGTGAAACTGTGTAGCGGTTGGAACGTTTGTTACTAAACTCGATATATAAGTTAACGTCTGAAATCGGACCAGTAGAGGGGGAGTGTACAGAACCAATCAAATTTAATGTTCTATAAATGATGTTATTTACAGTTTTTCTTTAACTTCAATAATAACTGAGATATTGGCATTTTATATGTTTCAGCCTTCAGCTACTTTGAGCATCGTACTTCGAGTTTGGTAAGGGATCGAACCTGCAGATATTTTTACTTTCAGCTTACTGACGGTTGAGGAAGGTCTACCCACGTCTCAACCCACAAACCGTCCTCATTTGTATATCTATCTATATCTATATATATATATAAAATTGTAACCTCTGTCTGTACATTGATTTTTTTCGCGAAATTTCACGATAACTTTTCGTTTCACATGTCATAGACACCATAACTGCATTTTGTTTCTTTGGTGTCTGTTTGTTTGTTTGTTACCTTTTCACGCATAAACGGCTGAACCGAATTTTATGAAACTTGGTATGTATATTACTACTAGCCCAACTTTGACTTTAGGCTATATTAATATTCTCTAAGACGAACAGGAGTGGGGGTTATAGGGAGGCCTGAAATTAAAAATAGCGATATTTCGTTTCCTATTGCTTTTTCAGCAAATATGCACATAACAAAAGTTATTTATTTTATTATTTAGAGTAACTTTTGTTATATGCACTTTTGCCGTATACGGAAGTATAAATGAGTTATACGCTAATAACTATAGCGGGAGTCCACAATTTTATTTGGCACAAAAGACTCAACCGAACTAAACCAAACTCGCTATGTGAATTAATACTAACGATTTCCTTATAATAAGCCATACTAACATTTCTAGGGACGGGCAGGAGTGGGGGTTATAAGGGAGGCCTGAAATTAATAATAATGATTTCCTATTGGGGTTTCGGCAAATATGCACATAACAAAAGTTGTTTATTTTGTTATTTAGAGAAGTTTGCTCAACACTTCTTTTCAATATGAACTACCAGGTACCTCACCTGAAAAAATTAATTCAAATGTATGTCAATATTTTCTCCTTAATAATTCAAATCTATGCATAATGCACAGGAGACGGGAAATATGACAATATGGAGGACAGTGAAGTCTTACATGAAATATTAATTTTATTATTAACAAATGCATAGCAACGACAGGTATTATAAACTCTAAACACTGGGACGGGGAAATGTCAAAATATTGTGCAAAGTAAAGCCTTGCCAAAAAAAAAAATACCATCACCATTCAGCCTCAAATGAATTCCCGGGCGAAGCCGGGTATCTGAGCTAGTTATATATATATCAAGATTAAAATGCTTGGCTTTGCACAATCATGTGTTGTATGAAGACTTCAAAAAATAAATTTCTAGGCCTGCCTTCTGCACCATTGCAATAATCATAGCCTTAAAAACGTTTGTGGTGGAATTGTTGTGTCTCAAAATGAGCTATCCCCTCCTTTTCTTCGAGGCTAGGATGAAACTTTTTCTTTCATCCATTAGAGCACACATGTTGCATTTCAGTAGAGTACAATTTGGTTCTTGTTTGTGAATAATACAAATATCTTTGAAGACATCGTTTGTTATTTACAAGATAGGAATAGACGAGGTTTGATGACTGTTTAACGACGTATTTTGACGAGCACGACCTCAATAACTCACTTCTTTGAAGGTCCTAAATCCCTTTAGGGGAAACCCCCCCCCCATCTGCTGCATTGGGGTGCAGTGCCAAATATTAAGATTGATGCACCTCCCTGCTGCATTCTGGTGACATTGCAAACCTAAGATTGTATTCAATTAGCAATACAAGGTGCTAAATCAAAGCCCAGTAACCTTACAGCTATATAAACTTTATTCTGCATTACTTAGACAAGTACCCTCTCCGCCGTCATTTCTCTTAAAAGTAATCTACTGGAAATATTATTTAGTTTAAGATGGCGTAGTAATTCGTTCTGCATAGAATGATAATAGAACTGTAAGGTAGAAACGGTGTCGGTATAAATGACAGTAGGCAGTCCAAGTCCATTACAAAACCAGATAAGAATTTATTTGTTGGTGGAGTTGGTCATGATGGCTTGCTCAGGGATAGGCTGCTGAAAGACCCTCAACATAAAACTGGAATTAAACATGGCTGCCGACGATAAAGAAAGTAATAAACTTGGATCTTGAAGCTTTACGATGAACATCTTCTTCAATTCTAATACAATGGGTGTTTAAAATAAAAACGGCTCCTTGGAAATAATTATCTCTTAATAAAAACCAGATATTCAACTAAAGACTCTGCTTGTTCGCCCATTCACTATTTCGTAAAATCATAACTTACTTCATTATTTTGATGAAATGCCTGTTTCCATGATTGCAAGCACTGCCGCAGTACTTAACCTAGACTGGTAAACTATGAGAGGCTAAATATTCAGTAAAGGCGTCCTAAGAACTTAGAACAAGAAGTGACAATGTCTTACTTAGGTTTCGAATATGACAACACGCTCACACAGAATGAGGAAGCATAATTTCCTCATTCCAAAACTTAATGAAGCCCTTTCTATGAGTCAGAAAGTTTTTATGTGTTTTTTATAATATAGGCACATACATAAAGTTGTGTTCTAGTTAGTTTTGAAGATCAAATCGGGTAGGCGACTTCCCCTATTCTCTATACCAGGTATGGGCAACCTTTGACTTTAGTGTAGCAAATAAGTTCGCGGGCCCCTTTTAGAAGTAGTGCATTTTAAAGTAGTATTCATAATTATTACCGATAGATATCAGACATGAAATTATACGAAAATGTAATTAAGATAAAGTTTATTAAAATAACAAAATGAAATGAAAAAAATAGGTTCAATATTATAATTAAATCGTAAAAGTTAGAACTATTACAAACAACGAAAGTGGAATAGCGACACCGAAATCGATGAGACACTTGAGCTTGAATTTGGGAAACTAATCCATCGATGTTTGGATTAATTCCACTGATACAAAGACGAAAAGAATTTTTCAAATTATCGTCATTCAGCCTTGTACCATGATTTTATTTATTAACTTTTATCATTGAAAAGAACTGTTTGCCTTATCATTTATAAGTACTGCCAAATCGCACGAATATCTCATCATCTTCCTCATTTGGGGTAAGTAGTGTAATATTTTTGTTTAATTGGGTTTTCAAAATGTCTCGCTGGCCGGATCAAATCTTACCGCGGGCCGGCGGTTGCCCACATATCCTCTATACGCTGAGTAAACCGATTTCTGGCGTTTGTCACAACTCGTGCAAGTATAGAAGGCGTTATGTTGGCAATTTCTTACTGGATGTTGGTCTTCAAATGTTGTACTGTCCTTGGACAGTTAAACATTCAGGACGGTCGGGATGTCAAAACCAATATAGAAAAAAAACCGCAAGGGGTCAAACCGGGAAAGCGTGCCGGCCACTCCAAATCGCCTCTACTTGAGGTGAGGCGCTGTGCAAAGTGTTGTCTCCAAACCGCCATCCATGCGCTTGAAGTGTGTGCCGTTGCACCATTGTTGGAGTCAAGTGTCCCCTTAGTCCAACTCATCTAGACGTGGGGAAAACATCCTGCAACATGTTTGCATACCGGTCTAAATTGACTCTCACGGTGACTTCATTTATTGAGTGTTCTCCAGCGATCTAATGGGCCTAGGAACTTCAGTTCTTCGTCTTACCGAGCTTGCAGACCCATGTAACAATGGATTTCCGGTCTGGGACTTGGGCCAACGGGGCTACAGTAAAGCTATCCCGAAAGTCGTGATGGGTTAAGATCACTGAACTACCGTTCCAAAAGTAGTTCTCAACGGCAAACGCACGCTCCTCAATGTGCTTGGTGGAGTCTCAACTGTGTTGGGACAAAACATGGGACTGAATGGCCTGCATTTTAAAAAAGGAAGTTATCCTGCCGCGGCCTGTACTTCATGAACCAGCATGACAAACCGATTTGTTGATTTATAATGTACCCCTAACTGTTAAACATATACTGACTGACTGCGACAATGGCATTACTAACAGATATCACTAGGGCTAGGATTTTCATGTAATTAAGAACGCCAAATATGTAAATATATATGTATTGAATTTGATACAAATATGTAAATAATTATGTAAAATTAGTGAAATATGTAAACAGTGAATAACCTTCTAAAACAGTTTGTACTCTCATTTTTTTATTACAATACAAAAACGGTTTTATTTTAAACATAAAAATACAAAAACAAAAACTTTTTAATCACTGTAAGGAAAACAGTTTGAGACTAAATGCATTTTCAAATTTTCAAACGTAAAACTACGTCGATTGGGCCTTAGTATCGACTTGAATCTGCTGAATGAGCGTTCGACGTCAACTGATGTAACTGGAGCGTTTCGGAAAGCGGCTATTTCAGAATAGCCCCTGAATGTTTCGTTTGGAAACTCACGAAGATATTTTAAAACTCGTTTTTGTTTTTCCTTGCGACTTTCCCCATTTCGACAAAAATGAAAATTGAATTAATCACAAAATATAATTTTCAAATCGTGTTTGACAAGAGTGGCACGCACTTTACCACTCACAAATAAACACTAATTATGAAATAGGTTTGGTTTTGTTTATTCAGAGCCAAAACCAAGGGAGATGGAATCTCAGAATTGTTTTGTAGGGTTTGGTTCTAAGAAGCAATCAACAGTGGCAATAGAAGGGCCAATTCTTGTGAACAAATTTTCTTCATGCACTCGTTATTCAGTTTTGTTGTAAAGAAATAGAAAAAATTAAAAATTAACAAATATGAAGTAAAATATGTAAAAATTCCCAAAGTATGTAAGAAATATGTAAATTTAGTCAAAAATGTAATAATATGTAAAATTAAATTGGCTTAATTTGATCCCAATTGCTTTAAAACATATACTATGAGTTGATATAAGGTGATATCGAAGTCAGTAGCAAATATGCATTTACATAGGAATCCTAGCCCTAGATATCACATTATTTTCATCAACTACTGACAAAGGGGAGTCCACACATTGAAACTATTCTCAAACATTTGACTATACACTTCTATACCAAAATCTACACAAGTGATATTATATTTTTAATTTAATATTGAGGTTGTACTCATGACTCGATTTCCGAAATGTTTTCATAAATATATATATATATATATATATATATATATATATATATATATACCCTGTTTATAGGTGTGTTTGAACGTGCCGTGTGCCTCCCCTACATGAGGTGGTAAGGGTGTAACTTCCCCCAGGACCAGCCGTACTGGGAAGTACATAGGAGCAAGTACTCCAACTCACAACCTTTGACTTTAAAAGTCCAGCGCTTTAACCACGATGTGACCCCAACCCCCTAAATACACACACACACACATATATATATATATATATATATATATATATATATATAAATATATACTCTGTTGGTGCTCTAGTGGACATCATTTTTGTAAAATCGTAATCAAACTGTATATTTAAACGTTTTGTGTAAAAATAAAGATCAAGTTCGTTATCGGCTGAAATGGGACTAAATATCTTCGTTATTATACGTTGGATCGAAAAAGTGTATGGAACAAATCGTATTGTACATTAGATGTCCTATAGTCTAAACAACTAGTTTGTAATTATAAAATGTGGCGCGCTCCAAGTTTGGTTGGAAGCACTTTCGGTACTTTGGCCGCTAGATGGCGCATCATTTGCCGGCCTTTGCAATTGCATGGAGGGGACATTGTAAAATCATATGTTATATTATCGTACAGTAGATGTAGAAGGTGAATGCTATGTGTGTCCTCTATAAAATAATATCCTATATTGGTTAGCCGCATGATTTTGCTGCCAAATTACTTCATTTCACCTGAAAGCTGATTGCCTTGTCAATACGAGAGTATCTAACAACACAGATGAAATGAAATTAAATGAAAGCTATGTATTTAATTCCATTAAATGTTAAAATAACATAAACAAATATTTTTCTTATCTATAATACTTTATCGATTATTATGTCGATAAATTTCATTACATATTATTGAAAAACATTTATACTTGTATAATACACTCGTAATAAAATTAGCTCTAATTCCTTGAATACATTTTATAAAATCCATCAATTTAAATAGCTATATACAATCAATTACGTTAACAATTTTAATACCATTCTAAATAAATAACATACATTTTTTAAATTAATTTGTGTACAAATTTATTAAAAGATGAAAACCGTTATAAAAAATGAGAAACTTCCCCACTTAAAAAGACAATGTACCTGATCATAAATTATTTTTTACAGATTTTTATTACAAATATTTAGTAGTTTTATTTATTAATTGAACATATTTGAAAGTGTTCATCTTGTGTATAAAAACCTCCTTCAGACCTGAAGTTCTTCGATGTATTTTTAAACAAAGAATATTTTTTAATAGATTTAATATATTCTGACAGAACGTAAAAGAGTTTTAGAGATATTTGCATTTTTCAGTTTTCAGCCTTCTGCAAAGCCCCACTTCTACTCATGTTATATAAACAATACTCTGTTATGTAATAAACCACATCATTCGAAGATTAAATACCATATATTGTTATCAAGAGACCTTTATTATACGAGATACATGCTCGTTTTGGTGTTTTGGTGACCCCCCCCCCACTAGTCTAAAATTTGATTGATTGAGATAAAAATTATTCTGATCCAGGAGTACTAGATATAGTAAATAGTTTTCAATGAAATTAATACGTTATATTTTGATATATTTCAGAAGTTGTTTTTCTTTCCGGTGAGAAGTTTGCACACCTGTTTGTTTAGGTTTCAGACGCTTTCCGTCCTGAGGTTTCTTATTATCGTTTGTATTTATTCACTTGATATTGACGATGCTATTGTGTTACCATTATATAGAATTATCTATTGTTAAACTTCACGAGGAAAATCTGCTTAGTTACCGCAGCCCCTGCGTGACGGACTTATTAGCATGTTCCATATATTTAAAGAAAATTTGAATGTTTTCTGTTAAAAATATAGGTATAAGGAAATATTTAATATTATACGAGAATATATTATTATTAATTGAATTAATAATTATATAACAAATATCAATAATAATGCGGAAAAAAGTGAAAATTCGATAAGTAGAATTGGGGGGCGGGTTTACTCTCAGCTGAAAACTGCGAATAACTAGTTTAATACTTAAGAAAAAAAAAAAAAAAAAAAAAAAAAAAAAAAAAATGAATAGATGAACAATTATAGAGCATGAATGTTATATTATCGGTAATTAACGAGGTTCAACTGATTCTAAACATGTTTTGATACGATTTACAATAACGGAAATATTTTGAATTTTCGGAACCTGCAGAGCCATCAAGACTCTAGCCGAGAGGTTAGGCTTCGTTCCACCAACAAACAACTGTCCACCAACTAGTCGCAACTACAATTTAATGTAAAAATTGAATGTTAACCTTGTGGGCTATTGCATTGGTCTTATTCTGGTTCGATCCCCGAGTGGACAATATGGTCTTACATTAGTGACGAACCCATTAAATAAAATCCTTAGCTAGAAACCGAACCCTCGCTACAAAACGTGCATAACCTGTCCCGATGAGCCTTTGTAGTATAAAATGGAAACTAATAATAACATCAATTAAAAATTTGAAATTATATATACATATATATATATATACTAGCTCAGATACCCGGCTTCGCTCGGGAATTCATTTGAGGCTGAATGGTGATGGTATATTTTTGGCAAGGCTTTACTTTGCACAATATATTGACATTTACCCGTTCCCGTGTTTAGGGTTAATACCCGTTGTTGGCATTTGTTAACAATAAAATTATTTTTTATGTAAGACCACTGTCCTGCATATTGTCATATTTCCCGTCTCCTGTGCATTATGCATAGATTTGAATTATTAAGGAGAAAATAATGACATACATTTGAATTAATGTTTTCAGGTGAGGTACCTGGTAGTTCATATTGAAAAGAAGTGTTCAGCAAATTTCTCTAAATAACAAAATAAACAACTTTTGTTATGTGCATATTTGCCGAAACCCCAATAGGAAATAATTATTATTAATTTCAGACCTCCCTTTTAACCCCCTCTCCTGCCAGTCCCTAGAAATGTTAGTATGGCTTATTATAAGGAAGGCGTTAGTGCTAATACACATACTGAGTGTTTTATTTAGTTCGGTTGAGTCTTTTGTGCCAAATAAAATTGTTGTCTCCCGCTATAGTTTTTAGCGTATAACTCATTTATACTTCCGTATACGGCAAAAGTGCATATAACAAAAGTTACTCTAAATTAAAAAATAAACAACTTTTGTCATGTGCATATTTGCTGAAAAAGAATATTAATATAGCCTAAAGTCTAAGTTGGGCTAGTAGTAATATACATACCAAGTTTCATAAAATTCGGTTCAGCCGTTTATGCGTGAAAAGGTAACAAACAAAAAAATAAACAAACAAACAAACAGACACGAAAGAAACAAAATGTAGTTATGGTGGTTATGACATGTGAAACGAAAAGTTATCGTGAAATTTAGCGAAAAAAATCAATGTACAGACAGAGGTTACAATTTTATATATATATATATATATATATATATATATATATATATATATACTAGCTCAGATACCCGGCTTCGCTCGGGAATTCATTTGAGACTGAATGGTGATGGTATTTTTTTGGCAAGGCTTTACTTTGCACAATATTTTGACATTTACCCGTCCCAGTGTTTAGTTTAAATACCCGTCGTTTCTGTGGATTTGTTAATAATAAAATTATTTTTTTATGTAAGACTTCACTGTTATCCATATTGTCATATTTCCCGTTTCCTGTGCATTATGCATAGATTTGAATTATTAAGCACAAAATATTAACATACATTTGAATTAATTTTTCCCGGTGAGGTACCTGTTAGTTCCAAAGAATTGTTGAGCAAATTTCTCTAAATAATAAAATAAACAACTTTGTTATGTGCATATTTGCCGAAAAACCAATGTTCGTCTCAGAGAATATTAATCAATAGCCTAAAGTCTAAGTTGGGTTAGTAGTAATATACATACCAAGTTTCATAAAATTCGGTTCTGCCGTTTATGCGTGAAAAGGTAACAAACAAACAAACAAACATACATGAAAGAAACAAAATGCAGTTTTGGTGTCTATGATATGTGAAACGAAAAGTTATTATATAGATATATATTTGTATTTCTCACCTATCGAACGGTATCTTCATAATGATCCATAACTTGATAGAATTATGTCCAACCCCTTCGTTCCCACCCCAGAATACTTTTGTTATTAGTGTTCATCCTTCGTTGCAGAGTTTTCCAGAAATAAAATTTTTATTAGGGGTAAGTAAGTCTCGGGGTGACGTCTACACTTTCTACCCTAATCGGAGTTGCAGTTGTAACAACTAGTTGTCCTCCCTGGAGCATAATAAAAAAATTGCAAATTTATTCTTTGTTACTGGAGATACAATTAAATGTATAGAAACATTTGGTTTATCATAAAAAAGTCTATAAACTATCTTCTTTTGATAGGATGGTATTTTTTTGAAACGTGTTATTGGAATGGTGATATCCAATATTACTTTTCATTAAAAACATTTCAAATAAAGAGTTTGAAAATATTTTGTTTGTTTAAAAGAAGTACAAGGAAGTCGTGTGCCCACAATTTAATCAAACATAAGCCTTCTGTTTTTGTCTACAGAGCTACCCTCTCACTGAAATATCCCTCTTCAAGAGATAAATATAGACAATGTGGTTGTATTTTGAATTATCTGAGACGATAAGAATCAATAAATCCTGGTCCTGAAGGAGTGGGTCTATTCGTTAATTATCACTTCCTTCAACTGGAGTCTAGATATGAAGGTAAAGAAATTATAAGAACTTCGAAAGTCTTATCACTGACTTTTTTTTGGGTATTTCCTCACTTCCTGTCCTTACTGATAGTGTGCGCTGTTTACGTCTACATCTAGACGCTTAGCTTGAACCCAAACAATCACATCATTAAATGAAGCAGCATAAACAAGCGGAAAATAAGAGAACACATTCATAAATGCATAAAAACAACAGAAGACAAATGGTTATATTTATTAAGAAAAAAAGAATTTGTATGAAATACTTTTGTATATTAACGAAAAGGAATAATTTATTTCTGAACAATCATATTTAATCGTCTGACAATATTTATTCAATTGTAATTATTTATGTCCTCTTTACGCCATTCAGGTAATCTGGACGGTTATTCACAGGTTTTCACCCTTTTTCTTACTAAGGATTTTTTTTTTCTGTGAGTTCGTCACTAAATAAATTACTGTTGCACACATGGAAATCGGCCATCGGACTCTAGGTTTACCAAGTGTAGTAAACGCCTTAACTGACCCTACCCTGAATCTCAAAACACATTTGTACGCACACCTTTGATATACTTTTCCCGTATATCAATGATGAAACAGAAAGTAATCAGCTGCTAGCCTGAACAATAAATGAATTGAAATCAGTAGATGACTATATAGCCATTTAGAAATGCCTACCTGGCATTCGATTTACGTTCGTGATTTCCGTGAGCTCTTGAAGAGTTACCAAGGACGGCATAAGACAAGTATTCAATAAATAAATTCAAGTTTTAAAGGCTGAGTTTGATTTTAGATTGCACTATTCATACATTGGAATTTGATACAAATTCCACCCGGAATTAAGTCATTTCATTGAATTAATATAAATTAATATCCTTTTTAAATAATTTATAAATAGTCTTTAATTGGTTTAATTTTCTCCGAATTAGCTCTATCGACCAGTTATGGTTTTCTCCTACAGAACAAAACTGTTGCCTATCTCCTTCATTATAGTCCAGTACTAACGTTTCCGATGTGGCTAACTTAATGAATGGGTGGCCTTCCTGTCCCTGTTCATCTAAATATTTTATAATTGTTGTTATATGCTAATGGTTCTCTAACCCAAATATTTACCAGGATATTTGTATTTTTTTAGTTTTCGGTCTTTAGTCAACACCTACTCCAACTCATACAATTTTCACTTAAGGCAACTCTCAACGAAGAAGATACGCCTAGCTCAAATTCCTTGCCCTGCTTACATGGGGCTTCTTACTGCGAGAGAAATAGGGCATATATCGTGGCTTATATTACACAGATCTAAGCAATTATAACATAACTATACTGTTGCTGCCTCGACATACTGATATAGAAAGACAAGCTAAATTAGCAGCCAGGCAAAGAACTGTGGACATCGACAGGCTGACTGCACAAGACATGAAACGGGTAATTAAAACACAAGTACTCAATAATGACTGGCTACAAACTCCGAGAAATTCTTGACAACCCAAACATAGGAAAATCAAACCAGACGAGATGAAGTGGTGTCGACCAGGCATAGAATCGGACATTCACTCCTTACACATTGATAGCTGATAAACCGAAAAGATCGACCTACATAGACTCACTGCAACACAGTACTGAACATTAAACATCTCCTGACTGACTCCAGACTACGTGAACATCTCAACTTACCCAACGACTTGAACGAACTATTAACAGAAGGTAGCCCACATATAAATACACTCTTAAATCACTTAAAGACCATTGATATTTACAACAAACATTAAACCAGACCTACCCCACTCATTTCTCTGCATTTATAACTCAAATTATGTCACTAATTCGTGTGTGTGTTTTTGTGAACAATAGTGTGTAATACATTTTTAAACTTGTGCCTTAGACACTCTGCCTTAGATAGATTTATCCCAAAAATTATAGTTTCACGTAGTTTTATTTTAACGCTTAATCAATTTTATTTCGCTATATTTTATACTAAGTTTTAATAATTTTGAAAACGTTTTTCCTCTATTTCAACACTTTAATTTAGAAAATTGGAAATAAATGTTACTGTGCGACATCGCCTAGTCGTGGAGCTCATCAAATAAATAAATAAAATAACGTGGGTTGACGTCATCGGCGTGATATCTTCTTAGCTTACGCAGGACTTTTGATACATTTAATGGTCCGGCATTCCCTAGCATTAAAAAGTACTTTTAAATGATTTTTGTTCGCTTATGTTATTGGTATTAGTATATCATATGACTGGATTCGTTGAATTCTACTTATTTACCTGTGGTTAAAGAGAATTTACTGGGAAGTCCTCAATGAAAATATGCCACTAAGAAGACCCCCCCCCTCCAAAAAACAGTAAAAGAAAAAGAATTTGTAAGCTCTCGTTGTCTCGTGGTTCTTCCAATGACCTGTATAAGAGAGTAACCGAGTCAAAATAAACATTTTTAAGGTTAGCAAATGATGGAGGGTGAATGCTAAGATTGTCTCGTCTTAAGGGTAAAATTTCCCGAGATGGGCTTCCATTGTTGCCACATTCTGATGGTAGATCCATCTTATTAGGCCAAAGCTCCTTTGGGTCACCTGCCAACTTATTTGCCAACAAGGCATCTCGCATTTCGTTTATCTCCTCTTCCTAATCCCTCAGGAAATGGGATTCGAATTAATGAGCTATTGGAAACGATTTAATTCAATATAATAAAAAAAAATCCGCTTCCCAAACTTCACACGGATAGATTATATTTAAAAAAAAAACATATAAAATAATAATTGCATATTTATCTGAGGTGATTTTCCTTACAATCATAAAAAAAAAAAAAAAATAATTAAAACAGAAATCAACTCACAAGGTTCCAACGGAAGAATTTATTGTTGATCCGTTTGTCAGAAAAATAAGGCCTTTTTTCACGTGATAAGTTCGCTGAAAATTTCCTGGACCGGAAGATGACCAAATCATTATAATTTTTTTAATTTATATTACATAGTCTTTCATATTCAATCAAAAATTTAGTAATTGAAGTTTTAATATTGATTCCCCGCACTAACCTTAATACGGGGACTGCGTTAACTTAACAGATTTCCCACTAGCTGATTTGGCACACTAATGATCTCATCTCCCCACATTTGTTTTATATCTAAGAAGGGTCCCCTCACTGATTTGAACGAAAGTTATTTAATGTGAAGTCCCTAATGAAAAACAAGTTCTGTTAAAGCGAGGAAATGCACTTCTCACGCGTTTGTCTAAAAAAAAAAGTTTTTTCCAGAAAGTAGTCAGGTGTTTTGAAGTTTTTTATTCAAAAGATCTCGGTGATCCAGTTGGTAGTGTTATTTTTTTGTAACCACAAGATCTCGAGAACGAATCTCACCGGGAGTGACTATTTTTTTTAAGTTTTTTTTTTTTTTTCTAGGGGGTTAATATTAATAAATAAATAAAAAGTTCTTTTTAAGTTATTGGCATTTAATTACTAACGTGTTCCATATTTTTATAGAAAATTTGAATGTTCTCCTTCAAAAATATAATAGGTAAAAGGAAATATTTAATATTATACCAGAATATTATTATTAATTGAATACATAAGTTTATAATAATTATAAATAGTATCAATAATAATGCAGAAAATTCTATAAGTAGAAGTGGGGATTTACTCTCAGCTGCAAAACTACAAATAACTCGCTTAATATTTAAGCTATGAAAAAAAAATGAATAGATGAACAATTATAGACCATCCATGGTTTAACAAGGCTGATTCTATAACATGTTTTTTGATACAATTTACAATAACGGAGATATTTTGAATTTTTGAAACCTGCAGAGCCATCAAGACTCTAGCCGAAAGGTTAGGCTTCGTTCCACCAACAAACAACTGTCCACCAATCAGTCGCCATTACAATTTAATTGAAAAATTGAATGTTAACCTTTTGGGTTCAGATATTGGTCTTAATCGGGTTCGACCTCCGCGTGGACAATATGGACTCCCTTTAGTGATGAACCCGTTAAATAAAATCCTTAGTCCCACCCTGGCTAGAAAACGTACTTAACCTGTCCGGAAGAGCCTTTGTAGTATAAAATGAAAACTAATAATTAACATAAATTAAAATTTTTAAATCATGTATTTTTACTTTTTTGTATTCCTCATCTAACGAACGGTATCTTCATAATGATTCATAACTTGATAGAATTATGTCCAACCCCTTCGTTCCCGCCCCAGAATACTTTTGTCATTAGTGTTCATCCTTCGTTGCTGAGCTTTCCAGAAATAAAATTCTTATTAGGGGTAAGTAAGTCTCGGGGTGACTTCTAAACTTTCTACCCTAATTGGAGATACTTTTTCCCCATTTCCCCGGGTTGGATATACCTCCTTCCCTCCTCCGTTGGACCCTTAGGGTTGTAAGGATTAGTATTCACTTCATTAATTTGTTCCTGAGAAAATTCATTTTCCTTCGGTAATACAGGATGATCCTTGTAATAGGGAGATCGTGGGCCGACAGTTACCTCCACTATTTCCAATATAGTTAAATATTTTTTCAGTTTTTCCTGGAATAAGTACTTGTTTTTAATTACGCTAGCCCTCAGGTTTTAAGATCTTCAACAATCATCTCCCTCTCCCCTCTCTCTCTCTCTCTCTCTCCCTCTCCCTCTCTCCCCCTCATTCTCTCCCTCTCCCTCCCCCCAAGTAACTATAGTTGCAACTAAAAATACAGTTACAATTACTAGCTGTAGTTGTTTTTGGAACTACCGAGTTTCTCAACTCTTAACTATAGTTGTGAAATTGCAATTAATTACTTTAGTTGAAAAGTAGTTGAAATTGCCCATTATCAATAACTAATTACATTAGTAGTTGTAACTATATTTCAACTAATGTAGTTGTAACTTGTAATTGTAATTACAATCTTGCCCAACTCTGCTGAGGAGCTTTTTTTGTAATTTATTTTACATGGTTACTAACTATACCATCCGGTCTGAAATTAATTCTAATTTTATGCCTTTTAATTAGTACTTCCTTTTTATTCTAATATATAATAAACCTGGTAATATATGAAAGAACTATAGGACTAGAAATACCTTAGTAGACCAGGGTAGCTGTTCCTTGAGAGGCGGGCAAGGCATGGGGTGCTATTTTCCTGGAGTAGGATCGATGGACATTTGAATTCATGAGTTGAACCCCAATAGCTGATTGGCCTTAAAGGGAAATCTGCTCATAAACGTAAGAAGTATTGTATGAGAAATACCTTATTATACTAGAGCGGCCGATATGTGAGCCGAGCTGATGAGGTGTTGATCCCCCACCGGCGATAGCTTTCACTCCAAATACCAACTACCTTTGCCCCTTATCAACTATTTACCATTGAACCTTATCAAGAAAGCGGTAAACCTCAACCACCTTTCAACAAATCCTATTTTTATTCCGACGGATCTTATCGCTGATTATTTTCCGCGCGGTCTCAAGATTTAGAGTCCGGAAGAATGGAAAGCAATCTTTGCCACACAATGATAACAATTTATTTTTAGCCAGGATTACATATGGGAAAAATGCCTGTACGGACGAAGAAGGAGACAAAATAATGCCAGAAAATAAGCGAAACGGACAGGAATTTGCTTTATCATATTGCATTATAATTGAAAACTCATTTTGTTTTATTAGTAGCTACAAATAGCTATATTCCTCAATAATTCCGGCGAATTAATAACTTTAAGGAATGTAGGCCAAATGATGGCTGTTAGTGGAAGCTCAATCCAATCCAGGGTTTAAAGTCTGTCAGCGTAAACTAAGCAGATTTCTCAGTAGTGTTGTTGGAGGTTAACAATATTGTGTACTTGGAAAGAAGAAAACGTCCAATTCTCCACTAGTTTTGTTTAAAACTTGTGAAGACTTTGTCTGTGAGACGGAGAGGTTTCTGCCAAAATGAGCAATTGGAAATGCAGAGTCGTGTCCTGCTGAGTCGCCAGTAGTCGCCCCCAACCCGTAGCCCTACCATCAATTATATAGCCGAGGAAGGAACTATGTTAAATAATAGGAATTTTAATTATGCCATATGGAAGTTTTTCATGTTCAAAATATGTATATATTTATTTAGGTATTATCTGATTTTATCTATATTTTAAAGTAATTAAATTATGTTTTGGCTGAGATTTTAGTATTTTTAAGCAGGGACAATTAGTAAGACTGATTTTAGTCATTTTATTTAGGTTAAACCATTTAAAATGTAATTATTGGATCCATCCACATGGCCTTAAACATGTTGTTTATTTGTTTTGTTGTTAGCACCTGATGATGGAAGCCAAGGCCTCCGTTACCATATGTGCAAAGTGTGCAATGCACACGGGCCCCATCCTTTAAGGGCACCAAAACCAAGGGCCCAAAAAAAATTTAGATTTTATTCTGTTTATTTCATTTTGATATTTTAGTCTACAAATAAATATGACTTTTAAAGTTCAGTTCTTTGCTTTATTTCAAGCACCTACCTACCATAAAAAAAAAAGATAATTCAAAATGCCTTAAGGGGCGCCAAAATCCTTTAATGCACACAGACGCCAGTAGCCCTTACGGGGGCCCTGATGGGAGTTTAGTGCCAAAAAGGCCTAGTGCTTTAATAAAGAAATTGGTAGGAAGGCTTCCTGTTATTGAGACCTGTTTCCCATTGGTTCTGTTCACTTTTTAGATTGAATGACTGAGTTACTCAAATTAAAAAATTAATAAGTAGTGGTGATTTTCTAAAAAAACAGAAAACGTAAATAACTAGTTTAATATCCGAGCTACGAGAAAATGTATAGAACAACAATTGTAGACCACTAAATGTATAATAAGATCTGTTCCTTCCATCCGATATAAGATCCTCGCCAACTGCAGTTGAAGAAACCTCCCAATCTGATCCCAAAATCAGATATTGAGCCTGTACTCGACTTGTATACGTATATATATATACTTGTCTGTTACTACTCTAGCGGTCGCAATTTTTTATTGATCCACACGAAACTTATAAGTGTTTCATGCAAAACTGAAGATTAAGTTCATTAACGCCTGAAATAGGAGCTGTTGGAGGCTTAATTAAACCAATCTTATTGCAAATTTAATTGTCTATAAATGGTGATATATACATTTATTCTGCAGCTTGATTATTAACCGAGATATTTACATTATTTTAGTTTTCAGCCTTCAATGAACTCCCACTCCTCACATGTCATAGTCGTAATAAGCTGTTATATCATGAGCAAATTTCTTGTAAGCTTTAATACCAAATATAGTTTTCAAGAGTCCCTCCGCATAGTCCACGTTTTTAATGGCTGAATTTGACCAGTGTGGAGGAGGTGGTTAAGAAAGGGCGAATTCGAAAATTCAAAATATCTTCGTTATTAGGTGTTGTATTGAAGCATGTTATTGAACCAATCTTCTTAAGCTATTGATGCTCTACAATTGTAGTTCTACACATTTTTCCGTAGTTTAAATATTAAGCGAGTTATTCGTACTTCCTTGATTTCTGCCTTCAGTCTCCCCACTTCTGCTTGTCGGATTTCAATTTAGAACTAGAAAATACATTGGGAGAAGAGATAAATAGTGTGTCATACCAGCAGGTGGGAAATATGTTTAGTTCACGCAACCCCTGCGTGGCGGACTTCATCAACCCAGAGCGAGACGACACGGCTGTTTCCGGCAAACAAGCCTCAAAGCCTTGACAGTCGTGGGGAGAGGTGGAGAAATTGAAGAGGGTAGAGCTTCCCCTCCCAGCTGTCTCAAGAACCCCCCCCCCCCCCCCAGACCATGTTTCCATAACAACGCACAGTGGGCGGGAATTTATCTGACCATGAACTCTAATGCTCTTATTTAATCGTATTTATCCATAGAATTTATGTTTTGAAACTGGTTTTAGCAGATTTCCCTTACGGGAAATCAGCTATTGAAGTCGTACTCATAACGTGATTTTAGAAAAATTTCTTCAAATGTTCATCGATTCTATCCAGGAGATGACGAAAATGAGGTCCGTTCAAAACTGTATATATATATATACTAGCTCAGATACCCAGCTTCGCCCGGGAATTCATTTGAGGCTGAATGGTGATGGTATATTTTTTAGCAGGCTTTACATTACACAATATTTTGACATTTAACCCGTCCCAGAGTTAAGGATTGATACCCATCTTTGCCGTGGATTTGCTAATAATAGAATTATTTGTTCGATAAGGCTTCGTAGTCTTCGATATTTTTATATTTCCCGTCTCTTATACATGTAAATATGGTGAACTTTTATTTCAGGCCTCCCTTTCAACCCCCCCCCCCCGTTCGAACCTAAAAATTTTAATATAATTTATAATCATGGAAGAGAATTAATGCTAATTGACATACCGAGTTTTGTTAAGTTCGGTTCACCCGTTAGTGCCCGCTAAAGTTTTAACATATATCTCGTTTATAATTCGGTATACGAAAAAAGTGAATATAACAAAAGTTACTCTAAATAACAAAATAAACAACTTTTGCTATGTTTATATTTGCGGAAAAACCAATAGGAAACAAAATATCGCTATTTTTAATTTCAGGCTTCCCTTATAACCCCCACTCCTGGCCGACCAGAGAAATGTTGGTATGGCTTATTAAAATAGCGAGTTTGGTTTAGTTCGGTTGAGTCTTTTTTGGCAAATAATATTGTTGACTCCCGCTATAATTTTTAGCGTATAACGCTTTTAAACTTCGGTATACGACAAAAGTGTATATAACAAAAGTTACTCTTTAACTTATATAACAAAATAAACAACTTTTGTTATGTGCATATTTGCCAAAAAACCAATAGAAAACGAAATATCGCTATTTTTAATTTCAGGCTTCCCTTATAACCCCCACTCCTGTTCGCCTCAGAGAAAATTAATATAGCCTAAAGTCTAAGTTGGGTTAGTAGTAATATACATACCAAGTTTCATAAAATTCGGTTCAGCCGTTTATGCGTGAAAAGGTAACAAACAAACAAACAAACAAACAAACAAACAAAACACGAAAGAAACAAAATGCAGATATGGAAAAGTTATCGTGAAATTTCGCGAAAAAAATCAATGTACAGACAGAGGTTACAATTTTATATATATATAAATATATATATATATATATATATATATATATATATATATAAAATTGTAACCTCTGTCTGTACATTGATTTTTTTCGCGAAATTTCACGATAACTTTTCGTTTCACATGTCATAGACACCATAACTGCATTTTGTTTTTTTGGTGTCTGTTTGTTTGTTTGTTTGTTTATTTGTTTGTTTGTTTATTTGTTTGTTTGTTTGTTTGTTACCTTTTCACGCATAAACGGCTGAACCGAATTTTATGAAACTTAGTATGTATATTACTACTAATCCAACTTAGACTTTAGGCTATATTAATATCCTCTGAGACGAACAGGAGTGGGGGTTATAAGGGAAGCGAGAAATTAAAAATAGCGATATTTCGTTTCCTATTAGTTTTTGGCAAATATGGACATAACAAAAGTTGTTTATTTTGTTATTTAGAGTAACTTTTGTTATATACACTTTTTTCGTATACCGAATTATAAACGAGATATAAGCTAAAACCTATAGCGAAAGTGAACAATTTTATTTGGGACAAAAGACCCAACCGAAATAAATAAAACTCGGTATGTGTATTAGCACTAACGCTATCATTATAACAAGCCATACCAACATTTCTAGGGACGGACAGGAGTGGGGGTTGTAAGGAAGGCCTGTATTTAAAAATAGCGGTATTTCGTTATCTATTCTTTTTTCTGCAAATATGAACATAACAAAAGTTGTTTATTTTGTTATTTAGAGTGACTTTTGTTATATACACTTTTTTCGTATACCGAATTATAAACGAGATATACGCTAAAACCTATAGCGGAAGTGAACAATTTTATTTGGGACAAAAGACCCAACCGAAATAAATAAAACTCGGTATGTGTATTAGCACTAACGCTTTCATTATAACAAGCCATACCAACATTTCTAGGGACGGGCAGGAGTGGGGGTTGTAAGGAAGGCCTGTATTTAAAAATAGCGGTATTTCGTTATCTATTCTTTTTTCTGCAAATATGAACATAACAAAAGTTGTTTATTTTGTTATTTAGAGTGACTTTTGTTATATACACTTTTTTCGTATACCGAATTATAAACGAGATATACGCTAAAACCTATAGCGGAAGTAGAGATGGGCGAAGGGTAAATACCCAAAAGGTAAAAACCCGGGTATTTTCCCAAATGGGTAAATACCCGGTATTTATGTGGGAAAAAACCCAAGTCATGGGTATTTTCGTTTTTTACAGTAAATGCCACACCTTTTATTAATTTTTACATTCTTATGAACAAATGCAATATAAACTATACCTTCATTATTTCGCGAGTTATGAATAAACTGAGGTTTGATTAAAAAATCTGTAAATAATGAGATAAAAGCGAGGAAATAAAACAAAGCCAATATTGAAACAAAAGAAATTTACATAATATAATAATAATAATTATTAACTATAATAATTAATAATTATTAACTATAACAATAAATAATTATTAACTATAATAATTAATAATTATTAACTATAACAATAAATAATTATTAACTATAATAATTAATAATTATTATTTATTTATATATAATTATTCAACAAAAGAAAGGTTTGGAGGCAACTAGTCTCTATTTTAGCAGATTTCCCTCAAGGGAAATCAGCTATTGAGGTTGTACTCATGACGGAATTTTCGAAATTTTTCTTCAAATGTCCATCGATCCTACCTTGTGATAACGAAAATGAGGTCCGTTCAAAACTGTATATATATATATTTGTCTGTTACCGCTCTAGCGGTCGCAATTTTTGTTTGATCGTTACCAAACTCGATATTTAGTCGTTTGTGTAAAATGAAAGATCGTTAATAGCTGAAATCGGACCAGTGGGAGGGGGGTTTAGAGGGGAGGATTTTCTAAAATTCGAAATATTTCCATTACTATATGTCGGATCGAAAAATTGTATAGAATCAATCTTATTGCAAATTAAATTTACTAAAAATATTGTCATATTTATTTATTCTCCATCTTGAATATTAACCGAGATATTTGCATTTTATGAGATCGGGGCGGATAACGGATGAGTGAGTTTCCCGCCAAAAGATAGGTCGGCCGTTCTGTTAACTGTTCGGCTCTCGTGAAATTTCTCTATTGTAAAATTTCACATGGGAAATCTGCTTAGTTTACGCAGCCCCTGCGTGACGGCCTTCTAAAATAGTTTGTGCGCTTTGTTGTTGGCAAGGCAACGTTGGAAGCAGACAAATGAAGTGCCGGAGCCCGCATAAGGAGCTATCGACAGCTTCAAAGACTCGGCAAGCGATGTACAGTCTCAGTACACGTTGATAAGTCATACATTAAATCGTTACAACACAAAAGCTTTAGAATCTATAACTACAAAAATAGTTCGGGAAGATAATTTAAAAATACCCGAATATTTACCCAATCGGGTATTTTCCCGGGTATTTTCCCAGGTATTTACCCGAATTTGGGTATTTACCGGGTAAAATCCCATCTCTAAGCGGAAGTGAACAATTTTATTTGGGACAAAAGACCCAACCGAAATAAATAAAACTCGGTATGTGTATTAGCACTAACGCTTTCATTATAACAAGCCATGCCAACATTTCTAGGGACGGGCAGGAGTGGGGGTTGTAAGTGAGGCCTGAATTTAAAAATAGCCGTATTTCGTTATCTATCCTTTTTTCGGCAAATATGAACATAACAAAAGTTGTTTATTTTGTTATTTAGAGTAACTTTAGTTATATACACTTTTTTCTTATACCGAATTATAAACGAGATATATACTATAAACTAAAGCGGGAGTCAACTATTTCATTGGGTGCTAACGCTTAAACCGAACTTAAAAACTCGGTATATATATATATATATTAGCATTAATTCTTCCATGATTATAAGCTATATTAAAATTTTTAGGTTAGAACGGGAGTGGGGGTTATAAGGAAGGCTTGAAATAAAAATTCGCGATATTTCATTGTCTATTTGTTTTTCGGCAAACATGCAAATAACAAAAGTTGTTTACTTTGTTATTTAGATTAACTTTTGTTTTATACATTTCTCCAGGAACAACGTGTGGAGCAAGTAATTTGCGTAGAAATATTGATATGCTCAACAATTCATTCCAATTTGAACTATGAGGTACCTCACCTGGATAAATTAATTCAAATCTATGTTAATATTTTGTCCTTATTAACTGAAATCTATGCATAATGCACAGGAGGCGGGAAATATGACAATATAACAAAGTATGATATATGACAATTGGGAGGACAGTGAAGACTTACATAAAATATTAATTTTATTATTAGCAAATGCCAACAACGGGTATTAACCCTAGACACTGGGACGGGTAAAATATTGTGCAAAGTAAAGTCTAGCCTAAAAAATACCATCACCATTCAGCCGCAAATCAATTCCCGGGCGAAGCCGGGTATCTGAGCTAGTATATATATATATATATATATATACTAGCTCAGATACCCGGCTTCTCCCGGGAATTAATTTAAGCCTGAATGGTGATGATATTTTTTTGGCAAGGCTTTACTTTGCACAATATTTTGACATTTACCCGTCCCAGTGTTTAGGGTTAATACCCGTTGTTGGCATTTGTTAATAATAAAATTAATTTTTTATGTAAGTCTTCACTGTCCTCCAAATTATCATATTTCCTGTCTCTTGTGCATTATGCATAGATTTCAGTTATTCCCGCTTTAGTTTATAGTGTATATCTCGTTTATACTTTGTTAAAAGACAAAAATGAATATGACAAAAGTTACTCCAAATAACAATATAAACTACTTTTGTTTTGTTGATATTTGCCGAAAAACGAATAGAAAACGAAATACCGCTATTTTTAAATTCAGGCATCCCTTACAACCCCCACTCCTGCCCGTCCCTAGAAATGATGGTATGGCTTGTTATAATGAAAGCGTTAGTGCTAATACACATACCGAGTTTTATTTATTTTAATTGTTCACTTCAGCTATAGGTTTTAGCGTATATCTCGTTTATAATTCGGTATACGAAAAAAGTGCATATAACAAAAGTTACTCTAAATAACAAAATAAACAACTTTTGTGATGTTTATATTTGCCAAAAAAACAATAGGAAACGAAATACCGCTATATTTATTTTCTGGCCTCCCTTACAACCCCCACTCCTGCCCGTCCCTAGAAATGTTGGTATGGCTTGTTATAATAAAGGCCTTAGTCCTAATACACGTACCGAGTTTTATTTAGTTCGGTTGATTCTTTTGTGCCAAATAAAATTGATGACTCCCGCTATAATTTTTAGCGTATAACTCATTTATATTTAGGTATAAGACGAAAGTGTAAAAAACAAAAGTTACACTCAATAATAAAATATTTAACTAATCTTATGTGTTTATTTGACGAAAAAAGAATAGAAAACGAAATATCGCTATTTTTAATTTCAGGCCTCCCTTATAACCCCCACTCCTGTTCGTCTTAGAGAATATTAGTATAGCCTAAAGTCTAAGTTGGGCTAGTAGTAATATACATACCAAGTTTCATAAAATTCGGTTCAGCCGTTTATGCGTGAAAAGGTAATAAACAAACATTCACCAAAGAAGCAAAATGCAGTTATGGTGTCTATGATGTGTGAAACGAAAAGTAATCGTGAAATTTCGAGAAAAAAAATCAATGTACAGACAGAGGTTACAATTTTATATATATATAGATATATATATATATATATATATATATATATATATATATATATATATAGATACTAGCTAAGGTACCCGGCGATGCCCGGGAAATCATTGTTGACTTACTAATGATGGTATTTTGATAGCAAGACTTCAATGTGTACAATTACACTTCCATCCAAGACGTAATGGTTTACCGAAATAGCCAACCCTGAAGGGTAACTTCAGGGGATTGATATAATAGAAATTTTAGTTTTGAAGAATAAATGAAAATATGTTCCTAATCTATCCCTTTACACTTTTTGACTCACCTTTTTTCAATACTCGTAATTCAAACCATAATCATGGGTAGCATTTATTACAATTAAATATCATCTATAATGAACATATTTCCTTTCAAAAGCCAATCCGAGCTCATATAATATTAGGCAAAGTTTTTGCACGTAAGATTATATTTGTAATAGTGAATCACACTGGAAACTACTTTCAGTAATGCCAGACGGGAAATTAGTAAACTCAATTATCTAGTAAGGCTCCATTCATCTTCCGCTCCCGCATGAGACTTCTCAAAATTCTTCTACTTAAATTATTGATTCAAAACATTATTTTAATAATTTATCTACTGGATGGACTTAAATAATAGAGGTACTCTGAAAATATCATATCATATACGCATATTGTTTTTTGTCATAATGACATTACCATTAACGTTTAATTATTATGATAGCACATATTTGTTTCAATAACATCAAGGTACATTATACAAACTAAATAATGGAAATGCTCTTATAGTTTATATTTCTATTGGAAATAAATAACAAAGCTATTTTCTGGGAAAAATAAATACATGAGTAGGGGTGACGAAGATTTATACCTCACTAATCGGAATCATACTTTGAACTATCATATAAGACGAAAACATAACATCATTTGTCATAGTATTCATTTATTAAAACCCCTTAAATGAGTACTAATATAATTATTGACTCCCGTTTAGCGTATATCCCGTGTTTACTTCATTCACACTCCGAGTTTTGCTAAGTTCGGTTCAATCGTTAGTGCCCAACAAAATTGTTGGCTTTAGATTTTAGTGTATATCTCGTTTATACTTTTCTACACGACAAAAGTGAATAAAACAAAAGTTATTTTAAATAGAAAAATAAACTACTTTTGTTATGTTCATATTTGCCGAAAAAGCAATAGGAAACGAAATATCGCTATTTTTAAATTCAGGCTTCCCTTATAACCCCCACTCCTGCCCGTCCCTAGAAATGTTAGTATGGCTTATTATAATGAAAGCGTTAGTACTAATTCACATACAGAGTTTGGTTTAATTCGGTTTAGTCTGTAGTGCTAAATAAAATTGTGGACTCCCGCTTTAGTTTACAGCGTATAACTCATTTATGCTTCCGTATACGGCAAAAGTGCATATAACAAAAGTTACTCTAAATAACAAAATAAACAACTTTTGTTATGTGCATATTTGCTGAAAAAGCAATAGCAAACGAAATATCGCTATTTTTAATTTCAGGCCTCCCTTATAACCCCCACTCCTGCCCGTCCCTAGAAATGTTAGTATGGCTTATTATAATGAAGACGTTAGTACTAATTCACATACCGAGTTTGGTTTAATTCGGTTTAGTCTTTAGTGCCAAATAAAATTGTGGACTCCCGCTTTAGTTTATAGCGTATAACTCATTTATGCTTCCGTATACGTCAAAAGTGCATATAACAAAAGTTACTCTAAATAACAAAATAAACAACTTTTGTTATGTGCATATTTACCGAAAAACCAATAGAAAACGAAATATCTCTATTTTTAATTTCAGGCTTCCCTTATAACCCCCACTCCTGTTCGTCTCAGAGAAAATTAATATAGCCTAAAGTCTAAGTTGGGTTAGTAGTAATATACATACCAAGTTTCATAAAATTCGGTTCAGCCGTTTATGCGTGAAAAGGTAACAAACAAACAAACAAACAAACAAACATACACGAAAGAAACAAAATGCAGATATGGTGTCTATGACATGTGAAACGAAAAGTTATCGTGAAATTTCGCGAAAAAAATCAATGTACAGACAGAGGTTACAATTTTATATATATATATATTCGTCTGTTACCGCTATAGCAGTCGCAATTTTTTTCTAAACGTTACCAAACTTGGTATATAATCGTTTTATACAAAAAGAAAGATTAAGTTCGTTAACTGCTGAAATCGAACCTGGGGAGGGGAGGTTTAAAGGGGGAGAATTTCGAATATTCTTAATATCTCCGTTATTGTGCGTCGGATCGAAAAATTGAAACAATCTTATTGCAAATGTAATGTTCTATAAATGTTGTTATGTACATTTTTTCACTATCTTGATTATTAACAGAGATATTTGCATTTTATAGTTTCCGGTCTTCAGTAGACCCCCACTCCTACTTATCTAATATTAACAATATTCTATTATTTTATGAATCACATTATTTGAAGCTTAAATACCAAATATTGTTCTCATTGGACTTTTAAGGTTCGAGTTAAATGCAAATATGTGACGCACGTCGAAAATCTGCTTAGTTAACGCAGCCCCTGCGTGACGGACTTTTTTGAGAGAGGGTGGTGGTGTCAGGATTAGATGTAGGATTAATTAAGGAGAGAAAAATAAATGAGTGATGAAAACTCTGTTGATCAACATAATTTTCTATTTTTCCTCCTTGATTCAGGATTTGTTAACGTTGACATGGGAAAATCATAACTAAACATCACCGTTCCAAATTTCCCTTGCACAAATCAACATCATCTCGATTCCATTCTTCGCTGGAATTGGGCGTATCTTCTGGAGCCCAGAGCAACACTTTCACTTTGTTGGAGTTGATGTTGAAGGGTCTCCCAACAAAACATGCACCTTCGAATATAATTTTATTTAAATTATTTATTAAAAAAATATATTTTATCTTTAATAAAATTCTGTATGATGAAGGTATGATACGTTGTTGAAAAGTCCGTCACGCAGGGGCTGCGTAAACTAAGCAGATTTCCTTCGTGAAGTTTAACAATAGATATATCTACATAATGGTAACACAATAGTACAATGAATATCAAGTGAATAAATACAAACGATAATAAAAAATTTCCAGGCGGAAAGTGCCTGAAACGTAAACAAACAGGTGTGCCAATTTTCCACTGGAAAGAAAAACAATTACTGAAATATATCAGAATGTAACATATTATTTTTATTGAAAACTATTTACTATATTAGGCGCTCAGTATTATAGTGGCCCAACCCTCAAATTTTGCTTATTTGAGTTACCATAACATCTGTTGCTGAATAATGTGTTCTATGAAATATTAGTGGCCTAAGCCACCTTCTAAGTTTTTTCACTAGATAGCAGCAGCAGTTTGTTTTTAACTAACAGTTTTGGCGGTCTTTGAAAAATATATAGTGGCCTAACCAACTTGGTTTTACACAAATCTTACTTCTTGGGGTTAGGCCACTATTATTCTGACCGCCTCATATCTAGTACTGTAATTTATAATGGATCAGAATAATTTTTATCTCAATCAATCAAATTTTAGTAGTCCAAGAACTTAAGGTGGGGGGGGGAGGGTACCAGAGAGTATTTGCATTTGCCTCTTATAATAAAGGTCCCTTGAAAACAATATAAGGTATTTAAGCTTCGAATAATGTGGTTTATTACATAACAGTGTGTTGTTTAATTAACATGAGTAGAAGTGGGGCTTTGCTGAAAATATAGAAATATCTCAGTTAATATTCAAAACAGAGAACAAATGTATATTACAATATTTATAGTAAATTTAATTTGCAATAAATTTGTTCTATACAATTTTTCGATCCGAAGTATAGTAACAGAGATATTTAGAATTTTCGAAAATGCCCCCTATAAACCCCCCTTCCTTCCTACTGGGCCGATTTCAGCCATTAACGAACTTGATCTTTTTACATAAAACTATATATATATATATATATATATTGAACGAACCTCATTTTCGTCATCTCCTTGGTAGGATCGATGGACTTTGGAATACATTTTTCGAAAATCGCGTCATGAGTACGACCTCAATAGCTGATTTCCCTTAAGGGGAATCTGCTAATACGATGCTGGTATTCTGTTGCTCAACTTCAGTGAGGTAACACTGCTGGTTATTGTGCTCAGCAAAAATGTCCAAAATAATACAAATCCTAGCTAGAAAATGTCTTAGACGGCGCATTCCCGGTTGACCTCCAGGACGTCTCGGATAAATGTAGGAAGGCCAGAGCAAAACTGAGCAGTGGTCGTTAGCGGAGGGATGGACTAGACCGATTAACTTTTCTAAGGAACTTCCACTGTGAAGATTTTAGCAGATTTACCTTAAGGGAAATCAGGTATTGAGGTCGTACTCATAACGCGATTTTCGAATTTTGTCTTCAAATGTCCATCGATCCTACCTAGGAGATAACGAAAATGATGTCCGTTCAAAACTGTGTATATATATATATATATATATATATATATATATATATATATATATATATATATATATATATATATATCTGTTATCACTCTATTATTGTTTAATCGGTACGTAACTCGATATTTAGTCGTTTTATGTAAAAAGAAAGATCAAGTTCGTTAACGGCTGAAATCGGACCAGGGGGAGGGGGGGTTTAAAGGGGGGATTTTCGAAAATTCAAAATATCTCCGTTACTGTACGTAGTATGGAAAAATTGTATAGAACTAATCGTATACAAATTAAATTTACTATAATCACTGGTATATACATTTATTCTCTATCTTGAATAATATCTGAGATATTTGCATTTTTCAGTTTTCAGCATTCAGCAAACCCCCTCTTCTACTCATGTTACATGAACAATACTTTATTATATAATAAACCACATTATTCGAAACTTAAATATCAAATATTGTATTCAAGAGACCTTTATTATACGAGATCACATGCAAATATGTTCTGGTGACCCCCCCCCTGTCTTAAGGTTTTGGACTACTAAAATTTGCTTGATTGAGATAACAATTATTCTGACTCAATATTAATTACAGTATTAGATATAGTAAATAGTTCTCAATAAAATTATATGTTATATTCTGATATATTTCAGTAATCGTGTTTCTTTCCGGTGTGATGCTGGCAGATCGGTTTGTTTATATTTCAGACGCTTCCTGTCGGCAGGTTATTAAAATTGACTGGAACATTTCTTATTTCCGTTTGTATTTATTCACTTAATATTCAAGGTGGTGTTGTGTTAGCAGGATGCAGATTTATCTATTACTAAACTCCACGAGGTAAATCTACTTAGTTTACACAGCCCCTGCCTGATGGACTTTTTTTTAATTTGAAAACTGAAAAACCGATCTTTATTTGCAACAATAAAAGAATCTCTGTCTACAAACATAGAAATTTGAATGGATTTTAAGTACCTAACAGACTACTGAGAACATATTGCTGGCAGGAAGGCTAAAGTTCAATTTCCAGGCAATGTCTTATCAAGGTTCTGCAAAGATAAGAGTGAACAGCTTACAGCAGAATACTGTAGCAAATACAAGCTGGGATTATTTCAGGTGAGTAGAAAGTTAGGTTGTTTTGGTTGTTAGCAAAACCTGAATGCAAATGCAACAAATGTAATAAAGCCATTAGCATTTGTTGTTTGGCATGTTCAAATGTTCATACTAAAGTCCATAATATTTGTAATTAAAAAATAATGTTTACCATATTGTATATTGATTATAGTTCATAAGTAATGAATTAATAAAAAAAAATACATAGGGTCTTCCATAGCAAAGTTTTGGTAAGCTATTACTATAACTTTGTTAAGTTATTCCATGTTGACCATATAGTTTGAAGGATTCTTTCCCTTCTCGTACACCCAACGTTTTCAGGTACATCCTGCCTTGAAATATGCCTCTGATTTTAATTTCCCTACACCACATTACATGGCATTCTTCCTATTAGAAGTTAAATGATCTACTCAAAGATATTATAAATAAAATGTGAGACTGAAAACGGTTTTATTATCAAATGTTCTCTTCTATCAAATGTATGCGTCTAATGGGGCCAACGGAGGTTGTCATCTGCATTCAGTTCACTACATATCTCTATCACAGTATGTATATATATATACACACACACACACACACACACACACACACACACACACATACATATACATACTCTTTTTACTTATTTGTTCAAAATTAATCCTAAGCTGTTTTTCAGAGTAATTTCAATTCTGAACAGTACATTCACTTGTACTCCTGAGTAAATTAATACACACACACACACACAAACATTTATTAGTTGGCTTATTGTTAATGTGAGAAGTGGGGGCTCACTAAAGGCTAAATACCTAAGTTTAGACATCAAATTTGGTAACAATCAAAAAATTGCAGCCTCTAGAGTGTTTATATATATATATATATATATATATATATATATATATATATCCTATATATACTCGAACACATATATACTTCATTTTGTCATCTCCTACATAGGATTGATGGACATTTGAAGAATTTTTTCAGAAATCGCACCATGAGTGCAACATCAATAAACACATATTTTACTAAACAGATATTGCACAATGTCCTTTTAAATTTTTATATCTCAGAAATTACAATCGAGAGTTTTTACTATTATAAGTAAATTCCACAATATCTACCAGAAACGTGCAAAATGCTAGTTCAGTATAATGCAAGTACACAAATAATTTCTTCTGAGAAATTCTATTTGGCTTGACAGATTTTCACTGTACTATCAAAACAAAAATATTCTTTTAGTTAGATAGTTGAAGTTATTTTCCACATTTCATCAAAAGAGCCAAACCAAAAGTAATGTCGATGCTCTTGGAAATTTTTTTTTGGATCCCATGTTTTAAGAACTATAATTTTTTTGTAAAGTAATTCCATTATTTTTCAGGTGTACCTTGCAAGGATTGGCTTCTGTTGTAACTTTTGATTCATACTTAAGGTAAATGTATATCTTTCTTTACTATTCAACTTCCATGTAATTCTAGCAGTCTATCTACTTCAAATACTCCTTCACAGCAGTTATGGCCTTGCATTGTATACATTTTCTACTTACTTGCAATTATGTGCTAGACTCTTTGAAGTGCATTGGCCTTTGCCACTACCTTGTCAGTACTGTCTGCAACTAGAGTCCTCCAATTAGAGATCCCTAGCCTCTACTAGTCTTCTCTTCTTTGCTCTATATACAACATTATTTTCTGGCCTCCTGTCGAGGGCAATTTCTCTCCATATTCCCCAATCATTGCTATCTGCCTACAAGAATATCAGGTTCACGTTACATTTACCAATTTATTGTTGCATCTCATCTTTCTCAGGGCTCTTCTCTGCCAAAATGTAGGTCTGATAACCACTTTATAAATATGCACCTTTGCCATTCTAGAGGCTTTTAAAACCTAAAACGATCTGCAGGGCATAGAACCATCTGGTCCTCAAAACCTATTCCCGTACTATTACTTTATTATTATTCCACCCAGGTACAATTATTGAACCCGCTACAATTAGGAAACATGAATCCTTCAAATTTTCTTTCTCTCTCGACGATCCATACTAATTTCAATATTCCATGGACACTAACCATTTTTATTATTATTATTTTTACGTATTTACATACCTCACATAACAATAAAAATTGGTCTCTTAATATTGAAATTTCATATTTAGGGCTGTTGTAACATCTAGTTTTGCCCCTCCCTTTTTGAACAAAATCAATTAGAGGGGGGTTAGAGGGAGGGGATGGAAATAAAAAATAGCAAATTTCTTTGAATCTATTTGAGATACAAAAAAATTGGTGTAGAACCATTTTTCTATTATTAAGAAAATGTCTACAAATTATGTTCTATGACATTTTTTGATCTAATTTGTTGGAGCGAAAGAAAATCCTACATTACTTGCAAATGGCGTGCACCAAACATTTTATTTTCATTTAATTTATTATTTCATTTGGTGCCAGACATCAGGTTTTTATTGGGACATTATTGGCCCTGTGCTGAAACCGAGTAACAAATAGCATTTTTCTTTCCTTTTTTAACAATTACTCAGCACATTTCAGTCCAATATCACACATATTAACCTTAATGGAAAGAAAAAGGAAAACTCGTTAACATTAAGAATGTTATTTAATATTTACTTAAATCATACATAATTCTTACAGTTGAAAAACTAATATGTTTTTAGTTTCCTCTGTTCCAGGTGTGCATTGCTCTGATGGATAGTAGTATACTGTATCGTCACACCCTCGAGACCAACACAGTTTGAGAGAACAAGCTTAACATTCGTCGTTGGTAAATAAATAAAGTATTTGAACTTTCAGAAATTATTTTCATCATCATTATTATTACTTATTAACGTCTACTTAGTAATGTTTGCGGCAGATTATCTACAGCTTACTACCCTTTTCTAGCCAGGGGTGGGACTAAGGATTTTATTTAGTGAGTTTGTCACAAATAAATTCCTGTTGCCCAGATAGGTATCAAACTTGCCACTCTGGGTTTACTATGTGAGATTAATCCCAAAGATTTAACTCACAGGCTAACCTGAGCCCCTCATTATCATTAGTAATAAATAATTTCAAACTAACATTAAAATCCTATTCAATGTTTGATGAAAAAATTCAATTAAAATGCATCAAATGTTGACTACTATAATAAATTATTAGATTGTAAATAATACAAATATTTTGCAATAAAGTTGTTTGCTTTTACTTTCTTCTGTATGAAGTAAAATTGAAAATTTCCACAGAATTCTCAGTTTTGACCCTCCCTGAATCAATTTTGACTGGTCTAAGCCTATGACTGGACATATCTCACTTGACTCAAAAACAGCAAGCCTTAGAATGTTGAAATTTCATATTTGGGGTTGCCATAACGTCTAGTTTTCACCTCTCCCTTCAATCAAAATCGATTTAGGGGGTTGGGAGGTTTAGATCAGTGCAAATTAAAAAGAAATCTCATTTCTCTGTATGCATTGGAGTTATAAAATTTTCATATAGGACATTTTTTTTATCATGAAAAGATTAATAAATTAAGTTCTATAAAATTTTCTGATACAATGCATTGAAACCGAGATAGTTTATCATTTTTAAATGAAATAATTTTAGATCAAGCACAAACAAAAATGTTGTTTATTTAATTCCGTAGAAGTACAAGGAATACATCAGATTTTTTCTTTTTTGATTTCAGGTCAATTAGACATGGAAAATGCTCCAGACTGGAAACAAGCTTCATGGGGCTTACAAAGTAGTTTGGAAATACAACATTTGTTTCTCTGACCTCATTAGTAAGTTGTGTCAAATGCTAAACCATTTCAATTTGGCCTAAGCAAATTCTCAAATTTAACATATACTTAAGGTTAATAGGTATGAAAAACAAAACAAAAAAAAAAACATTCACTTCATGAAGCTAAGGCTAATTGGGGAGGGTTATCAATGAGTTACAGCCCTTTTCTAGCTAGGGTGGGAGGTACTAAGAAACCTTTGCAAAACTCTCTCTCTCTCTCTCTCTCTCTATATATATATATATATATATATATATATATATATATATATATATATATATATATATATCTTTATAAAATGGTCCCAGAGAGGACTTGTACTGACTGCACTGATGTCAGATATGTATCTGATTGTCCATGTACAGTGGTCTCTAGCTGTTCCAAGGAGAAAAGCTTATTATTTCAATTAGTGTAGGGATTATAAGGTTTGTACATTAAAAATAAATCAGTTTTTATATATTGGCATGACTAATTCTAATATTATTATTTATTGATATCCACTTTTTGCCACTGTGGCTAATTGGGATGGTTTATCTACAGATTGCCACCCTTTTCTAGCTAGGGTGGGATTAAGGCTGTTATTTAATGAGTTTGTCATCAAATAAATTCTTAGTGCCCAGGAGAGAATCGAACTCACCGCTCACGTTTACTATGCGAGATTTAAGCTAACGCTTTGACTCACATGGCCAACCTGAGCCATATAAGAATATTGATATAAGAAATATTGATACTACTAGTTGAAATTACATTCTGTTATTTATTTTACCTTCCTATTGAACTCACCATTTTTTTAAAAATAAGATTCACCCCAAAACAGCAAAATGTATTGTTGAGTCAGCAGATGATGGTACACCAAGTCACATCAAGCAATGCGACCAATGTGACACTATTTAATAGTTACTAGAATTATCCTCATGTTACTCTAAATGAAACTTCATGGTATTTCCAAGCTCACTGGAATCTCTAATATGTATTCTATCTACAACACAGACCACATGTTTCTGCTTACATTTCTTGTTCCACCCTTCTCTCTCTTTTATTTACCTCTTTCCACGGTATTTTCTATATCAGAATTCTCCAGAGTTGGATTCATTCATATTATTTTTTTTTATTGAGAAAAGCAATCTTATTTGCAGCTGTAACCAAGGTCTCTAGCATTCAATCAAATAAACTTTGCCCTTAAGATCAATAAAAATATAGTCATTCACATATATTTATTATTCATTTGGAATACAATCCTTTTGTTTTACATAACATTTTTCCAATGATTTATATCTCTATTATAATTTATTTATTATATATCTACACAATATAAGTAACAGGTTATATAAATGGGAATAATAAATTAAGAATATAGCTTTAGTAATTTTATTAAGACAAACAAATAGGAATCAATATGATTCCCATATTATTCTTTACGAATGGGGAGAAAGTAGACTCATTCATAATAAAAACTGTTTAAAGAAAGAAAACAGAACTCTAGGTAATAAATGAAATAAAATACATTTAATCACATTTTTTAATTTTAACACTGGACTGAGTTTCTTATGGTATATACACATTTTCTTATATACAATATTAATTTTTGGTAGTTAAATTCAAGAAATCTATTATATACAAGGCTTAACATTCTTCTTCATAATGAATATTTCAAAACATAAATGTTTTCTAGAAATTTACATTAATAAAATACATAAAATAAACTTTGTAAACCATGTATGTATATATATTAAAAAATATATATGAACTTTAAAAAATACATAAATACCTGAGCTGCCAGGCAGATAGACAAGGTAAGAAGCTTAAGAATGTGTTTCCTTAAATTTCTAGATAAAACAATGTGCTTGCTACACACATAAATACATATATCATTATCCACTATCTTACACATTTATAGATAGATAATACACAATTCACTCAAAATAATGTGCCAGGAACATTCTTCAGAGCCTTAAATAATAACAATATCATAATATCTTATACACTTATATAAAACAAAAAAGACTAACTCTATAGTAGTAAATAATGGTAAAAAAAAAAATGATCAGGCTTCATTTACTAATACATTTTCCTACCATTCTTATTATGTACAGGCTCTTGTTAAAAGGAAATAACTAAACTAATCTTATAATAAAACTCAAAAGGAAATGTATGTCTCCTTTGAACATGAAGTAAGTGATGCTCACCAGAAATTGTTTTGACCTAAATAAAAATAAACATTGGTTATTAAAAGTTACACATAATGATTACTAATAATAATATGAACTAATTTTCTAATGCGACCATGATGTAGGAGGTGAGGAATGCATCAAGCTGAGCTCCCATCAGAATCTGAGCAACAGGCCTTGGTCCTTCAATATGATTATAACTTAGGACAATAATATTTAAATCCAAAGTAATTAATACAATTTTTAAATTTGTATGCTCATGAAGAGCTAAGGCCTGTCAAAAGGTTTTGGTGGCAATTAAGACCAAAGAAACCTATTTCTTTATTCAACATTCAAGTTTTAACACTACTTTTGTTATACCTAATCACAAAAATTCTCTCTGGTTACAACAACAAGAAATTTGAAGTGGCTTTAAGGGAAATTTACCTGAAGAAGCATCCTGCGAAACTCCAAGGGATCCTACAGCTAATCACCGGGAACAACTCCCCGAACGAGAAGCTGCAAATTCACAAACTCCATCAAACACATTATATTGTTTTATTTAACAAGAATAAACAATTTTTGTATTGATTCATATTAAAAGGATGTAAATTGGTGAAAATAAACAGCACCATTGAAATGTCTGTATTGTGTGTTGTAGTTTAAATATAAATAATAAGGCATGCAATTCTTAATGTTTTTTGAATTTGAAAGGTAGAACACAGCACTATAGTTTAAGTTAAAGGTAAGTTCTAAATCAAATTGTATATTCATTCTAAAAAATAAATTCATTAAACAACGATTTAAGTGAGTATACTCTAAAAAGATTAATGTAGGAATAAACTATCTCACCACATCAAACTTTGTACTCTTCAGACAGGCCTGAAGCGAATTACTTCAAGGAGACCAGTCTATCCACAATCACCTCTGCTCAGGAGATGGAGTTTAAGAAATTCTAGAAGAAAAAGAATCTGGATTTTAGGATAACATAAAAATGAAACCAAAAAAAAAAAGAATATCCAATAGAGTTAATTTAAGAATAACATTCGTGCCAACATACAAACTTAATTAAGTCGATTTTCAAAATCATTATAGGTAACATTATATAAAATAAATCCTATATTTTTCTTTTAGCAAGATCCTGTATGATGAGACTTTAAATTCAATCTTGAATTTACAGGTTTGAGTCGTTTAGTGATATAATAGCTTATTCTGGAAATTACATGAGTACAATCATAGAGGACTGAAAAAAATACAAATAGTTCATATAATGAATATTAGGCTAAGAGAAAAATGTATAGAATTTAATATGAATGGTTATAAAACATTTTTCAATGTGATGCATAATACCAGATTTAAATATTTTATTTTATTTATATCCCTATTCCTTATCTCATTTCAGCCAGACAAACAAACTTCGATTTTCAATGAAACATTTAAATATGAAATTTGTTAACAATCACATAAAAAGTATTTCAATTTACGTAACCTGTATAATTATATTATAGAGTACTAGTTACTAAATTTAAGTCAGAAATTGGGACAATATTCACGCTGAAACACTCAACACTATTTTCTTACATAGATACAGCATCTACTTAAAAAACAAAGTTAAACTTACTTATATGGTAATCCATAAATTTGCCTTCAGTGGATTTGCCAGACAAAGTACAAAGTGAATGCTCTCGGAATAAGAATGATTCTTTTTCTTTGACCCTATTTAAAAATAAGAGCTAATTAAAACAAAAAATAAATAATGCATTGGAAGAAACAGACTCAAGTGCATTGTGTAAAAAGAGAAAGCAGGAATTAATTGTTTCAAAAATCAATGAACGAAATTCTGGTTTCTTTAGTTAATATGATTCTAGAAAATAAAAGTGTGAATTCCTTTTGCTACTAAGGTGAACAAATTGACTCAGAACAAAGGAATGAGTTTAGAAGGAGAAATTACAAAATAGATGATTTTTCTTTTAATATTCACAAGTTTGAAACCTAATATTAATCTAATTATTAACTAATATTTTGTAAATTAACTAGGTAGTGTGTAAATTTACTTTTCTATTATCGAAAATGCATTAAAGTATTCAGTTGTTTTGAGAGTGAGCAATAATGAATCAAATGGAATGTTCACAACAAAAAATATAGCTTTTGCAACAAAATATCACATTTTGAGGCAAAGGTTCAAGCCAGAACAGTGCCTATAAGAAATGAGGGTATATCCTAGTGAGAAATCAGAGTCAGCAGGACCACTACCTACAAAACATACATATCACAATTTGATTCCGAGTATATGGGGAATTCTCTTAAAAATGAAGTGGGAGAATAGTATAAACACAGACAATATAATGGAAATCCAAGAATGATAGGGAAATGAATATTTATTTTGAAGTTCAAATTTCTCTAAATTCATACAAATCCAATGAAATGGCATTAACATGAAAAACGATAGGAAAATAAATAATAAAGATAATTTTTTTTCAGCAACAGATAAAATTCCTACTCATTTTTACTATCACATGGATTTCAACAAAGATAAGCAAGCAGGTTTTATGTTGCTGATCTTTAAGGACAACTGCTGTCATAACTCAGTATTTAACCTAGACAGCCCATGCTTATTGCGAATTGACTTATGAAAACAACAAATGGTGTGATCTGATTCAGTATTACTATTATAAATGAGAGTGGCAGTGATTGAGTGACTTGCTTATAACCGTTCAAGGCTTGCGATTGGCAACAACTTTATTTATGTGGTCACCGAGGTTCAAATTTATTCTTTTTTTCACTACTGTGAGACAATTGGGTAACTATTTGGATATAGAAATAAGAATGTTTGGTTCGGTTAGCAATAGAACCTCCCACTAAACTGCAACAATCAAGATCAACTGATGACTACATGATCTCTGTCAAAGCCATATGGCAGGCTTTCTTCACACGTCATTAAGCAAGCTAATTTCATTTTTTTCTTAAGAAATGGCAGTTCCTATCAGCAGTTTGAAAATAGATACATAAGTGCAGAACTCTATTCTAATATGAATGATTGTTAAGAAGCCAGAGATGAATAAAAACGTTTTAGGTAAGTAGCCAATGAAATTTTTAGAACTAGTTCAAATGGATTGACACTCAAAACGATCTGGGAAGACAAAAGCCTACACAATTAAATAGTGAAATTATTTTTAACATGGTACCATTTCTAGAATATAGAAAAACGTTGGTTAAGTCGATATTAATGGTTGTTTAAATTAGGAGTAGCCTTTAAGTAAAATTTTTAAAAAAATAAAAATTAAGCAGATATGTAAAACAAGAAAAAAATTAAGGAATGAAACAGTGTCAAAAAAAGAAAGTTTTATCAAATGCATAAGTTCAAGTATAACCAAAAAGGTAATTTTATTTAATCTTGTAGAGTAGAATTCTTAGTTTTTTAATGGACATTGAATTGAATGGATAAACCTTTAGGTCAATTATTTCAGTCAAAAGAAATATTCTTAGGAAGATCTGGTGATAGATATTATTGGAAGGAATAAAATTAGAGCAGCTTGTAAAATTGAAAGAGAATTGAATTGTGAATTTTTTATGACCAGCATTCAGGGCAGCAGTGGGTTTGATCTATGAGAGGAAGATAATAAATGAATATTGATTAGGTTCTAGAGCATGTACGATCCAACCTAGGATGTTGTTAGCCATTCGGGGAAGTTGAGGAAAACCCCAGTATCCTTATGCAGCAGGAAATCACATCTAGGTAAGATACATACAAAAGTCTTTTAATTATCAAAAAAATTATTACTTTCAATAAAAAGTAGGTAATACAAGAGAATTTTGATCCCCCCCCCCCTCAATAGCTGTTTGTTTTAAATATTATGAGTTTATTCCTGGTGGATCTTGAATAACTGGATTTCATAATAATTGTCACAGTATTCCTCAGATTTGGTTTAAGTGAAAAACTGTTGCCAAGCAACAGATAAAAGATCTTCAAAAAATCAAATTCCTCAACTTCACACACAATTGAAGAGCCAGGCATGATACAAATATTGTTTATGACAATGGATTGGATAATGTTTGGAAAACTAGGTATCCTTCAATAAAAAATTAATATAGTAGATTTATGATAAAAGGAAAAATTTTGAGTAGTTTAAAGGAATAACAAAAAATAATGGTAATAGATTTTAAGAGTTTAAACATTCAAAAAATAATTTTTGACATCACCTACTTTCTCTTTTATAAATGCACTCAAATTTAAAAAAAAACCAAATTACACACCTACTTTTCAGAGGGTGAAAGAATTTCTAGAGAAGAGAATAGTCAAAAGAAATATCGAAAGATTGAGATTAAAGTAAAGGAAACATTAGATAAATACACATATTTACGTGATGCTATTTTCCTTTTAAAGGAACTAATTTTAAGCAAAATTTAATTTTATGTGATGAATAATATCAAATAATGGATTGCTAATATTATTAGCACACATTTTCATAAGCTGTTTTATTTATAAGCAATACAATTAGCCACAGTAAAAAAATAAATATAAGGAGATTAGATAGTTTTTGCCATCTCAAGTATCTACAGATTTCTTTCTTCTCATCTTCTTTCTTCAGGTCTCGTTTGAGCAAATTTCATTCAAAAAAATAATGTTTTACATTACATAATTTTATAAGGGTTGTTTCAAATTTAAATAAGTAAAATTAGTTCTTTTCTTCTTTTTTTTTTACTTTATTTTTAGTTTTATACTTTAAATTTATCAATTTGTACTATTAGTAAACTAAGTCTTAAAATAGTACTAAAATTAATAATATCACAGCTTGGAAAAAAATATATTATGTACTAATATAAAGAAATATGAAGGTAAATTAAAGTCAAGTTAAGCATACATTGATCATAAGCTCACTTCATTAATTCCTCACATGTATGTGTACTATGCGTACATTTTCAAAAACTTTCAATATATCATATATATGTTTAATATATAATCAATTAATCATAATAAAATAGGTATATTAAAAAATATATAAAAAGCTACTATAATTTCACAGCACATTTAATTCTGAGTGGGAGAGGAATTAGTCAGTCTAGGTTCGCTTACGTTTCCTTGACTGTGATTTTGTCTTCTGTCGAGTTTGCCTCTTGGGTGGCGGTTCTTGCGTTTCGCTATATGTTCTGGACGTGTGCGCAAAGTTAATGAGATCTTGAGCTGCACTAAGATGTTGGAACTCTTTCAGCTGAGCAGGAGTCTTAAACTTTATTTTCTGCTGTTCCTGATTATCGGGTAGGAAAGTAGTCGTATATGCACCAGGAACAAGGGTCTGCTCGGGAAGCCCAGTCTTACCAGCCGATTGAACAATGACAGTATTGAACTTAGGATCACTCGGGCTTAGATATCCAGAATGCGAGCCGAGATTAGTGACGTAGCTGACAGATGAAACAGTAGTGGCAGGAACTTGAACTTGAACTTGACTGGCAGCCATAGAGTTAAACCTAAACTTCTCCTTGACCAACTCTATTTCTGCTATACTGATCATAGGTGTACACGGATAAGATACGTCTGTTGTTGTCTTGTCTGCATCCTTGGGGTAACTGGCATTATAAGAGAATGCTTTCCTCTTTTTAAGGGGCAAGCTGGAACTTTCACTGTCTTCTTTTATCGTCTCATCAATTTTTTTCAATAAACTCTCGATTTCTGCTTCCCAATACATTATATCTCCCTTCTCGCCTTCTGCTACTGCTTTGAGATCTTCCAGTGTATCTTCGTAAGTATAGCCTTTTTCATCAGTTGTTGTCTTCAAGTCTTCTTCAGACCTTTCAGTATTCAACATGATACAGGCCATTACACTTTTCCAATTCCTTCGGATCACACAGAGATTATTTTTACAGCCAGAGCACCAGCACCTATACATTTTTAATCTAGACTGTTCACAAAATAGGGGAGACAAAAGGCTTATCCATGAACGTGCGTTCAGTTTGTTCGAATAGGAATACACCTTCATCTGGAACTCGTACATTTTACCATCACTCTTAATAGTATAATCGTGTAACATACCTATACCACTGTCCTCGAAATTATAATCAGGATTGATCTCTTTGACCTCATCGCTACCGTCATTGCTGAACGAATCGATGGATTTATACTCCTGATCTCCCACGTCCAATTGCTCCTCCTCTGCTTGGGGAGGCTCACATATTTCGACAATATTAGTGACTGCTTTACTCTCAGTATCATCGACCACTAATTCTGTAGGAATAACATCTTTGCTCACAAACTCTTCAACTTGTACTTGAGAAGATGGATTGGGTTCATCGGCAACGACTAAAACTGTTTCTTCTATGTCTTTCGAGTCAGATATATATGTATAGTTGTTGATATTGTTATAGAAGGATTGAATGGTCTGAGGAGGCCATGTTGGTGGGTAGACAGTATTAGGATCTTTGGAATGTGAAGCGAGAGGCTCTTCTTTAATGGGTGGCTCTTCAGTAGAGTCGGGAGCTGGATTTGATGGCAGCTCTACCTCAGCAGCAATTTCCATACTTACTTCTGTCTCCACAACTTCCTCAATCCCATTTTCTACCACTATTTTCGCAGGTTCTTCGACTACTTCAGTTTTTATATTCTTAACGACATCAGAAACAATTCTATTAGGCACATCGTCTTCACCTATTTCATCTACGGCAATTTCTATCTTCTTTCTTCTCTTCTTTAGCTCATTCTTCATCTTGGCTAAGTTCTTAAGTTTATGATATTTCTTATTCTCTCCCCCAGTGAGATTAAGAGAATCTCTTATTCCAGTTTCTGTGTTCATACTTGACCAAATGTCATTCATTAGCATGTTGCTTTCACTTTCATCCTGAAAAAGATGCATTAATATATTATTAAATAAATATTAAAACGTAATGAATATTGAAATTAATAGATATGAATTAAAGAAGTAATAATGAATTAAAATACAGTAGATGCTTGATAATCCGAATTAATTGGAACACAGACAGATAATATTGAGGATTTTCTAAATAAATGAAATTCATTAAAAGAACAAAATGAAATATTAAATTTAATATTTTAGTGTATTTTATTATGTTACAAAAAAGTTAGCTGAATGACCCGTTTATATTTTTTCAGTTTGTAATCCAAAATGATGCGAGGGTAATGTGGCAACCACTTCTCATATCGAACAATCAGTTTAATTTGATAACATTTTTAAGTGCCTAAGTCTGAAACTAATAAAAGCAGAGTATGTTTTAGGAATGCTAAACCCATCCCTTTTCTTATAAGTTGTGCGGTGGAAGGCACCTACCTCCTTCCTCTAGTACAAATATCTCACAGGCAAAGTCACTAGAGCAGCTCTTTCCAAGCAAGGCTCCCAGCAAACAATGCTAAGGTCATATTATCACACTACAATAGTCTCCAAAATTTGATGTGTATGATATTTAATATCATACACATCAATGGGTTTAATAGCAGTAAACAGAAGAAATTTTCTGAATGAATAAAAATTAATGATGAATTTAGACTAATTCTATTTAATTTCTAGCACAATAAATCAACTCTTTCCGGAAATAACCACCTAAGTCTTTGTTTAACCAGAATTTTGGATTCTGATTACCAGGAATCTACTGTAATGAATATTAATAATATAAAATACATAATAAACAAAAAAACATCCATTGAAAGAATAACATACCTGCTCGAATGAATTAGGAAACATTTCATTGGAAAAGCTCTGACGATCAAGAGCACACTGAAGTTTTGGATCCGCTACAGCTTTCAGAAAGAGCTTAGGAAACAGACAGAGGAAATTACAATTTCTACATGGATATAAACACTAACAAATATGAGCACTTATTTACAGAAAAGTGACAATTAGATTTCACAAAATAACCAAATCTCAATTATAAATAAGATAATAAAAATACAGTAAAATCAATCATCCTTGATGAAAAAGCTTGGTTATGTTGTAAAAGTACAAAAATCTCATTCTTGATTTATTTGAAGATTGAACAAATCATTCTGAGCTTCGGTATCTCTTAGCATAATAAAACATTAGAAGTATAATATCTATGAGTTATTATGACTCATAAATTTAACATTGTTTTGGAAAAATTACAAAAAATGTTATCCAGGATTGACAAGTAAGTAATTGTGGATTTCAATAACAGGCAACTTTTATAACAAAGTGTTCTTTGCTTAGATATTGAAAATATGATCCCATTATTGGTGTTTGACCATGTAGATATTGGGCAACTATATAACACATGTATGTAGGAACTATTTAAGTTCGGTTTACTTTAGCAAGTTCAGTTTCAAATGAAAACTGTGCATTTTCTCATATTTTTCTTTTCTAAAGGAAAAAAAATGCATCACAAGCACACAAAAAGTTATAGGTTACGTCTGATGACAAAGCCTCGGAAGAAAAGCACTGTCGAAATTGGATCACTAGCTATTGTGGGTTGGAGATTTTGGGACTGCTAATCAAATCATGTTATGTGTCCCACCAATCATCAACGAAGAGTGCCACTGCTTGGCATATCTCAAAGAAGCTCAATCCACTCAATTGGGATTTACAATAAATCATTGACAAAGATAGGAAATACAATAGCTATTGAATTTCTTCGCAAATAAATTGTTATTCTTATATTAAAAAAAAAATAGGTAATTACTTATTTGTCAATCCTATAGTTACAGATATTAATAATAACAAGAAATGGCATAACTAATAATAATTCAACCAAACTTTCTATAATAAAAATGCTGAAATAATACAATAATATATATTTTTTAAATTCTTTATATTAAAAAATATGATTTTATAATCCCTAATTTCAGAAAAAGAAATTTGATCTCACTTTCCCCAAAATTATACCTCAACAGAAGACTTATGAAAATAATTTCCTGACGAAAACTAAGCCAAAATCTTTAGAGAACCTATTTATTTTCAAATAGCATCTGCTCAGATAAATCTCCTGCTTGATCAATATTCTAGTGTTGTAGTTTTGTATATATCAGGACAGATCCTGGATTAAGATAAATTATACAATATTACTCAGTGAAGGGTTTCTTGCCCACACATTTAAGATAACCTTCGTAATTTCTAATTGTGCATTTTTTACACATGTTTCAAAGATTAAAAAAAAATAGAGAAATAATGAAGTAGGAAAAATAAAATAGGGAAAACACTACTGATAGAAGTGGACACAGTACTAAAACTAAATGCCTGTTTTCATTCAGACACATCATGATAAAAGTGACAAATCTTTAGGAAAACATCTAAATGTGTTAGTTAGCAACTCACACAGGGAACGTGAAAAAACCATAAATACTAAAAATAAAAAAAATAATTTGTATTACCTTGGCCTTGTCCCTGACGGAGAACTTGGCCTGCATGAAAAATGCTGTGATGTCCGTGTGGGACTTAGGGACCCTCGGTAATATATCCCTGAGAATCCCTCCAGTTGAAACCTTCTCCCGGAAGCCGGGAGGAGGGGTCAGCTTCAGTACTGCCAACTTTACTATTCGTTTTCTTTCTTCGGCTCCCTTCATGATCCCCTTCCACATTTTAAATGCGAGCAGGTATCGAATGTAGGACATGATATAGAGCGAAGAGCCAGGCGAGTCTCTCAAAACCCTCCTGTTGTACAATGGCATGGAAAAATAACTTATTATCTCTAACAATGAGTAAGTATAGTTGTACAAAAGTTATGTTGATGATGATTGAATCTTTTGTTAATATTAACATTAAATGTATGTTCATTAAATGGAGAAGAATAAGCCAATGCATTTAGTAAACTGATTTGAGGTATATTAAAATGAACAATATTTCACATGTCTCAGGCTCCTCAGCCATTGTTCTTAACCTTCTACACTTGATGACAAAAGTAAGAGCATTTATTTACATGACACCAAACTAAAACATTGGGAAGAAATCTAACTTACCAGCTATTCCTCTAAGACAAAATGCTGTAATAGTGATTAAAATCCTAACAAGTCTCTCTCGGAGCCTAAATATGTTTTCATTGATTCTGTAATGCGCTGTTTCAATGAATTAGATAATAACAAAATACCTCTTTTCAAAGCCAGTTTTGACTCCCAGGTTGTAGAATAAGTCTTCTGGAGTTAGACGAGGTAAGTTAGGAGTCTGCTCTTGCCTAGCAACTCCCAGGAAGATGCAGTTTGGAGAGTGTAGCTGCTGTATGCAACTGGCAACTATGGATTGTTCTGGTAACTTAGACGTGATGGAACTATCAGCTTTGTCAATACTGGGAGTTCAAGTGATCTGTACGAAATAGACAGCATCTACTGCTGCTCCATGTATTGCAAAAGAACTGAAATTTCTGTATATTGTTCCCCTGAATAAAAGGAGACTTAATTAAGAATGTAAATCCCAAACCTGAGGAGAGTATACCAATGCCTATGAAATGGTCTTAAATTTAATAGAACTAAAATTAAATGGGCAAATTGATATTTCATCATACATAATGATAAATATAAACATTGTACACGATAATTATTGGAATAACATTGTAATATCATCAAAAGAGTCTGAATTAGAATTCATAATTTGATTCCAATATTTTTAGTAAGTTATTCCAAAATAAATTGATTCATTTAAATGAACAATCTCTTATTTCTAATACTACAAAATTGTGACATTTTTATTATTTCAAAACTCTAGTCTATTGGGGTTCTGATGTATATCAAGAAAAGTTCGCCCCCCCCCCCACCACCAATATCCTATCATGTCCGATGACTAAGTCGATATCAGAAATGAAAGCATCAGCCATTATAAGCTGTCCCACCCTACTTAATCACCATCTGACATCAAACTATGGTTAGATTTTACAAGTAAATAAAAATAAAAAGGTTAAAAAAATTATAAGCAACTTCAAGCATCATCAAAGTAACCTTAACAATTAATAGCATAGTAACTAATTAAATTTATAATTCATTGACACATTGGTCAGATTAATAGAAAATAACAGGTTAAATAAATTTTCACAAATTACATGAAATAAAAAAAGCTGCATTATTTTTTCAAAAACTGAGATAGTTTGAAAGCCTAAAATGAGCCATACTACTGTCTATTATAATAATAGATAAGTTATTGGTTTTATAATACTCCTGAACAGTTATATCCTTCCTTTTCATAATAGCCCGAAATAAATCAAAAGAAAGGGTGATAAATGAGTTGGAATACATAAATTAATTTTAAATCTAAAACATCTTACAAAACCGCGGGTTCTCCTCGTCTAGAAGGGAGATATTTGTAGCTGTGAAGAAGTAGCACAGATAGAGAATCAGGAGTAATACTGAACCAATAGATTAATAAAGTAAACTTGCCATCATATGACTGAGATAGTCGAGTCACAACGAAAAAATATACCAAACTCAACAGGCTAAACAAAAAAATGTATAGTATGCACCATGAGGACCTGAATTGAAGAAACTTGCAAAGGTTAAGTCACAGAACTGGAGAACTTTAATTGCTGACTGCTGTGAATTTTCTGAGATTATGGGAGAAGGCTAGAACAAGGTTTCTTCTGCAAGGTGGGACTCAGGTTAACCAATTGAGTGAAAGCATTGGCTTTATACTCACATGGTAAACCTAGAATGGAGAGTACGATTCCCGCTTGGGCAATAGGAATTTATTTAGTGACAAACTCATTAAATAAAATCCTTAGTCAACCCTGGCTAGAAAAGGGCGGTAACCTGTAGACGTTTCCCAATTACCTATAGCAGCAAACACCCAAATTTCACCTTTTGGAAGACATTTTGAATTTTGAAAATTCAAATACTAGTCCTGTGTAAATTAATCGACAAGAGCTTTCCCACTAATGTATCATAGAATGATCTCATAAGACAAAATTTGATAAGTATCCCTCACTCTCAATGTTAGCCCTCCTCCAATAGGGAGTATAACACATTTTGCAGGAGTAACTTTGGTCAATGAATACCCACAAAAGGTAAAATGGACACGCATCAACTCGTTAAGGAAAATATTTGTGTGAGACACAATGACATGACTGTAACGATCCTTATAAAAGATAACATAAACAAAAAAACATTTTTTCCTCCGAGGATTAGAGATAATTCACACATAGACCAATAATTTGCTCTCTGCAAACAAAAATAATACTACATAGAATCCATATATATATATATATATATATATAGATATTAAAGACAACAATGCCACACACTAATTACCCAAGTATGGTAAACATTATTAACCATTAAGTTATCAAGAAGGTTTCTTAATAGGATTTACAAGAGAATTCAAATATTTACGAAAAGTGTGAAACAGCATATGAGATATAATTGGGATATTTATACTTTGACTAATAAACTTCCAAAATAAAGCCATTAATAAAGCATAAGTGAATGGATTTGAAGAAGATAACCATAGTAAGTTATAAGAATATAGGTTCGGACTACTGAAGACACAGTGGGGCCAAGGCAGGATGCCAGTGGGACTTGGAGTGACAAAGCAAATGCTACACCAAACAAAGACATGATACCCTAATGACAATAGTGATAGTTACTGATCCATGATCTCATTGGAAATTATAAAATTGGAATTTTAGTTATATAACAAGTTAAAATAAAAAGTCTTGCTGTTATGATCTTGGAATAGGTTCAGTGCATAAACTTTGAACAACAATAAATATATAAATTAAATTCAATAGATAATAGAAAAATAAGATGAAAGGAAGCAGATATGGGACCTATATATAGATAACCTCTAACTTATAAAACCATAGAATATTTTTTATAACCTAATTAACAACAATCACTTTTGCATGATATAGCAAATACAATCTAATGCTTCAAAATAAAAATACAACTTGAGAGATAACATATTTATCAAAGATTGTGTAGCAAATGATATTCATGATAAATATTTACCCATATTTCCCTTAATGGAAATGAGCTATTGAGATTGCACTCATGAGACAATTGTTGAAAAAATTCATTAAATGTCCATCGAACCTTCCTAGGAGATGACAAAAATGAGATACGTTCAAAATTATTTATTTATATATATATATATATATATATATATATATATATACATATATATATTTGTCATTTAACACTCTAGCGGTCGCAATCTTTAATAAGCTGTTATATCATGAAGCACTTATTTGAAGTCTAAATAAGTACCAAATATTTTTCTTATTGAACTTCTATTTTTTGAGATAAATGCAAATGTGTGACGCACATGGAATACTGTATAGTAAAGGCAACCCCTGCGTGACAGACTTTATGAAATTGTAGCTAAGTTTATGGAAAATGTCAAAATAAATTTGTGTTACGAGGACACTTTTCTGTAAATTGTCTTTCAGTATCTAACTTATACTAATTAGTTCACAAAAAAATAATAATAATATTCAGCAACACTATTTTAAAGCTCATTCATTACTCGGTGTTCGGCCCTACTCAAAGATAGATATAGATTAATAGACAAGCTACACATAGAGAATCCTACCATGGGAAGGAGAAGAGGGTTCGTTCCACATTGCCATCAGCACCAGACTGTGCAACAGTCAACGTTTGCAAAAAAGCAGTTACTAACAACAACTAAGTAGTTCCCGAAGGACCAATTACTAACTAGCTCAAGAGTTATTAGTTAAAAAATTTACTTTTTTCAACTACAGTTAGTAGGTTAATAGATTTTGACTACTTCATGTTGTTTAATACAAAAGTAGTTGGTAGTTGTAGTAAAACTACTTTTCAAGAATCTTATGAATTCTCCCTTATAGACAGATAACCAATGGTGGGCATCATTGATTCTCTTTGACAGGACAACATGGCCACCCGTGGTCACACTACTACGTACTACATTTTGAGACTGTTGGGAATGTTTTACATATATTTAGCACTAGAAGAATAGAACAGTTACTATTAATTTACAGTTATGTCTCCTAGACCTAGAGCATTTCCAAATCCAAACAAGATGCACAACACTGGAAAAACAGCAATTTCTATAGTCATTCCTCCCGAAGGACAATTCCAAATTGATTGACTGATTCTGAATTCATGGCAGAGTTGATTGCCAAATCAATCTGTTTCGAGAAATACTTCAAGGAACCAGAGGCTATTGTAATTTATACTACTTGCCACCAATATTTATTTAAAATCACCTAAATATCAATAAACCTGTTCCTTTTCAGATTAATACAGTCCATTACTTCCACAGAGGTCATTTTAATCCTGATTTAGTTTTTCACTAATTTGGGGGTAAATCGATATAGGGTCTATATGGGTTGAATAAATTAAGATTTCTGCCTCTAGAATATGAGGTTAAACAACTTTCATCCTAATATCTCCACTCAATTAAATGGAGCAATTGAGTTGCTACATGGATAAAGAAGCCTTTGGATCTTTGATTTATGTCACAAAAATAAAAGTGAATGATTCAAGCTAGCCACACCATCTAAAAATGAGTCACAGACATTAGCCCTCATCTACTTTTAGGCAAGGCATGCGTTTGGGTATTTGTACAAAGCAAATGACCATGGGTTTAACACACACTTTTGTGTTATTGGTCCTACCATAATAAATGTTACAACAATTAACCTTCTTGAGTATTAAGCAAATTTTCTGTAGTATTGTAGTCATAATTTGTACTTCTGGCTTCTAGTTACCACATTAAAATTCAACGGGGACAGACTGGAAAGTAATGAAATCAATGATTTAGTGCTAAAGCTGAGATAATGCAATCTTTATATTCTGATGAAAGACCACATTTCTTAGATGGAAACAGTTTTATGTATGATCTTGAAATGAAGACAGCTAACACAATGAGAAGAGCAAATAACATTTGGTATCATATAGCATGCGAGAAGAGTTGGATTAGGACTAGAGTTGGCAGTGAGCATGAATCAAGATAATGTATCTTTGAGCAGGTGGGTCACCCCCCCCCCCTTCATTTTCCAGATATACCTTTTTATTTTATATTGATCAGAATATACTATATAAATCATATTTTACCTAAATAATTGTCATTAACTCTGAGAAAAGAGAAGTGTTTTATTTTTAAAACCATTTTACTTCCTACCATAAAGTAACAAAAGTATTGTAATTAGATACATTTTTGGTTTTCAGATTTCAACGGGTTTTGCCCTTCCCTAAACCCATTTTGAGTAGTTTCGGCGTGACGTCTGTTCATATCTAGCGTAACTCAAAAATGGCTCTCCACAGAAACTAGAAGTTTTATATTTTGAATTGTTCAGTTGTGCATCCCCTTCCCTTTGATCAAAATTGTAAATTTCTTTTACCTATTACAGATACAAAAAATTTGTACATATCCAATTTTATTAACCCTTTCATTGTGCAAAGCCACTACATGGGCTTTGCACATTGAAAGGGTTAATAATGAGAGGATCAATAAATTATGTTTCGATTCATTGGAAGAGATATCTTATATTACTTTCAAATGAAATTAATTTTTCATGAACACAACCGAAAATTTTGTTTTTTTAATTCGAAATAAATACGGAAGGCATGTGGTGCCGACATCAGATTTTTCAAGTTTGTTTTTAGAGAAAATTGTTTGTAATTATTTTTTTAAAATTGTATTTATTATATAGTGCCTTATGCGTTTTTTTAAGCAATTAACACGTTCGCTGCTGCAGTCTATATATGATTTATGCCACCACTAACTGCATTGGTCCCCGGCGTCCAATGCCTCTCCTAACGTTAAAATCTGTATCGGACCCCGGGGACCAATGTAGTTTTCGAAGGTAACGCTATCTCTTGACAATACTAGTGAACTAAATGAATGAATTAGCAGATCTATTTGTCCTCCAAACCAAGAACTAGCACTAGCAAAGCCAGGAGTGGCATCAGATGTCATCTAAAACTAATGTACATTTTTTATCACATTGTTAGCTGCTATTTTCAATAAGCACTCTAAACTTGTTAGCTCTTCTAGGTCAGTAGTTGAACTAGAACATGAGGGTAAAGAGTTCTTGTCTGCAAAACCATCGTCACTTGAAATCACATCAATCTCACTTTCACTGCTGTCTGCAAGAGATGTAGATAGTGCTAACTCTACTAATTTCTGACCCGCATACTGAGTGCAACACACAACAATAAATGAGCGAATAAGGGGCATGGAAGGTAAACCAGATTGAAGTCAGTTCATGTTTGAGATAGTAATGACAGGAACTAGCATCGGGGACAGGGGGGGGGATACCCAATTCGAGTTTCTCTATTTCTAGACAGTTACGGTCCCCGGCGTCCTATAGTATTTTTCTAGACTAACTAAAGCTACAGGGTCTAAGAATAAATTGCATCCAATTCCTGTTAAAATATCTCTCATAATAAGCTTGTTAGAGCCTTCGCCCTTCCCGGAGTAGACTGGAGGAGAGGGGCCCGTCCTGATAGACTAGATACAGCAGCGAACGTGTTAAGAAGGGATCCTGCCTAGATCGCACTATGCTAAAACATAATAATAGAAAATAGGACACTATCTCAAAATAAGAGAAGCTAGCTTAACAATAGGCCAAAGCTGGACCTGGAGTAGTGAGGATTAGAGAGCAGGGAATTACAAAATCACAAATATCCCTGTTTATAAGAAGTACTCAAACTATGTAAGTGCCTTAGGCATGAAGCATGAGGTTACAAAAAGCGAGAAATGTAGATGAGACCATCTGAACCCCTGTACAAGACAGTAGTCAATCACAAAAGGAGACCGGAGAACAGAGGGGTTCACAAAATATAAATAATATTCTATAATGTGTCCACAGAGTGTACAGGAAGCCTATCACCAAGGGTAGTCAGAGGCAGAGAAGGCTATCAAGCAATGGCCTACCAAGCTCTACAAGCCAACAAAAAACAGTACTGAAACATTGAATGAGTTAAGTCACATCTTACAGCTGTAAGCCACCTTGATTCCAAGACTAGCTATGATTCCACTAATGCTATATGACACCAGATACTGCATAGACTAATAAATTTCAATCTGTAATGAAATTGGCATTGCATTACATAAATCCATTATAAATGACTATATGTTTTATATTCTGAGTATTCCCAGCACAGAGCACATTAAGATTATTATTTATGAATGCTTAAATGTATAGTTTTTACCTTTAAATAAGAGTTATATCCAATTTGGAGTTAAGTAACATTCACAGCTCTTAACGGCGATACACTAATTAATAATACGAATGAATTTCGATAATAAATTCCCGTTAAATACACTATTGAGCGTATTTCGATCGGCACGATCAAAGTTCACTGCTGGCTTAGCCCTATATAAGGACCCCGACGCGGAGGATTAAGATCAGTCATAATTGGCATCCTCTGGAGGGGAGATTCTTGTCTATGGACATCCCACTAATCCTTCAGCTTGATTCGGCCTGCCTGAGCCAGACTACTTCCTCCCCAGTACTATCTCTCACGGCTAAGTCTACACTTCTATTAAAGCAACTAAGTGCTTTAATTGTAATATAATATAAATAAAAATAAGTTTTTCCATTGCATTATTAAAAGGTGCGTCTTCATTTTCATTTATAATTATTATTGGAGAATATTTTGATTATAAATAAATTTACATATATTTGAATTTTGACTTGAGTCGATTGTTGGTGGGCCCTTCCTGAATTCTTGTTAGTGATTTGGTTGTGGGATTTTTCATATCTTTCAGCTAGTAAAATAAATGCTATTTATTATAAATGTTATTTCCAGTTTTCATTTTTTTTTTTCTCTCTTTTTTTTAAGTAAAGCTGATCCACTAGCTCCATTTTGTAAAAAAACAACAAAAAAACTACTTTTTAAGGATAAAATTATAACTAGGTCATTTAGAATCAATTACCATTTCCACATCTTAGCCTTAACACTGCGAGAAGGCCAGTGGTGGCCAAGTCACTGTAAGTAACTTCACAACAAATAATAATTTAAAAAGAGAGTAAAATATACTTAATTATTTGTTTGAGGTATTTAATATAGCAAAATAGGATTCATCAAAAATAATGGGCGAAGGAGGTTTAGCCTGCATGAAATGCTTCTCCCTTAGATCTTTGCCACTAACTTGCACAACAGATAAACATATAATCTGAAACTACAATATACTATTGTGGCTCATCTCCTTCCTATCCTATAGCATAATCTTTAGGTGGCAAGGATTATATAGTGCTTCTAAGTTTGGTCCCTTCATGTCCTTAAGATGATTTATAAGTTGATTCTCACACGCAAAGTTCACATCGAATTCTTTAATACCCCATTGCTTCTCTAGTTTCTATCCTTAATGATTACTATTCTCAAACAATATTCTTTTTTCCTCAAATTTACAAGATTTAGGTAGCTATGAATTCATAAAATTAAAGAGTTTCCACTATATCTCCGGCCTTGACACACTTATCTGAAAGATCTCTTCACGCAAGTGATATAGCACAAAAGTTTACATTTGTATCGAAAGGCCAAATCTTTTATATGAATGATTTTATTGAAGTAATAAAGTGCTTCGGTACATTTTACGACTTAGATGTACTTGCGACTGCTTCGATATATATTACCCGATTCCTCTATTTTTAAATAATTATAATATAATAAATTATAATAATTTTAACAATATCAGTGTATTTTTTCAATTATATAGCAGAGCTATTTGGTTATTGTATTTTAAACTACTAAATGTCAGGCCATTAAAAAAAATAATGAGGTTGAATATGATTTGCCGTGAAAGGATTAAATCTCTCTCCTGATCCTGATCACAGTTAAATAAACAAAGCTGGAATGTCTGGATTGAAAAGTTAATAAAATCAGCTCTAATATGACAATTTCTAAGGAAAACAGAGGAGTCTTCCTGATCACGGAGAGAAGGTCCGAAAGGAAAGTGTTTAAAACCCACATCACAAGAATGAACCTGTGTAATGTCAGACACATTCCTCAATATTCATGAGGTAATTACCTGTAACTGGTAGGGGCCCATTTTCCTTATATGTAGAAATTTGATCACAACCTACAGAACTGTTTATTACAACAAAAATTATTGATAGGTTGTGCAGAAAATAAAATAGTTCATCACATATCTTAAAAATGACTGGTATGGTGGAAACACAAGTGTAACTGTATTTTTAACAAAATTTATTTCAAAACTAGTGACATCAGAATGGAGGTAGTATTTCCTTCAGAACACAATAAAGAATTAATCTCATGAAAATAAAAATGCATTACAGTTTTGTTTAATTATGTTCCAGTAACTAGTTCCAAGCATTTCATCAATAGACACATTTTGGTGTCTATCATCAGGTTCCTCATCGAAATATGAAAATTCATCTTCACTTTTACTCGAACCCACAAAAAGTTCTAACAAAATTCGTAAATCAGAAAAGTGATTTTTCCGGAGTTTCAAAAGCACCAACTATTCCTTTGAAAATCAAAATACTGACTAAATATGCAAGGGTAAATTGCAGATAATGAGTAACAGTGCTCAACTGAAAAAGGGAAAGAGTAGGTATGTATGGAGGGAATCCCGGTATAGGGAAGCTAAAAATAAGAAAAGTGAATCCCCATGCCATCTATCAGCTTTGAAGGACACTGTAGTTTCTATAAGTCACCAGATGGCAATAGAGGAAGAACTAATATAATAGTTTGTAGGAATACATTGCTAAACACACGGAATATTATATTCCATAGTACGAAGGGCATGCTCCCTATGGACAGTTATGTCAGTCTTAAGCATTCCTGGGACAGAAAACCCCGGACTAATATATCAGTCTGTAGCAGTGTAAGGGTAAAAATTATTTCATATAAAAGTAATATATGATATTACTTTACATTCCAATACATAGGATCAGAAATTGCTTAAAACATAGACTATAGATCTTTTCAGGACAAACAATAATGATCCTATACAATTTTTTGAACCTCTAATAGGCACGAAGAAATTTGCTATTTTTTATTTCCACCACCCTCCTCAGCCCTCGGCCAATTTTAATCAAAAGATACACAACTACAATAGATGGTACAACAGTTTCAAATTTGAAATTCATAATCCTGAGGCTAGTTGGTTAATTAGTTATGCGAAATGCATACAATCACACAGAGTTCACACCAAACTAGTCAAAATGGGTTCAGAAAAGGTCAAAACGAACAATTTTGCTGGAATCTGAAACTTACGATACTTTCTTAACTTCATACAAACAAGTAAAGAAATGGATAGATTGTGACAGTAAGTATCTTTGTAATATCCTATGATTCACGGGCTATAATTTACCAAAAAGAGAAGCAATAAAAATTAGTCATCCAGATCAGAATCCACCCAACATTACCATCCCGATACAACAATTAATTTTACCTCCAGAGGTTGTAAAGTTCAGATATTGGTAAACTGAAAAAAAGATCGGAACACAAACTGCCCTAGAAAAATAGGAATACAGTGCGCAAAGAGGAGAAAGGATAAGAGGCTTATATCAGCTGAGCTGTGTGATAATGTGAGCTAGAGCGAATGTAGCAAAAGAGATTAATTAGAAGAACCATTGAGTCACGGTCAGATAAATGGCATTGACCATTTTCAAAATATAACCTATTCCTTAATTTATTTCAATGGACTATTTTTTACTAAATCCAAAAATGATACCTAATTTAACCTTGGAGTTATAAACAAAGCTGTAATACAATAAAATTGGCTAGCTTTAGAATGATGAAGAATCATTTTTGGGGCTGCTGTAACATCTAATTGTGGATGTCTCTCTCTCTTTATCAAAATCTGCTAAGGTAGAGGCAATGGATTTAGGCAGTGCAAATCAATAATCCCTGAATGTATTAAGGATACAACAAATTTGTATAGTATAGTAGCATTTGGTTTTGATCCATAATATATATTTTTCAATGCATTGTAGATATATGAATGGACTATTTTTTACTAAATCAAAAAATGATACCTAATTTAACCTTGGAGTTATAAACAAAGCTGTAATACAATAAAATTGGCTAGCTTTAGAATGATGAAGAATCATTTTTGGGGCTGCTGTAACATCTAATTGTGGATGTCTCTCTCTCTTGATCAAAATCGGCTAAGGTAGAGGCAAGGGATTTAGGCGGTGCAAATCAATAATCCCTGAATGTATTAAGGATACAACAAATTTGTATAGTATAGTAGCATTTGGTTTTGATCCATAATATATATTTTTCAATGCATTGTAGATATCGTATATAACTTTCAAATGAAATAATTTTAAACAATATTCAACCAAACATTTTTTTATTTTATTTAATTCAAGGAAGTCATGTGATGACTACATCAGATGCAGAGAATCAACATTGGAACATTTGTGCAGCTAATTGCTCTTGTAATAATAGTAGCCCTTCTTTATAAGTGTGTTGAAAGTGACGAATCTCTCCTAGTGGCGTTAGTTGCCGCCAAGACCAACCCTACTGGGAAGTGGGGTTTAGTACTCCAGGTCCCAACCTTTCAATTTACAGTCCATCGCTCCAACCAGGCTCACCTCCTCATGTTGTTACATATAACAGAGGCTAATTAAGACATGTTCCTGTAACTACTACGAATCCCACACTTTTATAGGATGGTTCTGAAGATGAATAATCTTAATTTTTCTTGCCTAAACCTTAAATATCAAGTTTGGTTTTAGTAATTCAAAAACTGCAGCTACTAGAGAGGGACTAGAGAAACAATCTAAAGAAAGAAAGGTAGATCTGAATGTCTAAGGCTCAAAAGCGAATGAAGGTGGAATCAATTTGGAGGTGAAGTCATCAGCTAGTATTAGAATTCCCTGCCCAGTTTTTTGGTGATATCACAGACTGCAAGCAAATTGCTATCAAGTAGCTACCTACAAGCTTTACAATGCTCAGTAGGGTGGGTGATGTTGAATGAAACCGAGCTACATGATCGGTAACTACAGTTTGTGGGAATATTCTAGTACACAAATACTACACAAAGTACATTGTACGAGTTTAAGAGCAGGCACTTCTAGTACCATTGTCGAGAACCATTAACTTGATCCCCAATGGCCCAGGTCAGACACTTTACCAACACTAATTTAATTAAATTCAACTCACACTTTTTTTTATTTCAGGTTTGAAACTTAAGTGCTATGATATGCAAGGATTCAAAGAAAGTTTTGAGAAATTGTAACTCAAGAGGATATTTCCTGAAGGAAATTTCAATTAAATTTTGTTTCAATCCACACACCATAAATAATCCTAACCCTAAAATTAAGCCAAAAATAATAATTTCATTAGCTGATGAATATTAAATGCTAAGTTTTAGAGTAATATTTAACTACCGAAACTAATAATGCAGCTATTTCATGTAATTTATGACTCAATAGGCTAGTTCATTTTTGTTTTGTTTACTATCACCTGACAAAACATAACATTATATTACTAACCGAAAAATGAGATCAGATAGTTCCCAGAAGTTCTTTGTAATGATTTTAGACTTGAGAATAGTGTCTAATATATGATCTTGTGAGCGGCCTATAAATAAATGAAGGAAATATATAAATAAAATTAATAATTGTCCACTGCAGTCCAAAGCAAATAAGGTAGAATGCAAGTGATTAATCAAGAACTCACCAAAGTAAACGTGCAAAGAAGATGTTAGCTTACTAGCTATTTTTGGCAAACTTTCCGTGCCAGTCCTTCAAAAAAGAAACGAAAACCATTACGAACACGATTATAGGAAATATTCAAAGAATAATGATTTACTTCAAGTTTTATAAGTAATTGATTTAATACAAAAGATTTGGAAGAAGTGAAAAATTAAAAAGCAAAGTTATACCTAGATGCCTTAATTTCCATATCCAAATACATGGCCATAAGATCAGACATTTTCGCCAGATATGAGGAGTGCTCTAATGGCTGAAAAATAATTCCAGTTTACTCCTCAATCTTTATATTGAAATCTGTTCAATGTCCATTTTCATTAACATCTTAACATTGAAACATAAAATAAAAAGTTAACAATACATCGATCATTCACATTAATTACATTTTAAATATATATTTTAATAATTTCCTTCTTTTTTACATATTTTCTTTTTTTTATATTTTCAATTATATCCGTCAGTTATGCACATATAAGAGTTATACGTAAAGACGTGACATAATACATCACGTGTGCGTCTTCTAATCGAATTACACGTCATTATGAGACAGCACACAGAAAAAACAGCAAATATGGCAACGCTATGAAAAGAAACTTGCCAATTGCCAAAATGTTTATTTTCTTTTTTTTTTCTCTTCGATTCTGAAAAATCTTGCAAAGTTGTATATTAATCATGCAGTACAATTCTTAAATCTATCGCATGCATAAAATATATAATAAACTCACTGGTTTCAGCTCGGTATAAGTCAGGTGGAAAAATAGGAGTGCATCGGACATAGCTCTTTTGAGCTTAGCCGCCCTGTTCGGCCTCGAATAGCACTCTTTAACTGAAGGATAAACTTGCCTGCAAAAATAAAAATGTTAGACAACAAAATAATAAAGAAAATGTAAACACCGAAAGAAGTCGAAGGGAAAGAATGATAAATCTGAACTCAAAAGAAAGAAAGAACTACTGAAGAAAACAATAGAAACTCAGAAATCTGGCATAGTTGAGTTTCCTTAGTTAAAATCATGATTTTTTAACACCAATAAATTCCATGTAGGGAAAAAACCATGCATTTTAAAATATAAAAATGGATAAATTAAATTGACCAAGATATAAATTTGAAGAATCCATTTCAACTTGCAAAAAAATAGTAAACAAGGATGCAAAATTATCCTTTATAGTTCAAAGTTGTTTTTAATACTTCATTAGATTAAAATGGTTTACAAATTAAAACATAAATAAAGCTGGGTTTTAAATTTTTATCAGGGAGTTGAAACCAAGAGAAAATAATTTCAACTTCCAATAATCAATTCTATTAACCAACTATAAAATTTAAATATTATTGCAATCTGAGTATTTTCAAGAGTAGAAACTAACATTTAACACATCATTACAAAAGAAAACAAATCGTATTACTTGTTTTAAACTCATAATATTTTTCAGTAAATAACAACCCGGATAGATATTTTTATAGGAAAAGAGGAAAAAGTTAATTTTTAGATGATATTCAAGTTAACCATTTGAGAACTGATATCCATTCAATTGATAAACTTTCATTAATTGTTTTTTTTTTAAAGTAGTAGCATCTCATACTCACTTCAAAGTAAAAACAAAATAGAAAATGAAAGAAGTCAGAGAAATAAGAAAAGAAGAAACAGTGCATGCATAAAAAGTGAAGAATCCAAAATGAAATGCTGAGTTGAAAACCTCTTTTTTATCCGTATAATTTCTACCTTATTGAATTAAAATAAAAAGAGTCCATGCATTCTTACACCAAATCCTTATAAATGCATCCAAACATTAAATTGTATAAATCGTTTTGTTGTATAAAATTTAAGAATCCTTAGAAAAGGAGTTGTTAGTTATTATGAAAAAAATAATAAATGCTAAAAATCAATATTTAAATGAAAAAACCCTATCATATTTTATTTATTTTTATGAAGGCAATCAAAATATATATTTTTTAGAAAATAGGTTGGCCAATTTAAGAGGAAAATACAACTTTGATATATTTCACTGAAGGAAACCTACGAAGTAAAAAGGATTCTATCGATATAATTCTATATTTAGAACAGTGTGTTTAAACATTTTATTTCTTATAATCCTGACTATTAGTAAAATTCTGTGGTCTACACAAAGTCCTGTTTTTGAGTTATTTATCTATGTTTCTTTTCTTTCAAAAGATAATAAAGCTCTGGTACTTGAATTGTGGACTACAAATCGCCAGCAGAGAAAGACATACAATCGCTTAGTCAAACTGTTAATGAATGGTCCTGCGTATGACTCAAAACATATTGTTATCTCTTTTTGAGTTATGGACATCAATGAACCAACGAACAGCAATTATTCTGCCAGTCACATTCATCGGGTTATTATGGCCCTCACTCAATTTTTACATTCCCTTTGTTCAAAGCTCAATCATGAATGAGCAGTATAATGACAATACAACCATCAAAAGACCAGCTTTAATCAAATTCAATATTTTTCAACGATGAACTTCAGTCAATATTTTACAAGAAAATCTAAAGTAAATATAAAATATTTTTAAAGGATGAATTTCTACAATATTTTTGAAGGATAAACTTCCAACGATATTTTTGAACGATGACAATATTTTTAAAGGATTAACTTTTGACAACATTTTTCAAGAAAAACTGTTAACAATATTTTTGAAGGATGAATTTCTATCAATTTTTATGAAGAATAAACTTCTGACAATATGTTTTAATCATAAACTTCAAACCATATTTTTCAACTAAAACTTTTAGAAGGATTAACTTGTCACAATACATTTCAAGAAGAACATTTGACAAAATCTTTCAACAATAAACGTGCGACTGCATTTTTTAAGAAAATCTTATGGCAATATTTTTAAGGACAGATTTCTGAAATTTGTATTATTACCCTCCTACAAAATACTGTTTTTTTCCTTCTTTCTATTCAGCACAGAGAACAATTTTCATCAGAAATGTATTGTGTTAAGATGTACCAATAAAATGCAATTTTGTTCCATGAAATATGAAGTAATGGTACCTTCTACATGATACGGTGGATAAAATAAGAAGTAAAAAAGTATTTCACATTTTGTCTTATTTTGTATTATGATATCCTGAAAGTGGAGCCCCACCCGCCATACGATCAATCCTATAAGTTCATTAATTTTCGTATTAGCAATGTGATACCACTCCCTAACACTTTACAAACAAACTTAATTATATTATTATTATTATTATTAAATCCTATATGGTTCATTGATGTCTATATTCGTCTTCGTTAAATTGTGACACTTTGAAATTGTTAAGACCAGGAAAATTACCAATGGAACATATTAATCAACGGAGGTCGTATCCCAAAAATCATCTGAAAGTACAGAGTCTCTAAGAAAAATATATCCAGCAATGGTTGTTGAAATATACTAGCAGTTCAATCTTGCTGCCATCCAAGATAACCAATATTCCTGTAATAGTATAGTGTAATAGGATTCCCTATGATAATGCATTCTACAAATTGAGATTATCAAAGCTCTCCTTAGCAGCCAAAGCCAAAATGGAGGATAATAAATGCCCTTTTGTTTAGAGTGCAGAATATTAATATTTGAGAACCAAGCCTAAGCAATGAATCAAAAGAATATCAGGGGTTTAAGAATCATATTTGGTGTGATTTTTGTTAAAGAGACCTTAACGATTTTCTTGTTTTAATAATACTCAATCCATTCAAGAAAAATCTGCCAATTAATAATACATTTCCTAGATTGTTAAAACAAATCTCGTGACAAAGAGATTATATATATGACAGTAATATCTGAAAAATAGAAAAGCAAAACAGTGTCGGGAAGTTGATAAAAAGCTGCTAAGCACTGGTAATACGTGTTCCTTGCCAGAAAGATATATACAGGTAGCTACATGGGACTAATACAAAGAAATAAAGGCAGCAGGGATTTTGGAAATTTCAGTTTTTGGAATGAAGAGAATTGGACACTGAGCAGACTTTCAGGGGTCTCTCATTGACAATGAAAAATATTTCCATGGGAAAACTTATTTATCATCATCACCATAATGCCTTTATCCAGCACTCAAGTTCTTTGTTTTTTTTAAACTCAAAAGCGAAACAAAAAGGATGTAAACTACGCAGCTCTAATTTACTCCCTACAATAGTGAATCACTACAGTGAGAGGTGACAAAGAGAGTAGAATATATTCACCATTTATTTTAAACCAGGGATACAATACGTGACTAAATACATAGAGACCAATCTAAATATATATATATATATAAATAAATCAAAGAGGGCTGCATGTTAGTATCAAGAGATTGGTAATAAACAGGCTTCAACCTGTAGACATTAGGAAAACACAACAAGCTTACACTGATAAAGAAGAGAGCAACTCAAGAGACTAACAATAAACCATCAGATCAAATTTCATCAGAGTGACATTGACTCTCGGGAGAAGTGGTATATCAGTTTAGACAGTCACTAATAATTTTAGCCACTATTATCCAGCACATTAATGGCAACTATAATATAAAGCAGCTACTGATTTTACAAGCTGAAGGATTAAGTGAATAAATGCAGTATAGCGAATGTTGTCATACCTAAAATAAGGTAATAGCCTTTATTTCTTCCAAGGAAGCTGAGAGGTAGAGGAAAGAATAAATTTGGATTTACAAATAAAATGGAAGTTAAAAATCATATCTACTACAGACCATGCGCGAGATACAATTTTTTATGTATTAATGTGATTTTGAATTTATTTAAAATTTATTTTCTATTCTAAGCTACTGCTGTTTTATATTTGTAGAATAATTGAAGTGTGCTATATATTCAAGTGCTTTTTGTGCCAACAGGCACTGTAAATGGAGGATGTTGCTCTAAAAGAGCACTATATCTTAATAAATGCATTGTAGAGAAAAAGAGACACATTTTGTACATCCAGAGTAATAGCCTAAGGTTCCTAGGAAGGCATTTTAGCTTTGAAATGTGATACAAAACTAATAGTAAGAATATATAATATGTAAAACAAAATAGTCACTTAGGACTATGGAAGCAACATGTAGGAGAATAAAAAAAAAAAGATGGAGGGCTTTAAAACCTACAAAAATAATATATGCAACTAATATTTGATAATCATCAACTTTCACAATGATTTATCAGAAAATTAATATCCTACGAATACAACAATTCTTTACTTTGAAAAGTAATGTACACTCGCAAGATTTGAATGGTGCTTGTTTCAAGGAGCTTATTTTAGAGACAGATGAAGAGTATAACTTCAGAATATTGAAATTGAAGGACATGAAGCAAAGAAACAAAAGTAGCAAAATCCACTTCACAAGAAACTTCATTTAAATTAATATATAGAGATGACAAATTAGGTCAAAATTAGTCCCCTAACAAGCAAAGGTACAAACAGAATCCAAATATTAGGACCAATAAGTTTATTTATAAGGAAATAAACTAATTCTTATTTAGTGATCAGTTGATAATAGAAACTGATAAAAAAAAAAAAAAAGGCCAATTAGCCCATGATTATACCCTGAAGATGGCAGGAGGAATTGAAAGGAGACTAGAATTAACATAGAATGCGTATCGAATGAATAATTTAACCAATAAGCAAGAATGATGGATACTAGACAAAGGTTACTAAGGAACTTTTCCACATAGAGACCCTGTTTATCAAGAGAGACTATATATAACTATGTCTATCCTGCAAAATCACGTCTACTCTATATTGCACAAGTGCACAATCTGCTTGCTCCTCGCTCCAATACCCACTCCACTCCCATAAATAAATATTTAATCCCAATCCTGTTTTCTTTTTTCATTTCCTCTTCTTAATTTTTAGGTATTCTTTTTCGTCGCCCTTCTTGACTCATAATTAAAAATTAGATTTAGTTGGGAGACTCCTCCCCTCTCCGTATCCAAATGGGTCCCTCTGGAGGCAATATTGTAACCCAACATCATTCTTCATAATCCTCTTGGAATTTTAAGACTCCGGCTGAAAGTTGAGGAAGTCCATTCCAAATGACCAACCAACATCTTTCATCCAGGCTTGATGCAGAAAATGTTGTATTATTACTCCAAGTAACACCAGGGTTTCACACTACTTGTCTAAATTGTCACAACATGTAAATGGGCCAAAACTGGAGATTAAAATTGTAGCCTGCATGCGCATACTGCTTAATACCCGTCATTAATCAGCTTATGCAGATTAAGATGGCGACCTAATAACTCTGGCCTCAAGGGGAATTTCTTCCACTCATGCATTTATTGGTGTGAATGGAATTTTCCTCCCGATGTCGTTATTGCCAAATTGTCTGACGCAGAAGGCAATGGGAAAGTCAGTTACTTAAATTGTACCAGATACTCCACCCACATTTCAGATTGACAAAACTAGAGGCGGGACTACAGTTTTGCTCAATATCCTATTGAAATGGAAATCGAATCATATGAAACCATTAAACTATATAACTGAGGAGACCTTCAAAACCAGGATTATGTCCTTTATTTGGAGGTTAATGGAGAGGAATGAAAGGGCTCTAAGAGAGTACCACAGTGAGATTTCCCCCAGAATACTTGACAACAGGTCAAGTCTTTGCCATTAGATAAATGTTAGACGTTCGTTTGCATCTCCTTTTCATTGACTTCAGACAGTAGACTAGGTAAATTAAAATTACTAGAGGCACTGTTGTCATTGAGAATATCCACCAAGATTATCAGATTGATGAGCATTATACTGGAAAGGTCTCTGTGACAAAAAGCAATGGCAGCAAAGTAAATAGCTTTAAGCTTAGTTATGAGCTGAGGGCAAATGAAACCAACATTCTCTGGAACTGTTTAATCTCTCTCTCTCTGTTGAAGTGCCATTCCCTAGAAATAAAAACTAAACCTGGAGTGAAACTACAATGTAATAAATACTGTCGAAACATAGTGTCACTGGCCAGTGAAGACTACTAAAATATTTAAAGATTTATGGCTAAACACAGTAGGAATGGTGACCAGGAGGTAAAACAAAGAGATCTAGATAAACCTATAATTTGCAGTTGGTCTGATGGAATCTAGCATTGTAAAATGACAAGAATTATCAGGAAAAATAGCCAATATATTTAAAATGTAGTTGGGGAAATATACAAAAAAATTGTGAACAATCTGTAAATTCAACATCCTTTTTTAAAATGAAATGAAAGTAAGCATTAAAATAAATAATAGTATAGAATTCAAGGCTTTGTCCTCAATGAACAGTATCCAAGAAAACCAAACTACACATAACAACAGTTCCTTGAAGTAAATAAGCTACAATAATGACATCTTCAAGACTCTAAAAATATTATAAATATTTAAAAATTAAATCAAGTTGTTTGAAAAAATAGGGTTTGTTTTTCTTAATTAAATAAAGTAGTTTCAGTATAATCCATTCTGTTTTTATATAATTTGTAATACAGAATAATGATATGCATAAAAAGTTGGAAGTTTAATTAAGTAGCAAGTGCATTTGTAGGATTCCCTTGAATGAGAAGGAGTTGAAACCAAGATACAATAATTTCAACTTCCATAACAAATGTTCAAATAAAGTAATTAAACAATGACATTAAATACAAATGCATTTCAAACATTTGTAAGATTACAATGAGAGAAAAAGAGGATGTATGATGTTCAATGCATGGCTCTTAAAAAAATAAAATCCCATAAAACATGTAATAACTTAAAGTTATGAGTAGTAATAAACATTGTTCAGATATAAAACAGTATTTCTGAAATAAATTAATCAGCATTTCATTATGGATCAAAAGAAGTTATATTTTAGCACATTACCACATCGATTATTATAATTAGTCTTGAGTATGATTTGTCTTACTCTTGTAATATAATTCACAAATATATAGATGACTTACTGAAGGTTCAAAATAATCTGACAGCAGTTTGACGGAATCTTTCAATATAAGATATTACTGTGACTATACAAACTAAGAAAAGGATTTTATTTATTCTTTATAGAGAAGAAATACTGTATTGTAATTAAAATGTTTATTCTTAGCAAAAATACTACAAAATAAGAGTCATTGATAGCTGGGTTGACATTAAGTTTCTATAATCTCATTTAGAAGCTCTCTACAATAAGCATATTTTTCTTCATATCTTCATCCACATAATACACAGTTCTTTTTATAATTGTAATTGTTCTGATTTGGGTAAGTAACTCTTCTTCTACTTTTTTTTTTTGGGGGGGGGGGGAAGAAGGCTCAAGTTAACCATGTAAGTTAAAGCGGTGGACTTGATCTCCCATGGTTAGAGAGTTTGATTCCCGCTTGAGCAATAGGAATTTATTTAGTGACAAACTCATTAAAAAAAATAAAAATAAAATCCTTAATCCCACCCTGACTAGAAAAGGGCAGTAACCGGTCCCAATTAGTCATCGTAACAAAAAGTGGATGTTAGTAAATAATAATAAAAAAATTTATTTTCTTAAAATTGATTAAGTTCAATATTCATAAGATCGCCATTTTATTAACAAACATTGCAATTTTTTAAAAAAAAAAACTGAATTAAATGTTTGATCATTAAAACAAAATTGAAACTGTGTGATTCATAGAAATGTTTCTACAATTTTATGTTACTAATATTTATGTTACTTTAATATATAACACATTGAATTTAAGTTGATGACTTGAGAATGGCTCCAGGAGCTACTAAATTTCCTGTGCAATTTCAGAGTTCATTTTAGACTTCTATATGTTTCTCCTCTATTGCCATCTCAGCAACGTGAAGTAAATTAGGAATATTGAAGGAGCTAACCTTGGATAAGAATGCTACAAACACGTCATCAGGCTTTGAATAGTTGGGCAAACAGGTTTAGCTTGCATTAAATAATATACAAAACTAGGGGAAAAAATTGAGGGCATCCATTTTGAAATAAATTAAAACTTTGTTTCGAAGGATATACAAAAGTTAAGTCAAGTTCAACATCGTTACTAGATGGAGGACCATGGTTTCTCACATTCTCTTCAAGATTTCAAATGATTAGTAATCATAAAGATTACAATTTTATAAACTGCAGGTTATGTAGGGTCGCCTTATTCTATGTGTAGAATAATCCACATGATTTTTTTTTATTAATCCAAGATTATTAGAAATTTTAAACCCCTTTTCCACCACCAAATGGTTTTGATACAATTGACCATCCATTATGGTTCACCTTTCGCAAGCCATCCCAGGCTCAACCAAAATACTCAATCAGGAGTCTCAATATATTATAAACCAAAAAAAAAAAAAAAAAAAAACAAGCTGCCCTCCTTCTGGAGGGTTCCCCTCAAGGACAGCCTCCTAATCGGCCCAACTGGGTAATGTTAAAAAAAAAATATCACTTTTTTTTATAATATTTCTTTTTAAAACAAGAAATTTGTTATTAAATTTTGATGGGCCATGTGGAAAGGAGTGCAGCTTTGCATCGTGACTTTATTTGCACAAATGATAATTTATAATTCTCGGCGAATGCTTTATAATGGTTGTAGACAAATTCTGGAGGTCGTTCGTGGATAATCCCAGTTCTTTTAGAGTTTCGGCTGTCCTTTGGGATATTGCACCTCCTTCTTTCAATTATTTGAATCAAAGTATTCTCTTTCTCTGCCCAACTCTACGGTCACATTTATCTTGGCGGTTTGTGATTGAGGTAATACATTAATTAACTGAAGCTTTAGGAATAGCCTTTAGAACTTATTTAAGATATTTCATGAATAAATTTGTTATCCTAGGTTTAAATAATTATCTTGACGCTTCCTTTTATTATTCACTGAACAAAAATTTAAATTGTATCGTGGTTTCGGGGTACAAAGATTATGACAATTCAAATCCAGAGAGCATTGAAACTATCAATAACCCTATTACGTAGTAATTTATTAAGCTTTAAATCACAGAAATATCTAGTTTATTGTTAGGATTAAGTTCCCTTTCATTTAAAGAGTAAAACAAAATACACAAAAGCATAAAACCATGAATTAGGTATATTTTAACAGTAGATGAGGCTGTGGTCATGGGATCCATTATTCAACCTTTGGGTAGGTTTTAAATTCATCACTTACTGTCTCGACTATATGCAACACAAATTCACAATTCTAGCATAATATTATTCAAATTGTGATCAAAACAGCATTCAAAGACCACTGTTTCTATTTTCCTCAATTCACAGTTCTCTTCTCTGAATAAAATCGTCATATTGTCACCAGATCAATACTTGAGTCATCAGTTTAGTTGAGATAGACTTTACTCTATTAGATATCTGCCAAGTTTTTTTTTTTTTTTTTTACTTGGTTTGTTTTACTTAGATGATCTGTACTTTATAACAACAAAATACTCTCCAACCAGCCTTGATGTCATTGAACACGTTATCATGTTTCAAGTACCTCTGTTAGAAACAGTAACAGATAAAAGGACCTTCCTTTCTGAAATAACTGAGGTTGAAAGGTAAAAGAATCTGAATGCAAATTATGCTCTTCTGATTAAAAACCCATTAGTGAGTCATTGTAAATCAGTCATCATTAAAATTCTATGTTTTAAAAATAAATTTTTTCAGCATTGGGTAAAAAAAAAAAAACTTGAATTTTCAGGATACTCATATCAAAGAATATGATCCTGCTGGTATTCTTAGCATTATAATTATGATATATTTTACATGACTGTGTTTAATCACAGGCTGGAATTTTTGAATGTGAAGGCCATGAAAAAAGGTAGTGGACAAAAATACAACTGCATAATTACCAATATTGCAGTATATTTAACACCTTCTTCTAGGAAAAAATAAACACTAACAGTCAAATACATGAAATTGATCTTACTTACTCATAAAAAGGGATTAAAATATTTTTTTGAATTAGTTTCACAATTTTTGTTAGGTTACTTTATATAAGCATAAAATAATGCTTGAATGAGGGTGTTATAAAATATCAAGAAAGTCAAAATACATTTGTAAGTCAAAAATACCCCACTTTATTAGTAAGTAAACTCAATTTTATATTTTCCACTGTTTGGGTGAGAGTTATTTTTTCTGTGGTTTTGACCTCGACGAAATTATTAAACACTACCAATTATACAGAAGTTTTTTTTTCTTCTTCTTTAGACCTTTTTCACAAAAAATGTCACAGTACATATATTATAGATTTCCTTATAATAATATCAAGGTTCTACACAAATCTCCTTTATTTTCTATAGTTACAGAGAAATTAGATATTTTTTATTGTCATTCCCATTAACTCCACCCTCTCTCACTCTCGATAGAGAAAAAATGTGTACAACATAGGAAAAAATAATTTGCAAAAATATTAGTTCTATACAAGTTTTTGATTATAAATATAATAACAGAGCTATATTAAATATTTAAAATCCCCCATTGGTCCAATTTTGGCTTAGCCTTTGATTTTACATAAAACAATTAAATATTGAGCTTGGTAATGCAATTAATCAATCTAACGAAAATTGTGACTACTAGAGTGTTGTAAAATTTTGAAGTCTTAATTTCTTTATCTTCTAATTAGAATTGATGGGTATTTGAAGAAATTTTTCAAAAACCATGTCATGACTACAACCTCAACTGTTGATTTCCCTAAAGGGAATACATTTATTTAACACAAGCGCTTAATATGTTTTTTTAATGACAATTTATATATAATAATAGCTGCATAATTATAAAGATCATTTATTACAATGAAGTGAATTGCTTAATGTATGTTTATTTATTATTTTTAATTAACATCTTCTTTTCGAAGGTACAGCTAACACCATTACTTTTGTACATTAAAAATGAGTAAAAAGATACTAGTGCTGATTCAATTATTTTTGTCTTATGTTTCATTAAGGTAATAATAATTTACACAGGACTTTATATTAATTCAGTTGTAAATTATTTTTATTCTCTAAGTAATAAGTATTAAAAATTCCATGTAGTATGAACTGATATTCAGTGTTTTATTAATGATTGCAAAAACAGTGTTTGTCATAAACAAATGATTTAAACAGGGGGAGAAAAAGAAACTGGCGAAAACCACAAAACCCTTCCTCAAACCTGATGAAACAATTAATTAAAAGTTTAATTGTGGATAATTTTTTTATCGACTACATATATATTGAGTTAGAAGTGTAAAGAGGATGAATTGGCTGGAAGTTACTAAGTGCTTTCACAAAATGAGCTATTTCCTGCTCAAATGGCTCCGCCAGTGAAAGCACTCCCAAGCAATAATTTCAATTGGATCCTGATTTACTTCTTAGAGCAGGATATCCTAAATGGATACTTGAGCAACACTAACTACAGGTTTCTTAAGATTTTAAATGAAGGAGTCTTTACAGCTTTAAAATGTAATAATTAAGCTGTTTTAGAAATAACACTTTCTAGTAACATATAGATACTTTTTTTAAGAACTAAGGTTGAGAATGAATTTTCAAACTACACAAATAATGATAGGCCAAACTGAAAATAATTAGCTGTTATATATTTATTTCAGGTAGAGTTTTGGTGGAGGGCGGGTTAAAAATTGATAAATCAAAATTATTATATATATATATATATATATATAAAATTGTTGTTATAATTTTAATTTACTGAAATTTGGTTCTAAGCATTTTTTTTTCATATGACGGTTAACGAGATACAGGCAATTAATGATGCAGGAAAAGGAGCTACTGAGGTTCCTCAAATAACTAAATTGCGCAAAAAATTCATCCAAATCTTCTCTAAAGCTGAAGTGCAATATAAGAGTAAATATAATGTTTTATTGAAATATTTATTGAATGTTATATTGAAGCATTTATTGAAATACGAGGGCCACCAGTAATCCTCAGAACAGAATTCTACCATACTACATCATAATCATATTTAAAACACTTAACTATCTTGAAACTGTGACATTTCAATTGATACTTCATTTAATAACTTAAGTTGTAGCCTCAGAATATTAAATTTCAAATTAGGAAACCTTTTTTTTACCAAAAGATATCTATAAATATGTTGACATTTTTCGATCGCATTAATTGAAAAACAGAGATATCACCCATCACTTTCAAATGAATTAATTTAAAATGTTTAAATGAAATGCAACCAACAATTTCGTTATTATTTTATTTTATGTGGTGCCCACATCAGACATTTTTATTTTAGAGAACCGAGGTTTAAACAAGCCAACCCTGCCTCAGAAACAAGAGAAAAAATGAGTCGCCATTTTATGAAAATCAACCGCAAAAAATGAAAACATTTTCCAACTGAATGATTGAGCCTATTAATCAGTAGAGGTTTTGATGAGAAAACACTCTACATCAAATTTAAATAATGTTCGCTACCAGATGTTATAGAGTTGCTCCACAAACAACACAATCCTCGTGAGCTAATTATAATTAGGGTAACTACAGTTAGTGAACTGGTATCGACAAGTAAAATTTGAGACTGATCAGAAAAACGATCAACCACAACAGATCAACACATTTTTGGTAACTCAATTACTGTTTTCGAAGGCATTATTAAGGCTGTCTGGTGTCACAAAGACAGGGACTGTTTTGACATTAACCCATTTCTTTTATTATATTTCTGTTGAACTCATACTGATTTCCTTCATAATTTTACAGCATCTTAAATAATTTAGCGATATGTATACTTTGTTTTATATACTTAGCTTATGCTAAATCCTGCCTTGTAAAAACTAAAGCAAGTATTGCCTATGCAAAAATGTTTGGCTTTCAAATATCAATGAAGATTTTCACATTGACCCTCCCTGAACCCAATTTGACTAGTTCCAGCATGACTGCTGTATAAACAACTCAAAAACGACTAGCCTTAGAATTTCATATTTAGGACTACTGTACCACCTAGTTGTCCACCCCCCCCCTTTCATCAAAATCAACTAAGGGAAAGATGGGGGGAGGATTAGATGGGCAGAAATAAAAGATTGTAAATTTCTCTATACCTATAGTTACAAAAAAATTGCAAAGGAACCATTTTCATTTATCATGAAAAGATATATAATTTATGTTCAGTGACATTTTTTGAAACCAAGATATCCAATAACACTCTCAAATGAAACCATTTTAAATAAAATGCAGCAAAACATTTAGAATATTTAAAAGGTTGCCTGCAGACCTTATTTCTGCCTGTTTACAAAAACGTGGAAGAGGGTTTTTGACCCCAAGCAGATGTTCAAGCTCACACTGTTCCAGGGTCAATTAGCCACATTAACATTGCTGTCAATTTGACATAAAAGTAAATTTCCTGAAGTCATGTGGTGTTCACATTAGGTTTCTTTTTAAATACATATTTCATACTTAAAAAAACTTCCTAAGTTTTCAACAGCCGACTGAATTGATAAATAATTAAAAAAATATTCTGTCCAACGAGGGAATAAAAATATTATGTTTAAATGAGAATTTTCCACCTTCTTATAACAGAAATTAAGATATCTTGGCTTAATCAAAATGGCGATTTTGTTTATATAAAATAGATAAAATTCTTTATTGATTAAGAAAAATATTACTTTCTTGTTAAATTAAACAAGAAATTGAAACCCTTAAAATGAATCCCTACAAATTATAATCCGTTGAAATCCTAGCCCAAACTGCAGTAGACCGAGCTGTGAGGTCCCGGTACTCCTTCAAAACCACACCCACTTGAGGGCTATATTCAATTTTGTATTCAGATGCACGATATGTCTAAAATTCCAACATTGTTCACTCTTTAGTTCTTGAAATTATAAGGAATGGTATTTCCTGAACTTCTATTTCTTGTAAAAAATATATTCAAACTCAGTTCTGGCACCAGTAAAAACCAATAGCAAACATTTTTTAGTAGATTATCTCCTCTTCACGTACGTTTATGCTTTGCCAATACTGTTGGATCAAAAATATATTCAGCAGTCATATTTCCATTTAAGTCTTGAAGGAGACAATATGTATTATGTTCATCAATTGTATGCACTTTGACAAAATACTTCTGCTTCTTTTCTTCAAGGATGAAATACACCAATGCTCCACATTTTAGACAATCTGATAAGGACCTCATTTTCAAAAAATCAGAGCTAAAATACAAAGGTAAAGAGTATTTCTCTCCCTTCAGTATATTTGTAATAATTATTATCATAATACATTTGTGTATGTGGTTTGTAATACGGTTGTAGACATTCTCCAAAAGTTGTAGCCTGGACAATATACTAAAGGTGTCCATAGGATATATTAAAATTGTAGTAAGGAGGATAGATTAAATATGCAGATTGGAGAGAACAATGTTGTAGTCAGGAGATTACATTCAATTTATAGCCTGGAGAGTTAATACGATTGTAGACTGGAGGATAAATTCAATTTCTGAATTCAGAAATTCAATTTAGGCTGTAGCCTAGAGGATATACTAACATTGTAGTCTAGATGATACATTAAGGGTGTGTATGTGGAGGACATATTGCCATTGTAGTTTAGAGGGTATATTGTAGTCCCCAGGATACATTCAATTTATAGCCTGGAGAATACATTAAAGCCATAATTTGGAAGGTATATTAACTCTGTAGTCTAGATGAAACTTTCAATTTAGTGTCTGGAGGATACATTAGCTGTAGTGTGGTGGGTACAATGTAGTCTGGAGAAAGTATTCAGGCTATACTGTGTGAGGGTATAATGTAGTCTGGGAGGAAGCATTAAATTTATAGCCTAGAGGGTACATTAAAGCTGTAGCCTGGAGGGTATATTAACATTGTAGATTGTATGATACATTAAATTTAGAGCATGGAAGATACATAAAGCTATAGTGCGGAGGGTAAATTATAGTATAGAGACTCTAGTTCGGTGGGTATATCAACATTGTAGGCTGGAGAATATATTCAATTTATAGTCTGGAAGATACATAAAGCCCGTAGTGTGGAGAGTATGTTGTAGTCAGGAGGATACATCATGAATGTTTGTAGTGTGGAGAGTATGTTGTAGACAGGAGGATACATCATGAATGTTTGTAGTGTGGAGAGTATGTTGTAGTCAGGAGGATACATCATGAATGTTTGTAGTGTGGAGAGTATGTTGTAGTCAGGAGGATACATCATGAATGTTTGTAGTGTGGAGAGTATGTTGTAGTCAGGAGGATACATCATGAATGTTTGTAGTGTGGAGAGTATGTTGTAGTCAGGAGGATACATCATGAATGTTTGTAGTGTGGAGAGTATGTTGTAGTCAGGAGGATACATCATGAATGTTTGTAGTGTGGAGAGTATGTTGTAGTCAGGAGGATACATCATGAATGTTTGTAGTGTGGAGAGTATGTTGTAGTCAGGAGATACATCATGAATGTTTGTAGTGTGGAGAGTATGTTGTAGTCAGGAGGATACATCATGAATGTTTGTAGTGTGGAGAGTATGTTGTAGTGTCATGAATGTTTGTAGTGTGGAGAGTATGTTGTAGTCAGGAGGATACATCATGAATGTTTGTAGTGTGGAGAGTATGTTGTAGTCAGAGATACATCATATGTTGTAGTGCATGAATGTTTGTAGTGTGGAGAGTATGTTGTAGTCAGGAGGATACATCATGAATGTTTGTAGTGTGGAGAGTATGTTGTAGTCAGGAGGATACATCATGAATGTTTGTAGTGTGGAGAGTATGTTGTAGTCAGGAGGATACATCATGAATGTTTGTAGTGTGGAGAGTATGTTGTAGTCAGGAGGATACATCATGAATGTTTGTAGTGTGGAGAGTATGTTGTAGTCAGGAGGATACATCATGAATGTTTGTAGTGTGGAGAGTATGTTGTAGTCAGGAGGATACATCATGAATGTTTGTAGTGTGGAGAGTATGTTGTAGTCAGGAGGATACATCATGAATGTTTGTAGTGTGGAGAGTATGTTGTAGTCAGGAGGATACATCATGAATGTTTGTAGTGTGGAGAGTATGTTGTAGTCAGGAGGATACATCATGAATGTTTGTAGTGTGGAGAGTATGTTGTAGTCAGGAGGATACATCATGAATGTTTGTAGTGTGGAGAGTATGTTGTAGTCAGGAGGATACATCATGAATGTTTGTAGTGTGGAGAGTATGTTGTAGTCTTTGTAGTCAGGAGGATACATCATGAATGTTTGTAGTGTGGAGAGTATGTTGTAGTCAGGAGGATACATCATGAATGTTTGTAGTGTGGAGAGTATGTTGTAGTCAGGAGGATACATCATGAATGTTTGTAGTGTGGAGAGTATGTTGTAGTCAGGAGGATACATCATGAATGTTTGTAGTGTGGAGAGTATGTTGTAGTCAGGAGGATACATCATGAATGTTTGTAGTGTGGAGAGTATGTTGTAGTCAGGAGGATACATCATGAATGTTTGTAGTGTGGAGAGTATGTTGTAGTCAGGAGGATACATCATGAATGTTTGTAGTGTGGAGAGTATGTTGTAGTCTGGAGGATACATCATGAATGTTTGTAGTGTGGAGAGTATGTTGTAGTCAGGAGGATACATCATGAATGTTTGTAGTGTGGAGAGTATGTTGTAGTCAGGAGGATACATCATGAATGTTTGTAGTGTGGAGAGTATTTGTAGTCAGTAGGATACATTATGAATGTTTGTAGTGTGGAGCACATTTGTAGCCAGTAGGATACATTAAGATGTCGTGTTGAATTTGTAGCCAGTAGGATACATATACCGCACATTTGTAGCAAGTAGGATACATTAAGATCATTGTCTGGTTGATACCGCACATTTGTAGCCAGTAGGATACATTAAGGTCATTGTCTGGTTGATACCGCACATTTGTATCCAGTAGGATACATTAAGATCATTGTCTGGTTGATACCGCACATTTGTAGCCAGTAGGATACATAAAGGTCATTGTCTGGTTGATACCGCACATTTGTAGCAAGTAGGATACATTAAGATCATTGTCTGGTTGATACCGCACATTTGTAGCCAGTAGGATACATTAAGGTCATTGTCTGGTTGATACCGCACATTTGTAGCCAGTAGGATACATTAAGGTCATTGTCTGGTTGATACCGCACATTTGTATCCAGTAGGATACATTAAGCTCATTGTCTGGTTGATACCGCACATTTGTAGCCAGTAGGATACATTAAGGTCATTGTCTGGTTGATACCGCACATTTGTAGCCAGTAGGATACATTAAGGTCATTGTCTGGTTGATACCGCACATTTGTAGCCAGTAGGATACATTAAGGTCATTGTCTGGTTGATACCGCACATTTGTAGCCAGTAGGATACATTAAGATCATTGTCTGGTTGATACCGCACATTTTTAGCCAGTAGGATACATTAAGGTCATTGTCTGGTTGATACCGCACATTTTTAGCCAGTAGGATACATTAAGGTCATTGTCTGGTTGGTACCTCAAATGTGTAGCCAGTAAGATTCATTAAGGTCTTGGTCTTTTTGATACCTTGCATTTGGAGTCTCAATATTAATGAACTAAATTTGTAGCCTGCATTTTGATATTCGTCAATCCGTATTATTCATTATGTTATGTAGGAGCCAAGAGAGGCTCTCTTAATAATTCAGGTGCTGAGGGGAAATGTCTCCTCTTCATGGTGCTCTTTAGGCCGATGCCCATGTGAGCCAGAAATCTCTGAATTTTCTATTGGAGCTGATCTTTCACGTAGAAATAACAATTTCCTGGTTTTGGCAATAATCAACTGGTTAGGCCCACAGATCCAACAAGAATAGTATATGATGAAGAAGTATAACAGTGTTTGGGAAGCAGTTCCATATTTGTCAATGTGGCTCACCAGAAAATTATTTGTCCCCTCTTGAATTGCAGGAAGGGGTCTAAACAAAGTCGATGTATGGTATGCATAAATTATAAGACAGATGTGCCTCATAATTATATTTACTTTCTACTCTGCCATTAGTAAGTTAATAACAGATAAGTTATTAATATTTCTTAATAGGATAATTGTTACAAACTATTTTACATTGTATTTATTCTTCACTCTAAATAGATTGCATCCTGATTTTCCAAGACATGTTGTGTCTTTTGAATGTCCAATTTAATTAGAAGGCAATAATACATTTTTTTTTAACTTATTCAAAATTAAATATTTAAACTCTCTGATCTCATTGTTTATTAAAATATATCCAAAGTATTTAATTCTTTCAAATTTCACTTATAATTATTTTAATTAATTATCTACCACGCATCATATGATGTAAGTTATGCAGCATTCCATTATTTTACAACATGGGTTATGACATATTTTTTATTTATTATTCGAAGAGAAAGTTCATCTAAACAAACATTTAAGTTTATAAACTGGTTTAAACAAAAAAGAAACAATTTTTTATATTTTCTCTTCTTTTTTTAATCAATCATAACACACAAAAATAATTTTGTATGAGTTAAATATTTTGTCAAATGAACAAAGATCAAGTTAAGACATTCAAAGCTACTAATATGTAAGGAAACAGCGGGTTGCTATTGATCCCTAAGATGGATGCTTAACACCCCAAATCAATTGTTACCTCTAGGACAAGGAGTGGCTGGCTATAAGTAGTTTTCCACTCACAAAAAGTATCATTTCAAAACTTTCACATTAATTAAACAATGGTGGATAAAATAGTTACAAGTAAATTTAATAAAGAAAATGTGGCTAAATACTAGTCTAAAACTTCACTACTTATCCGAACCGAATTAATTTATGGTTTATTTAACTATGAAATAACTGACATCTGAAGTAGCATTGTATGAAAATAATCAGGCAAGCATCTATTACAGTCATATTATAAAATTACAACGTTCAAATTTGTTAAAAATATTCAAAAATTACTCTAAAATTTGAATTTAATATAAATCAAAGTGAAAAATGAATAAATTGCAAAAAAATGTAACTCACTACAAGACCATTCAGAACTTTTAATTGCAATTAAAAAATTAAATAACAAGCAAAATGAAAATTGAACTTTTAAACATTATTTAATAACTAAAATAAAACAATGGCTTTAAGTTTACAACAAGCAGCATTTGTAAAATGGTTAAATATACATTATAAAGTAATAGTACCATATAAAGAAGAAATACTAGTTCTAAAGTTAGTCGGTATTGAGTTACATATTTTTTCCCTATTGGTTGGGAAAGTAAAACTTATTGATGTAGCCAAAGTTGTTAGGTTTCATTTAAAGTGAAAGTAATACATAAATCTAGTACAATTTAAATAATGTAAAGAAATATAATATACATTGAACAGTTTGAATTTGAGCCCAATGATATAACCATAATAAAATTTCTTTCATGAAAAATTAAGATCTTAACAATAATACTCCCTGTATGTTTAATAAACTTTTTAATGCAATATATTAACATGAAATAGTAGGAGAAGCCATGAATATATACATGAAAAGATGACAACACTAATAGTTTAAAAGGCTTTCATACAGACCTAAGTAAGGGCTACATTATTCAATGAGGTTGGAATAATTTTATCAGTCCAGCCAAATTAGGAATAATTTTTAAAAAATGAATAACAATTAAATAAAAATTTTGCTACTTAAATTTGATATTTTCTAAATTAAGAATACTAACATAATATATAAAATTCATGGCATTTATGTAGGAAAATGAAGGAGTTTGAAAAGAAATTAGCAACAGAGCTGAATAACACTTTGTCAGAAATAATTTTGTATTCAATTGAAAATAATTAAAATGAATATTGCAGGAGATGAAATATGAGCCCGTTCTATGGGACTCTAGCAACCCCTAAGAAATAACAATAAAAAAAAAATTAGAAAATAAAAACTCACTTTTGGTAAAAGCGCATAAGCTTCTCGAGACTTCTGATGTTTGTAACACCAATCTCAGCCCGTGCGAGCTTTATGAATTCGGACATCCATGGGAACGTCTTCATGAGGTTCAACTGCTCGGGAGACAGTGTGCTCATATTTGTGCTGGGAAACAGGCTCACTGTCTCACTAACAACTGCAATCAAAGCCAAACCATACATCAATCAGGAGCAAATCGAACAACAAAAGGGGGAAAGAAAAGTTTATAGTAAATAAAGAGAAGAGAAAATTATTGCATTATTGAGAATACAAATTGAGGGAATAATTGACTTGAAAATGGAATATAAGTAGTTTTTAAATTATTGTACAGGATCATTACAAAAAAAAGAGTATAAGTCTCGGACTTTGAAAGGGAATGTGCATAATTCTGAGCATGTTAATATAATGAATTTGAAATACAGGTAGAACAAGCTTTGTCAAATACTATTAATAGAATGAAAAACATACTTTTATAACAAATAATTGGGATATATGGCTTCAACGAGCGAAAAGAATGAGTTGTATATGAAAGGGGGGCAATGAATGAGTAGGAGAGTGATTATGTATGTAAAAAGAACATGATAAATGCTTACTAGGTTCGGGAATAAGGTCGTCGGCATCTTCGCCTAGAGGGAGGGGTGTAGGCTGTGAAACTAACTTCATCTTGTTCTCCACCTAAATGAGAAGGAGCATAGCACAGGACACTAGGAAACAGCACTCAACTACAACACACAGCTCGTACTCCGAATGAAAGTACTCCGGCCCACCTAGTAGCAATGGCTGAACACAAGTCGATACTAACCCCCTCGCGGCCGTCTCATCAACTAAACAAATTACCCTCACAATACCAAATATATATCATTATTATGACTAAATTCAGCAGAAAAATATATTCATTAAATATTTAAGGCACCAAAAAACACTGTTCGTCCATCTTTATAGCTTAAAATCGAATTTTAAACCAGAAATACAACAAATAAGAAGGCGATGAGAGTGCGCTCTTCTGGAGTTCATTCGCACTAGAGTACCAAATAAATTAATTATCTTGCTAGAGATAGAATTTAATGACATCTAGCAGTACATTACCTCGTCACCTTTTGACCTCCTATCTGCTCCCTTCCATCAAAATAAACATGCCTTATTCATTGTTCTGTCATCAGCTGTTATTCAAATAACAATATGTCTCCCTTATTGGAAGGCAACCATTTATATAGGTCAGGTGAGGGGCTGAATCACAAGGGCTCAACTTTGATCTAAGTTTAGAGCCTATATTCCTAAAAGGTCTCTACATCGGACAAAAGTTCATATCTCAATAGTCGATACAATTGTCATTCAAGCTTTTATAAGAAATAATTAATAATTGCATGTGTCTTAATGTAATTCTACCAGCTCAAATAAGAAGATATTTCGGAGGAATTAATATAATTTATTTTACCACATTGCCTTTAATATATATATTTTAGTGAAGGTGCCAGAAGGAGTTGAGTATGTAAAATATGAGGACCGAATTCTGTATATAGTTTTGAACTCAGAAATGCTTGCAGATTACTATATTGTGAATGTTGTCAGGAGGTTTTGCAGTCCATTTATTTTTTATAAGCCCCCCCCTTAGAAAGCAAGTTAACGTGAAAACCAATGCATTTGAACCATTTCAACGATTGTTATAGTGTCAATATACAATTTCTTTCTCATGATTAAAGATACATGTAACTGATAAGCAGAAAAACAACTAAAAAAGTTATAAATACAAACAAGAATATGTGATAAAATAATGATTTAAGACGAAAAAGCAAATTTTAACATAATTCATTCAAAATCAGCTATTGAGGAATCACTCATGACGCGATTTAAACAGTTTTCCCTTAAGGGAAATCAGCTATTGAGGTCGTACTGATAACGCAATTTTCGAAATTTTTCATTAAATGCCCATGGATCCAACCTAGTAGATAAATCCTTTTCCTTCGCTTTCTCACCTTCTCTTCTGCTATCTCTTTGATCTTTCTTCTTTCATTTCCTTCATCCATCGAGAGGGTAACCAGCTACCCTACCCACTTCAACTATACTCTAAATACACCCATCCTCTTTCACAACCACCCCTTATAATATACCCCTGGTATAGCACAAGGAGGCTCACGGCATAGCCAAGGTGTTACCTACACCTGCCGATCTATCTTTTCCTTCTAGCAGATTTCCCTCGAGGGAAATCGCCTATTGAGGTTGAACTCATGACGGAATTTTCGAAATTTTTCTTCAAATGTCCATCGATCCTACCTAGAAAATAAGGTCCGTTCAAAACTGGATATATTTGCCTGTTGCCGCTCTAGCGGTCACAATTATTGTTTAATCGGTAACAAACTCCATATTTAGTCGTTTTAGGTAAAAAGAAAGATCAAGTTCGTTAATGGCTGAAATCGGACAGTGGGAGGCGGGGGCTAGACGGAATGAAAATTCGAAATATCTCCGTTACTATACGTCGGATCGAAAAATTGTACAGAATCAATCTTATTGCAAATTAAATTTACTATAAATATTGTTATATACATTTATTCTCTAATCTTGAATATTAACCGAGATATGTGCATTTTTATTAAATCTGGCCCACTAACGGACGGAGTGACTTTCCCACCGTTAAGCTAGTCCGGCCGTTTCCTTAACTGCTCAAATCTCGTGAAAACTTGTTATTGGGCAGTTTTCTCTATTGTAAAACTTCTCTGTGGGAAATCTGCTTAGTTTACGCAGCCTCTGCGTGACGGACTTTTTAGTTATTTTTATGAGATTCGCTGGGACTCAGAAAAAAAAAAATAGTAGGTGACGAATATGAGATCCGGTCAAATATATATATATATATATATATATATATATATATATATATATATATATATATATATTTGCCTGTTACCGCTCTAGCGGTCGCAATTTTGGTTCAATCGTTACCAAACTCGATATTTAATCGTTTTTTGCAAAAAGAAAGATAATGTTCGTTAACGGCTGAAACCCGACCAGGAGGGAGGTTTACAGGGGGGAATTTCGAAAATTCTTAATATCTCCGTTACCATAGGTCGGATCGAAAAATGTATAGAACCAACCATATTGCAAATGTAATGTTTTATATAAATTGTTATAGATGCGTTCTCATTATCTTGATAATTAACCGAGGTATTTGCATTTTTTAGTATTCGGCCTTCAGTAAACCCCCGCTCCAACTCATGTAATGTTAACAATAAGCTGTTATATTATGAAGCACACTATTTGAAGCCTAAATACCAAATATTGTTCTCATTGAAGTTTTACGTTTCGAGATAAATGCAAATACGTGAAGCACGTGGGAAATCTGCATAATTAACGCAGCCCCTGCGTGACGGACTTTTGTTTAATTGTCAAGAAATCTGATATTTAAACCTTCTAAAACTAAAGATTAAGTTCGTTAATGAAATCAGATATTGAAAAAAGTCCGTCACGCAGGGGCTGCGTAAACTAAGCAGATTTCCCACGTGAAGTTTTATAATAGAGAAATTTTAGAATAGAGAGTCAAACAGTTACGGGAAGGGCCCGAACTAGCTCTTGACGGAAACTCACGACTAGACCCGAAGTTAGCCGAACTCATCTCAGAAGCTGAAAACAGAAAAATGCAAATATCTTGGTTAATATTCAAGATACAGAATAAACATATATAACATTATTTATTGTAAATTTAATTTGCAATAAGATTGGTTCTATACAATTTTTCGATACGATGCATAATAACGGAGATATTTCGAATTTTTGAAAATCCCCCTCTAAACCCCCCCTCCCACTGGTCCGATTTCAGCCGTTAACGAACTTGATCTTCCTTTTTACATAAAACGACTAAATATCGAGTTTGGTAACGATTAAATAAGAATTGCGACCGCTAGAGCGGTAACAGACAAATATATATATATATATATATATATATATATATATATATATATATATATATATATATATATAAAAGTTTTGAACGGACCTCATTTTCGTCATCTCCTGGGTAGTATCGATGGACATTTGAAGAAAAATTTCGAAAATCGCGTCATGAGTACAACCTCAAAAGCTAAGCTGCTAAAACTCGTTATTTATTAACAAGATCAAATCAAGTTTCGTATTGATGACGTCATTAGCGGGGGGGGGGTTTAGGGGGGATTTGAAAATTCAAAATATCTTCTTTATTATGAGTCTGATCATAAAATGTTATAGAACCAATCTTGTTAATTTATTGATGTTCTATGATTGTAGTTCTATGCATATAAAAACAGAGAATAGAGCTGTGCAATGGGATCACAAGTTTGTTGCACGACGGAAATATGCTTGTATTACGCACCACCTGCGTGACGGACTTTTTAGGGATTAGCCCTAAGTAAACCTACTTCCGCTTATCCATATTTCACTTTGCCTTACTGAAAATCTCAGCGTATATTTAAATTCCCGTTTACATAGCTTTCTTGCTCCAGGAAAATATGATGTGATAGATCACTAAGGGGGGGAGGGGGGTTAGAGCAGTTGGGAAATCTGCTTAGTTTACACAGCCACTGAGTGACGAATTTTTATGAATTTAGGGACGTTACTTCGCTATTCTTTTCCAATGTAGCAGCTCAATTGCCTCAAGGGGCTGAGTAGGCTTTGGATAGAAGTAAGCCACTAATGGCTAAGATGCAGAATGCCCCTCAGCAAGGACACACTGTCTGGTAGTGTGAGTTGAGACGAAATTTGAACAGTGGCAAGTATCCATATTAAGCCTGGCAGGTTGAGAACCAAATCCATGCTCAGGGCTAAATAAAGGTCAAATACATTCATGGTTGAATTCATATTTTGAGGTTAAGGTTTTGTCTATGGTGCAGTGATTACACAGTGAGGCCCTGCGACTCCTTTGCTCATTAATAAAGTCCGTCACGCAGGAGCTGCATAAACTAAGCAGATTTCCCCCCCGAAGGCTTACAATAGATAAATATACATACAGGTAAACACTACCGTGAATGCTCAGTAAATGTACAATACAAGTTAATAATCTCTACAACGGAAAGCAGCTGAATTGTAAACAAACAGGCCAGCCAACCTCATAGCGCTGAATAGATAGATAGACAGGAAAAACAAACAATTAACGAAATATATCTGAATATATTAATTTTATTGAAAACAATTTACAAAAGCTAGTGCTTTAATTTGTAATGAATCCAAATCAGTTTTACCTCAATTACTTAAATTTTAGTAATCCAAGAACAAAAAAAAGGGGAGGAGTCACCAGAAAGTATTTGCTTGTATTTGGTATAATTAAGGTCTCTTAAAAACAATATATGGTATTTAAGCTTCGAATAATGTGGTTTATTAGATAACAGAGTACTATTTGTGTAACATGAGTAGAAGTAGAGGTTTACAGAATACTGAAAAATGCAAATATCTCGATTAATATTCAAGTTAGAGAATAAGTGTGTATAATAATATTTATAGTACATTCAATTTACAATGAGATTAGTACTCTATAATTTGTCGATCCGAAGCATAGTAACGGAGATATTCCAAATTTCCAAAAATCCCCCTCCCCTCGAAGTTGATCTTTCTTTTTACATAAAACGGTTAAATATAAGTTTGGTAACGATTAAACAAAAATTATTGGGTGATTAGATTAGATGTTTCTCAAGGAAAGTAAAGCACTTAAAGAGTCTGTACATAAAATTACTTGGCTTGATCGATTTTCTAATTTTGAAAGTGCTAGTATGATGGCCTGTAGTTCTGGAGTATAAGTACTTGATTCGTCGTGTAGTTTAACTTTGTAAGTTTTGTTTTCGATAGTGGCTGCTGAGCCCGTCCCATGTTCTGTCTTAGATCCGTCTGTGAAAATGAATAGAGTGTTAGGGTTTTGTGAAGTTATAGCCTTGAAAGATGTCTGATAAAATTTTGAAGAAAGAGGGTTTGATTTATAACAAGGATCCTAATTTATAGGGATGATCCTTAACAAGATTAGATTATAAATAACGATGATATTTTGAATTTTCAAAATTCCCCATCTAATACCCCCCCCCCCCGATTTCAGCCATTAACTAATACGAACCTTATTGTGTAATGAAACAGTTATGCATCGAGTATGGTTTAGAAGAAATAAATATTTACGATTCAACCTCAAAATCTTAATTAATGGCGCCATTGCACTACGAATTGGATGTAACTCATACAGTAAACGTTTAGTAAAAACAATATTTGGTATTTAAGCTTCGAATAAAAAGGCTCATGGTATGACAGCTAATTGCTAATATGACATGAGTAGGAGTGGGGGTTTACTGAGGGCTGAAAACTAGAAAATCCAAATATGTTCGCTAAAACATAAGATAGGAAATAAATGTATGTATATGAGACTGGGACATTTTATTTGCAGTAAGATTGGCTCTATACAATGTTTTGATCCGACGTATTACGAGTTTTCGAAATCCACCCCTCTACCCCCCCTCCCACTTGTCCGATTTCAGCCATTAACGAACTTAGCCTTTACTTTTGTATGAATCGCTTCTGTATCGAGTTTGGTTACTATAAAATAAGGATTTCAGACCTCATTTTCATCATCTGTTTGGTAGGATCGATGAACATTTGCGGAAATTTTTCGAAAATCGCGTCATGACGCGTCCCTCAAGGAAAATCAGCTTATAAGGAGAACGGCTGTAGGTAGACCGTAATGGCATCAAACCAAAGAAGAAAATAAAACTGAGTCTCGCCGAACGGGAGGATACAGTTAGCCAGATTGGCCAATGATCGACTCCCAAACACATCTCCCCGGCTCTGCAACTTTTTCTTCCATTTCCCTTTAACGGGAATTCAGTTATTCTACCGCCAGCAGTCAGGTGAAGTGGAACCGCCACATTTGTTTCTTTAGTAGCGCCATGCCTGAGAACTATTGATTAGTCAGGACTACGTATCTATTTCAAGTTGTATTATTGTACAGAAAATATTTAAATTATAACATAACATTATAAAATCAGACATACTCGCACACTATTTGTTGATAGTACACTTTTCTCACACACACACACACACACACACACACACACACACACACACACACACACACACACACACATATATATATATATATATATATATACATATATGAATACTACACATGTTATATATCATATTATTATTTGCTATATTATATAGCAATCAGATTATAAAGGGTTTTCAAACCCTTTAAACCCTTTTATAAGGGGTTTCGTATGGTGCGTTCTAGCTAAAATAGCACCCATCGATTTATTAGCACATACTTTTGTTGATCAATATAACCTTATTAAAAAAAATCTATTAATTCAAATGATATTTCAGCTGAATCAGATTGGATTACAAGTGATGGTATCAATATATATCCAGATGGGAGTAAAGATGGGGAAAATGTAGGCTGCGTATGTGTAATATTCATTGATGAGGAATTGACAGAGATACATAAATTTAGACTGGGACACAACTGCACAATTGGAAATGAATTGGCCGATAGAGCTAAGTCTGCTTCTAAAAATTTCCAATTACCAGAATGTTACAATAAAATCTCCAAAGCCCGCGTAAAATATATGTTAAAAGCTCATCTAACTAAAAAGTGGCAACAAAGATGGACTGTAACTAATAAAGGATAACATTTATAGCTTTTCATTTCGAACATTAACACATATTTAAACAACAAATAAAAAAAGACAGACTTTTATATTACACTATTAGTAACAGGACATGGTACACTAAATTCTTACTCCCAACGATTTAACATAAAAGACAATACTTGCCCTGTGATTACACAACTCCACAAACAAGTCAATACTTAATATACGATTGGAGACTACTGACTAACGAACGACAAAAACTAAAACAAGGCATTGAAATAAAAAAAAAAAAAAAAAGGCGAATTTCCAATGGAAGAAGACAAGTTATTTTTAAAATATAATAATGCTTTAAAATATTTGCAAAACATGTTTTTTACAATTAATAGATTGAATACTTATTATAGCAGACAATACTTAAAATATTTTTGGATATTCAATAATTCTTTTTCTTTTTCTAGACCAATAATCTTCTCTTTATATGTTTTTATTTAATTTTCTTATTGTTAATTCTTTTTATATAACTCATACTCTTGAAATAATTTATATACAAATTAATTGTAATACGCTACAGATGCATGCGATATGCTAATTGTCATGGGGCATGCAGAAAAAATAAACGGCCTTACTATAGGAAGGAAACAAATAAATTATATTTATATATGTGTATGTGTGTGTATGTGTATATATTTTTTTAAATTTAATTATCTTCCTCATGAAACCTTAAAGTAATAGAATTTGTTAGTTTAAACTTTCTATTCCACCTTTGCTACATTATAACTGTACTTTAGATACCAAATAATGGCTTACCAACCACGGAATACAAATAAAGCCCGGCACACAAGGTTTGCATAAACTAGCAGATTTCCCACGAGCACTAATGGGGGGGGGGTTTACTGAAGGCTGAAAACAAGAAAGGGTTATTAGCTCGCTTAATATTTGAGTTAATGGAACAGATATTGAACTACAATTTTAGAGCATTAATAGTTTAACTAGATTGGTTCAATATTTTCTGTTTATACGACTGATAATAACAGAAGTATTTTGAATTTTGGAATTCCCTTTTCTCTAAATCCCCTTCACTATTTCTGATCCCATTTCTGCCTTTAACTAATATGATCTTTAGCGTTGAATGAAACGGTTAAATACCGAGCATGGTAAAGGACAATAAACATTTTCCAGTTAAGAACGTAACATCCTAAAAGGTGGCGTCATCATTCTACGTATTTGCATGAACCTCACACAGTAAAAGTTCAATGAAAACAATATTTGGTATTTAAGCTTCGGATAAAATGATTCACGAATAACAGCTTATTGTTAATATGACATGGACACGATTGGGGGTTTACTGAAGGCCGAAAACTATAAAATCCAAATATCTCTGTTAATGTTAAAGTTAGAGAATAAATGTATGTATCAATATTTATAGTAAATTTTATTTTCAACAAGATTGGTTCCATGCAATTTTTCAATCCGACATATAATAACGGAGATATTTCGAATTTTCGTAATTCCTCCCCTCTAAACCCTTCCCCCTTCCACCGGTCCAATTTCAGCAGTTGAAAATCTCTTATTTTTAGATAAAACATGTATATTTCGAGTTTGGTAACGATAAGAAAATAATTGCGACCTACTAGAGCAGAAGCGGACAAATATGTGTAATTTTGAACAGACGACATTTTTCGTCATTTATTATGGTAGGATCAATGGACATTTGAAGAAGTTTTTGTAAAATCGAGTCATGAGTAAAACCTCAATAGCTGATTCCCCTAAGGGAGAAATCTGCTAAAACGAGTAAGCATTCTCCTTAAAGGAAATATGCTAAAACTCACGTCTTAACATGATAAATGACGTCACAGGAAACCCCAAAAAATATAGTAAAATTTTTAAATATAGAATAAATAGATGCCCTCCCCCGTAATAGTTTGACGATTTTTATTGATAATATTATCTTTCAGTACTTTTTTAAGCAAAATGAACACAAAAAATCATGAAAATATTGAAATGTTGATTTGGAAGCAGGATATAATTTAGCATTTGGTTGCATTGCTTTGTCATTGACTATATCGAGTTGGCTTTGGAAATAAATAGCTCATTTAATGATAGACTTGTCCTTCTATTTCGAATGAGACAGTGAAATGACTAGCATTGTTATTTTTAATGATTTTTGTTGCATCTAACGATGTCATTTAGAAACAAGGGTACTAATAACCGAGGGACATAATAAACGAGCTATCCTCTTCTCTCTTCTAGTAACTCCTCTCCTACTGAGGGGACCCTTTTCGTTGCTTGTATCACTAAGCAGGTCATGGTCCAACTTAAATTTACAGACGACTGGTTTTCACTTACTTCCATTAATAGGGAAATAGAGAATAGAAGTTGGGATGGCGTCATCGGCGTGCCATTTCAGCAGATGGGATGTTACAGGGGGTAATGTTTGTGTTCAGCGGAACTAAACTGTTCTACCATCATACACATAAATTGCAGTTCTGTTTGTAACATTGGAAGCAAGAAGGTATCCTATTCTAATTTGATTAGCATGTGTGTGTAAGGGTGTTGAACGGTAGAAATAGTGCTGAGTGCAAACGTGCTTCCCCTGATGTAGGGCAGTGGTTCAAGGTTGCGCAGACTGGGGCCAGTCTGTAGGTATCCTTGGCCATCTGCAGGAAAACACTGCTCAAATTTGGCAAGCTGATTTCACAAAAGTGAAAAACTAATATCTTTGCCCTGTCATTTCGCAAAATCTGTTTTCCAATATACACGAAAACTGATTTGGGGTTTTTAGAAGAGGTCTGAAAATCTGCCACTATTAAATAACATAAGTTCTTATTTGAAACTTTCAAGATACTGTATAAGTTGTGTTACGTGTACAAACTTGTTATAAGATTAACTAATATATTACTAGGAAGTATCGTGTTGTACTTTTAGAGACGGCGAGGAGCTTAAGCAGAAGTTGGACCAAGGCTATCAGAAGTTCTGGTTGAAGCGCAACATTGAAACACGGTTTCCTGCATTGTGGAACTTTGCTGAAAAATACCTTATCGCTTTTCCATCATCATACCTAGTCGAACAAGGCTTTAGTGTGGTTACAAGCGTTTTGACAAAATAAACAAACCGTTTGAAAATCAACGAACGCGGAGAGACTGCAACTCACCATCAAACCCATCTGGTTCATCTATCAAACCGATTTTTTTACGTTTGCCTTGTGATTTTAATGTTTTCTTTTATTAAAAAAAAACCCCTACTTAATTATTTTTACGTAGTTTTTATTAATAATTATTAATTACACTTGCTATGCATTAAATTTTGAAGAGAAAATGAAATTTACTCGCTTCACCAATGACTTGGTAGTATTTTGTATCAATTGCGAAAAAGCTAGAGTTTGGATTTTTGAAGTAATTTGGCTACGGAGATCTGAGGCATCAGTTCATTTTGGAAAGAGGTATCTTGTCCAAAATAGTTTGGGAATCCCTGTTTTAGGAGATGCGTGATTGGACACAAGCCTTTTCTTCTACTAAGAGAAAGTTGAGTATGCTAATTGGTCTCAGGGAAATGCCTTTGTTTGACAAACACCAACTCTAATTTGAGCGGGTATGTAACGGTATTCTTTGGAAAAACCTTGGTGCCCGAATTAAGGTGAGGAGAGGTTTTAGAAATGGCTATAACTTATAATTACAGATGTAGCTGATGTTACACTGTTCGGAAAAAAAAGAAGAAAAAAAATTATTTCTGGCTTCCTAGAAGCCTAGTGCCGAGTTCAAATCTGAAGTCCAAAAAATTCTATCGGGCACCGTTTTTGAGAGAGTGAAGTTTAAAAAAAAAGAAAAGAAAAAAAGAAAAAAGAAAATAAATAAAATATTTTTTTGTTACTTCATTTTTTTTTTCTAACGAATAATTTCAGAAATATATCAAATAACATAATATTTAATACTGAACACAATATAACTTCATGCTTCGTCAGTGTGTACAATTGTTTTCCTTTTATAGTCTTCACCAGATGTCTCCTGTATCAGTGTCCAACAGTAGCCAGCAAGCATCCCCTTAAGGGAAATCTGCTATTGAGGTCGTACTCAATGGCGCGATTTTTCAAAAAAGTTCCTCAAATGTCCATCGATCCTACTCAGGAAGATAACGAAAATGAGGTCCGTTCAAAACTTTATATTCTGTTACCGCAAATAATATTCTAGCGGTCGCAATTTTTGTTTGATCGTTACCAAACTCGATATATACGTTTTATGAAAAAAGACAGATCAAGTTCTTTAACGGTTGAAATCGGACCAGTGGGGGGGGGGGGAGGTATTTAGAGGAGGAGATTTTCGAAAATTCGAAATATCTTCGTTACCATACTTCGCATCAAAAAAATTTATAGGACCTTGAAAATTAAATTTACTATAAATATTGTTCTACACATTTATTCTCTATCTTGAATATTAACCGAGATATTTGCAATTTTATTTAATGTTTGGGCGATAACGGGTGTTTCCAGCCAAAAGCTTATTCGGCTCTCGTATGGAGATTTCTCTATTGTAAAACTTAACATGGGAAATCTGCTTAGTTTACGCAGCCCCTGCGTGACGGACTTTTTATCTGATGGTTGTTGTGCAGCTCTCAAATCAACAAATGCTGCAATAGTACAGCGATCATTCGATGAAGCCAGTTGTGAGACCGGCGAAAATACTATGAAAGCATTGTTAACACCATAGAAGTCTAACCACATCCTAATCATTAGATATAAATTTATCTGTTAATGCTCTTGCGGCCACAATATTCTCCAACTATATTTTTGAAAATCCCATCTCAATAGCAGATTTCTCTCGAGGGAAATCTGTTAACAACGTAATGGCTAACGTCACGATAGATAGTTTATGCCAGGGAATGGCAGGAAATCGATGCAGTTATGATAAAAAAAAAGTAGTCCATATCATATTTTTTTATTGAAATCAAATTTAATGCAATTTGCAATTAGACTTGCAGCGACCTCTATGTGTTGCCGTTATATGTCCTATCAACGACCCGCCGTCATTCAACTCTGTAATTGGCTTTTCTCAATTGTTCTTCCATATTTTAATTTACTCAAGATTTCAAATCTTTTAACAGTTTTCAGAGTGTATATTTGTAATATGTAGATATAAAATACAACTGGCCCCATGCATGTTCTTTTTCTTTACTTATTTACAATTATTATTTAACATTAACTTAATGTCAATCTTAACCAGTTCTCTTCTAGTTAATTAATCGATAATACCGTTGCCAATAGATAGAAAAATTACCTTAATTAATTTAATTAGTTTTTGGAACTCCATGTTATAGAGCTAAGAAAATTAATAAAAAGTCTCTGACATATTAAAGACTAGGAGTGAGTTCTTTGGATTTTCAATCAGAAAGTCCATTATATCAAGTTGCTGTGCCTGAACTAAATTGTTGTTGTTCATGGTGCAGGAATACCATAATCTGGATATGGTCCCATCCCTGAATCCTTCCAAGGATTCCTTTCCTAGGAGTCCACCTAGATAGACACCTTACCTTCTCCACCCATATCATCCACACCATCAAATCCGTCAAACATAGATTCCGGTCTCTCAACTACCTCCTTACTTCTCCTGTCCTCAGCCTCCGCCCGAAATTCCTGACCCTCAAAGGCGTAATCCGACCTGTCCTCCTATATGGATCCCCTGTCCTCCACTACCTTACCAAAACCTCCATCTCCAACCTTCAATCCTTCCAGAACGTACTCGTCCGTAAAACTGTCCGGCATACCTCCCTCCAAAGAGCTCCCAACCGGATAATTTACCCCACCCACAACCTTGAACCTATCTCCTAAAACATCTCCCGCCGCCATATCAAATTCTATGATTCCCTGCAATATATAGGCAACCCCCTCTATTCCTCCCTCCAACCCCCTCCTCAGCCGGTATGTTGGCGGAAGGTGGTCGAAGATATCGAACCTCTAGTCGATGTTACCGGCTGTTGAATCCCCACGGCACTGCCCGGGCACGGAACCACAAAACATTCTAGCTCACAACCACCTGAAAAATGGCCGATTAGCATTGGTTAGGTTAATTAGATTTTATATTTTATAATTAGGATAGGTTTTAGTTAGGTTAGCTTAGATCTTAATTCCATATTCGGCGTCTCACCTTTCCTTCCTTCTCTCACAGCCACGGCCTTGGGCCTGTGACCGGTTTTGCGGCGTTTTTACTCTTAGGTTAGGTTTATAATTTTATCTTTAAGTCTTCTCTTCTTTCTTACTTCCTCTCCAACTATCCCTATCCTCTCTTATTTCGTTTTCTCCTATCCTTACAGCCCACCCGGTACCTCCAGTTGTCAGGTAACCCACAACCTTTAGTTCTATTACCCCCATACCAGCTCACAATACCCCCTTACAATAGAACTTTAGAGCGTTCAGTAGAAGGGGAGCTGTCGGGCCAACCACGGCAGGTCACTCTGTCTCCCAACCACCATCTAATTCCCCACTGGATCTAGGATAAAAAAACAAACAAAAAAAAACACGATATTGGCTCGCTAGGTGGCATAGCGACGTACAGACTGCAGGGGATCTAGTCAGGGTATAGTCTCTTTACTCTTTCTCTACTTCTTTACTCTTTCTCTTCTTATTTACTCTTCCTCCATCCCTTTCCTTTCTTCTTTCGTTTTCTCCTATTCTTACAATCCCACCCGGCACAGCCCGTTGCCGGGCAACCTTCCTTCGAGTTCTACTTTTAGACCCATAACCAATTCACAAAAAAACCCTTAAAATAGAACTCCAAGTTTCAGCAGGAGGGGAACTATCACTCGCGTGGCTTGATGAAAAAAAAAAAATTATAGTGCAAGTGCATTGCCTAAGTAGATGCCAGTTAATACACAGAGGAGTTAGGTGTGGCAGTGGAGTCATCCTCTTTAAGGTATGCCTTCGTCTTTGAACATGCGACCAGTGTATGCTTCTAAGAGGTTTAGACCATACTGGTAGCAGAGGAAACACTCACTAACAATTAGTTATAACCAAAAATTGACGACTGGTGTCTGGATCTGCTTGGGGTTGGATGGTCGTCGTTTCCACCCTCAGTCAGAGCTGCCAGGATATGATTAAAGAAGATGCTTCTCAACTCATTCTGTCACAGGTGACAATAATCGCCTCATTAAATGAGAAAATATATCCAGAGTGAAGGTCTCTTGGAGTAGTAGGATTCTTCCAACCATTTCAGCCTCATAGCTAGGAGAGAATGAGAGGGGCCAGGTACCTATTCATTCCGTTACCGTCCTCTCGTGGCGTACATTCTGCTAACAATATTATACACATAGACTGAATACGATATGTTGAGAAAATATAAAATAGTTTTTACATGGCTTATCCGTTAAATACAGGTTAGCTTATCTCTGAATAAATTACTCGGGAACGGAATCCTCGTCCATCTATGTTCATCAAGTGTATTAAGACTTTAACGCCTTAAATCACCTTGCTAGCCAGAGCCATAGAAAGTAAGAAATGTAATAATTGAAGATGGCATAACCAGACCTATACTTTTTAAGCCATTTAGATTTATTCCCCAGATGTCAGATGATCTTATATTATTTTCTGAGTAAACCTTCAGAGTATAATCCAAACAAGACATATCCAAATGAAATCTGGGTAGGAAAAAAATTTGTTTGTTCCTTTTCTTGAATTTGAAATAATTCGACATGTCTGCTTTTGCATCATGTCTCCTCAATTTGTTGCCGTAGTTTATATTAATAAAGTTAAGTGAAAATCACGTGATTGGTAGAGATTGTTTATTGAATGATAGTGACGAAAAGAAATAAAATCAGTTTTTATTTCCGAGTTGGAGAAAAATATATAGAAAACCAGTTATTATTATTGTCTTGATCAACGACAATATTATTATTATTTATTAATCACCACTTTTTCCTACTAAGGCCAATTGGGACAGGTTATCTATAGGTAATCAATCACCCTTTTCTAGCCACAGTCCGTCACTAAATACATTCCTGTTGTCAAGGCGGGAATCGAACTCGACACTCTGGATTTATCATGTAAGACCAACTCGCATGGTAAATCTGAGCCGCCTATATTTAAAAATAATAACTTAAAACAAATAGGTAAGTAGATAAATAATTTTGAACGGACCTCATTCTCTTCATCTCCTAGGTAGAATTGATGGACATTTTTCGAAAATCGCGTCAAGTGTGCAATCTCAATATTTAGTTTCCCATAGGGAAGATCATCTAAAAAAAATACTTTCTCATGAGTAAAGTCGCAGATACTAAAGAAAGTAAGAAGAGGGAGTCTGGCTTACCCAAGAAGTCGCAACCCTCCGTACCGCTCCGCTAACCTCTAAATAAGTTTCCTAATATTACTCCCCTTTCAAAAGTGTTACAAAATTAATAGTAATCCTTCAGATATTTAATTTTCTACAATATGCGCTCAAAATAAAAATTATTTATCCCAAAATCATAGAGAAATTGTGAAAACAACGGTTTTCTGCCTCTTTCTCCGTAACTAATTTTGAATAAGAAATCAAATATTTTGGCGGAGTATAATTAACTATATAGTCTGTGGAATTCTCAAAAAAAAGTATATTCCACAGGGGCGCGAATAAAACGTATTTGGCATGATGGAGTTTCCATCTATCCTCAACTCTGTAAGTCAAAAATCCCATTGTAAGTGTTTCTTCCTAAAGTACACAATGTTTGCAACTGCAAGGTGTAGTCTTTAGTTCATAATGACTCTTTGTTAAAGAGTGCCTACTAATCGGTAATGATCTAACGATGTATTACAATCAGGAGGTCATTCAATAAAACATTGCAAGTTCATTACAAATTTATACTCCCAACGCAATGAACTATTGGAGTATTGAAATGTTTCCTGAATCCAGTAAACAAGATACAAGACCTCTCAAAGTTTATTAGCAGATTTCTGCTAACTGGAAATCAACCATTAACTTTGTAATCATAAAGCGATTTTGGAAACATTCAATAGTCCATCATTCCCGACTAGAAGAAGTTCTTATAAGTCATATCGAAAAACTAATCTTATTCCAAGTTTAATATCCTACAATGGTTGTCCTTTATATGTATGTTTTCCATAATTTTAACTGAGATGGTCGAACTTTTTATGCTTGGCTTTACAAAAACCTTTGTCTTCTCATCTTATATTAGTAATAAGCATGCATTTCAACGTTGTACTCAATGAAACGAACATTTAAAACACTGCACTTGTTTTATTTAGTCGGAAAAATTACATATTTACATTTTTTGAAATAATTTATAAATTTGTGTGAAAAAGAAATAAATTTAGCACAGAACTCGGCATTTTCTTGTTAGCTCAAAATAATACTGAACATTATTAGCATTCAATTAGTTTTCATTTAACTAGAATTAGCTTTTTGTTTAGTTTAAATTACTTTTCATGATCCTCTTTAATCATTCTCTTCCTTCCTACACTCTTGTATCCCTTGTTCTTCTTTCGCTTTCTCTAACCCCACCCCAACTCCATCGGTGACATCTGTCACCGGTAAACCAACAACCGGAAGTTTGAAAAACACCCTCTTTAAATTGTACCAGGGTACAGCAAAAGATACCGCTTAATCTCAAACCGGTTTTTCATATAACTTACGTTGCACCTTGGGATAGTTGACTCAGAAATATATAATTTCACAGAATTCCACCGAACAGTTTTTGAATGATTGACTAAGAAACGAGCGGACAGACAGGCATACAAGAATTCTAGTTTTGATGCCATAATTCTTAGAATGTACTGAAACCTGATAAAAACGTATCCCCGCCGAATTTATATACAAAATTAGTCATCCTTAGAGTTTTATTTATATAGACGTTTTACAGGATAGTGGACTTTATAAGATATCATGTGATTACGGCAAAGGTTATGTCGAACAGACGGGAAAGAAGACCGCCAAGGGAGTCGACCAACACATGGCTGATCAGAAACGTCAGAGAATAAAAACATTCGTCATAGCTAGACATGCAACTATTTGTTCTCACCTAGTTAAGTTTGACGAGACAAAACTTCTACATAGAGCAGACCACCTTGGTAGAAGATTAGTACTGGAAGCTCTCGAAATAAACAAGAGAACTTATACAATGAACGGCGTGGAAGGTGTCATACTCTCTGAATCGTTGAAAGCCTTAATAAAAAGCCCCAGAATATGATTTAGTCAAGTAGCTAACCAAATTAAAAGCACTTCCGGACGAAGATGGACGCATATCCAGTGAAAATTTGCAAATGAATAAAAATTCAAACCGCTGGAACATACATATATCCGAACTCCTCATAATGAGGACTTGAATTTGTTTATTTGATCTATACCGAACTTTATATTTAACCGTATCAGTCAAAACCAATGCCTATATTCGTTAATGGGTGAAATCGGTCAAGCAATAGGAGGGGAATTGAAAAATTCAAAATATCTCCCTTATTATAAGCCAGATTGGAAAATGTTATAGAACAAATCTCGTGAACACTATTGGTGTTCTACAATTGTTGTTTTATGCGTTCTTTTGTAACTCAAATATTAAGCAAGTTATTCGTGCTCTCTTTTTTACAGCTTTCAGTATACCCCCGCTTATACTCATCGGGTTTTAGATATATGCTGTGTGGTGTGATAAGATCAATTGTATGCAATATCAGCACGTCAGAAATCTGCTAAGTTTTTGAAGTCCTTGGAGGACTTGTTGAGTTTTCAGCCTTAAGCAAATCCCCACTCTCACTGGCAAATCTGTAGAGGTTGTACTTATGGCGCAATTTTCGAAACGTTTCTTCAAATGTCCTTCCATCCTACCCAGGAGATGATGGGAATGACGTCCATTAAAAATAAGTATTTATACTCTATTACCGGTTTAGCGGTCGCAATTTTTGTTTGATTGTTAACTAACTTGATGTATAAACGTTTCAATCAGCATTAAAGATGACATTTTTTAATGACTGAAATAGGATCAGGAATAGGGCCATAATAATTTATAATCTACATTATTATGCGTCAGATAAAATAATTGTATAGAAACAATATCAGGAACTCAGACCTTGAATAGTGGGGGTTTAGAGGGGCCCATTATGAGTCGGACCGTGAAATGCTAAAGAAGCAATCTTGTTAAACTATTGGTGGTATACTGTTGTATACATTTTTTCGTAGCTCAAATATGAAAAAAGTTACCCTCGCTTCTACTCATCGAATATTAGAAACAGGTGTTATGGTGAGATAAGATTGTAGTTTGAAATATCAGCACGTGAAATCTGCTTACTTTACGCAGTACCTTTTTTTAGTTTTTAAACTTTAGTAAATCCCCACTCTCACTTTAGCGGTTTTCACTTAGAGCGTGTGAGCTACTAAACATCTTGTCTTCAGTCCTGTTTTGATGGTGCGTGATCTGTAGCTTGGAAAAGCTGCTCGGATTACACACCACCTGCGTGACGGACTTTTTTTCCCCCCAAACTGAGTATCCGTCGATGAGCCCAGAATGCCTACTGGCCCAACGATCCTCTTGTCTTTACAAGGACCTGGCATAGCTGGGGTCGGCCCGGGGGCTGAAATACTACCCTATCATGGATATCGGGGAGAGGAGCCACTCGCCATGACAACAAGAGGAGAGAGGTATGTTTTCTGAACGGAGCTAGAGAGGCAGTCGATATTCCCGGGAGTGCATCCAAGTATAGAAGCAGGAGATGTTGGGTCACGGGGCGTGGGGCAGGTCTCCATGGCCACCGTCTCATCGATCTCCGGTCTCTTATTCAACGACCGGCCTATACCCACCCCTCGCTCCATCATCCCTTGCCCCATATAGCAACTGATTAGCAATCCACTATCGGCAGCCATATTTAGCGCTCAAAAGCTAGTTGAGGGTCAGCGCATTTTCCAATCCCACGATCCCACATTTAACCTATCTTCCGGGCAACACATTTTCTCTTAGATAAAGTGGGCAACAGCTCTGGGAAAGGAGGGCCGGAAAGAGTGTCAAAAGAGATCTAAACGATTTGCTTCCTTTTTGTTCTGAGACTCAGTAAGTCTGCGGTGATGCGGTTGTAAGAGATGTTCTGTTGAATTCCGGTTGGTAAACTGATATATCCTCTGGATTGAGGTAAAGGAAAAGGGAAAGAAAATAAGAAATAGATAGGAGAACTGAGAGAAAAAAGTCCGCCACGCAGGGGCTGCGTCAACTAACCAGATTTCCCACTTCTTGGTATGACATACTCATGATATCTCGCCACATACTCTAACAAAAATGAGAGAGTACGAATTACCCCATAATATTTGAATTATTAAAAAATTTAAAGAACAACAATTGTAGAGTATAAATATTTTAACAAGATTGATTCTATAACATTCTTCTAGATAGATCAAATAAACATTTTCAGACAGGATGATAAAATCTTAAGTGATGGCATTGCACAGCAGGTATCTCGCATAATAAACGTCTCATGAAAACAATATTTTTTATTTAGGCTTAAAATGAAAAGTTTCATGTTAACAGCTTATTGTTTTTATGGCATGATTGCGAATTGGGGTTTACTGACGGTTGAAATCTAAAAAATCTAAATATGTTGGTTAATATTCGTATTAGAGAAAACATGTATACTACGCCATTTATAGGCAATTACATTTACATATATTGAAGGAGGATCTGCTAAAAGGAAGAAAAGACTTCAGTCAGGGACTGATGAGGAGTTACGGGTGGATGGGATTTAGGTTTGAGGCAATAGGGGTGGGGAGAAAACTAGTTAGGGAGGTGACGTCTTTTAGGGGGTTACCTCGGCCCCTGGATTGGGGGGGGGATCAGGGGGGAGAAAAGGGGTACTGCAGTGCATCAAAGAATTTGATTTGTCGTTTCTTGATAGCTCCGGCAGTGGTGTCTGGTTTGAGTGAGTCACTGATGCCGGGCCGGGATATTTTGGCAAGAGACGACTTATTAAAAGATAAGTTGTATTTTATGCATGGTGGAATGAGAAGGAGATACAGGATATGCCAGACGTGGATTAATGATCTGAGTAAGGACAGGAGCAAGACTAGGGTTGTTAATAATTGCAAACATGATATTCACCCTCGGCGAATGTATGGTCTATGGTGGCTCTAGGCAAAGGTCTTACAAGAACTGTAGAATGGTTTTGCAATATTGTCATCTAAAATTATGATGACATGTTGGGTTTGCCTACTTTGCTTGCTGGGGATCAAAAACGTGGCTCCTGTCTTCACTCTAACCCACGACGCCTTGACTATCTGGTAATTTGCAAATCCTTGGATGTAAGACACCCCTGGTTCAAAATCTTTCTACCTTCTTTTCTAGACCTCTGCTACTACAGCTGAAGTAAGATTCAATAAGAGGTACCTTGCATCCAAGTACCTGCAACCCACCAATGTACCCTGAGTCAGTGTGTAGCTAGGAGATATTGCTATTCCTGGGCAATTTTTCCAGATAGCATAGTTGGAAAACCTATCCTGTAATTTTAGTTACCCTCGCTTTCTCATGCCAAAGACCAATTTTCTCCAATACTCCCCGGTAACGCTTGAGTATTCATTCCCATCTTGCCAGAGTGGAGTTCTCAGGAAAAACATATTTCCATGAAAGTGGTAGCTCGTTATTTCTACTTTTATATACGTGTCGTAGTCACTATAAAGTCCTTGGAAAGAAAAAACAAAACTACCACAGGCATTCCTCTACAACAACTATATGTTTTTTGTGTCGGATACCTAGTTAGGTTGTTTGTTTGGCATTGACATGCAAAAGAAAGACAGTCCATGTAATGGCTAGGGGAACAACACTGATGGTTCCCCTTCTACCTAGTTCTTTGTTCCATTGTGAGTCGACCGGGGTGTAAATGGAACAATGGGTGCAAGTGGCCCGGCCGTATCTCAATATCACGAAATTAATTGCCAACTGAGTACCACTCTTATCCAAAGATACAAAAATATACTTTCACCGCATAATAGTTACATATTACAAATAACATTGCTTAATGAAGTCGTAAATACGATTCACTGCAGTCAACTACAAGGGTTGTCACCACCATCTCACATGTGATGGCCTTCGTTTTCGATCCTTCCCGATCCCCGCTGTACGTTACGACAGTCCTTATACAGTTTTTAGGACCCAGCCAGACGACGTATGAAGCGTAATTGGCCAATTCTTCTTCTTGTGAAGTGTAAAGTACAACTCCAACATGGTATAATCCAATTTTCATTCCAACGTGGGCACTGTCAGTGGACAGTTTCCCACCTCGAGCCAATAATCAAGTCAATTTTTATTATTATTATTATCATATATATATATATATATATATATATATATACATATATATATATATATATATATATATCATTTACTAGTAATACTTATATATTGTTCCAAATAAAGCAAATAAAAAGAAAAAAAAATGTCCCCGAACCAGTCCAACCGCCTGCAATGTCAGTTTCTTTGTCCATCTCCTTCCTGAGGCGAAGCCTTCCTTTTTCAGACAAATCCGGATACTTCTTCAGAAGATTGTTCGTTCCAGTTAGTTTTTTATTATGGCCGCTCACAACCCTTCTGCGGAGAACACCAACGAAGCTACAATTACACTCAGAAAAATGTACGGAAACGTAACCGTACTGTAACTGTTGCTTTCTATTCCTGATATTCTTAATAATAATAGTGAAAACCCTTCTGGGAAACATTGAATTTTCTGTTTTCTAAAACTATGCCACTTTCCGGGCTTTACTAATCTATCTCTTTAAATTATGCCCTGACTTATGCCCGCTATTGTGCCTCAAATATTGCTTTTCGGGATCAAATATAAGAATCAAGACTGTTTGATACAAGTATGGCTAGGGCGAGGGGTAGCTGAGAATCAACAGGTCTCCTTTGAGGTCAAAGGAAGCTACTTCCCAACCTCTCCCAAAGGGCAGGTTTTCTTTCACAGTGAATACCCCTTCCACGGGCATACTTGTACGAATTGCCGAGTACTGTCAAAAGCCAATTATTTTCCGTTTTAATTTGTTTTTTACTAAATGCCATAATGAGTTATTTTAATTTACCCAGCCAATTTTCATTCAGAAGTCCCCAAGCCATCGCCAAGCTCAACGAGTATTAAAAAGTCCGTAAACTAAGCAGATTTTCCGCGTAAAGTTTAACAATGGATAGTTCTACATACCGGTAACACTACACCACAGTGAATATTAAGTGAATAAGTACAAACGACAATAAGAAACCTCCCGACGGCATCTGAAACGTAAACAAACAGTTCTGCCAACTTCTTACCAGAAAGAAAAACAATTACTGTAATATACGAGTATCTGAATATAACATATTAATTTGACTGAAAACTACTACTTCTATTACTGAAATTTATAATGAATCAGAATAATTTTTATCTCAATCAATCAAATTTAAGTAGTCCAAAAACTTGCGAAGGGGGGGGGGTCGCCAGAACATATTTGCATGTATCTCGTATAATAAATGTCTCTTGAAAACAATATTTGGTATTTAGGCTTTGAATGATGTGGTTTATAACATAACCGAGTATTGTTTATGTAACAAGAGTAGAAGTGGGGGTTTGCTGAAGGCTGAAAACTGAGAAATGCAAATATCTCTGTTAATATTCAAGATATAGAATTAATATATATATATATATATATATATATATATATATATATATATATATATATATATATATAACAATATTTATAGTAAATGTAATTTTCATAAGATTGCTTCTATAAATTTTTTTGATACGACGTATAGTAACGGAGATATATCGAATTCTAAAAATTCTCCTCCTTTAAACCCCCCCCCCCCTGGTCCGATTTCAGCCGTTAACGAACTTGATCTTTTTTTTTACACAAAACGACTAAATACCGAGTTTGGTAACGATTAAACAATAATTGTGACCGCTAGAGCGGCAATGGACCACATTTTCTCCTAGGTAGAATAGATGGACATTTGAAGAAAAATGTCGAAAATTGCCTCATGAGTACGACCTCAATAGCTGATTTTCATTAAGGGAAATCTGCTAAAACGTTGAAATGTTAGCAATTTGGATAGGTAATAATGTTTTAAAAGTTCTAACTTGACTTACATAACTTGGATGAACAGCGGGTTCATCTGCTACAGCTGGTTCATACAATTAACACCAAACTATACTGCTCAAAAATGAATAGGGATATTGGCTGTTTTGTGGTATGTATGGGGCCAAGCATATTTTTTTTTTTTTATTATAAATATCATTAATATTTATTAGAAATTATTGTATTTTTTCCCCCATAAAAAAGAAATTTAAAAAGATCGATTTAATTAAAATTAATAGGATAAGAAAAAATAACCAATATTCCTATTCATTTTTGAGCAGTTTATATTGTACGTTTGAAAAAAGGTCGGCACCCACTGAAAGTCCTCCTCATTAAGAGAATAGTCAACTTCCGGGCAAAACTATGACTGGTGCCCCAAGAAAGATTACCAGGACAGTGTTCCAACAAATTAAGGCCATTGGACACAAATCCTGGGGAATCCTACTAGATACTTTGATAACTCGAATTAAATATATAGTTTCTTATTTACGATGTACTGATTAATTCACATTGAACTCAACGGTTTAATTCGACGGACGGAGTGGAAAAAAAATAAAGAACTATCATCTTTCTTTAGACATCCATAGAACCTTAAATTGAAGCAATAACTCAACATGCAGATCAATAAGCAGTTTCAACAATGTTAAACCTGAAAATTATTTAAAATTAACTTAAAAAACCTGAGAAAAGTTAGCCTCCTGAGAGTTGCATACACATTAAACTGTATTTATAGACGGGATTTTATTCAATTTTAGGAGTTGAAATATGTAAGGTATGTAAACTTCACATCAGAAACAGCCTTTGACATCTTCTAATACAATGTCCGAAATTTAATCATCCCCGATAGAAGTACCTCAAGAAGTATATAATGTATTTCGGAGAACAAGACAACATTGTTTTCCACCTGGCACCGCCAGATACCAGGTCAATTCACATTTAACCTTTTCGCTCTTAAAACACCAAATTTTCTCAACCACTCCTTATAGTAGAGCGCATCGCTCAGTACAAAGAGACTACCAACTCAAATCCACGTAGGGCTTACAAGGTCCTACATTTCCTTGCTTAACATTCATTTTAGAGGCAATCTGGACTCAGATAAAAAAAAAAAAAGACAACATTGCAACGGAGCATCTTAAAATAGACAGCGTTGGAAAAGTAAACAAAAATGTTTCTTTATATTTCAGAAGTACAAGATATTGTGAGAACCCACATTATTTAATTACATTGTGTGTGTGTGTATATATATATATATATATATATATATATATATATATATATATATACTTTTAAATTAGTATTCATCAAAAGAAAATGTATGCCTCAAGTTAATGGTTTTTGTATTTTCTTGATTTTTGTAACTATAAATATATGTATTGTTGTTTAGTAGCATTCTTGACTCGACCAGGAGAAACTTATAAGTAATTAAAGAATTTATTCGTAGAAGAATATTCTTTTCCAAATAAAATTATTATTATTATTGGGGAGGTTTATACCCAGTAAAACTGAAATAAAATCCATATCGGGGGAAAATCCAACCGTTATGGAGTTTGTAATAGTGACATATGTTAAGGGAAATTTAAAACACAATTCTAGGAGTATCAAGAAGTACTCCTTGCTGTGATTCTTTTATAATTGCTGTTGCAGATTCAAATTCTTGATGCTTGCTATTGTGGATTCCGAGTTCATTTGAACTTATTATAATAGCCATAACTGGCAGACTTCATTTTTCAAAACACTCTATAATTTCAATCTAAGTTATTAATATTCTGTTCTACCGTTCTCATTAAAGCTTTAAATAAAACATACTTCATATAGAAATTTAAAAAATAAATATTATAATTATCGGTAACAAATAGAGAGTCTTGTCAGTATTGATTCTATCAGCTGATTCGTTGTAACTTAGCAATAGTTTTGAAGGATTTCTTCCTCATCAATGGGATTACTTTGTTCTTCAGATGAATCCCTGGAGAGGGAGTTATGGAAAACGCGGAACATGTAGAACAGAATTTTAATAAACTGAATTGACACTATAAAGTGTTTTAAATAATATGACCGTCTTACAGATAAATATTTTTATGTTGGATTCCGTCCTCCATTTGTCTAACCATCACCCTATTCCTTTGTGCAAAGCACAACACCAGACCAATAGTTGCCAATTTATGAATGAGTGTCTGTGTATGTTGAAATATCAAGTTTGGAAATAAGTGTAGAAGAATGCCTTAACAAGCCCTGTTAGGGTTGTGACACCCGTCAACGGTGAGTCAGAGCGTCTGGGTGATATAACCAACCCATCCATTTGCAATGTAATACTAGCCATACCATGATTTTTGGCACCGATACTCCTTTGTAGGAACGACGTCCATTCGAATATGGACGTGACTGCACCTTGTGAAATGTTTCCGTGATCAGGTTGCCCTCATTTCTACGCAAATAAAACTATCAGGAAGAGAGGAGAGAATGCTTGCTATTAGAAGCTGGGATTTTAGACAGACATCCCTCCGTAAACCCTATGACTGCATAAAGTAACTATGATACGCATTAGCTTATGTGATGATACAACAGCAACTTTAAAATAGCACCTCTTGTCCCAGTGCATAATACTAGTGAAAAAATGACAGTCACGTATTGGCATTTATCTTAAAAAGTAAAAGTTCAATGAGAACAATATTTGGTATTCATGCTTCAAATAATGTGTTTCATAATTTAACTGCTTATTGTTTTAAAACAGGTTTACTGAAGATCAAAAACTATAAAATGCAAATATCTCGGTTAATAATCAATATAGTGAAAAGACATACAAAACAACATTTATAGAACATTATATTTGCAATCGGTTCATACAATTTTTCTATTCGACGTATAATAAATAAGATATTAAGAATTTTCGAAATTCCCCCTGGATGGATGGACAATTGAAGAAATTTTTCAAAAATTACGCCATGAGTACAACCTAAATAGCTGATTTCCCTTAAGTGAAATCGGCAATAAGTCCGTCACGCACGGGCTACGATAACTAAGCAGATTTCCCACGTGCTGGTAGGCCACACTATTGTTCTCCCCATATATTTTCTATATCTTAGTAAAAGTACGATGAGTAGAAGTGAGGGTTCACTGTATATTAATAAAAAAAATTAAAAAGTGAATAGAAGGACAATTACTGAGCATCAATAGTTTAACATGATTGATTTTATAACATGTTTTGAATACTTACAATAACAATGATATTTTGAATTTTCGAAATTCCCACCTCTAAACCCCCTTCCCATTTCAGCCGTTAATGAACTTGATCTTTCTTTTTCTAGATAGGATCGACAGATATTTGACGAAATGTTCCGAAAATCGCTTCATGCTCGAGTACAACCTCCAAGCTTATTTCCCTTAGGGTAGACATGTCCAACATATTCATGAGTGAGATTTCTTTGTTTCCAGAGAGTCCGTGTGTGTGTGCATTTAATTGCAACTTTTATTTACAACAATAATTTTAGCGAAACATAAAACTGTTATTAAAGAGCTCCAAAGGTAACCTCAGCTGCTTGTCATAAAAACTGCAATTAATATGATTGCAGGAAGCCAACTGTTGTGCGATTAGAAAGGCTTTAGTGAGCAGATTAAAGTCCATGTTTGCAATCTGTAATTATAATTGGCACATTAATGTTTTATGGGACAAATACTTCTCTAGCTTCCAAATGAGAAAGAAAATTGAATGTAAAATACGTGGGGGACGTTTGTAATGGAGATCCTCAAATGGAAAGTAATAAAACTTGATAATATAGAAAAGGTCGTAAGTTAAAAAAAAAAGATTAATGGAGGCAGGACTGGAAGAAGAATGGGACTCCATATGGAATTAAAATATTATTTTTATATTTATGGCTTTCAATTTCTATAACTCAGTTTCCTTTCTTATTCAAGAAATACCGAATTTGTATTATTTATTTATTTACTGAAGATGGCGATACAATGGCTATTACCTTAAAGCAAACAATTATAAAATTTAATTCAAAATATTAGCAAATTTACAGCAAAAGGAATAAAAAACCTATAAGGATGTAAACTGGAAGGAGGTAAAACAATCTTGAAGGAGGTAAGCACCATAATCTCCGGGAGTCTCGCCTGGGATGTCGGCAGAATACGGACCAGCTCTAGTGCACTGAAGATGGGACGGTTCGCCCCCAAAGTACTCTACAGTTAATAAATGAATTGTTAAAAGTGGTGGTGGTTTGACCCTTCTTATCCTCCCGTTGTGTAATCTTATATTTTATAAATGCAATGTTGGATATTTATATAAAATGTTGCATAATGAAAACTTACAAAAATAAATTTAGATAAAGTCAGGGCATATGATAAATAATGCAGTCACAAGCAATTTCGACAATATTGTGATCAAGCTCCAAATCACACACAAATATTTCGAGAAAAGCATATCATTTTCCGGAGTAACTGTTTATTACTCTGCCCGAATCCCTTAAAAAATGTTTTTGTTTTTTTTAAAGAATAAGAGAAATAAATTAAAGAACTTCATGCCTGAAGGGTGTTTTTATTCACATGATGAATAATATCAAAAATCTTCAATCTTATATGTAAAAATGAATGTTTGTGTGTATGTCCTTTATAGAACGTAAACGGCTGAACCGAATTTTATGAAACTTGGTATGTATATTACTACTAAAACAGGTTAGGATTCTGGCTATATTAATATTCTTTGAGACGAACAGGAGTGGGGGTTATAAGGGAGACCTGAAATTAAAAATAGTGATATTTCGTCTCCTATTGGTTTTTCGGGAAATATGCACATAAGAAAAGTTGTTTATTTTGTTATTTAGAGTAAATTTTTAATATACTCTTTTGTCGTATACCGAAGTATAAATGAGTTATACGCTGAAAACAACAGTGGGAGTCAACAATTTTATTTGGCACAAAAGACTCTACCAAACTAAACGAAACTCCGTATGTGATTTGGTGTTAACACCTCCCTGATTATAAGCTATATTTAAATTTAGAGGTACGAACAGGAGTGGGGGTTGTAAGGGAGGTCTGAAATTAAAAATAGCAATATTTCGTAATTTATTCATTATTCGGTAAACTTACATATAAAAAATGTTGTTTGTTTTGTTATTTAAAGTAACTTTCAATATATGCACTTTTACCGTACAACGAAGTATAAATGAAGTATACACGAAAAACTTTAGAAGTGGTGAACAATGTTATATGACTCGAAAGATTAAATCGAGATCAATGAAACTCCGTATTTTTGACCATAAGCTATATTTACAGTTTTAGGAACGAACAGGAGTGGGGGTTGTTAGGGAGGCATGAAATGAAAAATTGTCATATTTCGTTTCCTATTGTTTTTTTGATGATGTTTAATTTCATATTTAGAGTACGTTTTATTATATACATCTTTATCGTAATTTAGTATTTTAGTTGGTGGCGTAGCAGCCCGCGCAGGGTACAGCTAGTTATTAAATAAAGCTACAAAATATTCGTCATAAAAATCGGCCAAAAAAATAATTTATGATAAGGTACATTGTTTAAGGGGGAACATTTATAATGCTTATCCTCCTTTAATAAATTTTCAAGTAAACAAATTAAAAAATGGTTGTTATACATTTACAACAAGATTGCGCCATGTAGCCAACAGAACTATGTCAATTGACTGTAAAAAATGGTTTGTAAAAACGTTGTAGGTAGCATATTAAAAATTCTCAACATCTGTTTTTCGGAACGTTTTTGTATTATATCTAGAGTGGCGAGTTCGATTCTTGCCTGGGCAAAGGAAATTATTTAGTGACGAAATTCATTAAATAACGTCCTAAAATCCCACCCTGGCTAGAAAAGGGTGGTAACCTGTAGATAACCCGTCCCGATTAGCCTGAGTTGCAAAAAGTGGACGTTAATAAATAATAATAATAATATTTTGAAGTGTTAACTCATATTTTCCCCATGTTTTTGGTTGAGTTTGTAGGGAGAGGATGATGGAGCATATACTCTCAAAGTGCTCCACCAAAATAAATCATTGACAAGGATTTGAGGATCTTTTCCGCCTAAGCCTATATGCATTTAGGTCGAGACTTAATCCGCCCTCCAGTGAGTGGCTCCTCTTGGAGCCAGTCCAGCTCCAAGAGCCGTCAGGTCAACATCCAAGATCCATGGGTGCTGATGATGATGCACTGCATCGAAAGCGCTCTGCCGTTTTAATAAATTGTTATAGTGGAAGCATAGCCAATTTTTTCATCCTACCTTAATTTTATATTTTGGCTGGAGACACTCCTTCCTGAGCTCAATCTGTCTACATATGAACCCCCTAATCCATAGGATGAAGGGATCATTCTTCAATAGAGTTCATGTTTCGGAAGTTGTGAAAAATTGTTTTTCCAAATAAAGAGATTAACAAATTATTAAATATTTTTATTAATACTATATCCAGTGATTGAAATCAGAAAACTTATGTGTATTATTATATCTGACTGAATAATAATTTTGCCTTCACGAATTCCGATAATGTCATTGAAGGGAACGTGGCATCTAGGAATTAGAAGATGCCATGTTATATTGTTGCTTCCGTATCGAAACCTTTAAACTTAGTAAATTACCTTACTAAATTATTAATATTTGGGAGTATTCCAACCTGAAATGAATAAAATACGGCGCTAACAATTATTAGGAGTTATCCTAATCGCTAATACTCGTTTCAAATGTAATTAATCTGAGAATTTAAAATCTACCGAATATATTATAAAATCATCATATTAATCTATATAGATATACGATCATACACACAGACAACACGACTCTCATTTACTCAATACGCAACCCTACTATACATGACCCGCTCACAGAAAACATTAGTCAAAATATGACTGTTCAACATTTAATCAAAATAAATCAAATTTAATAATGAACATAATTTTAAAAGGAGGTAATTGGCCTGAACCACCTCATATTATATTTAATAAATATTATAGAGAATTTATAAAGTTGATCAAAAGTATAGATATGGATGTAGCAAAAATACATTAGGATGTAAAGTTGATTGTGAGGAATGAGAATTATAATTCAATATATTTACCTTACATAGACTCGCAAATTAAACATCCGTTGAGTTTAACTTTAATTGATTTTTTTTTTCAATTCATTTATTAATTTTATTTGTAGTTATCTTACTTATTTTAATATTTTATTTTATTATTATTATTTTTTTATATTGTATTTGATTAGATGTTTGATTAACGTGTATATATTGAAGAATAAAAATGTATTTAAACATAATCATACATGTAATATGCTATGTGGCAATGGAACATGTATTCAAATAAATGACTAAATAAATAAAAAAAAATAAAAAGTGTAATTAATCTGTTAATTATTAATCATTGTATGTCTGTCATCTATCGACCCAGTGCCATGAATGTGGTGAGTTGGTAAGGGTAGTAGATTCTTGGTACAGGTCGGAAGCCGTGCCTTTAGCTCGGTTGGGAAACTCACCACTATACAGGATTGCGAAGTTCCACTTCTGCCATGTGAAACATTTGTTTGCAGTCGAATAAATATTTTAATAGTATGCGTGAACTTGGTTGTTTGTGAGCTGCGTTTGTGTGTGTGAAGTAATGACGTATTTCATTTTAGCAAATAAGCTATGCTCAGGCAGCACTTGCAAGGCAGAACTATATTTACAAGCTGGTTTGAACGAACTTCACACGGAACGCATCCAGCAAGCAAGTAGACCTTGGAAGTTTTTTATTAGCCTATCACGATTCTACAGAAGAAAGGTGTGACGTGGAAGGCTGCGAACAATCGCTGTTATTTGTGACTCGTTTATTAATAGCTGTTTACATTCCTACTTCACCTTGAATTGCAATAAGTCTGAATCTTGATATAGAATTGCTATAGCGAATTCCTATTTAAGGAAAACGATATTACCCTAGATCAGCATAGGTCAAGGGATGGCTTTCCATTTTGATACATCTACAAGTCAAATACAGTGTTTTGAACAAATTATATATCGCTTGTGTGTGTGTGTGTGTTTCTGTATTGTATTTCCCCGCCTCCTGCTAATGCGATTTTCTAAAATGCAGCTGAATCACTCACATGTTCAGTTTATTTATTTATATAGTTAGGTGTGTCGCAATTTTAGCGATTCACGCTGAATCATACTACAAAAATTAAGTTTGGTATCGCCTCATTATTAAAAAAAGAAATATGTTAAAATATCTAGTCGTATGTGCACATTTATGTTTCCTCTATTGGATATTAATGGGAGTGCCCCAATAATAAAAGCCAATTCTTTAAGCATCTAAGTGTTAAATTTGGCTGAAACGTTTTGTCTGTTGGAGTGGTTTCACGATTGTCGTGATGTATGGGGTGTTGTCGTGTAGTAGTTCTGAAAGGTTGGAAAGGTGGTTAAGGTCTTGTCGGTTACTAGTCTGCATTCTGTAAGTATGTGTTCAGGTTAAGCTTCAGATCTTGATTACGTAGTTAACTTTTAAATATGAAAATAGGAACTACTTTGCAGATGCTGAGCCCCGTGCTGGCCCAACACAATGTGGCGCTCTCTATGTGTAAATGCTGCAAGAGGGAGATCTGCTTAGTTTACAAAGCTCTTGCCAAACGGATGTATACATTCAGTTTGTTGATATGGCAGAAGGTCGCTCACATAAACACTCCTGCTACCGATGCGTTTATTTTAAACGGTTTTACGTGTTTCATAGCTCCTCTGTGCTTTTTAAAGATCATGTAACCAAAACAGAATAGTTGCACCTTCCGCTAGTGCGGAGTGTATAAAACTGTATACTCTTTTTTTTCCCCCCGAAATTTCAAGGTAATTTTTCGTTAAATTGAAACGATTTCACCATGTTTTGGCTTTTGTGCCTGTTATCTTTTCACACCTAAACGTCTGAACCGAATTTTATGCAACTTGGTACGTATATTACAACAAACCCGACTATAGGCTATACTAATATTCACAGAGGCGAATAGGAGTGGAGATTACATGAGAGGCCTGAAATGAAAAATTGTAATATTTCGTTTCATATTGCTTTTCGGCAATGATCCACACAGCAAAAGTTGTTTGTTATGATATTTAAAGTAAGTTTGTTATATACAGTTTTGTCTTTAACCGAAGTATAAATGAGGTATACACAACAATTTTATTGGGTACAAACGACGGAGCCGAACTTAACAATACTCTGTATGTGAATTTTTTTTTTTTTTTTTTTTCTATTTATTTATCTGAAGCTCTAGTATTGCTTCTGGCTTGGTCGATTTCCTCAGGCCTGTCAGACCTGTTGGGGTAATGACAGTTCCCCTTCTACTGAACGAAACGCTCTATTTTAAGGGAGGCAGGTAAATTGGGTTTTGATTGGAAATACAGCGGTTCTAAGGATCCCGGTAACGGGCGGTACCGGGAGGATTGTACGGACAGGAGAAAACTAAAGAAGAAGGGATGGGGATAGTAGGAGAGAAGATGAGAAGAGAGAAAGATGAAAGCAGCCATGACCCGGCTAGGGCGTGTTTCCAGAAAGAAAAACCATTACCTAATGCTAACCTATCCTAATAACTAAATCTAAAGTATGTCTGAAAGAGGGGTAGTAATTTTAAAGGGCTGTAATTGATCTCAGGGGTGCTCGCCAAAAGCTAACCTAAATTAACCTACATATATGTATGTGAATTACCATAAACTCTTCCATTCTATAAGGGATGAACAGGAGTGGGGTGCATAAGGGGGGGCATCTCGTTGGTAGGGTTTCCTACGAAAATAAACATTTTTTATTTTTCTATTTAGAGTAACTTTTGTTAGATACATTTTTTTTATGAAATAAAATCCTTAATAATGATATTCACCTTAAATTTGATTTTTCTCTGACATATTACGACAAACGTCAGGTTTTAAACTTACTCGATAGTACTAGGTGCGATTCGGCTCCTTGAGAAGATAATGAATATCCACCACCTCCCCCCCCCCTTCATGGTTCCCTTTCTTAATTTAAATTAAGTCATGTTTACGTAGCATTTATCAGAGTTATATATTTGACACAGATAAGTGAATTATTGTAACATTCTGATGGTTTAATTTTTAGAATAACTCAAGTTACAATACTTTAAACAAAACAATGCTGATTTTGCACAACATGCGGAAGCGGAAGACAATTACAGCCAGCTCTAGTCCAGGATACTAATGACGAATACTATCGATGATTCTTCCTTACATCATATTAAATAATGAAGAAGGAGTGAGTTTATTCATAATGATTTGAACAACGAATTGGGATTGAATAGTAACGCTTAAAGTCTCAATAATCACGTACAAATGATTTACTATTAGTACCAGTAGTACTACCCGGAAGCTTTAAATCTTCATAAAACTAGAACGCAAACAAGAAATGTAAATAGAAAGGGCTTATGGTAATCTGCGAATGAATAAAATTCACACTTATTATTCAGTCTAAATATTTCTCAAGTAAAGCTACCTCAGTAATGGTACTTAATGACGATGAATGCTAACCATGATTATGATAGTATATATATATATATATATATATATATATATATATATATATAGGGGGCGGGGAGTGTTTAGGCGTGAATACATCTTCCACTACCATCAGCAAGCTGAATGGGCGCAGGTTCAATCAAGATTAATTCACGAGTTGGTTACTACAACGCGCTAATTTCTCAGTGCTTATGGATTAGCGGGACCCTAACGACACCCGAGGGATTCCTGATCAAACTTTTACGTACTGAGTGATTAAGTCGACGTACAACCCCCGTTATCCAAGGAGGACCTGGAATGAGTAGTCTCCTGTAGACTGACGTGCCCCACTTTACCCGGGGGATATGAGGTCAGTTCATCCTATTAAGCCTGTCAATGAACGAGATCTAAGAGAGTCAAAATCATTAGATTTTACGTTAGTCATCCTGAGGGGCTGTCGGACGTATAGGAGCTTTAGGTTATAACCATTCCAACCGTCTGTTTTGAAACTTCTCTGGAATATATGTAACAAGTGAAATAAAATACTGTTCCTTCTATTTTTTTACCAAAATAAAGTCCGTCACGCAGGGGCTGCGTAAACTAAGCAGATTTCCCTCGTGAAGTTTAGTAATAGATAAATATACATACTGGTAACACAACACCACCGTGAATATTAAGTGAATAAATACAAACGGAAATAAGAAATGTTTCAGCCAATTTCAATAACCTGCCGACAGGAAGCGTTAGGAATGTAAACAAACAGGTCTGCCCGCCTCACACCGGAAAGAAAAACAATTACTGAAATATATCAGAATATAACGTATTAATTTTATTGAGAAATATTTACTATATCTAGTACTGTAATTAATAATGAGTCAGAATAATTGTTATCTCAATCAATCAAATTTTTAGTCCAAAACCTTAAGATGGGGTGGGGGGAGATCACCAGGACATATTTGCATGTATCGTAAAATAAAGACCTCTTGAATATAATTTTTGGTATTTAAGCTTCGAATAATGTGATTTATTATGTAGCAGAGTATTGTTTATGTAACATGAGTAGAAGTGGCGGTTTGCTGAAGGCTGAAAACTGAAAAATGCAAATATCTCGGTTAATATTCAAGATAGTGAATAAATGTATATAACAATAATTATAGTACATTTAATTTGCAATAAGATTGGTTCTATACAATTTTTCGATCCGACATATGGTAACGGAGATATTTCGAATTTTCGAAAATCCTCCCCTCTAAACCCCCCCCCCTCCCCTTGCCCGATTTCAGCCATTAACGAACTTGATCTTTCTTTTTACATAAAACGACTAAATATCGAGTTTGGTAACGATTAAACAATAATTACGACCATTAGAGCGTTAACAGACATATATATATATATATATATATATATATATATATATATATATATATATACAGTTTTGATCGGACCTCATTTTCGTCATCTCCTAGGTAGGATCGATGGACATTAGAAGAAAAATTTCGAAAATCGCGTCATGAGTACGACCTCAATAGCTGATTTCCCTTAAGGGAAATCTGCTAATAAAAATTAATGGGGGAGACAAAGATCTTATAAGGAATGTGAACTATGAATGGAAATTCCTAATGACTGAATGTGTTTCTCCGGTGTCAAGAGAGGTCAGGATCAGAGAGGGTGGGGTTCTTTGTCTCTCTGCCAGCTTTCTTTGTTCAAGTATTGCACTTTCTATGTTTATTCTGAGACAGGTTCCGCAGGCTGTTAATTATGGTGATACTAAGATAATGGTCACACATCATTGAGTTATTTGTTTTCCAAAATAAAGTTGAGAGGAATAAATCCTGATAGAATTGTTTCACAATAAATGACGCCAATGTTGGACATGTTTGATGTACAAGTAAGAGAGAATAATAACCACCGCCAGTCTCCCGAAGCTCATTATTAGTTGAAACAGATTTCAGACAATTAATTCTCACATACAGATATCTTTAAATCTCCGTTGCTTTATTTTTTGTTTTTTAAAAAAAAAGATACATAACCAACCTAGTAGAATAAATAAATTTCCAACAGTTGCTGTTAAAAAATGAAAACCTAATTACTAAGTTTTGCATTTTCAGTTAACCGTAATCACAAACTCCAACTTTTTAACATTTAAAACTATTGTGTCTCTAAAGTTTAGAAAAAGGATGTAAATGGTTCATACAGAAATAATTTAATATGCCAACTTCGTTAATTCAGTAGTTTATACATATGTTATTTTGAACTTTTTGTGCTGAATCGATGAATATATTTTTAGCAGATTTCCCAACAGGGAAATGAGCTATTGAGGTTGTACTCATGACGCGATTTTAGAAATATTTCCATCGATCCTACCTAGTAGAAAAGGAGAATGAGGTCCGTTCAAAATTTTATATATATGCTTACCTGTTTGTTTTTATATACACTGGGTTGATTGTTCGTTACCAAACTGGATATTTAAACATATATAAAAATAAAGAACAAGTTCGTTAACGGCTGAAACCGGACAAGGGGAAGAGGGATGGGGTTTAACAGAGGGAATTTAAAAAAAATCGAAATATCCCCGAAACGTTGGATCGAAAAAGTCTTATCGAACCAATCTTATTGCAAATTTAATGTTCTATAAATGGTGATATATATGTTTTTTTTACTATCTTCATTGTCAACAGAGCCATATGTTTTACCCCCTACTCCATGTCATGTCATATTTTGAATGAATACCAACATTGAAGTTTTTCTTAGTGAGATAAATGCTCACATTCTCGAAACTGTTTATTTGATCTATACAATAACTGATAAATAACCATTTTATTCAACACTAAAGTTCATAGTCGTTAATAGCTGAAACCGGACCAGGAAATCTCCGTTATTATAAATCGCGTCAAAACATGTAAAAGGACCAACCGTCTGAAACTATTAACGCTGTACAATCGTTCTTCTATACATTTTTTTGGAGCTTAAATAAAAAGCGAGTTATTCGCACTTTCTTGCTTTCAGCTGTTAGTAAAACCTCACTTCCACTCATCGGATTTTCACTCAGATGTAAAAAAGACAAAAATTCCTCACTCAGGAGTAGCGTCTACTTAGCCGATTTCCACTTTTATCAAAAAGTATAAGTTCAATTAGAACAATATTTGGTATTCAGCCTTCAAATAATGTGCTTCATAATTATAACAGCTTATTGTTAGTACGACATGAGTAGTGGGGGGTTTACCGAAGGCCGAAAACTAAAAACTGCAACTATCTTGGTTAATAATCAAGAAAACGAACATAACAACATTTATAGAACATTGCATTTACAATAAGATTGATTATATACATATTTTCTATAAGACTATAATAATAACGGAGTTATTTCGACCCCCCCCCCCTTATACCCGCTCTCTTATTTGTCCGATTTCAGCCGTTAACAAAGTTGATCTTCATTTTTACAAAAACTATCAAATGTCGAGTTTGGTGTCGATCAGAGAAAAATTGCGACCGCTTGAGGGTTAACAGGCAACCTCAATAGCTGATTTCCACAAAGGGAATTCTGCTAAGATATATGGGGAGAGGAGAAGAATTGTATGTTAAACCAGCACGTGGGAAATCGGTTTAGTTAGCACAGCCCCTGCGTGACGGGGTTTTCTTTGAGCGAACAGCCCAAACATGCATGCCCATTCAGTGTGTGGGAAATTAATATAGTTTATGCGGGCCAGTTGAGGGCTTTCTCTTGGAAGCTAGCTGTGGTGGGGTGGTTGTCCCCAGTCAAGGGGGAAGGCAGACCGTTCACTCGCCTCAATTCCCGGCCCACCCGAATGTCCTTTCACTCACAGCAGTCGTACAAACTCTAATCTGTGGCAGTTATGCAATTTTAGGAAATGCTGCCAAAAAGTCTAAAAATGTCCTGAAAAATAATGAAAGGAAAAGTGGCCTTGTTCTTGTGGCTTGGAATACAGCGGTCAGACAGTCAGGTTAATCAGCACCAAGGTTGGAGAACATGTCAAAAGTTTCAAACATTTTGGAGTAGAAGAATCAGCAATAGCAGAACATTTGGCAAAACTAACCACCACAACAAATCGATCAAGTCAAAGAGCTGACAAAAGTTGACCGCTACCGATGGAGAATCTTACAAGAAGCAATCGAGATAGCAAAATAATAACTTAAACAGAGAAGAAGGTTATTTCTTAAATAAACTTTGGAAGCCTATTACTCCACATAGAATGAAATACACGAACAAAGAAAGCATAATCACAAAGGAACTGGAGTTGGAGACAGGCCTGAAGGCAAGTATGTCTGGCGAAAGGTCGGCCAGAAACATGAACGCTCGGTCAGTACCCCAAGACTTTATAAATATTATAAAAAAGGAAAAGTGTTTTTTGATATATTTGGGCAGTATATACACTCGAAAATACATTTTATGTTTGACACGACACACGTATAACTGTTGCTGAAGCTACTCTTTCTTACCACAAAATATATGATATTTCTAGAGAAACAATTTTTTAAAAACTCAACATAATGTTGAGTGGATGGATGTTGCAGGATCCAGCAAATTACGAAACGACAGATGTACTCTGTCTGCAATAATGCATTAGCAATTAATGCAGGAAGACTGCATCATTCTCTTCTCTATTAAAACAAATACATTCCATTGTAATAATTGTATAAAAATATCCCAGAACAGAATTTATGATAGATTTACATAAAAAGTCCGTCACGCAGGAGCTGCGTAAAGTAAGCAGATTTCCCATGTGCTAGAATTACACACCATATACATATGGTGATTACTGGCATCTCACCAAATACTATCTAAGTCAAATTACGATGAGTATAATCGATGTCGAATGTCTATTTTAATATTTCAGTTACAAGAAAATTGAGCAGCAATTTTGGAGCATCAATAACTTATCAAGATTGGTTCTATAACAGTTTTCGATCTGACTCATAACAACGGTAATATTCGATTTACGGTTAAATATAGAGTATGGAATAGATCTAATGAATATTTTCTAGTACAGAATGTATCTTAATTGATGAGGTCATCCCATGCAATCCAAAAAATGAAGGTTGAATTCAATTGAAGGGAGATAACATCAGAATGACTAGATGGAAGCATTTACCATTTCCTGTAAAGGTTAGACAGGCATGGAGGTAGAAGTTGATGCCTCTAGGGAATCTCTTTGGTCCTGCTAAGCTCTGAATAAACTGCCATATGCAAAGGTTTTCTATTAAATTCGCTACTCCAGCAGCTGAACAAGTCCCTTAACTCTGCCTTCATTTTGGATTGCATAAAATTTCTTTCAGGACCTATAATTTAGCCCAAAACGCTATTAAAGAATATAGAAATCAGAGGAAAAATGAATAATTAGTCACAGTTATATTGAAATAATAAGAGAATAGTGCGTATCAAAATTATACCATTCAACCAAATACATTACCAGATATTTTCATACAAACAGAAGTAGCATAGAAAGTTTCTAAATAATACATCCAAGTAAAACACCTAATTTAGGAATGTTCTCTCTCTCTCTTTTTTTTTATTATTCTTTTGCTTGGATTGAAAAGTAATATGAGCATAAACACGAATTTATGTAAGTTTTTATTTGAAGTACACAGGAATTTAGATCTAATTCAAAAAAATATACGCTTTGTGAAAAGGCTTTTACACGAAGAAGGATTAAATACACCATACTCAATGGTGGCAACAAAAACGGCATGAATATAATACTCGGAAAAATTGAAGACATTATTCGATATATATATATATATATATATATATATATATATATATATATATATATATATATATATATATATATAACCAAAATTGTTACTGCGACTTTACTATTTAACATACATACAGACTATAGAATATATATATATATATATATATATATATATATATATATTCTATAGTCTGTATGTCTGTTAAATATTAAAGTCACAGTAACAGTTTGGTTGATCTGTTAGGCCAAAACGATTAAATTATGAGTTTTTTGTTCCGTATCCTATTAATAATTGTGTCATGTAATAGTCTGTTGATGTTCATTTTTTAATATATACATAAAATAATATATAAAAGTTTATTAAATAGCTATAAAGATTTTATTCTTTCAGTTACAATTTATAATATACATTATTAATTTCATACTCATTTTATTAAACTAAGTACGCAGTTAGGCATTTGGCAAGCCTGGAGCCGTGAGTTCCACTCTCTCTTAGACAAAAGGAATTTATTTTATGGCAGACCCATTAAATGAAATCTTTCCCTACCTTGGCTAGAAAATGGTTATAACCTGTAGATATTACGTCCCAATTAACCTGAATAGCAGGAAGTGGACGTTAATAAATAACATTTAGTTAAACAAAAGATGTTTTTGTAAGGTGGAATAGGAAACTAAAGAACTATTATGATGATTACTAATCCAGACCATTACTTTAAAATGTAGAATTTATGCTTCCATAAACAATAGCACATATATTATACTGCTATTACAAAAAAACTACGGATTCCGTTCGAGAAAGAGTGCTCTTTGTCCTTATGTGGCACTAACAGAGAGAAGACTCACAAAGAAAAACGTAGGCCATCTGGGGAATTACACCCAGATGGTGGAGTTATGGTGGGGGTCTGGTGACAAAAACCCTGGGAACGGAGGCAGCCAACCAAAGGCATGGTATAAACTGTGTCAACTCAAAGAAATAAGACATATTTTTTCAATCCATTTTGAACAAAGAAAGGACCAATAGTTAATCTTTTCAAATATGAATTTTAAGACTAAAGATGTTCCTGACACCCTGTATCTGCTTGCAGAAGACATTCTTCACTGTCTATTCTCTCTGTCTAGTCTTTCTTCAATGTCTTCTTACTGTATACAAACCATGTGAAGACTCGAAATGTATGCAGTATATTTATTTTTATTTATTGCTTCTGAGATAGTACGTCTCTTATCAAGGGGCACCTCATATAATAAGAAATTCCTTTCATATGTTAATTTAACGCCAAAAAGTATCTCAAGTTAATTAAATAGCGAAATCAAAATACCTTACATGCCATCACTGGCACATACAAACAAAATGAATGAAATGAAATCCAAAAATATTTTAACATAAAATATAAGAATGCATGAAACTTTATTAATTTATTAACGAGCACCCACAACTGGGCAATTTGGCTTAAACTACAACAATGTAAAATAAAAACAAAATTCTTGAAAAATAACTAAAAACTGAACCCAACACCATAAAAAGCAATCACAAGTAATAAACAGAACAAATAAAATTAGACACAATACTTTTATTATTTATTTGGTTTATGCCCCACATCGAAGGTGATTTGCAACATCTCTGATTAGGGGTAGTAAGAATAATATATTTATTCCCTCATGTACATCTAGATGTTGTAATTTATTGGTAGATTTCCCTTAAGGGAAATCAGCTATTGAGGTTGTACTCATGACGGAATTTTCGAAATTTCGACATTTTTCTCCAAATGTCCATCGATCCTACCTATTTGTCTGTACCGCTCTAGCATTTGCAATTTTTGTTTAATCGTTACCAAACTCGATATTTAGTCCTTTTATGTAAAAAGAAAGATCAAGTTCGTTAATGGCTGAAATCGGACCAGTGGGAGGGAGAATTTACGAAAATTCGAAATATCTCCGTTACTATACGTCGGATCGAAAAATTGTGCAGAATCAATATTATTGAAAATTTAATTCTCTATCTTGGATATTAACCGAGATATTTATATAGTATGGAAAATATTTCTTAAATATCTGAGTTTTCTTATATACGCAGTAAGTATAATGTAGACCTATTGCATTTAATAAATGGTATTGAGCGACATCCCCTAGTTGCGGAGCTCTACAAATAATTAATCATTGCATTTCATTCTATATGTATGTTAGACACAATAGATAAACACTAAATACAAGTAATACAGACATAAAATAAACATTAATAAGAAGTAATAAACACACCATTTTAAAATGTTTTTTTTATTTTTAAAATTTTGTAATAGCTGTCTATTTACTACAATATTTATATTGTTTATAATTGTTCAAAATTATATTAAATTTTTCACTATGTCAAAATCACAAAGAGAAGATGTTTAATTTTGTAAAACAAATTTAATTTTTTAGAGGATTTATTATATTGTCGATATGTGGGGGGAGGGGGGGGTAGTTTTCTGTAAGAATATCGTACATGTTATGTGGAGTCTCAAAGTATTCAGTGATCCTGCAGTTAGTCAGTATGTGTTTAATGATTAATGGCTCATGACATGTTCTGGATAGAGGTCTTTCTGTTCTCGTCATGAGCTATGAGTGCATTATATTTGTGTGTCCTATCCCAAGTCTCGTTAGTACAACTTGGTCTCGTCTATTGTCACGTCTGCTGGATGGCCACTCCCTTGTATAGCCCTGTTAGTTTAAGTTAGGTTAGTTAGGGTAATTTAGTATAGTTTTATCTTAGTGTAGCTTAGGTTTTAATTTAGGTTAGTTTGATAGTTGGGCGCCCCTTACCCCCTTTATGAGTTCACCGGCTACCTTAGGTTTATTTACTGAGCTGTAGCGGCCATCTTTCTTCTTTTTCTTCTTATCTCCTCTCCATCTATCCCTATCCCCTCTTTTTTCGTTGTCTTCCTATCCATCACAACCCACCCAGTATCACCAGCTACCGGGTCACCTACCTTTTTTAGTTCCATTACACCCTACCACGAATACCACCTCCCTTATAATGGAACTATAGTTCAGCAGAAGGGGAACTATCCTTGCTCACTCCCGGTGGGTCACACCACCTTATCACCAACCAACACCAAGAAGCTGGGTCTCGGATAAAAAAAATAAAAAAAAAAAAAAAAAAAAAAAACTCCCTTAAACAAGGCTTTATTTCTCGCAGATGATTCTCTGTTTTTCTATACGACAATTTTTGCCATTCATTTAATGTTGTCGATCCCCATCACGAAATAGGGTGGAAGCCAGGGACATGAATTTTGGCGAACATGTAGACATACTTCCTGACTATTAGTAAAAAAATTGTGTTGGATATTCGAAGCCTTCTACATCCGCCCATACATCACCCTAAAAACAAAAAAAAAATATGATTAGAAAAATGAAAACATAGCCACTAATTACACCCCTAAAACTTAAATTGAGGTAAAAAGTGTATAACACATAAAATGTTGCCCTTTATTTTCTGAATAATATTGTTTTTGCCCATAGCGATAGGAGAAATAGTTTAGGAGATACAGATACGCTTGGATGTAGCAATTCACTCTACAAATATGGCTGTTATTCAAAGACTATTGGCAGTAAAAATTTTATAATGATGATTATCAACTTTCTACATGTAACGCTATTGTATAAAAAAAATCAAAATTTTAAAAATTTGTGAAACAACCAAATGAATATTTTCTGGATGACTTGAAATGGATTGACCCGAAAGCCCTCTTTTCAGAAATCCATTACGCAGGAGCTACCCAAACTAAGCATTTTTAACAGATCTCCCTTAAGCCCATTCCTTTTATCATACCAGCACGTGGAAATCTGCTTAGTTTACCCAGCCCCTGCGTGATGTACTTTTCCCTACCATCTTGGTTGTTGAGAGGTTGAATGACTCTTCAAAGGCCGAAATTATCTTCCAGACATGTTTTTCTCTCCGACAATTAGCCGTCCCTTTCATTTAATTCATTATCATGGCCGGCTTTCATCGGAGTTACTTCTAACTCCCGTCTTTATAATTATGATGGCAGTACTTACCAACAATTAAGCCTAATTCAACATGGTGGTGTTGAAGATGTACATCCAGCATTATCTGCAGCTGTGTTAGTCTCGAGATAAAAACTATGATTAACACTCCTTTACGTATATGGTTACATACAAATTAAATTTCGATTACCTTAACTCAAAAGTTATTTGCGGATATAAAAGAAGTAACGCCGACATAAACCATATAATTGACTTGGAATGTGATTTCAAATTTAAGCTGAAGGTGTTAAGTGGTATAATAGCATAATGTGAAAAATGGTTTTGCAGGATTTAATGAGGGAGCTATTACGAAAAATAAATTAAATACCGACGTTATTCGAGGTACAAAAAAATTTAGTAAGTAATATTATTAACAACATAGCTAAAAGGAAAAGATGAAATTATATAATTTTGAAAAGACCTCATTTTGGTCATTTACTATGTAGAATCGAAGGACATTTGAAGACATTTTTTTTTCCATCAGTTCACTATCAATAGCTGAATTCCCTTAAGGGCTGGAGTAGGCGCCAGACAATAAAGGACCGAGATAGCACAAAGAACATTCAACATTTACAGATGCAGCTGCCCTAAACCTTTTTCTTCAGCCATATTCTTTGTCACGGCACGCTTTTATTTCTTTGTTACATTGCTTCTGTAATGAACACTCGTAAACTCGAAAATTTTGTATCGAAGTCGGAGAAAAACGTATACGCTTCCGTAACTGACTACTGACAACAATCAAGAATATCAATTTACTAATGCTTGCCGAATTTTAATAAATTACCCATGATTGGGCGGTTATTGGGAGCCCTTCTTGGATAAATTGGACTCTAAAAAGGATATATTTTGTATAAAATGGGAATTTAGACTATTGCCGAGAACAAAGATAACGCTGTGTAGACTCCCCAAGTGCTGGTTCGACACTACTCATATTGTCTCACAATATATTCTTTATTTCCTAATGATATCCAATGACCAGTATTTGACCAATCAAATTTCAATGGATGACGTCATCGAACGTCTTATTTGCAATTAACCTTCACGTAAAGATTTGTTGTAAACAATAGTCGGTATAACAGGTTGAAAAAGGCATTTCATGAAATACTCACTTATTTTTAAACTGCAATGGCTAAAAGTGGGACCCTGGTGAAGGCTGAAAATTGAAAAATGCAAAACTCTTGGTTAATATTCAAGATTAAAAATCTTTTTATTGGACATTTATAAAAAAAGGAAATTTTTCAACAAATTGTGGGATTTTTTGATCCGACTCATGGTAACGGAGATAATTTAAATTTATGGATTTTTCTGTCCAATTTCAGCTGTTAACCAACTTAATCTTTAGTTTTACATGAAACGCTTATATGTTTATAGTATATTTCGAGAATTTTATTATCCTTTCTTCAGTGCTGTAAGCATGCACCTACTACGTTATATACATTGTACATTGCTACTTAAATACTGTGCTATAGTGTATTTTATGTTATTTGTACCTATCAAGACTAGAATCACTTGAATAACATAAAGTCTAACATAAGAAAGGCTTTGTGTAACATAAGTGCATAACAAAAGTACCTGAGCATTTAAGACCTTCTAGTATTGGTAAGTACAAATAACATATAAAAAAAAATAGATCTCATGTTCGCCATCTACTAGGTAGGATCGATGGACATTTGAAGAGATTTTTTTCACGAGTACATCCTCAATAGCTGATTTCCCTTAAGGGCTGGAGTAGGCCCCAGACAGTAAAGGACCGAGATAGCACAAAGAACGTTCAACATGTTGAGATGCAGCTGCCACAAACCTTTTTCTCCAGCCATATTCTTTGCCACGGCACGCTTTTGCTAGTATTACTAGTAAAATCTATATGTTTGTATTAAAGTTGGAGAAAAACGCGTAGTTCAGTTGTAGTAGGATTTTGGTTTAGGAACATACTGCTCAAAAATGAATAGGGATATTGGTTATTTTTTTCTTATCCTGTTAATTTTAATTAAATCAACCTTAATTAAATAACTTTTTTATAGGGGGAAAAAGACAATAATTTCTATTAAATATTAATGATATTTATAATTAAAAAAATAAATAAAAAAAATGGTAGGTCCCATAAATACCACAAAACCTACCAACCTACCAATATCCCTATTCATTTTTGAGCAGTTTAGATTATGTACACTTTAACGTAATGTACAACTCAGTACATATATATAGATATGCATATGCGTATATATATACATATATATAATTTGTACGAACCTAATTTTAGTCATCTACTTGGTAGGATCAATGGACATTCATGGCAATTTTTCGAAAATCGCGCCATGAGTACAACCTCAATACCTGATTTCCCTTGAGGGAAATCTGCTACAAATATATATGTGGAGGCTCTGAGAATAGGTATAGAGGTTGTAAAAGGCTTTGAATCGTTGCTGGCAGAGAGAGCCAGAACAAAGACGTTAGCAGCTGCTCCAGGCACCTTCCTACCTCCCTCAGCCACAATCAACAGGTCTCAACAACAAGAAGCCTATTCAACTAACTCTCAATATCCTCTACAAACTTAAGACCTTACCTTAGACTTAGCAAATGAGTTTAGTTATGATAGTTATAGAGTTCTAACAAAGACATTTATTCAATCCGTGAGTTATCTTCCCCTCTCACCTTTTCTCCACCCTCACAACACTTTTCTTTCTTTTTTTTTTTTTTCTGAGACTCAGCTCTAACAATGGAAAAAGACTATCCTAGTAGACCTATATACTACCCTTACTAATTAACTAACCTAAAATTAAGAACTAACTAACCTAAGACAGTAAATATGATAGGCTTGTGGTTGAGCACTTAGGTTACACGGTGAGACTCCTTTCTCTATATCAAGGATATATTTTAAGGAGAGGATGAGGTGGGGGTTAGGTTTGTTTTATTTTTATTTTTCTGTGAGCTTTGAGGGTAGCTGGTATACCCCGTGGGATTGGAGGGTCAAGGAAAGAATAGGGAAAAGAGGAAAGAGAGGAGGTAAGAAGTCGAAAAGGAAAGGTGGCCATTTCGGCCGTATATTTTATTTTATTTTTTGTTTGTATGTTATTTACACCTTGTTTATTTACATATATTTACAATTTTTTTACAGTAGTTTATTTACATCTTTTAAGGGGGGTCGGCAAGTTCAATGACGTTGACCTGCTGTATGCCGCCTTTTCCTTGCCAGTTTTGAGGCAGTGGTGGTGGTACGAGTGAGTTGAAAAGTGGGTTGGGCAAGGCTCGAACAGCGTCAAAGAACTTGATATGTCGTCTCTTTATGGTCTGCGCCACAGTGTCCAATTGGAGGGTTTCTCTGATTTGGGTTTGGGGTTTGTTGGATAAGGAGGTGTGTCTGACAATCTTCCGGATTACTCCGTTTTGAAAAGATTGTAGACTGGAGAGCTACCAGAGTCCATATGGCAGACGGACGTCGACGAACGCTTTATCCAACTACTCAGAGATATGGTCCAGGTTTGAAATAACTCTAATTTATAATTAAATTTTGTGGTGCATGTTGTCATTAAGTACTCTTGTACCAAATGCCTATTTTGTTTTCCTGATAAGGACCTTTTACCACTACTGATAGAAGCTCCCAGTTACACGGAATACTGCTAGACCGTGCTGGTTGATGGACAGATAGCAAAGTACAAAGGGGCAGGTGTGAAGGAAATAAGAAAAAAAAGGCCAACTTAGTTTCCAAGAACTGGTTGTTTGGAAAAATTAAAAGTGGCAGGGAACATCGGCTGTTCATGGCACACCAATCTTTTTTGCAAGTTCAAATGCCCACCGATCCTACCCATACACATATTTATTTAATTTTGGGAGAATGAAAGATGTAGTTGTCCTGCATTAAATGTTTACATTTGAAAATCTCAAATCAGTGGCATCCTCAGTTCTTTAGTAGAAAAGGAAAATATTCGAACAACGCGAATATCACTAGAGAACAATGTACCTAACATACCCCTGTAAATCTACTCAATCTATTTATTTCTGTATCCACAGGTTGCACATGATTGGTTTCCAAGTAGTCCAGAACATGTCGACATCCAAAATACAAGCGTGATAATTCAAGCATTGATTAAATTACTTTAAAAATGGAGTTTTGTTGTAGTCGAGGGTTGCTGTATCACGAAGGCACGCAAGGTGAGTTATTTCTATGAGCAGAAAGTCCATGAATCACAGAACATGTAGTGTTTTCCCGCAGAGGTGACGCGAATTCATATTAGCATCATGAGTTCCAATTTCGATATCTGTTTTCCTTTGAGAGAGTTCTGGAAATTGAAATAAACTGGACTTTGCCACGCTCCGTCTAAAGTCATGTGTGAGCAACGGACTTCAGTATAGGTATTTCGGCGGTTTGGGTCTCTGGGATTGTGGGAAAGAGACGTCGGCACAAAGGAGTGGTATTCAAAGCTGGGGGTTTGGGGTGAGTCGCCAGGGCAGCCTTCCTATTAGGGCTGTTTCTCCCTACCCTTAGCACGCTACCATTACCTGGGTAGGGAGGGAGGCAGAGGGAGAAGTGGTGAGGGAGGAAGAGAGAGAAGAGAGAGAGAGAGAGAGAGAGAGAGAGAGAGAGAGAGAGAGACCAGCACGGTGTGTGTAGCTAGGAGAGCGCCAGGGAGGGGCGTCAGACCTGAATAGACTACCTCCTATCGATCCAACCTCCCTCCCAACCACCTCCTTCACTAGCCAGCATCTCATCACAACACCTACAGCCAGTCTTCCTTTACAGCAAAGTTAGAAAAACTCACGACCTAGTCAAAAAGAAAAAAAAAAATACCTCTTTCCCCCTTAGAAACTAATCTCCCTGTTTAGAATTCTCCATGTACCTTATAAATTTCAGTCTTAGTCCCTTTTTATTGATTCTGATTAATTGGATCCTTTTTACTGTCCAGCGTCTCGGGATATACCTAAAATGTAGTTCAAAACATTAAATCATGCCAGTTTTATTACTACTCCCAATGCAGCAAACATCATTGACTCAGTTCCTCTGCCCCTACATCTGACAAAAATCAAGAGAATAATCGTACAGAAGAAGGGCTTGTGAAAAGAAGGTAATAAAAATGTGCAACATGGAAAAGCAAATACTTCATAGGAGTCACATGTGTGGACGTCTACATACATATATTGGGCTCGGTTGTTGTGCCAGTTATTGTATATTTATTACATTTCAAAACAGTTTCGGAACCTGGTGATGGTTGTCTGGGAGACGTAATGATTTGAAAGGCGATCGCCTAGTGTGTATACTAGTGTTGTCTTGATGTGTTAGACCTCTGTGTTTTTCATTTATTAGCCTAGTAATAAGTTAAGTTCGTAGAAGTGGCCCCTCCCTCACTGTAAACAACCAATTTGAGGCTAATCATAGGGTTAGTTTTCTGATGCTGGATCTCTTTAATTTTTTTTCTTCTTAACCTCCTTTTTCCTTCTCTTTTCGTTTTCTACTATCCTCCAACCCACCCGGTAACACAAGATAACGGGACCAAACACACCCTATTCGCTCTAACCATTTTCACAACCTCCCCATAAAAAAGAAATGACTATAACTCAAGGAACCTGTCAGTCGAATGCCACGCAGGATTTATAATACCCTGCATTAGTTTTTACAAGAAAATTTGCTCCTTAGAAGTAATCTGGTCTATAAGAAAAAAAATTTGATTGGTCCGGTTCTAGGAACACCCAGAACTGCAGGATGCCAAAAGACTGTGATGAATGTGTGGAGTGCTGGTACAGGTTTCCGCCCCGGCCTGTGCACTCTCCACCCCCTTGCCCGTCTACAATCCAAAGCCACTGCTGCCCCTTCGACGTAACCATGCTACAGCCCTCATCTCCATAGACTGCACGAAGGCCTTTGACTCAGTTGATCACGGCATCCTCCTCTCCAAACTCCACCAGTACGACTGCCCCGAGCAGCTGTCCTCCATCATCTCCTCTTACCTCTCCTGTAGATCCTTTCAAACCCGAGTAGGTGAAAGCCTGTCTCGTTCCCATCCTCTACCCTGCGGAGTCCCTCAGGGCTCCGTATTAGCCCCTTACCTATTCTCCATTTACACAGCCGAGATCGTGAGTCATAGGTATCATCTCCATACGGAAATCACCGCCTATGCAGATGATCTGGCCATTCGTAGCACGTCTATGAACCCCACCCGTGCCCTCACCCTGGCGTCCACGGCATGTCAGGAAATATCAAACCGTCTCAGAGACATCAACATCCATGTCAACCCCTCTAAGACAGACGGTTTGATATTTTCCTTCTCTAAAAAATCAAGGCGGGGCAGACTCCCCAAATCCTTTCTCCTCGACGGCGCAACCATCCCCGTGGCAAGCACCATAACTTACCTAGGAATTCATGTCAGCCGCCACCTCAGATTCTCCACCCACATCGCCCGTAAACTCCGAGCTACACGAATGAGGTTCACCTCACTTCGCCACCTCCTCATCTCCCCCGTCCTCAGCCTCAGGCTAAAATTACTCATATACAGAGGAGTATTGCAACCCGCACTCCTCTACGGTTCCCCACTCCTCCGGTATCTTACCAAAACCTCCCTCCAGAACCTACAATCCTTCCAGAACGGCATCGTCCGGAAGATTGTCAGGCACACGTCGCTGGCGAAGAAAAAACACCCTGAAATAAGAGAGGCCCTGGAGCTAGACACCATCGCCGAGACCATCAAGAAGAGGCACGTCAAGTTCTTTGACTCACTGCAGTACCTTCCTAATCCTTTATTTTCCTCCCTCACCCCACCTCCACTACCTGAGAACTGGCAGGGCACCCGTGGCCGAGGTGTCCCGCTAATTGATGTCACAGTCTAGGCCCTGTCACCCCTACCTTCCACCCTCCTAAATCCCCTCACACCTCAACAATAACAACAATGAAAAGAAATCAACAATGGAAAAAATGAAATTAAAAATGAAATAAATGATATAATCGTCAGTCACGGACTGACACCCTTTTCCTTCGTTTTCTCACCTTCTCTTGTACTATCTCTTTGATCTTTCTTCTTCTTTCATCTCCTTCATCAATCCAGAGGGTAACCAGCTACCCTACCCACTTCAACTATCTCAAGATTTAAACCCATTCTTTCACAACCCCTTATAATGATACCTTGGTTATAGCACAAGGGGGCTCACGGCATAGCCTAGGTGTTACCTACACCTGCCGTCTATCTTTTTCCTTTTAATTTCTTTTTTGTTAGTTTGCTTTGTTTTCGCTGGGACTCAGAAAAAAAAAAAAAAAAAAAAAAAAAAAAAAAAAAAAAAAAAAAAAAAAAAAAAAAAAATGGAGTGCTGGTCCCATGAAATATGCACTTGTGCCTATATCTTTCAATTTTAATACACTATTGTTCATCGAATAGACAACGTTTCGGAACTATTTTGGCTGTTTAAGGTTAGATTTTATGCTTCTGGGGTTATTTGTGATGGGCCATAAAATAGTGTAGTCGGATGGCTTCTATGTAAGTGAGTATTATTAGTCCGAATGCTGACATCGGTAGCGGAGCTTTAACAAATTGTACTATTGCAAAGATATTATATAAAGAGATTTTTGACCTTCTCCAAAATACATGTAATTACATATACACTATATCTGGAGACAGAAAAAACAATATTATTCACATTAACCACTTCACAAATCTTTAAATATAATATCTTGAATGGCTATCAAAGAAAAAAATATTTTATCACGATAACGAAGCTGAAATTTGCAAAACAGTAAACCCTCCCACTGATGATTTAATCAAAAACCCCTATCAATCAGAAGAGCAAAATTGTAAAGAAATTATTGATGCAATTACAACCAATATAAAACATATAAAAACCTAGTTGACGCACAATTCCATGATTTATACAAAGGACTGTCTCCCATTTCACTCCCAAGCATTAGAATATACTAATGTTCTCCACTATATGAGAGCAATAGCCAGTACTAGGACAGAAACTCTCAACATGAACAAAAAGCTTTGGATTAGACATGACACCATTATAGTTTGGGTGACCTCCAGGAACCTAAGACGCCTATCACTTCCTCGCTGTTTCTCCCATTCTCCACCTGATGCAGCATTTGCTACAATTACTCTCAGCAGGGATCAAGTAATAGCCATCCTGCACGATATCCCATTAACTCGTAAAGATTTCTGATGAGCGCTGGAAGATATCGCAGACTACATTATTTTGAGTATAACTTATGACTCCAGTTATTGTTTTGTTATTTTATTACTGTTACTTCACAGGTAACCGTCGCTCCATCACCATTTCTTACTTCACTGGTCGCCGACACTCCATCACCATTTCTAACTTCACATGCCAACGTCGCTCCATCACCATTTCTTACTTCACTGGTCGCCGACACTCCATCACCATTTTCTACTTCACAGGTCACCGTCACTCCATCACCATTTCTTGCTTCACAGGTCACCGTCACTCCATCACCATTTCTTGCTTCACAGGTCACCGTCACTCCATCACCATTTCTTGCTTCACAGGTCACCGTCACTCCATCACCATTTCTTGCTTCACAGGTCACCGTCGCTCCATCACCATTTCTTACTTCACAGGTCACCGACACTCCATCACCATTTCTTGCTTCACAGGTCACCGTCTCTACATCACCATTTCTTGCTTCACAGGTCACCGTCGCTCCATCACCATTTCTTGCTTCACAGGTCACCGTCGCTCCATCACCATTTCTTGCTTCACAGGTCACCGTCGCTCCATCACCATTTCTTGCTTCACAGGTCACCGTCGCTCCATCACAATTTCTTGCTTCACAGCTCTTCGACACTCCATCACCATTTCTAATTTCACACGTTACTGTCTCTTCATCACCATTTCTTACTTCACAGCTCTTCGACACTCCATCATCATTTCTAACTTCACAGGCACCATCGCTCCATCACCATTTCTTGCTTCTCAGGTCACCCTTGCTCCATCACCATTTCTTGCTTCACAGGTCACCGTCACTCCATCACCATTTCTTTCTTCTCAGGTCACCGTCTCTCCATCACCATTTCTTGCTTCACAGGTCACCGTCACTCCATCACCATTTCTTGCTTCACAGGTCACCGTCACTCCATCACCATTTCTTGCTTCACAGCTCTTCGACACTCCATCACCATATCTAACTTCACAGGTCACCGTCGCTCCATCACCATTTCTTACTTTACAGCTCTTCGATACTCCATCACCATTTCTAACTTCACAGGCCACCATCGCTCCATCACCATTTCTTGCTTCACAGGTCATCGTCACTCCATCACCATTTCTAACTTCACACGTTACTGTCTCTTCATCACCATTTCTTACTTCACAGCTCTTCGACACTCCATCACCATATCTAACTTCACAGGTCACCGTCGCTCCATCACCGTTTCTTACTTCACAGCTCTTCGACACCCCATCACCATTTCTAACTTCACAGGCCACCATCGCTCCATCAACATTTCTTACTTCACTGGTCGCCGACACTCCATCACCATTTCTAACTTCACAGGCCACCGTCGCTCCATCACCATTTCTTAGTTCACATCTCTTCGACACTCCATCACCATTTCTTGCTTCACAGGTCACCGTCACTCCATCACCATTTCTTGCTTCTCAGGTCACCGTCTCTCCATCACCATTTCTTGCTTCTCAGGTCACCGTCACTCCATCACCCTTTCTTGCTTCACAGCTCTTCGACACTCCATCACCATTTCTAATTTCACACGTTACTGTCTCTTCATCACCATTTCTTACTTCACAGCTCTTCGACACTCCATCATCATTTCTAACTTCACAGGCCACCATCGCTCCATCACCATTTCTTACTTCACAGCTCTTCGACACTCCATCACCATTTCTTGCTTCACAGGTCACCGTCGCTCCATCACCATTTCTTGCTTCACAAGTCACCGTCTCCATCACCATTTCTTACTTCAAAGGTCACCGTCGCTCCATCACCAATTCTTGCTTCACAGCTCTTCGACACTCCATCACCATTTCTTACTTCACAGGTTGCCGTCACTCCATCACCATTTCTAACTTCACACGTTACTGTCTCTTCATCACCATTTCTTACTTCACAGCTCTTCGACACTCCATCACCATATCTAACTTCACAGGTCACCGCGTCGCTCCATCACCATTTCTTACTTCACAGCTCTTCGACACTCCATCACCATTTCTAACTTCACAGCCACCATCGCTCCATCACCATTTCTTGCGTCACAGGTCACCGTCACTCCATCACCATTTCTTGCTTCTCAGGTCACCGTCACTCCATCACCCTTTCTTGCTTCACAGGTCACCGTCACTCCATCACCATTTCTTGCTTCACAGGTCACCGTCACTCCATCACCCAATTCTTACTGAGCAGTGAGCTCACTATCGCCCCTTCATGAATGACCGATATATCTCATCCACAGCCTTGGAAATAAACGTCTTCCTTTCCTAGAGTACTTCCTTTTCATACGCTTTTTTCATTGCTCTGTCATTTTGTCATTTTTTTGGTCTCTGTAACCTTTAGCCGTCTTAAACAATTCCCAAGTGTCAATACACCTCTCATCCTAGTTGATTGACAACTACTTCTTTCTAATATGTCATTTAATAACTTACATATGATATATTTGCTAGTAATTATTCTTCATATCAAAGAAAAATGGATCTTGTAGGATGGGCCTTGGCACTGGCTTTGAATCTTTCGGAGCACGATCAGGACATTCCGATCCCGGGTGCCTTGAATAGAAATGAATGATTATATGAATGGCAACATTCTTGTTTTAAAATTCAAATCACTAAATCTATGGCCATTAATAGTCAACTAGTCCCTTCAACAAAACTTTTTTTTTATGCAATTTAATCTTGGATAACGATTTAAACCCAACGTAGATTTTGTTTTTGACAATTTTATAAGTTTTGGATTTAGATAGGATAGATAACAAAACATCATTTTAACTTCCCTAATTTTATTTTGGATGTCACCATATTCTAGTCTTCTAACTACATGCTATAAGTAATGGAATTAGATAGTATATTTTGAAAAAAAAATAATTATATTAAGCAATATAGATCCAGCAGTATTAAAATAAATAAATGAAAGGAGATAATACAAACAAAATAGTTTATAAGCAACAAACACTTGGAATACTAAACAACTACTAATTAATTAAATTTAACTCAAATGAATAATAACAGACAAACGTTTAATCTGATTGTGGCACAATAGTGATTTTTTTTTAATTCTCCACGTATTTACCCTATGAGGAGTTATTTATTTGAATACATGTTCCATTGCCACATGGCATATTACATGTATGATTATGTTTAAATACATTTTTATTTTACAATATGTACTCGTTAATCAACAATCTACTCAAATATAATATAAACAAAAATATTAAAATAAGTAAGATAATTACAAATAAAATTAATAAATGAAATGAAGAAAAAATAAATAAATCTAATAAAAACAAAACAAATCAATTAAAGTTAAACTCAACCGATGTTTAATTTTCGAGTCTATGTGAGGTAAATATATTGAATTATAATTCCCATTCCTCACAATCAACATTCTAATGTATTTTTGCTACATCCATATGCATACTTTTGATAAACTTAATAACTTCTTTCTTATATTTGTTAAATATAATATGAGGTTCTGGTCAATTACCTCTTTTTAAAATTATTTTCATTATTAAATTTGATGTACATTCCCATAATACTCCAACATTTACATGACATTAACATGTACTCACAAATTTAGAAGTATTACATTTTAAAATCCTTTTTAATCCTTCTTAAATTAAATATTTTAAACTTCAGCTAAACTGCTTTACTGCATGTGTGAGTGTGTGTGTGTGTGTGTGTGTGTGTGTGTTAGTGTGTGTGAGTGAGTGTGTGTATGTGTGTGTGTGTGTGTGTGTGTGTGTGTGTGTGTGTGTGTGTGTGTGTGTGTGTGTGTGTGTGTGTGTGTGAGTGTGTGCGTGTGTGTGTGTGTGTGTGCGTGCGTGTTTGCATCTGTGATAAAGAAAGTGAGAGCATATGATTGAAATATTTTAGATATTAAAAAATTTAATCTGTTCATTTTATTTATACTAGTTTTTATTTATTTGTTTTTAGTCTTGTTTTTAACCATTGAAACTATGTATATAATTGTTTACGTAATTTTATTAGTCTTTATAGTTTTTAATTATCTAGTTTCCTTACAAGGTTTTTTGTTTTTGAATTTAATGTTTCGTTTTTGTTGATTTTTTTTTTTGTCTCTTTGGTTACATTTTGTTATTTAGTTGCGTTTTGTTATTTGTTGTTTGCGTTCTTAGTTTGTATTGTTTAATTTTTTCTTGTTACTATTTTCAGTTTTGCATTTTGTTTATATACATTGTTATTTTTGTTTGTTCTTTTTTGATGACCAATATCGCCTCGCTGCGATTGCTCTAAAATTAATAAATAAATAAAATTAGATCTATTTTGATTAAATGTTGAACAGCCATAAAGTATATGTAAAAACGTTTGTGTTGTCTGTGAGTCGCAAGTACAACTGTTCATTGTCTTGAATTTTAAATCTTGTTAAATATTGTCCTGTCTGTCCATGTTCCATTAGAAATTTTGTACATTGTGATGGTGACTCTTAATTGTGTTTTGGTTGTTGTGAGTTATATTTGGTATGTATTGGTGTAAGCTGAAATATTTGATACATGTCGTCCATTCTCTGTTCCACGTATTGCGTCGGTACGTAAGTCTTTTCCAATGTATGAGAGTGATAGGAGAGAGAATTCTGGGATCATTTTTGTTTCTTGAGCTGCTTCCTTTGCTAGCTTCGGTAGCTTTTAAAACAGCGTATTTCTCTGCATGTTTAGATTTAAAGTTATAATTCCCAGAATATATATGTACTACTTCTGTAGTAGGATTGCGTATTGGTAAATGAAGTCGTTGTTGGGTCTGGTGTATGGTCGTATATTTTTATAGATTAATATGATGATTTTATAATATATTCGGTAGCTTTTAAAACAGCGTATTTCTCTGCTTGATCATTGGAGCATCTAGCATCTAATCGGTATTAGTATTTTAGAATATGTCCGCTTGTAGTCTCAACAATTAATGTTGCTCTAGGTGTATTGCCACTAATTGAATGTTTCATCTTTTCTCTGGTCTTCCTCCTGATTCCTAAGTAGCCATCCCACTTTGAGCGTGTTATGGCTCTAACGACTTTACGTACGAACCATTCCAATTTTGCTTCCAAGGTACCCGTCAGCAAGCTAGTCTCAAACTCGTTCAATAGAACGGGTTCGGTATTGGAGTTGAAGGTAGTTCGAAGGCTTCTAGCTAGTTTGATTCCTTGATCATAAGACTCGAAATATGAGGGGAAACGCGCTTGGTCGAATTCGAAGCCATCTGCTTTTGGAAAAGACAGCTCACCCACACTATGGGGAGGTTATGCTAACTACCATGTAACTCCTTTCCCGACTCCTAACCTTGAAGGGCAAATACCGCTCCCTCAACCACCTCCTCTACTCTCCCACCATCAGCCTCCGCCTCAAATTATTAATCCTTAAAGGTGTTATCCAGCCCTCCCTCGTGGCGCTCCCATCCTCCGCTACCTCACCAAATCTTCCCTCCAATCCCTACAATCCTATCAGAATGGCATCGTCCGCAAAATAGTTAAGCACACCAGCTCGCAGCGGGCTAAGAATGATGTCATTCACTCCTCTCTCTCCCTTGAACCCATTTCCCACACCATATCCAAACGTCACATAAAATTCTTTGACTCCCTCTCCCAACTTGATAATCCCCTCTATTCCTCACTCACCTCCTCCCCGGCAACCGACGAATTGGCAGAGGGCCGATGTTGACGAGCCCCTTCTCGATCTCGTTCGGCTAGCCGAACCCCCGCTACCCCCATAGAGTTCGTCCTGGGAACTACCACCCATATTATTTTCACAACCATATATTACTTAGGTTAGGTTAAGTTAGTGTTATTTTATATAGGTTAATTCAGGTTAGACATTGGCGCGCATCCCCGAGACTAGTTTACAGCTCTGCAAAATTTTCACCATCCCTCTTCCGGTAAGTGTAGTCAATAGGATAGGTTAGTCTAGTTATTAGTTCCTTCTGGAATCACGCCCTAACCGGGTTACGGCTACTTTCTTCTTTCTCTTCTCATCTTCTCTCCCACTATCCCTGTCCTTTCTTCTTTAGTTTTCTCCTGTCCTTACAACCCTCCCGGTACCGCCCGTTTCCGGACTCCTTACGACCGCTTCACACCCAACACCTAACTACCTTACTCCCTTATAATAGAGCGTCACGTTCAGTAGAAGGGAAATTGTCTTTACCCCGAAAGGTCTGAGGAGTCGACCAAGGGTTAGAAGTAAGAAAGAAAGAAAAAAAAAAAAAAAAAGGAATTTGTCTTTCCTGGTAAGCAGTAAACCAATATATTTTCTCAGCGAAAGACAGTAAATCCACTTTGTTTCTGCTATATAAAAGATATTGAGATTGTCTGACATGTGGTTAATGAATTGAGAAACACAAAAGATAAAGCATTGAAATTATGAATCTCAGTAAACCAAAACCGTGTATAACTTAAAAATGTAAATCTGAAAGCACTTCAAGATGGGAATTCTAAGCGTCCCACCATTACCTTTCAGGTCCCTTACCTCATTTATGAGCTACCAGAATAAAGAAGATGAAAACATTTTTGGCTTGTTACAAACGTGGTAAAGATATGATCTGTTGTCAAGAGTCCAAAACGAGAACTAATCTGACATGCTGCCAGCACTCTTTCCGCTAATCTCCAACGATTGGACACAAACAGTATCTTATTCTAACCCCCTATAATAGTTATAGAATTTAATTTAACAATTTTACATTTTTCACAGAAAAAAAATAATTAAAATTATTTAATTAATGTTCAAAATCGAAATTAAATATTCAAAAATAAAATCGCAACCTACTGAAATGAGATGGACTATCGTTGGGTTGACAAACCACTAATTCTTTTTAGCAGGTTGTACTCATGAAGCGATTTTCGAAACATTTCCTCAAATGCTCATCGATCCTACGCAAGAGATGACGAAAATGATGTCTCAATAAATAAATAAATAGAATAATACACCAACCAAAATAACAAAGCACCTCAACAATATTAACAAGAAAATAAATTGAACAATAACTTAAGGGCAAAAAAGTGTTATCGTGTAATTGAATAAGAAACAAAAAAGTAGAAACCAAAAAATAGGAATGGTCCACATATAGAAAATACTATGTTAATAAATGTGACAGTAAATGTATAAATAGTTGATATTTAAAAAAAGTAAGTAATACATTTGATAAGAAAAGGAAAATCAATGATTTATAATACTTTGTACTGCATACTGATTAAAGTAATGAATTGTTTCAACTCATTTGACAATTCCATCTTAGAGCGTTCCAACTTATTTAAAAAACAAAAATCGAAATTTTTAAATAAAAAGGAAATAATAGGACCCGGGAGTGGAAATAAAAATAAATAGAATTCTATATTTCTGTTTTATACTATAAAATACAATTAAGATTATATTTAAAAGGTTTATTGTAATATTGCTTAAAGATTATTAATATTATTTTATTTTAATATTATTTTGAAATATTGGAACATATTGCTATTTGATCTATTATCCATTGTACAAAAGCTTATTCTATTCTACTTTATTATTTGTTAACGCCCGCTATTTACTACGGCTAATAGGGACGGGTTATCTACAGGTTACCACCCTTTTCTAGCCTAAGGATTTTATTTAATGAGTACTCCGCTATATAAATTCCAATTTGCCCAGGCGGGAACCGAACTCGCCACTCTAGGTTTACCATGTGAGATTAAGCCAACGCTTTGATTCGCATGGCCCCTATTCTACTCTACATTTCCCGCTTAAATTTCAAGTCGTCCTTACATTTTCACATTCATAGAGTTCTCACTCAGGGAGAAACGGAGAATATAATGCGAGATAGCGTGGGCTATTCAGCACTTGGTAAATCTGCTTCATTTACTCAGTCCCAGCGTGAGATACTTTTCTCTAATGAAATTCGCTGCCATCTGCCCTGAGAGGGTTGTGCTGACCTCTGCTTGAGCCTTGAACTGCAGCCTGGGTCAAGGGCAGTGTGCCCCTCAACCCCCCTCAATTTAAATATGCAAATAAACCTTTCTAAGCCAATAGAATTGCTCTCATTTCCCTCACGGCTCTCTTAATATTAACGTACCCCTCAACAATGGTTCAGCGTTACAATATTAAGTTACTATTTCCTGAGAAATGAAATAATTAACTCATTTTCATAACATACCACAAATGACCAATCTGTACAGCCATTCTTTTAACTGAAGTAAAAAAAACAGAATGGGCGTCTTTATAATTTGAATTAGTCGACATAATTTTCAATGAGGTTTGAAATACAGACTGATTTCCTTCAGGACTAAATCAATTCCAACCAAATGTCATCACCTTCCTTGAAGTTATTATCTAGTTATAGCTTTGGATTAAGAAGTCCGTCACGCAGGGGCTGCGTAACATAAGCAGCTTTCCCGTGTGTAATGGGGTGGTATAACACGCATGTTTATCTCATCACACCACATATTCCCTGCTTATATGTAAAAACTCGATGAGTAGAAGTGGAGATCAACTTAAAGGCTGATTACAAGAAATTACGGATAACTAAACGAATATTTGAGACATAAATATATGTGATTAACAATAGCAATAGCAGTGGATCAATAGTTAGATTGATCCTATAACATGTCTCAATCAGACTCGTAAAAAAGAAAATATATTAAGTTACCCCCCCCCTATGCCTGGTCAGATTTTAAACAGTAACTAACATAATCTCTAGTGTTGAATGAAACAGTTAAATATGGTCTAAGTGATAGGTCATGTAAATATTTTCGAGTCAAATCCATAAAATCTTAATTGAGGACATCATATTTTTGCATGTAACAATTATGGTCCGCTGAAAAAAATATTTGTTATTTTAAGCTTGGATATAAGACTTTCCATGATACATTCGCTTATTATAATAACTAAGACATTTCAAATTTTCGAAATGTCTTCCCTCTAAACCCCTCCCTTCCCAAAGGACCGATTTCGGCCATTAAAGAACTTATATATACTTATATATATTATATATAAATATAAAATTGTGTTGATGTTTTCGACCAGGTTATATTTATTATATGGTGTTATTATTCTTTTTTGGAGTATTGGTCATTGTTGGTGGAAAAAAATCTTAGTTTATGCCGATATTTCGAGAATCTTTATTTTCTCTTCTTCAGGGCAAGACTAAAGATACCTACAAACTATTACACATGGTTATTGCACTAGGACTAGGGCAATAACACTGTGTGTATATATATATATATATATATATATATATATATATATATATATATAAAATTTTGAACGGACCTCATTTTCGTCATCTCCTAAGTTAGAAATAGATGAAAATCTGAGGAATGTTTCAAAAATGATGACTACAATCTCAATAGGTAGGAATGTAGTGATCAACCACGTTGAAGATCATTTTGGCTGCGCCTGAATGGGCCATTATTATTATACAATCGCAATACACTGTATAAATATAGAATAGATGTGCATTCAGTCAATAACAAATTAGGCATGAGACGTCAAATATATCAATGATCAACTCATTAACTAGGCAGTGGAATTATCAACTAGTTTTTCAGCTGCCATTTCCTCTTCCACTCACGTGCTTGAATATTTTAATAAATCGTCCTGGCTTTTCAGCTGATTTTCCTTAAGCCTTTCCCTCTCTCGATGAGCCAACAATAAGAGACCACAGTCAATTTTAGAAGATTTCCTTCCTGGGAAATCAGCTATTGTGGCCGTGCTCATGACATGGTGTTTGAAATATTTCCACTAATATCCATCTATCCTACCTAGGAGAAATTTTATATATGTGTGTGTGTGTGTGTGTGTGTGCGGTGTGTGTGTGTGTGTGTGTGTGTGTGTGTGTGTGTGTGTGTGTGTGTGTAGAAAGATAGATAGATAAATATATATAATTTTGAACGGAGCTCAGTTTCGCCATCTCCTTGGGAGACATTTGAAGCATATTTTTCGTAAATCGCGTCATGAGTATAAACTCAATAGGAGATTTCTCTTAAGGATTGAAAAACAGCCCTAGGAGTTTATTTGAGAGACAAGATTAATAACTCAACATTTTAATATACAACATCCGACAGACAACCAGAAATTTGCTATATGCTTTTTATTCCTTTTCCATTGAGTTTACTTCTTCCCGCCTCTCCACATCTATCTGTACCGGTAAAATTTAGGTCATTTACGAACTAAATCACTGGCCTTATTTAAACCAAATATGAAGATTGAAATATGCTAAATGTGTATAGTAAAGTTAAAACAATAGAGATATTATTAGCGTCGTCACGGTTGTAAATAAAGTGATATTACACATTTAATAGATTTTTTTAAAATGAAAACTGAAGTCTAAAAATAAAATAGTTTTCTCCACTCCTTAAACTTCTCGTAGCTGTGGTTTTTGTCCTTTCACAAAAAATATAAGACAAAGAACTTTCGGAAATACCAGATATTTATGAGACTCGGCATTGTTCCTTCTGGCATTACTCTGCCACCAGCTCGACAATGGCTTTTTCAAAACTTTTGTTTCACAATTCTGTCAATGTGCCAAAAATACTTTAGATTTCATCTACATATATTAATATAAATCTGCTAAAAAACTGTAACGTCTGTCAGGACATTGATTTATTTTTCAAAATTTCACGATACTTATTCGTTTTAAATTACACTAACCGGATATTTATTATTTGCTCTTTTCATGATATTTTGTTCTCTCCCAGGCATATTTCTTTAAATTATTTAAACAAAGCAATATTAAAGGGGATTGAAATTGCTGGGGTGGAGTACCCATTTATTATGCCTGCTAATTATTAACATTGATCCGTTATTATGTTACACATAACAGAGCATGAGTAAGTAAAACTATGAATGCGAAGATTCTTCTTCAGATATACTAGAATGATTGTTATCCATTAATATGATTTATATTGTAAACAGTATTTGGAACAGTGGAGAGGGAGACTGATCAGGAACTCATTTTTTTTTCTTTTTTCTTCTTATTTTATTCATTGAGACTAAACAATTCTATAAGTTTGTTATAGTTACCAGGATAATTAGTAAGCTAAAGACTTGAGTGTAAAAATATTGTACATTGTAAAGCCTAAAGGAATTACAGGCATTATTCAGACTAGCCAAAAAATGCAGTCATTATGATATCCCGAGCAAAGTTGGAGTACCTTTAATTACCTAGCCGGAGCTAGTTAATTATATATTTACAAATACTGCAATGAAATGTAACTCGATATTAACCAAGATTTGTGGCGGATTCCTCTCAAGGAAAATCAGCTATTGAGGTTGTACTCATGACACGATTTTCGAAAAATTTCCTGGAATGTCCATTGATCCTAACAGCTAGATAAATGAGGTCCGTTCAAAATAATATTTTTATACATTAGACCGTGGTCCGCTCTAGTGGAAGCTATTTTTGTCGTTAACAATCTCCATATACAAGCGTTTTATATAAAACCTAAGACCAAATTCGTTAGTGGCTAAAATCGAACGGAGGGGGGGGGGTAAACAGATCTTATTGCAATTTGGATCAGCTGTGAATGTTATAAGCATTTCAATCATGAATATTAACCGAGATATTTGCATTTTTTAGTTTTCAGCCTTTATTAACCTCCCTCCTCCTCCCCATCGCCTTCTAATCATCGATTTTTTACATAGAAATATGTGGTGAGATGAGACCCGAAATGTTATACCATCGGAAGGTGGGAAATTTGCTTAGTTTAGGCGTCAACAACATGAAGAACTTTTTTTATATTAATAGATTTGTAATAGAATAAAAAAAGTGTTATATAAAAATCCTAACGCCTAACTCCATTTCATTTCACGGTTCTCTGCTCCAGACAGCAATTCAATTAAAAGACGTCAAATGCATTTGACATGATGGAAAACGAGTTTTTCTGCCAAGCGAAGTGATAGCTTTCCCATCAAAGAGAATTTGACGCAGGCCGACGGAGGGACTGCATTACTGCTTCATAATAGCTTTTCACGCCATTATATATGGCAGTTAAACGAAATGAACTTCGTGACATTGGACCTATTCAGCCATTTTCATTCTCTTTTCAAAATGGAGGCTATAAAAGACCTTTGAGTTATTTCAAAGGGCTGGGTTAATATTGCCATCCTTTAATGCACACTATAACAATATAGCTTAGGAAGTTTTGTCTATTCCCGCCCGCTATCTCGCAATCAAATGTTCGTTTAACACCAAAACGTTTGACATTTTACAGCTCTGTTTTAGTCGTTTAATGCCTACTTATTGTCCAATCGCCTCACCATAAAAGCTTGCATTTTTAATATTAAGTTTAAACAAAGACTAACAACAAAACAATTTCCAGGCAATGTAATCATTAACAAGGTTTTCATTAATTCAATTATTTGTGTTTCATCCACTCCATTATTTATTTTTTACAATTGTCTTAAAATTAAATATTTTTTTTTACTTAATATTATTTCTATGGTACTACAGTCATGAGAATCATGTTTAACACACATTCTCACAGCAAATAAGTGGCAGTCATGTTTCGTGGTAAGTATGAATTTTAAGTACAGCTAGCCGAGTTAACATGACCAAATAGAATGTTTTTTTTTTTTTTTGTTTTTTTTGTAGAAATATAAAGACTGGACACAAAAAATCATTCCGTCACCAATTACACAAATGCTCTGTGACATAAACAGTATAAGGGCTGCCATTCATTTGATTTAACCAAGAAATACGTTGTTAAGAAAAAATTATGATTGTAATGCTGTTATCCCAAAAATAACTTATATGATAATGGTTTCCCGTCGAAATATAAATATTGGACATTGGAAGCACAACATAATCCATTTATTGCCTTTAAATTTGTTTTATTTATAGTTTTGAGACTAAGCGTGGAATGCCTATATTGAAAAAGTCCGTCACGCAGGGGCAGCATAACTAAGCAGATTTCCTATGTGAAGTTTAGCAATAGAGAAATCTGCATACTGGTAACACAACACCACCATAAGTAAATACAAATGGTAATGAGAAATCTTTCAGTTAATTTTAATAAACTCCCAACTGAAACGGCTTCTGAATTGTAAGAATAATTTATACTTTAATAACTCAAATTTTAGTAGTCAAAGAACTAAAGGAGGGGGGGGGGCGAATGAACAGACCGTATTTGCACAAATCTGACAAAGTACCGAAGGTTAGGTAATTTTAGAAAGAACAGGTGAGGTTAGAAGCTTCCGCCAGAGCCGAGCACGGCCGAACTAACCCGAACAACACCCGACCACAGATTTCATACAAATGCAAATATCTCGGTTAATATTCAAGATAGAGAATAAGTGTATATAACAATATTTATAGTAAATTTAATTTGCAATAAGATTGATTCTATACAATATTTCGATCCGATGCATAATAACGGAGATATTTCGAATTTTCGAAAATCCCCCCTCTAACCCCCCCCCCCTCCCTCTGGTACGATTTCAGCCATTAACGAACTTGATCTGTCTTTTTACATAAAACGGTTAAATATCGAGTTTCGTAACGATCAAACAAAAATTGCGACCACTAGAGCGTTAACAGACAAATATATACAAATACGACCGCTTTGATCCAGCCAATGTTGAGATTTTACATACTTAAATTTCTTTCCGTATTTCTTTTAAAAACTTACATGTACTGTCATTTTGTATCCTGGTATTAATAAATTACATGTACCTTTACTGTTTCTTCCTTTTTTTTAACTTCATTGTGTTCAAACGCATTAAGAATAAAACATCTTTGATAATATGACATTTTTGGTAATCCGACATTTTCGGTAATCCGACACTCTCTCGGTCCCTTAACTGTCGGATTATCGAGGGACAACTGTATATATATATATATATATATATATATATATATATATATATATATATATATATATAATTTTGAACGGACCTCATTTTCGTCATCTCCTGGGTAGGATCGATGGACATTTGAAGAAATTTTTCGAAGCTCGCGTCATGAGTACGACCTCAATAGCTGATTTCCCTTAAGGGAAATCTGCTAATACTTATAATCATACTTGGGATCAAATAAATCTAGTAACATGCCAAAATAAAAGGAATGTTAGCTTTCGGATGAAATAAAATTGTATTCAAGCATTCTGAGGTTATAGAATAGAAGAATTTATGAGGTGTAAAGTATCAAAGTATGTGAAGTAAAGTAGCAAATCGCTAATATTAATAATGCTCAGTCCCTTAATACATACATAAAAAATTTCCCAATTTAATCATTTTCATGAAACAAAGTCTTTGGTACTCACTATGAGAACGTCAAAATTCATAAATGTTAAGAACGATTAAGAGGAAACGTAGTTAAACCAAATGTACAATTCGATATTTAAACATTTCAATAAAACAATGCTAACGAAGATGTTGATAGATATGTATTTTCACGTATAAATAGCACCTTCTCCCCTCTTAGCAGGAAATTTGGATTCTCACATATCCTAAGGTATGTTTTACCTTGGGATAATTGTCTTTGAAATATGAAAATTCCTAGCCGTTTTAGAGTGGCAGAGTAACAAACGTCCGAATAGGCAGACGGACAGACAAGATTTCAAAATTTCGATGCCATTGTTCTATTCTAAAAATAAGACCACTCTAGTTCTGAATAGAAAACCAGACAAACCTTATTCATATACATGTGCGAACGAGTGTCAAACATGATTTAATTGTTTATAAGGCACAGTCACAAGTAAAAAGTATGAAATATATTAACATTCAAAGTATTTTATCTCTTAAGAACAGTTTTTAAATATATCTGAATATGTTTTATAAGATTATATATTGTCAGTTAATTAGTTGTATTGGTCCTTAAGGAAATCTGCTAAAATAGGCCCAACATTAACATTTTCATTGGAACACCCAACAACAGAGATATTTACGACATACGCTTCTCCTTTCGTAACAGAAATAAGAGTTATTATATTGTAATCACTAAAGTGTTGACTGGAGTATATATATATTAACCTATCACATCCACGTATGTACGTGTGTGTGTGTGTGTGTATATATATATATATATATATATATATATATATATATATATATATATATATATATATGGGCGAATGCGCGAATAACATAAACTATCTAGAGAATGTAAATTCTCGTTGCGTAGACAAAGAAACTGGAGTTAATAGAGACAAAGAAACTTCTCCAACAAAGTAACAAAGAGGTTTGAGCCCTTTTATCCAGCCTCTTTGGACCTCACAGATAGAGAAGGGTTCATAAACCCCATTCTCCTCATGATTACTATTGTTGATGTTTGCCTAACACTTGGACGAACCTCATGCACAACGTTGAAAAATCAATATTGATTGGAGACAAGGGCAATCCCTGCCAACTGAATAAAATATTAGTCTATTTGGTAATTTAATAGTATCCCCCAGAAAAACCTCACAAGAGCAAGAAACTGGCATACGATGGATTATCACATAAGATGGAGACACATGAATGTATTTACACTAGATAAAGTACCCGGCTTTGCACGGGATATGAGAGAGAGAGAATCACTTTACTGTACAAAGTTATATACAGTTTGTGGGGATGCTCAATTACATTGAGATGCTGAAGCACACGGCAAATGAAGTCAATCCCTAGGACAATATAAGTAAAACAATACATAATGTATCTAAACGGCTAATAACTAAAATATTTTAACGCAGTCAGCAACCTAAAAGGTATATGTCATCGGATATAAATTAATAACTCTTTTAATTAGAATGGCATGATCCACCGATTTCTCAGAGTAAAATTTAATACATTTCCCATAAATATTTTTCTTTTCCTAGTGGATGTTATCCGCTTGGTCGGCGTCGTCACTCTTGTACCTTATCGTTTGGTCCAGGATATAGGCAAAGTTACAATTTCCACATGGGCCGAATATAGATTTATCATGTTCGTTAATGGCTGAAGTCGGACCGATGGGGGGGGGGGGTGAGGGGGATTACGAAAATTCGAAAAGTAATGAACTTCCTTACTTAAATTCATGAACTAAAAACTGAACTGCAAAAAAAAAACACAACTGAATGTATTTAATCAGATTTACCTATTAAAGTCGTACTCATGACGCGATTTTTGAAATGTCCATCGATTCTACATAGTAGATGTATGTAAATGAGGTTCGTTCAAAATTATATATTATAGCTATGGATGACCTACAATTGTTCGAGAGAAGTAGCCATAAATCAGGTAATAAACATATATTTATGTATAACATTCACATACTTTAGATATAGATATAGTATGTGAGTGTGCATACATGTGTGTGCTATGGATTTCGGGAAGTGTACTGATATGAAAAAAATCCGTCACGCAGGGGCTGCGTAAACTGAGCAGATTTCCCACGTGAAGTTTTACAATAGAGAAATCTCTATATGAGACTCGAACAGTTATGGAAACGGCCGAACTAGCTTTTGGTGGGAAACTCACTCCTCCATTATCGGCCCACATTTAATAAAAATGCAAATATCTCGGTTAATATTCAAGATAGAGAATAAATGTATAGAACAATGTTTATAGTAAATTTAATTTGCAATACGATTGGTTCTATACAATTTTTTGATCCGACGCATGGTAACGGAGATATTTCGAATTTTCGAAAATCCTCCCCTACAACCCCCCCCCCTCTCCCACAGATCCGCTTTCATCCATTAACGAAAATGATCTGTCTTTTTGCATAACACGTTTAAATATCGAGTTTCGTAACGATCAAACAAAAATTGGGACCGCTAGTGCGTTAACATTATATATATATGTTTGAACGGACTTGTTCTCCTGGGTAGGATTGCTGGAAATTTGATGAAAATTTTTCGAAAATCGAGTCAGGAGTACGACCTTAATAGATGATTTCCGTTAAAAGGGAAATCTGCTAATACTCATTCACCGAGATGATAGAAAAGAAGGAATCTTGGCAGCGATTCATAGAAAAGGAATGCACAGACAAGCCATGGGGAAAAGCATACAGAAGTACGATGCACTTCCAATCAGTGAAAAAAATATACTACTCCATATCACTCACAAATAGTAATAGGATGACTGCAAAATCCACAATGGAAGAAATCCTCTCCAAGACACTCTCAAATGACAACCTTCAAAATGAAAAACCTGTCCAAACATTTATGAGAATCGACACAATTGATCCTCCAGAAACTCAAAACGCAGTTCCCTGGGACAAGCTTGATGTTGAAATGGCCATCGATTCAATTAAAACCGGAAAAGCTGCAGGTCCAGACATGATTGAAGGTTTAGTGATCAAAAAATGCAAACAGAGCTTGCTCGATCCACTACATGCCATATTCAATCGATGTTTGGAAGAAGGTGTCTTCCCTACTCCTTGGAAAGAAGCTGAAGTGATAGCCATTCTAAAGCCTGGCAAATATGAAGTGATCGATGCAAATTGCTACTAGCCAATCTGCCTTCTCCCCATATTCGGTAAAATATTGGAAAAACTTATTTTAAGTTCTCTCAGAGACATAATCAGGGCAACCCAATCCAGATTCCAGTTTGGTTGTACTAAAGGAAGATCTACTACGGATGCTATAAAAACCATGTATGATTTCACTCATACATCAAACTCTAAATATGTTTTTGGAGTATTCTACGATGTATCTGAAGCATTAAACAACTTATGGTGGCCTTCCTTACTCCACGAGCTGTAGAAAATGAAGTACATTAAAAACATTTACGATCTCCTTAAAAACTACTTTCTTGACAGGAAAGTATTCGTCAATATACCAAGCAGTAAAATAATAAAACTTGTAGTAAGGGGTGTACCACAAGGATCGGTTTTCGGACCTGACGGATGGAAAATAATAATGAATCCAGTTTTATTACTATTAGTGGACGCAGGACTAACTCCTCTTGCTTTTATGGATGACTTAGGAGTCATATTTGAGGCAGAGTCCAGGCGCGAGATATAAATTAAAGCTTCACTCGGTACTAATATCATCCTGGAGTGGTGTGAAAATAATAAGCTGAGTCTCAATACAAATAAATCACAGTGCTTCTTCTTAAAAGGAAAACTAAATAAAAATTCCCCTCCAAAAATCAGTATCGGTGGAGTCACAATTAAGCCTGCCAAGGAAGTTAATTATTTAGGAGTGATAATTGGCGAACATCTTACTTGCATTCAACATATAAAACAGCTCCAGAGCAAAGTGAATATGAAATATGCACGATTAAATTGTCTGACAGGAAAAACATGGGGCCTAAATTATAAATGCAGAAATATATTATATAAGGCATTATACTTTCCCATAGCTTTATATGGTGCTCCTAGTTGGGGGAACAACCTTACTAGAAATGAGAAAAATCTTCTGGCCCGAACCCAGAGAAAAGCACTACTTCTTACAACAAAAGCGTACTAGACAATATCCACCGATGCACTCCCAGTGATAGCTGGACAATTACCTACAGACCTTGGACTTCAGCTGAGGGTCGCGAAATATAACTTGAAACGTGATTTACCAGCAAAGATTGCGAATAGCATATTTGTAGTAAACAACGGGTGCCTAAAGGAAATCATCCCTGCCATGAGAAGAGTGGCCATGGAAGAATGGCAACGCCGCTGGGACTCTTCAACCAAAGGAAGATGGACACAGCAGTTCTTCCCACTTGTCAACCAAAGAATGGAGGCCACCTGGTACGTTCCAGACAACTCAGATAATCTTAGGGCATGGCGATTTTAACGGCAAACTACATACATTCAAAAGGAAGGAAGATCCTAAATGCAAGTGCGGAGAAATTGAAGATGCGCGCCATATATTAATGGCGTATTATACAAGAGAATGATTAGAATTAGCAAGACAATTCTCCCTTCTTGAATGGCCTCCAATAAAATTAAAAGAACTTTTAGAAAACAAAGAAATTTTTATAGCTTTTAAGAAATATACTACTAACGTATTGAATAAAAATAAATAAAATAAGTAATAATAATATGCAAATAAATATCTAAAATAGTTTTAAATAAGTGTAAAGTAATAAATTAGGTTTAGAAATATTATAGACATTTATTAGCAAAATTAAAATAGTTAAAATTAAGGACTTAGAATTTATTTAAAAGGTATATTGGAATCCCGTTCAACAGAGTAGCGGCATTCCAATTGCGGGCGCCCTAAAATTTAACTGAATTGTTTGCTATATTCACTTATTATATTAATGCACAAAGCTCATCCTCGACGCTTAGAAAGCACCAAGGACGAGTTACCACAGACCTATTTAAAATTCCGGAAATCAAAATTCAAAAAAGAAATGGAAAGTACCGCTTGTATAAGGGTAGCCTTAAGATAAAGCTTGTGCAGAGAAGGATAAAGAGAGAGAGAGAGAGAGAGAGAGAGAGAGAGAAAGGAGAGGGAGGGGGGGGGGGGCTTTCGTAGGGGCAACAACTTTTAAAAAAACCAGCATTCTAAAGCTGTTGAATTGAAATGGACGATAAAACATCAGTAAGGCTTAACATAAAACGCCAAACATGTAGTACAAACTTTAAATGAAGAAGAAGATAAAGTGTTTTAAAAAGAAGTATAATAATTCAAGCTTTGCCTCCTGATAATGCATACACATTTAGTTTTAGGATTCATAAAAGCAAAACTACTTAGACATATAAAACTCTGAAAGTGAACAAAGAAATCGAATTATGAGAGAGAATGGAAAGCTGGCTAGCAAAATGACAAAGAACTCCACCCCTTCAGCTACTGAGAGGAGACCATAAAATCACAGCCATTAAGAATTCCCATTAATGGCAGATCTTTGTCTCTTTCTTCTTGAATAAATTCCCAATGTTATTGTATTCTCTGCGCATTATTCCATGAATGTTGATAAGCCCTTTTCCTAGAGATAAACCAAATCTTACCGGATGACTGATAATTCATCCGTTTCCTTCTGCTGATAATCCGAGTGAAAACGAGATATTGAAGCAAGGGAAATTTTGTGTTTCCAAGTAACCTTCTCAATTCTTAATTTAATAACCAAAGATACATTTTTTTAAAAATAGAGTTGATACCAACGCAAACAAGGAATTCATATGAAGAAACTATTCAACCATAGTCCCAAGGTAAAATGTTTTAAGGAAGAAGACCAGACAGATAATAATACACTGAGCTCACTTTTCGCAAATTTGATTGGATTATTTATGCTATGTTCTTAAATTTCCTTTGACTAATAAATACGGAAAATTGTAAGAAGTATTGTGCATAAAAACGTTACTAAGCTATAAATGCAGTAGGCTGTACACACGGTCCGAAGTCATCTGTGTTGGAGGTTGGTTCAGAGGGTTGAAAGAATACTAGAATAGTACCAGAGTCGGAACACTTGTCCAAAAAATAGGTTTTTCTTTAAATGATTCATTAAGCATATGAATGTGATATTGCTCTATATCAAAACATTTACTTCTGTCATGTTTATAGAAGCTTAAAAGCTAAAAGTGCTAGAGCAAAGACTGCAATTTGGGAATACTTAGAAAGCCTATCAGATAAAAAGGATGAGACTAAATATGACTTGTCTGAGATAGCTTTGAAATTGAGCTAAGCAGGGGACTTCCCTAAACCGAAAAACATGGCAAGTGGCCTAAGAGACAAAGAGGTTTCTGTTTCTTTGACAGGCATTCTTGCCACTTGAGAAAATTGCGAAGTATATTAAGTAGAATAATTGTTGGGTTTAATTGGGGGAGCACAATTAAAACGTAATGATTCAGTTTATTAAAAATTAAATTAAATTTATAAAAAAAGAAGATAATATGCTGGCGAAACGATTCTGTGTGCAATTACAGACTGGAGTCGGAGTTGAGCGAAGGCCACTGGGCGTATCCAATTGAAAATGACACTTGCAACTAATTGCATTCCTGGTGAGAAACTCTCGTTGCTTCGAAACATCAGCCTCAACCTCACAAATGAAACTTACACATTCGTGAATTACGGATTATTTCTAGTTTTAAACAGTTTCAAGTGGACTTCTGATTTTTTTTGTACATCCTTCATATAATCACTCCGCTTCCCCTTCAATTGTTGAATCTACATGCTAGTTGGTTGTTCACGTGAGCAAAAAGCCCCGGTTTCCACGAAAACGAACAAGGGAAGAAAGTAAACAAGTGGTTTATCGGGGTCTCCGGAGAGGATCCCTCCGAAAGCGATTAGGGGCAGCAGAGTGTAGAAAGAGGAATATTACAGAACTGGCGGACGGAAACACTGACAAAGCTGAAAGGGGTCTCACCCGCGATAGCAGACCCCAGACAGAAGAATCCGTGTGAGATTTACAAAAAATGTCTTCAAAAGTGCAATCACATAAATACAGGTTGTCTCGTAAATGTGGGCCACAATTGAAATATCTTTTAAATCATTAGGAATATTGCAAAATTGCTTAAGGTTCAAAATTATAGCTTTCAATATCTTTCAGGTTTATCATTTATTAATCCCAAAAAAATTAGTTTTAACTATCTAGTGCACGCTCAAAAGCCTGCTTTTCCTCTTTACTCCACATTTTTTGAAAACAACTCAAAAACTAAAGAAGCGCGTGTATTTTTTTTAAATTTTATGTCGCTTTGTATCCAGCGATAAAACGGCGGCCAAGCCGTGCTTAATCCTAGTTTTTGACCATATTATGTCAGCATTTATGAAAGAAATGTAATGTACATATTTTAGGCAAGAATAATAAAGGAACTTTTTATTTGTTGATGTTTATGCCATCCCTACATTACCTCAAAACACAAAAGACGCCTTTCTTCTAATGTTTTCATGTTCAATTATTGTTGAAATAACCATAAAAATAATGTTAATTTTTGTTTGGTTTTACTATTATTAGAAATGTACATAAGTGTTTTTATAACAACGAATTACTCAAACACGCAGAATATTTTAATTAAAATGTCTTAATTTGTATGATGAAATCTCTGATAATTATTGCAGAAAGTAGTTGCTAGAGTGCTTTGATCGTTTGGTAATTAAAATATGTTATTGGAATTTTTTTTTTATATTGAATCTGTGGATAAAACTGCAATTACTCAAAAAAGAAGTGATATTTGAGGGTGGTGACAAATCAAATCTCTACTTGTGACATTGCCGCCATTTTATCGCCAAATACTAAGCGGAGAAAATATACATGTGTTTGTTTTTTTAAATTTTATATTGTAGTTTTCAAAAATGTATTTAAATTGCAGAGTAAAGAGGAAGCACTAGCTTTTGAGTGCTTAATACATAAAACTAAACTTTTTGATATTAATAAGGGGGATTAGAGAAGGAAAAGAAAAAAAAATCGAAATCTCTCCGTTATTATTTGTTGTGGAGCGTACGCTGAGAGGCGATATTGCTCATCAAAAAACAATGAAAATAAACAAAATAAAAAATGAAAAAACAAAACGCAACCAAAGAGGCAAAAAAAGCACGAATCAACAAATAAAAAAATAAGCAGAAACGAAAACGAAACACTGAATTCAAAAACCAAATATTAAATTCTAGACGACGAGCCCGGATCCGACCAATCAGTCCACTTCCAGTTGCCGGGTCACCCATAACCTTTAGTTCTATTTACCCCCATATCAACTCACAACAGCCCCTTAAAATGGAACATCAGAGTGTTCAGTAGAAGGGGAACTGTCGGGACAACCATGGCAGGTCACTCTCTCCCAACCCTCATCTAATTCCCTACTGGTCTCCGATAAAAAATAAAAAAAATAAATAAAAAAAAACGCTACCGAAAGTTTCAGTTTTTAGTTAAACATCAGTGATTCGAGTGACTCGTGTGTTATTGTGCTGTCACCTGACACATAGTCACTTAATGACAAGGAGTGATAACCCTATATGCAAATACTGCAACAAACACCTTACGATAAAACACATACTGACAGACTGCATCCAACGAGAAAACCTTCACATACCCTACGATATGACAGAACTACTAACTGACAGCAGCCAATATATTCCACAAATACTAACATATCTAAAACATATAAACATTTACCAATACATGTAGAATAAAAACCCAATAGGTCTAAAGCATACTTATGAAGATTTAAAGGGGATAACTTTTATTATATTCTAATAGACAAAGTACTGATATGAGAAAACCTCAGATATATAAGGAATATTTTCTGTACTATATAAATGAAGTACTTTATCAAGATCTACATGAAGGGATAAATATATTATTTTGAAAAGAGATCACGCCAATCACCTTTGATGTGGAGAATAAAACAAAATAAATAAATATTGTGCTGTGTAATTAAAACGTGAAATTAACAGTGTGGTTAGTAGTGAAGAGTAATTTACCAAGTTGAGTAGTGATCGCCAAATAAATTTTGTAGTGATAAAAACTTTAAAGGTTATGAATTTAAATTCATTAAAGAACCCTAATAATCAACGTTTATGATTTTTTAATATTTATTTATTGTGGACCGTTTGCTGCGAGGCAATATTGCTCATCAAAAAACAACAGAGAGAAATAAAAATATTTGAAAACAGTAACAGAAAAAATTAAACACAACTATTAGAACAGGACAAACTAAGATCGCAAAAAACAATTATTTTTTTTTGTAATAATCATAACAAAATCTTTCAAGATGAAGAGAGGACAATGATTGTTGTCAATAACCTAGAGCCTACAATTCTTGTTGAGTGCTCCAGATGGGGGTAGGAGAGGAAGGTCAGGTGGGGTGGAATAGATGGGGAGGGCTTAAGAAAGGTCAGGTCCCTGCATTTCACACTCACACGTTGCACCGATAATGCAATTTGGCTATGCATGCAAATTTAATGCATTTAAATTGGGAATGAAATCTTTATTATGAAGCTGATTTGAAAGCAGGGAGAGATTTAATGCATATCGCAGAAAAACACCAATCCCAATATCTCAGATCGGATTGACAAAAACAACTCATTATCATATTGAGTGTAATATATTGAAGGGGTGTGAAGGGAATCAAATCATGCTGAAAGCTTTTATTAGTATTTTTATTGGCGGCCTGGGGAGGTTTTGTTCCCGAGATAGGTTATCGAGCTATGGGGTGGTCGGGGGGTTGCGTTTCCCAGGTTACGCTAGTCGCCGGTCGTCAGGGAAACCGCCCAGGATTTTCCTGTTTGTCAGAATAACCAGCTCCGGTGCAGTCAATATTATTTTCCGCCCGCTTTTCCTCAAACTTTCCACACATAAAATGCCAGGGCCAGGGCTAAATCATGGTGCCCGGCGAAATAAATGTAAAAACAAAAATAAGACCTACGGAATGCCTTAATCAGTATTTATATTGCTTCATTGTCACACTGTACGACGAAAGTACTAATCGCCCTGAATTATTGTCCCTTTAACATTATAAATAAGGGTTGCGTAGACTAAGCAGATTTCCCACGAGGAATGAATGACACCCAGATGACGACCTGTTCTCTATTTCTCCCGCCGTAAGAACCCAATGTAAACAAAATATGAAAAATAATCAGGCATGGGATGTCAACAAAACTGGGGCATCCCATATATGATACAAACGAAAGCCAAAATCTGGGGGGGGGGGGGGTACTAAACACTGAAATTGAAAGTTGTTACGAGTTGAAAGTTGTTAAGTGAAAATGAAACATTTTGCCTCTCCACCTGACGGCCTTTTTTATGCCTGTTTTCAAGGCAGACTATCTTTCTAACGTGGGAATATATTTAAATGTTGTGTGCTCCATCCTTTGGATACTACACACATTTCAGTAATTACATTATAATATTTCGTATATAATAATTATAAACATAAAAATAAAAACAATACTAATAAATAAATAAAATAAAACAAATGTAAACATTACATATTTGTATAACAGTAGAAGCAGATATACAAAATGGTGTCCAATTCTTGAATAAATGCATTAAAACCCTTGTTGAATTTGAGTAAAAATTTTGGTTTGTCCGTCGGCCAAGTTCCGTATTGTAAGGTAATGTACTTGATGAATTTTGTTCTTGGTCCGTCAAGTAATGTAGTCATTTTAGAGGTAGTCATATGTCTGTTCAGGCACATTTTCATGTATTTCTGTTTGTTAGTTTGAATTAAAGAACACCTGAAGGCCTTTGTTGTGAAGTTAAGTGGCTACCTGTTTAGATTCAATTGCCTCACAATGCTGAGTAGCATGGGGGCACTGATGACTAGAGGTGCAGGACACGGGGTTTGAACTTGACCCCTCTATTATAGTAATGCAATAGTGGCACTCGAATTCTCAGAAGGTCAATTTTAAAACACTTTGGTTATACGACATCTGTTCATACGATGTATTTATCAGACGAACTTTTGCCGAACAACTTTTTCATTTTACCGTTTACACAACTTTGTCCTAGGCTATAGAGCGAAAGCGCACACACACAAGCCTAGCTGAAGCAATCCGAAAGATCGAAACTAAATACATCAAATCTGTTGAGCTAAGAACTTCAGAGCTTTCACTCTTTTGCCTATGGCAAAGTTGAGTAAACGGGGAAGTTTAAAGGTTGTTTGGCCAAAGTTCTTCTGACAAAAGTCAGTTTGGAAAAAAGTCTTTAGACAAACGTCGTTTGAACTAATATGCAAAATTAACTCTTCACTCTTCCCAACTCCAGAAACAGATAAGAAGCCCATCTTTTCCTGCATTTACTATGGCATAAGAATATTGTAGGAACGAGGAGGAAACTAGGTCCAGTTCTTCAAGGTAAGAAAGATGTATATTTTCTATTTTAGCAGATTCCCCCTTAGTTTACTTAGCCCTGCATGACGGACTTTTTAGTTCTTGACGTATGGATTGTCAAGAGCCGCCATATTGCGTTTAGTTATGCTTTGGCTTAGCTAATGGAAGGTTGTACGACAAAATGCAGTAATTTTACCACGTGCAGGATTTTGCTCCTGATGAACCTGCAAAACTAGTCGGACAGTAAAATGATCTTATAAATCATGGGAATTTTTATTTATCTTGATCTTCCGCCATATTATCAGTGAAATATAAAAATATGGTAATATTTATAGTTATTAAAGATAAGACATTATGAAAACAAGATAGTAGTTTTTTTTTTTCTATGTAGATAATTTATTTTAAAATATGACGTTTTCTGTGATTGCACTATCATCTCCGCAGCTAGAATGGCTTTATTGCGAACGTCTTTTAATTGACCTATTTTCCTATTCCACTTAAATAAATGAAATTTTTGGAATAAATATTTATAAAAAATGTAAGAGAAATATTTATCATTAATGGATATATAAAAAAGGAAACTGACATAAATATTTAGGTTAATGCGTTCACCAAATAACTAGACTTCGCTACCCTAATAATTTACAACAAAGGAATTCTAGGGTGATTGCTAAAATTTAGTAAGCAAAACACAATTAAATATTAATGGAATGGAAGAGGAACGTCACTTCTTTTTCTTATACTTGCACATTTATAAATTCGCCCTACATTGCCACATTTTATTGAAGAATTTATTAATCTACTGAGTTGTCCCCTTAGGGGAAAAATGCTATTGAGGATGTACTAATGACGCGATGTTTGAAAAATTTCTTCAAATGTTCACCGATCCTTTCTAGCACACGACGAAGATGAGCCCGTTCTAAATTATGTATATATATATATATATATATATATATATATATATATATATATATATATACATACATATATTTGACTGTTGTTCATGTAAATGAAAACATAAATCCCCACCATTGAGAAAAATCAAAATATCTCCTTTCTTATGCGACGGATCGAAAAATTGTATGAATGCAGTTTTATTTGTCTATTATTTCAATTTCTTAAACTTTGAAAACTATTTTAACGTTTATTATATACTATATAATTTTTTTATAATACTCTGTTATCATCATTTTATTTAGTTGCCATTGTTCTTTTTACTTTGTGTTCTAAATTGATATTCAACATTGTTCTTTTTACATATTTTCATTTACCATTCTGTTGTGTTTTATGCTCAACATGTTGTGTTTCTTACTCTTCTATTAATAATTACATTTCTTTTTTTAAAAAATTTGAATGAACAATATTGCCTACGTAGCGAAGCTCTTAAAAATAAAAAATCCATCACGCAGGGGCTCCGTAAACGAAGCAGATTTCCCCCGTGTAGTTTAACAGTAGATACATCAACGTACTGGTAACACAACAACACTGTGAATATTAAGTGATTAAATACAAATGATAATAAGATATGTTTTAGTAAATTTTAATGTTTTCCCGACGGGAAGCATCTGAAACGGAAACAAACAGGTCTTCCAACCTCTTGCCGGAAAGAAAAACAGTTACTGAAATATACCAGAATAAATCATATTAATTTTATTGAAAACAATTTACTTTATCTAGTACTGTAATTTATATAGAATCACAATAATTTTTACCTCAATCACTCAAATTTTAGTAGTCCAAAACTTAAGACCGTTGGGGGGGGGGGGAGCACCAGAGCATATTTGCATCATGTATCTCGAATAGTAAAGGTCTCTTGAAAAAGATATATGGTATTTAAGCTTTGAATAAAGTGGTTTATTATATAATAGAGTATTGTTTATGTAACATGAGTAGAAGTGGGGTTTTCTGAAGGCTTGAAAGAGAACAATGCACATATCTCGGTTAATATTCAAGATAGAGAATAAATGTATATAACAATATTTATTGTAAATTTGATTTTCAATAAGACTGGTCTTATACGATTTTTCGATCCGACGTACTGTAACGGATATATTTGGAATATTCGAAAATCCCCCCCCCTAACACTCCTCTCCCGCAGGTCGGATTTCAGCTATTAACAAACTTGATCTTCCTTTTTACATAAAAAACGATTAAATAACCATTGGTAAAGATCAAACATAAGTTGCGACCGCTAGAGCGTTAATATATATACAATTTTGAACGGAACTCATCTACTAGATAGGATCTATGGAGTTTGAAGAATAATTTCGAAAATCGTGTCATGAGTACGACCTCAATAGCTCATATGGAAATGTGCTAAAATGAAACATGGAACCGGCAGCTATGTGAGAGAAGTGCAGTCACCGGGAATACCTAACAAGCGTGTCATATTGACGAGGAAGTCTCCAGATTGAAGGAGAGTATTGATGGTGAGGTCAATACTTCTCCAGTTTACTTCAATAGTAGCTTCCGGCTTTTCCTAAGACAATGATATAGCAAACTTCGCCCATCCTTATATAAACGGTTTTAGAAGATTTCTCTAGTGTGGAAACTATTTTAGCACATTTCCCTTGAGAGAAATCATCTATTGAGGATGTACTATGATGCCACAACGAATGACGCCATTTTCGATATTCCCTGAGATGTCCGTCGATCTTAACTATGAGATTATGAAAATGAGGTCCGTTCAAAATGATATACATATATACCTATCTATTTGTCTGTTGTCGGTAGCAAACCGATATATAAGCGTTTTATGTAAAACTTAAGATCAAGTTCGTTAAAGGCAAAAATCGGACGGTAGAGAGGGAGATTTTGAAATCAAATTTTAAAATATCTCCTTTATTGTGTCTCATCGAAAAACTGTACATAACTAATCATTTCGGAAGTTTAGTTTTCTATAAATGTTGTTACGCATACTTTTTCTGTATCTCGAATATTTGTTAATGTTTTATTCAACACTCGTATTAGTTAATGGGTGAAATTAGAAGAGAAATGGCGGAGGTGTTTAGAGGGGAATTCCAAAATTCAAAGTACTTCCCTTATTAAGTGCCAGATCGAACGTTTTATAGAATTAATCTTATTAAACTCTTTATGCACTACAATTGTTGCATTTTTTCGTATCCCAAATATTAAGCGAGTCATTCGTACTTTCTTGTTTTCGGCCTTTAGAAAGCTGTCATTTCTACTCATGGGACCTTTACTTAGAAATAGGGAATATGTGATGCCACCGCTAGCTGAGATGTCGGGCGTTGTCCGGGAAATTAACAGACTCAATATTTGTACTTTTTGGTCAATTGGTTGTTTAAAACCATAACTAACACATTATTACTTAGCACTCTTTTTGTTATAAACTACTTAAAAATACAATATTTTCCTAAAGCGGTCCAAGGACAATTGTAGCTATTGTATGTATCTGGCTACCGTTTTTAAAAACGTATGTTTGAAGAAGAAACTCTGTATTGATAGTTATGCATACGTACAGCTCTGTTGTGTGTGACATGTTAGCGGAGCTATGTTGATAAATAGCTGACATACCTGGGCACAGCTCTCCTGTACTTTCGAGCCCCTATAACACTGTTTTATTTAAATAATTAATGAAATTAAAACAAAATTAGGAATCCCAGTTATTGAGGTTAGTGAGGTTATTGAGTCACACCACAGTTGTTGGTATACGGGTACATACAGGCAGCCAAGAATTCGAATTCATTATATTCAGAATGACTTGAAATGAGTAGAAAACTGATCCGTTCCCAATTCAAATAGAATTTCAGAAATACCATAGCATTTGACAGATTTCACTTGAGTGAATCAGCTATTAGGGTTTTACTCATGATTTTCAAAAAAATCTCTTCAAATGTCCATCGATCCTACCAAAGAGATGATATCTGTTCAAAAGTATATATATATATATATATATATATATATATATATATATATATATATATATATATATATAGTGTTGCGAAAATTAAATAGATGAATAATCCTTCAGAGAGAGAGAGAGAGAGAGAGTCGCGTATTTGGAAAGTGTGACGTAGATCAAAGAGACCGACGGAGGGTCGAGACGATACTAGGCTTCCTAGACTAGACAATTCCCCTTTGATGTATGCCGACCACCTATAAAAAGAACCAGCAGCTGCGAGCCAGTCAGTTTTATTCTCACCTGTCTTGATGTTCACATCAGTGCTACAGTGCGACTTAGTGCAGTGCGGTAAAGTGTTTTTATAAGAAGAACAGTGTTGTGCCGTGACTGTAAGTAACAGTTTAGGGACAGTGCAGTGCCGCGCAGTAAAGGACAGTGCAGTGCCGTCTTTCTGTGTATTTCAGTGAATTATTGGACTGTGACTCATTGAAGAACAGTAACGCTATCAGTGTATACTGTGAGTAGTAATTAAGAATAATCACCAAGTTTATTGTGCATTGTGAAATAAATTTTGCAGTGATAAAAACTGTGAAACTTGGGAGTATTTAATTTTGCAATCCAAAAGAACTCTTATTAAAAACGTTTATTACTGGTTTTGGTAATAAAAACGTAACAATATATATATATATATATATATATATATATATATATGTGTGTGTGTGTGTGTGTGTGTGTGTGTGTGTGTGTGTGTGCGAGTGCGCGTGAGTGTGTTTATTCGTTATCACTCTAGTGGTCGTAATTTTTTATTAATCTTTACAAAACTTGCCGCTGTATATTGAAAAACTATGAACCAGGAAACTCAACTGATGCCATTCAGCTAAAGAGCTGATAAAAGAATTCTAATTCTAAAGAAAGAGAATTAAGAAAACTCATATCTTTAATACCATTTCCCTTCATGACTTTTGGTGTTATTTGGTACTAATACGACGTTATTGGAATTCATAATTGGTATCTTGTCATAAGTATATCGTTTCTTTTTCATTAACAGAAATACACCGCTTTACACCAGAAAAGAGTTTTTTTTTTTTTTTTTTTTTTTTTGTATTTCCCAATTCACCTCTTTTTTTGTTTTAAAGATAATTTTGTTGGTTACAACTTTTATGTCGCAGCATTTTTCAATATAATGTACTGTTTCTGAAATTGGTGTTGAAAGCGAGCTTTTGGTATTTCACGGCTAAAGGATGCCTCAAATCGAAAATTTCACAGATATAAACTCGTTTTAGAATTTGATCTTCTACAGGAATGAGTCACAAAAAGGTATGGCATTCCATTGTAAATTCCAAAGTTATGGTTACTGGAGAAGTACTGGAGAAGGTAAGGAGGTTGATTATGGACTGAAAAGATTCTTCAGGGGTCACAATTATGGCACATCAGTCTCAAACTTTGTATTGTAACAACTACAGATTTTAAGGGGAATGACACATGAACTTTGGACAGCAAGATATAATATCACATTGTTTAAGGGCTGAAATCGAACAAGGAACGGCCGGCAGGGGGTTTAGAAGGGGGTGGGAATTCGAAAATTTCAAATATCTCTGTTATAATGAGTCGGATTGGAAAATGTTATTGGACCAATGTTGTTAAACGATTGATGCTCTTCAACTGTTATTTTATACTGTTTTTAATAGCCCAAATATTAAGCGAGTTATTCAGTCATTGTAATTATTTTCTGCCTCAGCATACTCTCACTTCTTCTCATCGGAAGTTTACTTAGAAATAGAAAATATATTTATTTATTTATATTATCGTCCACTTTTTGCTACTAAGCCTAATTGTGACGGGTTACCAGCAGGTTACCACTCTCTTCTAACCAGGGTGGGATTAAGGATTTTTCTTAATGAATTCCGTCACTAAATAAATTCTTTTGCCCTAGCGGGAATGGAACTCGCCACTCTAGGTTTACCTTGTGAGATTAAGGTCAACGCTTTAACTCAAATGGCTAACCTGAGCCCCCTAGAAAATATATGGGGAGTACAAATCAATAGTGGAGCATCGCGTTATTTGCACTGAATAATATGATTGTAAAATATCCAATTAATGGAGAATTTCAGTAATGATTTTTCTTTGCTCTCCTTCATGTGGCAGTGGTTTTTTATTGGAATGGGCATTTAAAAAGAAGTCAAAGTATCTTTAGTAAATATTGAAGTGTCTTTAGAAGGGATTATAGAATAATTTAGGATGTTTAAGAATTTAGGGCTTTTTTTTTTTTCTAAGAACATAAAACTAAGGAAGGAACTATTTGAAGGACCAGTAAAACACTCACCTGTCGAAATATTGCAGTAGTTATAAATTAATAGATTCTACGAGCAAAAACTTTTTAGTGCAAAATTGGCAGACAGGACACTGTTCGACAAGATTCAAAATTCAAAACAATGACAAAAATATATTTAGGATAACAAAAACCCTTTTACATATTCTTCATGAATATGGAATATTCCCCACTCATCCCTTTACTGGGGTGAATGGAATATTCCTCATGATGCCTTTATTGCTGGATGGTCTGATGCAGAAGGCAATGGGAAACCACTGCATGTCCTTATAACCCTTTTACTCCCTTTTTCGGTCCTGTGAAAATCATATTTATCTGTTCACGAGATCAATTACCTGTAAATACTACATACATGCGTGTAAAGTATTTAATCGACAAATAAAAATAAAAAATGACAAAAACTCCCAATTTATGCCATTACTGCTAATTGAGACGGATTATCTACAGGTTACCATCCTTTTCTAGGAAAGGCTTGACTAGGGATTTTAACAGATTTCCCTTAAAGGTCTGGTTTGTTCCAAATTTGAACCAAATATGTAGCCTGGTTAGATAACTATGCTTTCATCGAATGGGGTTCTCAGACTAGCCATGTGAGTGTTAATGAAGGTGTTAAGTCTTAATAAACTTGGTAAGCCTAGAGCTGTAAACAGTAGGAATTTATTTATTTACGGTTTTATTAAATAAAATCCTTAGTCTCTCCCTGGTTATTAAAAGATGGTAACCCGTCCCGATTATCCATAGTAGCATAAAAATAATAGCCTAAAGCAATGGAAATGATAAGACTATCAACTTAGAAGAAATAATGAAACCGAATTACTTGTTAATTAATGGATCGGGTCTCAGGTTAGCAATGTGAATTAAGGCGTTGGTTTTAATCCCACTTGCTAAACCTAGAGTTGTGAGCTCTATTCTCAGCTGGACATTAAGAATTTATGATTAATGTGAGAAACTCATTAAATAAATACCTCACCATGGTTAGAAAAGGGGGTTAACCTGTAGATAACCAGTCCTGATTATCCATAGTGGACCAATGGACCTTAATAAACAACACAACTTTTGGAACCTTTCTTCATAGATAAAATATGCATCAACAGTGCTGTTGTATGCTGAGTGCGATATCGTTGTATTCTCGACAAGCAACAGATAAAAACAGCTCAAGGGACATATTATGGTAAGAGTCGTTCCTTTCCCATCGATTCATCCGTACAAGTAGCGCCCTAGCCATTACAAACTTATTCCAAAGCTCGAACCAATTCAAATCAACTGTCTGTCAGTGGCATTCATAGATTTCTTTTTGTATGTCTTCTTTGAGCGAAGTAAGCTATTTAGATGGTACTTGATGGACCCATATTAGAAATATTTCTTCAAATAGCCAGCAATCTTATCTAGGATATGACGAAAATAAGCTCTAGCTGTCGTAACTTTTATTTGATCGTTATCAAATTTCATATTTAAATGCTTAATGTAAAACTAAAGTCCTAGTTCAACGACATAAAACTGGCCAGGAAGAATATTAAAAAAAGGATAAAATTAAAAATTCGAAATGCATATCTCCATTATTTGAGTCTTATCAAGAGATGTTATAGCTACTCTAGTTGAAATTTTAATATTCAATAATTCTTGATCTATGCATTTTTTCTAACTCGAACATTAGCGGAGTTATTTGTAATAATTTCAAATTTAGTGAACCTCCACTTTCGCTTATGTCACATTAACAATACGCTTAATGGATTCTATTTTAGCAGGAACTGGATATAAAAAAAAAAAAAAAAAAAAAAAAAAAAAAAATGTTAATATTTAAGAGTTGAATAACATATTCAACTTTGATGATTTGGGCTTGGAAGCTGTGGCGAATGTTGTTGAATACAAAAACTATGAATAAAACTGGAGAACGAACAAAAAGACTGAACCCAAAAATAAGGTATGCAAACGAAAAAGCAAAACGTGTCACGGTGGGCCATGGGGATTCCTAATTTAAAAATAATTAAAATGGATAACATTAAACATAAGTCTTCGGTGAATTAATAAATTATTTTTTTTTTATAATTAATATTAACATTTTGTATCTCTTTTCTTGCAGAGAATGAAGTTCAACTAGGATATCCAGCTAGTACAGTGATAAATAACAGACACATGTGCTGTGCATGACACATCTTGTAAAGGGCTTATTAACGTCATAAATAAGTGCACATAATAATAATATGAATATAACTTGGTTATTCATTTTCATTCTAAATGTAAACAACAGAAAACAATTCGTAGTGTAACATAATAATAATATAACCACAAAAACCATATGTTTACAAAAGAAACACAATAATCATATTTTGACAAGAGTAAAGCAATGATCATATGTAACAGGGCCAATGTGTACTTACCCACTAGACCACCGTCATGTCTACTCGATATGTAAATAATATATTATAGAAAAAAGTTCGTCACGCAGGGGATGCGTAAACTAAGCAGATTTCCCACGAGAAGATAAATCTACATACTTTAAACTTAGCACTACCGTGAATACGAAGTCAACAAATGCGAATGACAATTAGAAATATTTCAGTCAATTTACATATTAATAACCTCCAGAACGGAAAGCGTCTAAATTGTAAAAACAGGTCGGCCTTTTCACAGCTGAAACAGTTCTTAGTAGAAACAGTATTTTCTTGACCGGACAGAAAAACAAATACAGAAATATCAGAATATATTAATTTTTTTGAAAACTATTTACTATATCTATTGCAGAATCGATTTCATCTCAATCACTCTAATTTTAGTAATCCAAGATCAAAAGACGGGGGGAGGGGGGGGGGTGTATTATTATAAGCATTTGTATGTATCTCATCTAGGAACGATTTGATCAGCTTGAAATGTGACAGATCATGTATGTTGGCTTATTCACTTCTGTCTGGCGTAGGAATGTATTGAATTGCTACCAATTGACAATTGACATTGCTTTAATACATATTTAAAATAGAAAAGTCCGTCACGCAGGGGCCGTAAACTAAGCAGATTTCCCCACTGGGAGATTTACAACAGATAGATCTACATACTGGTAAGACCACTGCGAATAAATACAAACGGTAATATGAAATCATTCAGTTGACTATATCTACAACGGAAAGCGTCTGAATTGTAAACAAACAAGGCAGCCAACATCGCAGCGCTGACTAGATAGAATTATTCTAGACCGGAAAGAAAAACAATTAATGAAATATATCTGAATATAACATATTAATTTTATTGAAAACTATTTACTATAGCTAATGAATCACAATAATTTTTATCTCAATCACTCAGATTTTAGTAATCCAAGAACAAAAGACGGGGAGAAGGGGGGGGGAATCAACGTAATGTATTTGCACCTATCTCTTATAATAAAGCTTTGTTGAAAACCATATTAGGTATTTAACCTTGTAATGAAGTGTTTCATGATGCAACAGCTTATTATTTATATGAAACGAGGAGGAGTGGGGGTTTACTGAAAGCGGAAAACTATAAAATCCAAATATCTCGGTCAATACTCATTATTCGGAAAATATGTATAGAACAACATTTATAGATGATTTAATGTTCAATAAGATTGGTTCTATTCAATTTATCGGTCCAAAGTACAGTAACGGAGATATTTTGAATTTTCGAAAATCCTGCCATCTAAACCCCTGCATCAGCTGACTAATGGTAGACTATTCGCCAATATAAGTATGCAGATTACATCTTTAATGCACCCTCTAGTCCTATTTACATGCTGTAAATGGGAATATATACAAGGAGTATATGTGTGTGTGTATTTCCATGTGTTGGCATATGGAGTTTGTAAGGAGTAGAGGAGGTAGAGAATGACTGCTGCGTGGGAGCATTCCTTAACAAGCCCTAATTAGGGTTGTGACATCAGCCAACGGTGAGTCAGAGCATCTGCTGTCTGCAAACCAACTGATGCATTCGCTATGTTGTTTGCTTCATAACGTTTTTGGGCATAAAACTACAATTTTATCATCGCCCGTTAATATCCTTAACTCTCGTTTTGGATAAGTATATAAATTTTGTGAGCAAATTGGGTTGATGTAAGTTGTAAATATTGTTATATCCTCATTTATATCGTTATATCCATTTATAATTTAACCTACATCTTAATTTTTATTTTTTTTACCATTTGGCAATTCTTAAATCTATTCATAGTTAATTTTATGTTTTTTAACAATAGTAGGAACATTTTTGTTTTCATCCATAAACGTACATAAACTTACATTAATATATACATATTTACATTTACTTATATACATCATATTTTATGCCGTATGTAGACTTTTATTTTTTTTTTTTTACAAATTTGTAATTTTCATAAAATTAAAAAAATTATCTAGCTCTTTTGAGTCATCCCCAAGAGCAATTGCTACATTATTGGAAATATTCCATTCATTTCGGATATTTGTATATGTTTGTATATGTTAGATAGTTAGATTGTGTGTTGCATTTCCCATATATGGGGGAAGATGTTTAGTCATAAGATAACTGTGGGTAAATCTTGTGTGGCATATTCGGAGTCTACCTAGTACGACTTCATCTCTTTTGTTGTTTCATGTCGGATTTTACCTCGGAAGGATGAAGGTTTTAATAGTTTTTACTTTTAGCAGGTTTCCTTAAGGGAAATCAGCTATCGAGGTCTTATTCATGACGCAATTTTTCTTCAAAAGTCCATCGATCTACCTAGAAGATGACGAAAATGAGGTCCGTTCAATGTGTGTGTGTGTGTGTGTGTGTCCGTGTGTGTGTGTGTGTGTGTGTGTGTGTGTATGTGTGTGTGCGTGTTACCGATCTAGCGGTCGCAATTATTGTTGAATCATTACCAAACTCGATATTTAGTCGTTTTATGTAAAAAGAAAGATCAAGTTTGTTAACGAGTGAAATCGGACCAAGGGGAGGGGGAGGGGGGGGGTTTAGAGGATCGAAAAATGGTATAGACACAATCTTACTGCAAATTAAATTTCCTATAAATATTTCCCGTATAATGATTATTAACCGAGATATTTGGATTTTATAGTTTTCCGCTTTCAGTAAACCCCCACTCCTACTAGTGTCATATTAATAATAAGCTGTTATATCATGAACCACTTCATTGCAAGGTTAAATACCAAATATTGTTTTCAACAAAGCTTTATTATACGAGATACAAACAAATACGTTCTGTTGACCCCCCCCCCCTTCTTTTGTTCTTGGATTACTAAAATCTGAGTGATTGAGATAGAAATTATTCTGATTCATTTCATTTTACTCGAAGAGCTATAGTAAATAGTTTTCAATAAAATTAATATGTTATATTCAGATATATTTCATTAATTGTTCATCTTTCCGGTCTAGAATAATCCTATCTATTCAGCACTGCGAAGTTGGCTGCCCTGTTTGTTTACAATTCAGACGCTTTCCGTTGTAGATATTATTAATTTGTAAATTGACTGAATGATTTCTTATTACCGTTTGTATTTATTCTCTTAACATTAACGGTGGTGTTACTAGTATGCAGATTTACACACCCCGTAACCCTTATCGTGCATGAAATAACTTATGATATGCAGCAGGGGTTCTTCTATTCAGGGGTTCAACATATTTAACATTTTTTCATTCAATTAAACCTAAATATATAACTTTTAATTATTTATTCGATCTTCTAAATATTTTTAGAAAAGAGAAATGCAAGGTTGCAGCAGCCTCTTGCATAATGGTTTATTATTTCTTAATTCATACATTTCCAGACCAAAAATGTCTGACGTATTTGGGGAGTTGTGAAAAATCAGTTGATATTAATAAATTAATTTTATTCAATTAATTAAATTAAATAATGTTTGTTTACTTAATGAAACGTTGTAATGTGAATTTATAAATATATTTATGATATAATTTTGAGTTGGTCACCTAGTGGAATAAAAGAAGAATTCTTTAGAATTTCAAAAATGTTCATTCTCAAAACCTTATAGCTGAATACTAAGCTACTAATTGTATAAATCTTTATAATGCACATTGAAAAGTGCGATGTTTAGCAGATTTCCCTTAAGGGAAATCAGCTATTGAGGTTGTACTCATGACGCGATTTTCGAAATTTTTCTTCTAATGTCAATCGATCCTACCCAGGAGATGACGAAAATGAGGTCCGTTCAAAACTATATATATATATATATATATATATATATATATATATATATATATATATATATATCTATCTATCTATCTATATATATATTTGTCTGTTACCGCTCTAGCGGTCGCAATTATTGTTTAATCGTTACCAAACTCGATATTTAGTCGTTTTATGTAAAAAGAAAGACCAAGTTCGTTAATGGCTGAAATCGGACCAGTGGGAGGGGGGGTTTAGAGGGGAGGATTTTCGAAAATTCGAAATATATCCGTTACTATACGTCGGATCGAAAAATATTACAGAATCAATCTTATTGCAAATTAAATTTACTATAAATATTGTTCTATACATTTATTCTGTATCTTGAATATTAACTGAAATATTTGCATTTGTATTCTGCATGTGCTCGCCAGCAGTGGCTATGTTCGGACTTTCCGCCGTGAGCTCTGGCGGCTGTTTTCGTAATTATTCGTCCCTGGTGAATAGGTTTAGAGGTTTCTTACTACTACAGCTGTTATTATGCAGATTTCTCTATTGTAAAACTTCACGTGTTTTTTCTGTTCAAGACTTCTGATGTTGAAAACCTAAAATCAACCAAGCCAACAACACCTTCAAAGTACCTCCAGTCCTGTTCCTCTGGCATAATGCTAGTGGAAAATACGACAGTGTCCACCATATTTGAGTATTAGCATTCATGGGTGAGATTTCTTTGTTTGCAGTCACTGAATAAATATCAACAGGTTTCCGCCCATTATTCATTACCGGTTTGACAACCTCGGCCAGACAATGTCTCCACTGCAGCACCATGTAATCTCAGCCAGAAAATGAATAGTTATTAAAGAACATTATGCTGAAGACTCTAATTATAAAAGTTATAGAGTTAAGCAAACATCAACAAGTTGCCAAATCAATATTAGAAGGGTTTTCAAACAGGTTAGTCCTGACACTGTCTGAGCAACGAGGCAGAAAGAAATAAGTTACTTTTGAACTTGTCAAAACAAATATTATACACTTTAGTAATTTTAACTCACACCTCTTGATAAAAGTTTAGCAGACTTCCATTAAGCGACTACAAAAAAGCTAAGCAAGTTCATAAAGCTATTATATAAGTGAAACGAACAAATCGATGGGATTTAACCAAAGTTGAATTGCACGAGATACGTTTGTACACAAATAAATTATATTAGCAGATTTTCCTTAAGGAAATAATCAGCTATTGTACTCATAGGATTTTCAAAAAAGTTTTACAAATGTCGATCGATCCTATCGAGAAGATTATGAAAATTACTTCTGTTCAAAATTATTTAAATATTTCTGCAACCGCTCTAGCGGTCGCAATTTTTGTATTATCTTTACGAAACTCTTTATATGACTGTTCCATGCAAAACTAAAGAGCGAGCTCGTTAATGGTTGAAATTTGACTGGGTGGAGAGTAGGAGTTCGGGGGAGGGAATTTTAAAAGTTAAAACCTTTTCTTTTTTTTTTCTTTCTTCGTTTTTGCATTTATTCGAAAAATTCTATAGAACCAATCTTATTGTAAATTTAATATCCTATAAAGCTTCTATTAAACATTTTTTCTTTGTCTAGAATATGAACTGAGATATTTGAATTCTAATCTTCAGTAATCTCCCACTTTTAGTCATGGTACGTTGCTACATGCTTTATAAATTATGAGTTATAACTTGTCTTACCTTAAAGAGTAAATGAACCTGACCATAAATTATTTTTTGACCTATTTTTATGACAACTATTTTGCAGTTTTATTTAATAATTGAACATTTATTATGGGATTCATCTTGTGTATTAAAACATTCTTTAATTTATTTTTAAAAATGATTTATAATTCTAAACTATAGAGTCTATAGTTTATTGTCTTTTCATTGTTGAACTATATTATAATTATAATACTGCAGCTATTATACTATGTTACAATTATTGTTATATTTTATTAACGCTATTTTCATGTTATATGAACGCTATTATGTTATTTTTATTTTATTAAACCTATTCTTATGTTGTACCAAAGCTACTATGTTATCTATATATATATATATATATATATATATATATATATATATATATATATGTGTGTGTGTGTATTTGTCTGTTAACACTACCAGTTTTGGGCTAACTGTAATTCCTAGTTACATTTTATTTTTCATTTTGTCATTCAAATAAATTGTAGAAGACTTATTTTAATCAATAAAGTGACTCTTTTTTTTATAATTCTGACTTAATAATCATCTTTAAATTGGTGGCCTTCCGATAAGCACCTAAATAAGCCATTAAAAGCATATTTAATATATTTTCAGGCAATTAACACCAAATATTTTTCAAAACGTTTAATTCTTCATTTGAACATTCTTAGAAATGTTTTTAGAAAAGAGAAATGCAAGGTTGCAGCAGTCTCTTGCATAATGGTTTATTATTTCTTAATTCATACATTCCCAGGCCAAAAATGTAAGGCGTATTTGGGGAGTTTTGAAAAATCAGTTGATATTGATAAATTAATTTAATTCAATTAATTAAATTGAATAATGTTATTTACTTAATGAAACGTTGTAATGTGAATTTTTAATTATAGTTACGATATAATTTTGAGTTGGTTACCTAGTGAAATAAATGCAGATCGCTTTTCTTTAGAGGTTCAAAACTTTTCATCCTCAAAATTCTGTTCAAGACTTCTGATGATGAAAAACTAAAATCTACCAAGCCAACAACACCTTTTAAGTACCCCCAGTCCTGTTCCACTGGCATAATGCTAGTGAAAAATACCTTTGCTGTTTGTATGGTTCAGTCCTTAGAGAGCCAATGGAGCCCAAAGGGTAGGGTTATGGCGCTGCGCAAGGAACGATGGAGGTTGGTAAGAAAGGAATGGTTCCTTATAGACTACGTGAGTATCGAGACAAGGAACCCCATTAGCCCTGAGATGGACTGGACTGAGCGAAGAATGGGCTAGGAAGGAACTACGCTCCTGTATACATATCGCCTTCTTGCTGGAACATAAAGCCCCAACTTTATAAGATCCCTCACACTCAGAAATATCAAGGCTCCTAAACACTGTCAATATAATTAGACAGCTGGGGTCCAATCCCATTAACTTAGGAACAGACGGCGGCAAAGGAATTAACTAAGGAACATTGATAGAAATTAAAGGCGAAATAAACTCACATATTCCCGTATTGTATTTTGGTAACTATACACTTTTATTCTTGGCTTAGCTAATGGAAGGTTGTGCCACAGAATTTAGTCATTTTACCATGTGTTGGATCGTGCTCCTGATGAGGCTGCCAAACTAGTCCGACAATAAAATGATTTTATACATCATTAGATTTTTTAATTATTACTACCTTACCTATACTCAGAGAAATATAGTAATATGGTAATATTTATAGTTATTAAAGATAGGACATTATGAAAACAAGAGAGCACTTTTAGCAGATATCCCTTAAGGGAAATCAGCTATTGAGGTTGTACTCATGACGGAATTTTCGAAATTTTTCCTCAAATGTCCATCGATCCTACCCATTAGATGACGAAAATGAGGTCCGTTCAAAACTGTATCTCTCTCTCTCTCTCTCTCTCTCTCTCTATATATATATATATATATATAGATCTATCTATCTATCTATATATTTGTCTGTTACCGCTCTAGCGGTCGCAATTTTTGTTTGATCGTTACCAAACTCGATATTTAGTCGTTTTATGTAAAAAGAAAGATGAAGTTCGTTAACGGCTGAAATCGGACCAGTGGGAGGGGGGGTTTAGAGGGGAGGATTTTCGAAAAATCGAAATATCCCCGTTACAATACGTCGCATCGAAAACTTGTACAGAATCAATCTTATTGCAAATTAAATTTACTATAAATATTGTTATATACATTTATTCTCTATCTTGAATATTAACCGAGATATTTGCATTTTTATTAAATTTGGGCCGATAACGGATTTTTGAATTTCCCGCCAAAAGCTAGTTTGGCCCTTTGCCGTAACTGTACTGTTCGGCTCTCGTATGGAGATTTCTCTATTGTATAACTTCACGTGGGAAATCTGCTTAGTTTACGCAGCCTCTGCGTGACGGACTTTTTTGGAGTAGAGAGATGACCAGTGTCATTCCAGCAGGTGGGATACCTGTTTAGTTTACGCAGCCCCTGACCGACGACCATCTTAAGGGAAATTAGCTAATGAGGTTGTATAAAACTGTAATTAAATTAAATAAATATATCATGTTAATAGGCAATTATTAATGCAGTATGTGGCAATGAATTATCGTTCGTTTTTGGTTTAAAATTAAGGTTATTATTTTTTGAAAAGGGATGGCCCTAAAGAGGTGATAGTTAAGCCTCGAAACATGTAGGGCAAAGTGAATAAAGTTTGCTCGGAAATAAATGTGTTTTATTGTTGACCCTTGCTATTGAACTACGAAGAACATATAGTAATATTGGGTACAGAATGAGAAGAATAAAATATTTATATTAAGTTCTTGATTTAGTTGGTAGTGATTTCTCATAGTTGGGACTACTACGGGGGTTTCACAACTAATCCCATGATTCCTACTCCAACAGTAATCCTACTATCATCTGCTTAGTTTTAGCAGATTTCCCTTAAGAGAAATCAGCTATTGAGGTTGTACTCATGGCGGAATTTTCGAAATTTTTCTTCAAATGTCCATCGATCCTACCTAGTAGATGACGAAAATGAGGTCCGTTCAAAACTGTATATATATATATATATATATATATATATATATATATATATATATATATATATGTTGTCTGTTACCGCTCTAGCGGTCGCAATTTTTGTTTGATCGTTACCAAACTCGGAATTTAATCGTTCTATGTAAGAAGGAAGATCAATTTCGTGGGGGGGGGGAGTTCAGAGGGGAGGATTTTCGAAAAGTCGAAATATCTCCGTTATTATGCATCGGATCGAAAAATTGTATAGAATGAATCTTATTGCAAATTAAATTTACTATAAATATTGTTCTATACATTTATTCTGTATCTTGAATATTAACCGAGGTGTTTGCATTATTATTAAGTACAACGGACGATCTAGGGACGCTATTCCTCCCCGCCGAAAGCTAGTTCCGTAGTGGCCGTTTCTGTAAATATTCGTCCCTCGTGAATAGGTTTAGAAGTTTCTTACTACTACAGTTGTAATAGGTAGATTTCTCTATTGTAAAACTTCACGTCGGAAATCTGCTTAGTTTACGCAGCCCCTGCGTGACGGACTTTTTAGTTTAAATCATTCTGTTGAAGTGTAAACAACTAATCGTTTTACATACAACTATGTCAAACTGTTTTTGCAGGGAGTTCTTCTTCATTGCATCCTCTAGCTGAGAAACCTTTTAGCAGATTTCCCTTAAGGGAAATCAGCTATTGAGGTCGTACTCATGAAGCGAGTTTCGAAAAATTTCCTCAAATGTCCATCGATCCTACCCAGGAGATGACGAAAATGAGGTCCGTTCAAAATTATATATATATATATATATATATATATATATATATATATATATATATATATATATATATATATATATATATATGTCTGTTAACGCTCAAGTGGTCGCAATTTTTGTTTGATCGTTACCAAACTAGGAATTTAATCGTTCTATGTAAAAAGGAAGATCAAGTTCGTTAATGGCTGAAATCGGACCAGTGGGAGGGGGGGTTTAGAGGAGAGAATTTTCGAAAAGTCAAAATATCTCCGTTACTATGCGTTGGATCGAAAAATTGTATAGAATCAATCTTATTGCAAATTAAATTTACTATAAATATTGTTCTATATATGTATTCTGTATCTTGATTATTAACCGAGATATTTGCATTTGTATTCTGTATGTGGTCGGCGGGAGTCGGCTATGTTCGGGAATTTCCGCCGAGAGCTCTGGCGGCCGTTTCCATAACTATTCGTCCCTCTTGAATAGGTTTAGAGATAAGATTTATCTACTGGAAAACGTCACGTGGGAAATCTGCTTAGTTTACGCAGCCCCTGCGTGACGGACTTTCTAGAAGTAGATGAAGACAAGGAAAAAATCAGTATTAAGAAACATATCCCCAATGCTTCAAGATTTAGCAGAATCACTGAAAGCTGACTTTTTAACAGTATTTTCAAAAATCTGAAAGCCATAGGAATGATCTAAAAAAAACTTTAAGACACTGTTACCATTTATACAGGCAAGTTTAAACTTTTTGCTAACTAGATCAATGAAAACTAAGACTTAACAATACTACATAGTGGAATTAATTTAAAATACAAAATGTAAATTTATTCGAACATAAATATAAACCGTATTTGTCCATAACTGACAGTAATTTTGAAGTTTATAATTAAATTCTGTACTAAAATACTCTATTATCAGCAAATATCTCTATTAATTTTAATGTCTTCGAGCTACATACTCGAAAAACAACTTTACATCTATATTATATGTTCTAAAAGAAATAATGATTTCAAATATTATTTTAATGAAGAATAAACATGTCAAAACTTTTAATGTTGTGTTTTTAAATAAGCGAAACAAATATAAATTGCAATGTCTTCCGGCTAAATACCACACGAAGCGGAGTAGTTTAAAAAATGTTGGATTACAAACTTTTCTAAAGGAAACATTTATTTCAAATATTATTTAATTGGTAAATAAAAAACTATGAACCTAATTTTAGGAATGGAAGTTAATAAATAATAATAAATTAAAAACAAAACTTTAGAAAATAGAATTTTTAATATATTTTATTTAAATAAAAAAAAACTTATCCCCCAGCGGGATTCGAACAGAGAAGTTATATACCGAAGGGCTATGATTAAACCCAATCGGCCATCCCGGGGGGTTGGAAGGGAGAGGCTTCTTCTACATCCTATTCTTTACAACTACCTAATTCCAAATTAAAAAAAAATATTTATTTTCGTCCACTTTTTGCAACTAAGGCTAATTGGAGCGGGTTATTTACAGGCTACCACCCTTTTCTAGTAAGTGTGGGACTACCGATTTTATTATTATTCTGGAGATATATAATAATAATAAACTCCAGTTTTAGAGAGAGTGAGAGAGAGAGAGAGAGAGAGAGAGAGAGAGAGAGAGAGTGAGAGTGAGAGAGAGAGAGTGAGAGTGAGAGAGAGAGAGAGAGAGAGAGATGAGAGAAAGAGAGAGAGAGAGAGAGAGAGAGAGAGAGAGAGAGAGAGAGAGAGAGAGAGAGGAGAGAGAGAGAGAGAGAGAGAGAGAGAGAGAGAGAGAGAGAGAGAGAGAGAGAGAGAGAGAGAGAGAGAGAGAGAGAGAGAGAGAGAGAGAGAGAGAGAGAGAGAGAGAGAGAGAGAGAGAGAGAGAGAGAGAGAGAGAGAGAGAGAGAGAGAGAGAGAGAGAGAGAGAGAGAGAGAGAGAGAGAGAAAGAAAAAAGCAGGAGCAACAGAGCGAGAACAAAATAACAGAAAAGGAGAAGATTAAATTAGAAAAAATAGTAGAGAGAGAAAATAAAATGAAAATTTTACAAATCAAGAAAATGAAATCTGGAAACAAGAAATTTACCAGAAAGTTCCAGTGAAGAAGAAGGACATCTGGGAACCCAATGATCATTCCGACGAGAACAATCAGATTAAAGATGCTCCAACACAATATGACATTAATGATGAAAAAGGTGGAGTTAGAACATTCAAGTTTAACAATTTGTGATGATATCGTAAAAAGACACGATGTGATACATGTTGATCCAAATCATAACTACTTAACAAATAGCCTGGTTTTGCAAGAAGGAAGTCAAAATTTGATTATTGTATATTCAAGTGATGATATAGAAGAGCAACAAAACATAACGGACTTCTTGTTGATCAGATTATGCGTTCCGATGGTCCACTTATCATTATACCAGAAGACAAACAGCGCGAAATTATTTCTCTTATACAAGAAGCTGTAGGTGAAACATCACCATCGCAAATATTTTCTACGGCTGAAGAGAAAGAAGACGGACCGAAGAGCAATGAAGAAGAGTCCAGACAGAACTATACTGATGACGAATATAAACATAAGCTGCTCCAAGATGAATACAAAAATATATGGATGAAGGATCAATAGTAACAGACACAAACGAAGATAGTAAAAGAACTAAAGATGACTTCATCACTACAAGAATAATTCATAAAAAGAAGAAGGCCATCAATACAAGCTTGTAAGGTTTTGAGAACTTTAGATGGAAAGACGACGGTCAATCCTTTAAGGCCTTGCAATCGAATGAAAAACATTTTTCAAATTTTTGACGATGAAATAATAATTGAGAACTATAACATTATAAATAAATTCCCAAAACCAATTGTTTTCAGAAATAAGAAAAGCCATAGAGCATTGTTTCCATATCCCTTGACAACGCTTGAATTATAGTATATTTTTAAAATTATAATATAAGGTTAAAATATGAATAATTTTTTAACTTTGTATTCAATAATATGTTTCTTTTGTGGATAAAATAAATTTAATATATGATTTTATAAGGTGTTAATAAATGGTTCATTTCCCTGTCGATAATTGAATTTTTCATGTCAATAATTGGAGAAAAAACTTGTCTTCGATTTTCGACTTTAAAATCAATAATTGTATCGCATTTTGGCAAATTACATGCCAAATCTGTAGAACAGACCTAGGCACGTATGAAAAACTTAAAAATTTAAAATAAGTCAAATAACAAACGCTGTGCTGAAAAAAATGTTGAAATTTTTCCTTATACTGTCGATAGTTGGTGCCTTTACCCTATATATTGTCTGCGACTTCCCATTGTTCAAATACGGTTCGATGAGTGTTGGGCGTTGATGTTTTTTGCCCAAACTAACAAATCCTAGGTAAGATCGATGGATAATTGAAAACTTCGTCATAGAATGGACCAAATTAAGGTATCCATTGTCTGGCAATGCTCAAGCATGCGAGACGGCTTCCTCCTGCTTTACCTCAGCCTACTGATCATTGGATCCCCTAGCCCTGTTCGTTTAGGTATTGAAATGAATGTTAGCGCTGAGTTATCCTCTCGCTGGGAATTAATATCTGCAGTAATGGTTCTATGGCGCACTTTTACGACTCTGTTCTTAACGGCCTCAAGAACCATTGGCTCTAGTCGCAGAGGAAATTGATAGTTGGCATTCCAAAGCCGACACCCGCAATTAAACTTTTAATGAGTGGAAAAACTCGTTTCATATTTATCATTTAATGGCGTTTTTCTCCGACGACCGTCTCGCAATAAAACCAATTCTTCACGGCAGACTTTCTCATCAGAAGGCTTTATATCTTTTCATTCCCGAGGAAATGGAGACTGTAATGAACTGCTTTGAATATTATAATCGAAAAGCATAGTTTAATCAACTCCGTCCTTATTCGTCGAAGCAATTTTCATGGAAGGTTATGCCTTTCAGGTTTAAGTTCAATATTTCTTAATAAGCATACTGCTCGGTTAGTCACAAATGGAAAACTATAAAGATGGAGATATGAGCTGCAAAACAACAACACAGAAATAATACTAGAATAAAGTTTATTCTCTCAAAAACATAGTGAATTTGAAAACGTAGGGGGTGCGTAAACTAAGCAAATTTCCATCTGGCATCATCTATTCTCAATTTTTTCCAGTAACAAGAAGATATGTATATAGGTCTTAAAATTCAAATTGTACATGTGATGTCTAATAGTCCAGGTGCTCCAAGTGGTATTCCCATCAAAAATGCAAAGATCTCGGTCTAAGTACAACTTCAGAGAAATAAAATGTATAAAACAACAATTGCATAAAGTTAAACGTGCAGCAAGATTATTATGTTCTGACTTTAACTTTCTGACCCTACCAGACTTACATTTACAAATACTACAGGCAACATTAAGTGAATCGCTAAAATGATAGCAAAGAACTGCAGAAAATCATCTAGAAATCAAGCATTGTACAATATAAACGAGTGGTCATCCAGCTGACGTGACAATAGACCAGAAGAAAGTTGTACTAACGAGGCTTAGAATAGAGTACTCACATTTAACGCACTCATACCTCATGACGAGAACAGAAAGAGCTCTCTGCAGAACATGTCATGAACCATTAAACACATACTGACTAACTGCACGAACATTGAATACTTCTATACCAAAACACCTCCGTGAATATCTTCGTTAATGCCGATTTTATCGAGAAAAAAAAATGTAAAGGACAAATTGTGATCAAGACGTATTATTAGCCCTAAAAAGTATTTAAATGTATGAATATTAGAATTTTGATTTCTAACGTCCGGTCATCGAATAGAACTATTCGTGTTTCATGGTAATGCCTCAATAGAATTGAAAAAAAAAAGTATATTTATTGAGGGTATGAATATTGTTAATGTTGACTATTAGCAGATTTCCCTTAAGGAAAACCAGCTATTGAGGTCGTACTCATGACGCAATTTTCGACATTTTTCTTCAAATGTCCTGATGGATCGATATCCTACCTAGAAGATGTGGTCCGTTCAAAACTGTATATGTGTATGTGTATATATATATATATATATATATATATATATATATATATATATATATATATATATATATATATATCGGACTGTTTGTTTTGCATTTTTGTTAGATCTATCCCACACTCGATATTTAGTCGTTTTATGTAAAAAGAAAGATCATGTTCGTTAACGGGTGAAACGGGGGGGGGGATTTAGGGGGGGGAGAATTTTGAAATTTCGAAATATCTCCGTTACCATAAGTCGGATCGAAAAAGTATACAGAATAAATCTTATTGCAAACTAAAGGTACTATAAATATTGTTATATACATTTATTCTCTATCTTGAATATTAACCAAGATATTTGCATTTTTCGGATTTAAGCCTTCATTATATCCCACTTCTACTCGTGTTACATAAACAATACTCTGTTACATAATAAACCACATTATTTGAACCTTAAATACCAAATATTGTATTCAAGAGACCTTTATTATACGAGATACATGCAATTATGTTCTTGTTAACCTGGTCCCCCGTCTTAATTAAATTCTTGGACTATTAAAATTTGATTGATTGAGATAAAAATTATTCGGACTCATTATAAATTACAGTACTAGATATAGTACATAGTTTTCAATATAATGTATATGTTATAGTTTGATATTTTTGCAGTTATTGTTTTTCTTTCCGGTGTGCTGTTGGCAGACCTGTTTGTTTACATTTGGGACGCTTCCCGCCGAAAGGGGAAAGATTTCTTATTACCGTTAGTATTTATTCACTTAATATTCACCGTGTTGTGTTAGCAGTATGTACGTTTATCTATTATTAAACGTCAAGAGGGAAATCTGCTTAGTTTACGCAGCCCCTGAGTGACTGAATTTTTTTCTATTGTTCTAACAAATTGAAGAGTTAAAAATAATCCCCCCCCCCCCGGAATTGAGGTAAAATTTGAAACAAATTGTGTTTATATACAAATAAAAGCATTGTTACCACTCAATGTTCATGTTTTGCTTCAACTTTTAAGTGTTTTGTACTCAGCGATAAATAACTAGACAATAGATTGGGGATGACTTACCTGTGGCTCATTTCACAAGATGGGAAATCTGCTAAGAATACTCAGCCCCAAAGACTTTCATAATTTAATGTAGTTTGTGCTACCTAGTGGCGAATTGTGCAACTAGCTTTTACTGGCAGTTCTCTGTAGCAAGATTGTAGCAGCACTTTCCAACAGCATCAGCTTGTACTTTTCTCACAACATTATTCAACCAATTTGGGACATTATATAGCTAAAATCACTTTACTGGTAGATTTTTATAGAAGAATTATTATTAATACAATCAAAATAATGGATGATTAATCAATGCTTAATCATATTACTTTTCCACTTAAAATAATTGTTCTAATTTATATTTTTACCTATCAATAATTCCTTAAGTTTATAGCAGATTTCCCTTAAGCGAAATCAGCTATTGAGGTCGAACTCATGACGCGATTTTTTAATTTTTTCTTCAAATGTCCATCGATCCTACCTAGGAGATGACGAAAATGAGGTCCTTCAAAACTGTATTTATATATTTGTCTGTTACCACTCTAGCGTCGTAATTATTGTTTAATCGTTACCAAACTCGATATTTAGTCGTTTTATGTAAAAAGAAAGATCATGGTCGGTAACGGGTGAAATCGATTTTTGAAAATTCGAAATATCTCCGTTACCATACCGATCGAAAAATAGTATAGAAATAATCTTATTGCAAACTAAAGGTACTATAAATATTGTTATATACATTTATTCTCTATCATGAATATTAACCGAGATATTTGGATTTTATAGTTTTCCGCTTTAAGTAAACCCCCACTCCTACTAGTGTCATATTAATAATAAGCTGTTATATCATGAACCGCTTCATTACAAGGTTAAATACCAAATATTATTTTCAACAAAGCTTTATTATACGAGATACAAACAAAAACGTTCTGTTGACCCTCCCCCCACCTTCTTTTGTTCTTGGATTACTAAAATCTGATTGAGTTATAAATTATTCTTATTCATTTCAAATTACTCCACTAGCTATAGCAAATAGTTTTCAATAAAATTAATATATTATTTTCAGCTATGTTTCATTAATTGTTCATCTTTCCGGTGTAGAATAATCCTATCTATTCAGCACTTCGAAGTTGGCTGGCCTGTTTGTTTACAATTCAGACGCTTTCTGTTGTAGATATTATTAACTTGTAAATTGACTGAATGATTTCTCATTACCGTTTGTATTTATTCGCTTAACATTCACGGTGGTGTTACCAGTATGCAGATTTATTTGTTGTAAACCATCCCATGGGAAATCTGCTTAGTTTATGCAGCCCCTGCGTGACACTCTTTTTCTACTTCACAGGATCCAATGCAAACAGAGAATTTTCTTACAAACAAATTAAAGAACTTCATGTCTGAAGGATGTATTTATTCACAAGATGAATACTATAAAAAACCCGACAGAATTAATAGATACAATATAATAATACAAAATATTTGTCATAAAAATCTGTCAATAAATAATTTATGATCATGTTCATAGAATCTTTAAAGTGGGACACGTTTCTCATCATTTATGAAGCTTGTCATCCTTTAATAAATTTGCATGTTAATAAATTAAAACTGGATGTTATTTATTTAGAATTGTATTATGAATGTTAATGAAATTAGTTCATTGTATAATTATTTAAATTGATGGATTTTATAAATGGTATTCATGGAATGTGAGCTTCATTCATTTCATAATGAATGTATTATATAAGTATAATTGATATTCAATAATATGTAAAGAAATTGATTACCATAATATTAGAAAATGTTTTGTAGAAAATAAAAATATTTGACATATCCTACACTATATTATGTTAACAATTAATGGAAATAAAATGAAAATAAACAAGGTGCTATCTTCCTGTTTTAGCAGGCTTCCCTTAAAGAAAATCAGCTATTGAGGTCATACTGGTACTATTGAAATTGAGACCGGTCAAAAATTATATATATATATATATATATATATATATATATATATATACATATACTAGCTAAGGTACCCGGCTTTGCTCGGGGAGTTATTAGAAGCTAAAAAAATTATACTTTTTTCTCTATTTCAGCAAGGTATGTACAATATTTTTACATTACCTGTTTCATTGTTGTAACGGAATATCTAGTAACTAAAGTGAACTTATAGAAAAAATAATTATTTCCGGATCAATCCTCCAGTACTGCTCAAAATACCATAGAAAATATTAGTATAATCTTGGATAGCATTCGTCATTATTTAATACCCCTATAATGTATTTGGATGATTAACATCCCTCTTGTTAGGAAAGCCACAAACAGATAAGAATACGAGGATGCCTAAGCTCGCATATATATGGATTCTACTAAAAGTTTCATTTTCTTTAAATATAAAATAAAAAAATAGAAATACCCAATTGTTTTATTTTTTTTATTATTATTGTCAGGTTTCTCTTATTTATTTTGTTACAGGTTTCACAAGTCAGTCTTTCACTTGGTACCTAAAAAAAAAAAGTGTTACTCGAATTCTCTCTCCATTAAATCTGCTTATAATTTAATCCTCTAATTCTAATAATGAAAATTATTTTACTTAACCAGTTCAATTTAGTATCTACAATCAATTTTGTTGGACTGATTCCTAAAATGTCCTTTTTTTTACTGATTCATTATACAAGGTGGATCATTAATTATAAAATAAATATTTTAGCAATATACAGGCACCCAAATACAATTGTAATTCAAATACTGGCACATTTAACTATTTCACAAATAGCTTACATTCAGCAAGAGAAATGGTAAATGAATTGAAGATCACAGAGAGCATACATAACCATATATTATTAGATTTCCCATATGGTACAAGGGACATGTGAGGGTGCATGTGTATGTATGTGTGCTAAAAATATGTATTGGGTGCATGAAATGCTCTTTCGACACAAATATTTACTTTTCAATCGTAAAATTATCTTAAAATCGAATGCACTAATACACCTGAAGTAATAAAAAAAAAAAGTCTTGTTACAAGTGTAGTTTTTTCAGAGTGTTTTGAGAGGTTCAGAATATTAATCAACGAATTAAAACATTGGTCCAGTTCAAAATATACTTAATATTAATGGCCGAAAATTGAATTTATACAATGGATAAGTTCATGCAGCCCTTATAACAAACAGTTTAGGTTTTCTTTAAGGGCTGGGGCTACTTCTAGTTCACTATATATCATTATTATTCAATAGGATAATGGATAGGAATTAAAAGTTAATTTTAGTAGCCAACAATTTTGTCAAATACTTATATTTTGGTTAATAAGCTGTAAAAAAATTTACAGAGAGACAGTTACTAAGACACATGCATTAAATATTCTAGTAGTGCAGCCTTCTCTATTGTTACAATAAACAAAACGTTCTTTACCTGATTCAGCTCAAGAATAGCTTGAGCACATTAAGACTCAATGTAACACAGTTGGTCTGCATTACTAACTCGTAGATGGTCAGACACTAAGAAGAGTTTGATGGCAGTGATGTTGTTGGGGAAGTAATTATTGTAGAAATATTTAGTCAGCAGTGGTTGATTGTAATTGCTCTATATGACCCCCCACTGCTCAGTTTGTTATGTGCATCCCTTGTGAATGGTCCCGTGTGTCGTTAAAGTTGATATGACAAAGATAAGTTTGTTCTCTATTTAATTATCCAAACCCCATGCACCAACAGATGTCTATGGAGACACTGCCAATGAGATGTGGATGGTTCCTGTAAACTAAGGGATGTAAACTGAACAACTTACTTGAGAACATTGAGATATATAAGAAAGATGTTTAACAGCAAAATGGTCAATGAAACTAAACACTAGCTCAAGAACAAAGTTAGATCATTTAGACTGCAGAACTAGAATGATATGAAAAACTCCAAAAGACATACACGTGAATACCTGAATCTGAGGCGATTATGAACTTAGTCCAAGATCTTTCCAATTTAAATTTACTATGGCAAAAGTCTTACTTGACATGGGCCAAACCTTGTTTGTTCAATATTAACTTTAATTTAGCTCAGTGGGGAACTCATTCCAGGTTTGGTGCTTTGTCAATATTTACAGCTAGCTTCACCATATGGTAAAGGTTGTTGTGCTGGCATGACTCTTAACTCTACTATAAAAAAAAAAACCGTCACTCAGGGGCTGTGTAAACTGAGCAGATTTCCCAAGTGCTGGTATAACACTTGTGATCTCATATCATCATGTATTCTCTATTTATACATATAAAAACAGATGAGTAGAAGGGGGAGGTGGTTACTAAAGGCAGAAAACAAGAAAGTACAAATAACTCGATTAATACTTGAGTGTTGAAAAAATACATAGAACAACAAGAGTAGATCATCAATAGTTTAGCAAAAATGGTTCTATAGCATTTTAAAATCCCACTCATAATAGCAGAAATATTTTGAATTCCCAATCCTTCTATACCCCCACAAGTCCATGTCCAATTTCTGCCAATAAAAAATATGAGCTTTAGTGTTGACTGAAATGGTTAAATGTTGAGTGTAGTATAGATAATAAACATTTTCGAAACAAGAAAGTAAAATCATAATTAGTGATGTCATCACACAACGAATTTGCATGTATCTCGCATAATTAAGGTATCTTGAAAACAATACTTGGTACTTAAGATTAGACTAAAGTGGTTCATGTTATAACAGCGTATTCCTGTTCTCACATGGATAGGAGAAGGGGTTTACTGTGGGCATAAAACTAAAACATACAAGCATCTCTGTTAATAACCAAGATAATGAAAAAACATATATGACAACATTTATAGATAACTAAATTTGCAATAAGATTGTCTCTTTACAAGTTTTCAGTCTGACTGATAATAACGGATATATTTTGAATTTTCGAAATTCCTCCCTCCCACTGGTCCGATTTCAGCCATTAACAAACTTGACCTTTATGCATAAAACACTTATACATTGAGTTTGGTAACAATCAAATAAAAATTGTGACCAATAGTAGTAGCGATAACAGTCTAGTGCATATATATATATATATATATATATATATATATATATATATATATATAACATTTTGAACGAACTTCATTTTCATCATCTACTAGGTTGGATCGATGAGCATTTGAAGACATTTTTCAAAAATCGCATCATGAGTATGACTTCAATAGCCAATATCCCCATAAGCAAATCTGCTAAAATCAGACAAGAGCAATTGAGCCAAGCCTACACCAAACCTGTAATGAGTTGCCAGTAGAGCCTCAAGTAATGCAACTATGACTAATTAAAATACAAACCTTTCAATACGTTTGTAAAAATTCCGAGCCAGTCTTGCTTGCCTATAGAATGGAGCCTTTTCTTGCCGAGTCATCTTGCACCATTGCACTTCCCCTCGAGCTGCAAATTCCTCAAAGTTGCAACGTTCATATTTTCTACTCAAACTTCTTAAGAAATTTAAAAACGGAATAACACTGTACAGGACAGAATACTTTTTTAGAATAGCTCTCTGTTCAGGAGGCAGCTTCTTAAGGACAGAATTCAATTCATTTTGTTGAATGTAATAAATGGTTGCAATAGGTTTCCTAAACCTCACTCGCTTTTTCTTCTTCCTCTTCTCTTTTTTTCTGCGCTTTTTCTGTTTCTTCCTTTTGTTTTTAGCCCTGCAACATTTTCCCATAACCTATAATTTTAACATACTGTAGATTTAGGGAATTTGTGAATCATATGCTGCTTTAAACACTGTGTAGAGATCCTAAATTTACTAGTTTTATTAATTCTTTCATCCAGATGAAATGGCTTTTAATAAAATGATTAAAAGAGTAAAGTACATGCATATTGTATACAATGTAATAAAAGCAGCAACACCATTTATACAGATATTGTAGAACAAAGATTCCATTCTATCATTTTTATTATTTAAATGAATAGCAAAATTTGTACTATAGACCACATGTTCAAATATTATTGTTTAAAAATAATGCTTCCAGAATCTAAAAGTTGTGGACTTCGTATACTTATGGTTCTTATTTTGAGCCGACCATGTTTAATGTGGAATTATTACGAACAAGTAAGACATCATTTGATTTTTAGTGATGAAATGGAAAATTATGATAATATAAATTAGTAGTGCAGCTGTAGACCATACATATATTTGGCTATTTTTTTTTCTTAAAAAGATTAGAGATTTTTTATTTATTTATTTGCAACAATATATAAATAATACAAGCAAATGGCATGTATGATAATAATTCAATTGACAATACCTACATTGGATTATACTATATTGGATTTATGATTTTCACTACACAAAAAGATCTCTTGGCCACTTAAGCTTTAGTCGTCATCTTGGATTTTCTGGAATGTGGGTAGTTGAGAATGATTCAACTAAAGGATTAGGAAGTGCAGGAAGGAGGGAGTGAAATTTCTGATATCGGGATTTTGCGAGGCTATGGAGAAAAAGAATGGAGGGTCATTATGGAGAGTTAAATGGGACACATAAAATATGGAGTCTGTAATTTTGCAGAGTATTCTGGATTGGAGAGTTTGGATTTTGGATAAATTTGATGGTTTAGTTTAGAAAATTTAGTATCTTTTTAGAAACTCCCCCCTTAAGGGAAATCACCTTGAGTATGTAATCATGAAGGGATTTCGTATTATGGAAATAATAGAGAAAAGATGGTAAGATGAGATCATCAGCATGTAGGAATCTGCTTAGTTTGTGCAAACCCTGTTTCAATTAGCTTTGTAATGTAATTTATCAGCATCTACTTTGAGCTACTGTGGCTAATTTATCTACAGGTTAAAACCCTTTCTAGCCAGGGTGGGGCTACGGATTTTATTTAATGAGTTTGTCACTAAATAAATTCCTATTGCCTTGGGAGAAATCAAACTCTCCACTCTAGGTTTATCATGTGAGATTAAGACCAATGCCTTAACTCACAGGGCCAACCTGAACCCTTAATTAGGTTTTGGATGTATTTCTTTGCATATTGGAGGCACATATGAGACATAAAACTGGCAGCTATGGAAAAACCTACATGATATAAGACTTTATGATTAAAATATTACTATGAGGTAATAGTTTTAATTATATTATCTAAATCAAAATTTATTCTTTTCGTGTGAAACTATGGCTTAGTCCATTAATGAATGAATTTAGACCAGGAGTCCAGGAGATAGACAAGGGGTAAAATACAAAATTGCAAATATTTATTTTATTGTGTGTTTTTGTTCATTGTTACCAAATTCTATATTTAAGTATTTTATATTGGAAATTGGAACAGAAAGGGGGGGGGCGAAAATTCAAAATACCCTGGTCATAATGAGTTGGATTTAAATATGTTATATAACTAATTTAATTTCTACAATTTTTGTTCTACAAATATTTTCTCTGAGTCTAACATTTAGCCGATATATTTGAATGTTTTAGCTTCTACCCTTATGTAAACCTCCATTCCTATTCATTTCAGATTAGCAGTAAGCTTACATCATAACGTGCCTTCTATCAAACTTAAATACGACATATTAATTCTAAGGGTAGTCATAAATTAAGAATATCTCTGTTATTATGAGTCGGATTGAAAACTGTTCGTAAGCACCAAAAAAGATTTAGCATGTTTCATCAGAATGTGTCTCTTTATTCTTCAACTCATGACTGCCAAACAAAAGCATATCTTATGAATTTACAAAAATGGTTTACTCCTAACCTATATCTTACCATTATAAAGAGATATAAATATAACAATCGTTAATAATATCACTAATAAAAATGTTAGCTTATCTTCTGCAAATTTTCTATATCAATTGCACTGTACAATTTTCCGAACTGGTACATTAACCAATAGATTTGCAGTTGTGTAGCTTTCAGTCTTCTATAAATCCCCAGTCCTACTAATGCGATTCTTATTTTGAGCACCCTATTAGCCATAGTAGCACAAAGTGCATGTAAATGAATAATAATATTTTGAGCAACTGAGCCACTAAACATCTCATGTCCTGCTTAAATTTCAAGTCCTATTTATATGTGCTTCATATTATGCGAACCATGAAGAATAGATGTGGCAGATCAGCTGTGAGCCCACCACATGGGAAATATTCTTGATTTCAGCCTCTGTGTTAAGAATTTTGTTGTTATATACTAGGTAGGTTACAAACATTGCAGCATGAGGAAAACCGCAATAGCTGATTTTTGATAAGGGACTAGAAAACTTTGAGAATGGTGGTGCCAAAGTTTATAATATGAGAACTGGATCTATACATTTTATTTAATTCATTAGGAGTACAGGAAATGATGTAGTGCCCACATTGGTTTTAGCAGATTTCCCTTCAGGGAAATGAGCTATTAGATTGCACTCATGAGGTAATTATCAAAAAATTTCCTCGAATGTCCATCAATCCTACCCAGATGATGAAAATGAGATCCGTTGAAATTTATATAGAATCAATTTTCCTGCAAATGTAATGTTCTATAAATGTTGTTATATTACATGTTTTCTCTGTATTGAATATTAGCTGAGATGTTTCCATATTTTAGTTTTCGACCATCTGTCAACCCCCACTCCTTCTCATGTCATATTAACAATAAAATATGCCATTATATCATGAACCACTTTCATTGTCCTTTTACTGTGCGAGGTTCCTGCAAATATGTTGTGCGATAGCATCACCATTTAAGATTTTAACGTGAAAATGTTTATTGGTTCTATTCTAAATATCTCCGTTATTATGAGTCAGATTGTAAAATGTTATAGAACCAATCTTGTTTAACTATTAATACTCTACAGTTGTTGATGTATACATTTTCTATTAACTGAAATATTAAGTGAGCTATAAGCACTTTCCTTTTTTCAGCCTTCGAAGCCCTTGCGTGACAGGCTTTTTTTAAAAAAAGGCACACAAGATAACTTCAATGATAAGGGCTTATTTTATTTTACTCTCAAATCTGATTTATTTATTCCCGTCTAGAGCTATCATGGGAATACTGATGAAGTGTGCATGAACGTTAAGGAAATGGGAAGAGTCTGCCCTGATCTGGGTCCATATTCGTACAAAGGAGAGCTGATTGAAGGCCCGCCAAGCCCTCATGAATATTTCTTTGGTAACGTTGAGCTGTACAATGAAGAAGCATTATTGAAGCAACCGTATAATGAGATAAAAATCCAATATGAAGACAGTTAATAATTGTTATGCAACTTCTTCAAGGTCGCCTCGGTCAAAGTCATATTACAGGACATTCTTGAATTTTTGGTTTATTATTATTTGCTAATTATTATCCATGACTAATGTTGAATCCCTTATGTTCCTAACAGCAGATTACCCTTTAGGAAAATTACATCAAATTATATAATTTTATACGTAAACAAATATATATTGTTGCGAAAATTAAATACATGAAAAATTAAACAGGTTTTCTTGATCACATATTTAGGAAGTACGAAGGAGATGAAAGGAGCCGACTGATGAGCTAGATCGTTCTGGGTGTGTCTCCTTTGATGTTATGTTAGTGAAGCTATATAAGGGACGCGCCCCGCCCCGAGTTAGTTTAGTTGGTTCTCAGTTGTCTTCAAGTGACCGATCTTCAATGCAACAGTATGACTTAGTTGCAGTGCGGTAAAGTGTTTTATGTGAAGAACAGTGTTGTGCCGTGACTCTGTAAAGAACAGTATAGTGCTGTGTTTAAGACAGTGCAGTGCCATTAACTACGCTAAGATCAGTGCAGTGCCGTATTTTTGTGAACTTCAGTGATCATGAGTGAGTTATTGGACTCTGTAATCTGAGGAACAGTGAAGCTATAAGTGCACACTGAGAGTAGTAGTTAAGAATAATTAACCAAGTGTGTAGTGCATTGTTAAATAAACTGTGTAGTGATAAAAACTCTGAAGCTGGTGTGTTTAGTTTTGCAATCCAAAAGAACTCTAATAAATATCGTTTATTACTGATTTTGAAATTAACGTAACAAATAATAGTGTCACAAGTGGGATTGCAAATTAAAATCAACTAAAATTAAGACAGCTGAGAACAAACTAAACTAACTCAGGGCAGGGTGGGTCCCTTATATAGCTTGTTGGCAAACATCAAAGGAGACGTGCCCAGACACTGGACACATATTGCCCAGAATGATCTAGCTCATCTGTCAACTTCTTTTATCTCCTTCGTATTTCCTAAATATGTGATCAATCCTGTTTAATTTTTCATGTATTTAATTTTCCTAACAATATTATTTCCATGGGGGAAATCATTTAAAATTTTATATAACAAATCTTGGCAAAAATGCAACATTCTACTACTTTTCTGTAGATTTTTTGCTCAGTCAAAAATTACATCGAATTTTTCAGATAAACTGACAGATTTTTCAAAAATTTTCACAATTACAATACTTCCTTAGCTTCGTCCAAGGAAGTCAATATAACTTGGAGGAATAAAAACAATAAGACTATAGATTAAATCCATTTATTTAATAATGACAACAACCTTAAAGTATGAATGGCACAATGTTTAAAACATTAAAATAATAGCAACTATTCAGTAATTATGAAGAAAAATACATAAAATAGCTCTTCAATGGCGCCTGAATGATTACATTACATAGAAGCTATTTTGAATTTTTGTTTTTTTAAAATCACATATCTAATAGCAGGTACAATTAGAACGGAGTTCTATTTTTAACAACTTAAATAATGAGGTATATAGAAGAAATTTGAAAAGGAAATCATATTTGCACAATTATTTGAGCTTCAATTTATGAAATAGAATGCTTAAAAATGACCAGCCAGTGATCAGAGAGTCAAAAATACATAAAAAAATAATAAAAACAGTTCATTAAAGAAAAAATGAAATAACTAATTACAATTACTTTGGAATTTTTTTTTATACCTGACACTAGTACAGACAAAGATATATAAGAAAAAAAAGTTATTCTTTGCCTCCTTCTTTGATCTAGATTCTTTTGAGATACATTTCTAAAATTCATTATATTTTATACATATATTCTAGGAAGACACAACTATAACAACTCCATGTAACAAGAAAGACCAAGAATGCGAGTCACTTGCAAATTTTTTGATTCATAAGATTTGACTTATTAAGTATTACATCAGTAGTGACAAAAGAATATGTTGTAAGTAACTTGGCATCCTGATCAGTGATAACCTTAAGTGGTTAGGGGTCTACTAAAAATTATACTATCATAACCTTCCTTAGACCTATTGCATTCTCATACTTCCCTGCAATGGTCCATTTTCAAATTCTAAAAAATAATTTAACTTTTTCCAAAATCAACCTCTAAATATATTAAAAAAAGTCATACATATTAAAAATAGCATAGCCTAATGCTTATTTTCTCGAAAATTTTTATTTTTCTTGAAAACAGATTATCTTACAATAGTTGGAGTTCACATGACTCACGTTTACATATCACTACTCGTAATCAACATGGCTTGACAAATACATAGTTACATAGATTCAAACTAACAGGCAAACCATGATGATCTTGTGATTTGAGTACTCACGAAACTTAGCAACGTTGAAGCAATGATTGAAAACTATTAACAGATCAAAGTCATATTTTAAAGCAGGCAGTGACAAAGTTAAACCATTGGCCTAATGAGGACAGAATTTTATTTTATAAGTGGAGTGGAGAACTCCATATATTTATTGAGAATGTATAATCGCGGGAAATTGAAATAACTTACTACAGATAATTCTGAGGAATCTGTAACATATTTCTCTTTGGTATATTTCTTTTTTTTTCTTTTGTATAATTATTTATTATTTTTCTACTCTCATATATTTAACATCTTCTATTTGTGTTTTTAAATTATTAATTGTATGATTTTTTCTTTTAACTTTCATTATAATTTTTTTTAATTAGAAAAAAAAGGATGTTTAAATTACATAAAATAATATTAAATGTAATACAAATACATGGAATATACTAGAATTTCACATGCTATGTAGAAAATAAATTCCCTCTTTGAAGGGTTACTTCAATGAAAAAGAAAATAAGTCTTTAAATTTTGATTTGGCTGAAGTGAATGTGAGCCACAACACTGAGAATGGAAGAAATAATGGATGAAAAAAAAAATCAACGAAATTTAATAAATGTTATTAAATGACAGAATATCAACCATAAAGTACAAGTGACAATTCTTTGAACAATGCAGATACTAATGGAAGCATTTCATTTAAATTGATAATTTGCTTCAAATCTACTGCCCCTTAAAAACCTTGAGGTAAAAATTCACTTTGTATTTTTTCGTTGTTATAATCATCATAAACAATTGTACATAGTGGGGATGTCAAATTTTTCAATTTTTTTTATATTAAAAAAAATATTTAGTCTTAAATATTTTAAATATACTGACTCAAGTGGTACCATCAAAAATACATTAAATTGTTATTATACGTGCGAAATAATTCTCCAAAAAAAAAGTTTTCTTGTTTATTAAAATGATTTCCATGATACTATTTTATAATTTGTCTATCGTTGTTCTGAAGTTATTATTTACCATTTATATGCCAAAAAAAGTGAGCCACTTTGAAAGTATTCATTAACATTCGAGTCGTAACACTTAAGACAAATTTTAAAATTTAATTATTTTTAATTTAGGACTTAAAAATGTGAAAACCAGCAGCTTCTCTTCGAAATGTTTCACCCAATGAGAAGTGCTTAAGGCATTTTTTTTTTCATTTCCTCAGAATCAAAAGGACTGGGCAAATAAATTATTATAAACTGTGGGAAATGTTAAGTATCATTTTAAATGAAATTCGCCCATATATTTGTGAATGTGTTTATTCTGCATTTATAATTCTCCAACAATTAATAGGCACCTTCTATCATATATTTAACTCACTTTTTATTAATAATGTCGCAGGAAGTAATAGACTAACAAATAACACTTGAAAAACAAAAAAAAAAACTATTTTGAAATCAAGAGTTTTATACTGAAGGCCGAAAACTAGAAAGCATGAATAGATTTTGGTGGCGATTAAAAAAAAAACTGTGACCCCAGGAGCAGTAACAATCAAATACATATTATATATATATATATATATATATATATATATATATATATATATATATATTTGAGAAATAGTTTTTAAAATCACATTGTGAGTACAACCCCAATAGCTGAATTCCTTTAAGGGAAAACTGCTAATATGTAATGTTGGCATAACATAAAAAAGTACCCAGAAATAAATAATTCCAGGAAATTTTATTATGTCATCTAACTTTCTAACAAATTTCCATAGCAAACTTTGTAACTAGTTTTCGTAGGGGAATTCAAAATCGCTTAATTTGTAAAAAAACACAATTTGCCAAAGAGTATTCGATAGGAAGAGAATTAAAGGACTAAAGAGCAAGGAACAAAGAAAAAAGTGCCTTATTTGGTACAAGATAATTGGTGTATTACCATCATCAGAGCCAGGGTAAGTAGATGAAACCATACCGACTGTAGCAAGAACATAAACAAAGCACAGCAATAAATCACAAAACAGGGTTTTCATCCACTCCTCAACTGAACCGCAATCTAAGAAAGATGCCACCATACGATAAATGTTGTCTTGACGAGAAAAAATGAATAATATAGTTTTTCTCTCTTGTGGAAATGAGTTCTCGAAGAAAGTGCGGTAATTGATAAAAATGGCGACAGCTCTGTAAAACCTATCCACGGCAGGAATGAGGAAATGTATAACATCAGAGACGAATAGCATGAAAACATTTTCCTCGACAATCACAAATGGCTTTTCATATTTTTTAGCGAGCTGAGGCGTTGATTGCTCTTCAGCTAAAATTTTATACAAGAAATAAGTAATTAAAACAGTGATGGTTATCTCTAAAAGGACTGGTTTAAATTTTCTAGGCCTCAAAGTGATCGGAGAATGATGGGCAAGGAATATATTCACTGCCTCTATAGAGCCACTCCTTCTTGTAACTCCAGCCATGACTCAGCTTATAGTTAGCTCAATTTCATGTGCAGCTTCAATATTCGTATCTATCAAACAAAAAAAACAAAGATACATTATTACTTCATGCTGACACATCAAATTTTTCCCTCAATCAAAAGTTTATACCGTAGAGGCTGCGAAAACTAAGCAGATTTCCCTCCTCAAGTTTAAAAATAGATAAATCTGCATACTGGTAACAAAACACCACCGTGAAGATTAAGTGAATAAATACAAACGGTAATAACAAATCTTTCAGATATCAGTAATTTCCGGACGGGAAGCGTCTAATTTTATTTGACTAGTTTGTATAAATAAATAAATATTTAATGAGTTTGTGGGGCTCAGGTTAGCCATGTGAGTTAGTGTTGGCCTTAATTTCACATGGTAAACTTAGAAAGACGAGTTCCATTCCAGTTTGGGCAACAAGAATCTATTTAGTGACGGAATTAATTAAATAAAATCCTTAGTCCTTAGGCTAGATGTCCCAATTAGCCTTAGTTGCAAAAGTGGAAGTTAATATAAACAAAATTAAAATCATATTTTCCAAACCTCCATCCTCCTATTAATTTATTTATAAGATGTGAGGTCCTCGGATAAAATTCAGTTATAAAATATATGTATTATTAATTAAGACTCAGGTTATGCTATTATTAATTGGGGTTCAAAGTTAGCCATTTGTGTTGAAGCATTGGCCTTAATCTCACATTGGATGCCCAGAGTGGCGAGTTCTATTCCCAGCTGGGCAATAAGAATTTATTTAGTGACAAACTTATTAAATAAAATTCTTAGTCCCACCCTGGCTAGAAAAGGGCGATAGCCTGTAGATAATTCATCCCAATTAGCCATACTAGTAAAAAAGTGAATATTAAGCAAAAATAATAATTCAGTTATTAACATACGCCAGTCAATTATTATTTCTATTTATTACCCTCCACTTTTTGCTACTGTAGCGATCTGCCTGTGGCAGTAGGCAGTGAAGTTGTAAAAATGAAAATTCCCACAACCAAATCACTTACAAAGAATTTAGGAAAGGTTTTACCAGCAATCGACTCATTACCAAATTTAAATAAATATGAATTTATTTACAATTAAAAAAGTCACCAATAATAAATATTTTATTCAAAATGAGAGAATGGCACCTCTGAAGCAATATAATGGGGCTACTTATGTCTAATTAAACTAAATTACAAAGAAAGAACGTAGCTGATTTCTAGAAGTCTCTAAGAACAGTTGTGTGAGGATGTAGAGATTGATGGCTGAAGGGATTAGCAACGACTCACCAGGCGACATCTCTCCTCCAAGATATCTCAGATCTGACTGTTTTAATCCCTTCATGAGATCGCCCTTTTATAGCCTCAGCCCATGATGAACTTAGTACCCACTGATCAAATATGACCAAAAATGATACTAAACATAATTTAATTATCGTAATTAATCTTGAATATTGTTAAGTGTATCGTATTTAAGAATAGTGAATGATGTTATACAAAATTCATTGACAGGAACTACCAAAATGCCAGAGCACATGGGGACATAACTCTAAATTGGATACAAGGGGACTTAACTCTAAATGACAGGTACAAAACTCTATATTTCAATACTTATAAATAATAATTTACCTGAGCTTTGTGCCGGCATTACTCAAAGTATAAAATATATGGCCATTTATGACTGGTACATGTAATGCAATCTCAGACTCATTAAACTACTATGGCTAATTGGGACGGATTATCTACAGGCTATCACCCTTTTCTAGCCAGGGCGGGACTAAAGATTTTATTTAATGAGTTATTCACTAAATAGATTCCTATTGCCCAGGCAGGGATCGAACTAACCACACTATGATTACCATGTGATTGACAGTAACTTGAAGCATTATGATAATCATGCTTTCAAAAGTCTTGACAACGCCAGTTCACTTCTTTACATAGCAAAATTATATTGCACATATATTATAAGAGATCCATGGATATAAATGAATACGTGATTAATTTATAAGGCAATATATTGTAGTTTTAAAATTTGGAGATTTATCTTTTCTTTATAACTTTGTTTTCTGATAAAAAATTATTAATTTAAATTCCAGTTCCCTAAGAACTAACCACAATTTTACCGAATTGTCGATAGAGCGATAGATCTCATATGGTCGCTTGAACTGGGAATACAAATGTGTTTTAAAAGACTATTCACGCTAACTTAATTGTGTGCGCAAATGTGTGTCTGTATGCATGTGAATATATGAGTGTGTTTGTGTAGATCCACATGAAACTAGATAAAACTGTAAGTTTCAGGTAAAAACTCTTCTTTTAACAATTCATAAATGGAATTCTAAATGAGCTTTACACTGGAAAGTCACAAAATCTAAGACCATTTATAATAGGAATATGTAATGCAATCTTAGACGCATTACAAATGTTGGAAAATACGGGCGATGAAGGGGAATGTCGGCACAAAAAAACCACGTATGGAAACTAGGTAAACTTAAACGAGTTGGAAAACTGGTATAAAGTACAAATGAATTGATGAAATTCTAGTAAAAATTAGGCCAAGAAAATAATTCGATATTCGGAAGATTGATAAATTTAATACAAGTTTGAGATGTTTTTGGAGGGAACAGGAGGGATATATGCATTTAAAGAACTCATTTTTGTCATCTCCTGGGTAGGATGGATGGACATTTGAGGAAATGTAGCGTAAGGGAAATCCATTAAAAGGCACAAATAACTTGCTTGGTGTTCGAGATATGAAAAATAAATAAATAAAATGTGTACAATATCAATTGAGAATTAAATGTGCAATAGGATTGGTTATTATAACAGTTTTTGATCAGACTCGTAATGACTGAGCTAATAGCGGACTTTTTAGGGTTGACAGTGGACAAATGCCTTGACCAGTTTGATTATATTGAAGAATTAAGTAAGAAACTAAAATTGCTTTGCTTCTTAATAAAATGTATTAAAAAGTATCTTCAAATGGAAACTCTATTATTAATATACTACGGATATTTCTACAGTTGGTTAACTTAAGGCAATATGCATTGGGGCAACTTATAAAATCACATTTTAATATTTAAATTGCAAAAGAGAGCAATAAGGTTTATATACAACAGAAAGTTGAGAGACTCCTGTCTTCCACTTTTTAAGGAGTCCAAAATAATGACTTCCCTGAAACAAAATGTGAACTTGTTTTACAAAAATAGTATAATACATAATAATAAAACACAATACAAGAATATGCTTCAAACCACCACCAAAAACATAAATATTTTGTATCATTAACAGGAGAAAAACACTCTGGCTGAATGCATTAAAAAGTATTCTTTGTTTAAAAATAAATTAAAGAACTTCATTTATGACAGATGTTTTTCTTCAAAAGGAGAATGCTTTCAAAAATGTTCAATTATCAAATAAAACAACAAAATATTTGTGGTAAATAATTTGTGATCACACTGTCTATTTAAGGCAAGACAAGTTTCTCATAATTTATAGAGGTTGTCATCCTTCAATAATAATAAAAACATTTCATTTCATTTCAGATCTGGTAGAAACATCCTGGCATCTATACCGCAAACCGTTATACCAAATAACTATTATTTATTCAAAGCTTGTATTATAGATACCAATATAAGGTCCATATTTCAGCACGTGGAAAATCTGCTTAGTTTACACCACTACATGACAGAGTTTTAACAGATAAAATGTAAGAGAATATTATTGTACACACCCAAAGAAAACTTACTTCGATAAGAACCTATTTTATTTATACTTTGAGGTGGAAGCACTTATTGTTTCATTGTAAAGTGTCTTAATTTGTTATTTAATTCCATAGTGCCATGTTTAAACGTATCTTAATAATAACAAGACTCACTAAACAAATAAGAATATATTGATTACCACTGGGCTAGGCTACAACTGATGTTACACTGAAGTGGTTAGCTCCATTAATCATATGGTAAGCTATGTATGCACAAATCATAACCTAACAGTAAGGTTAGCATGACATTTTTTGTCCCAACTAACTTTGGGTGTATCAATTTTTTTACAAATTACAGTAAAAAGAAATTGAAGAAGCACAAGCAAAATGTATAAATATATATTTGGCGGAAAACATCATTAATAACCATAACTAATATTCACTAGAAATTACAATATTAAAAAAATCTGATGGCATCTCATGACTTCCACATATAACGATTAAACAAAAGGTTTTATTTTTCATTTAATATGTAAGTAATATACAATATTTCTATTACATACATGTGATAAGTTTTTAATCAAATGATTTGATACCAGCTGGTAAATGTTAATTTAATTAAAATGTTCACATTTTGTTGGGGCTCAGGTTAAAATTAATTATTATTAGGTTAAATTATTTATTAACATCCATTTTTTGCACTAATTGGGACGGGTTATCTACAGACTACCACCCTTTTCTAGCCAGGACGATGCTAAGGATTTTATTAAATGAATTTTGTCACTAAATAAATTCCGTTACCCAGGTAGGAATCGAACTCGCCACTCTAGGTTTACCACTCAGGTTAGATATGTGAGTTAAAGTGTAGGCCTTAATCTCCATTCAGTTCCATTCCATACCAGGACATTCACATCATGGAAAATATTTTGGCTGACAAACATGCAAAAATAACAACAACTTGACTATTACACACTGATCACATTACAGCACAAGATTAAATTAAACTTATTAAAAAAGTATCCATGAATGGCTATCAAGTAATCAAAACACTAGAAGAGAAAAAACAGTTCTTACTCGTTTGAGACACGGCCATTCACACAGACACCTCACTGAGTAATAAACAATTATCAAATACTTATGGGGGCTCAGGTTGTGGTTAGTGGAGAGTTAGATTCCCGCCGGGGAAATAGGAATTTATTTAGTAACGAACTCATTAAATAAAATCCTTAGTCCCACCCTGGCTAGAAGAGGGTGGTAGTCTGTAGATAACCCACCCCAATTAGCCATAGTTGCAAAAGGTGGATAAATAATAAAATAAATCACCTTTAGTTAAGCAGATCTAATTTTAAAGAAAGCAGTGTTTGTATTTTTAGTGGTGCAATAAAGTAATATTTTACTGAGGAACTATCTTTTTTAAAAAAAATTTCTATCATAATATGTCATTTGGCGACTGAGACATGACATAAATAAGATGTTGATATTGAGAAAAGGAATTAGTGACATGGAGAAAATTTTAAACTCTAAAGGTACTCCAGTAAAACTAGAAGTGGTAGAGTTGTTTCACCTCCACAATTGAATTGTTCCTTTTGATTTGATTTTTATAACTAAGGAATTATTGAGTAGCTCCTACTCAAGGTGGGAGGGTGTTATACACGGGATAAGATTTTATTCTCATTATTTGATACCAGCTGGGAAATGTTAATTTAATTAAATTGTTCACCCTTTGTTAAACATATGTAATTTCCAAGAAAGTAGTGTTTGTATTTTTGATGATGCTATAAAGTAAATTTGTACCTAGGAACTATATTTATATAAATCTTTCCATTTCATAATAATTTCTATTCAAATAAATCGGAATAAAAAATGCCATTGAGCAAAAGTTATATTATACATATTGTATATTATATTATGAAACACATGCAATTATATGATAAACAAAAATGATTCTATAAAATTTCTTTGTCTCTCTAATAAGTTAAGCCATTTGGAAATTTTTATTTCCACACCGTCTAAACCCCTACTCCCACTTTGTGGATTTTCATCAAAAGAGGTGGTACATAATTAGAGTCCTAAACATTAAATTTCAATATCCTAAACAGAGCCATTTTTGAGTCATGCGAGATACATACATACGTACACACTAATTGAAATCGGTCTTGGAAAGGTCAAAATGAATAATTACACTGAAAACCACATTTTTTTTGCAATTACAATACTTCCTTTACCCCCTTATACAAGGAAATAAAAATTGATACACTCATATGTGTACAGGATCAAAAATGACTTGTAATGCTGAGATCAACTAGGCAGGGAGATAAAATACAGATGACAGATACAGAGGGAGATCTTGAAATTTGTGCTTACTCAAAAATGACCCCAGTAAAAGGTTAAAAGAGGGGGAAACATTAAGAGGAAAATGTATTATTTATCAGCAGATAATTTAAAAAATATATAAACTTTATTTGTAATCAGAGTACACCACTCACCCCTCTCCCCCCTCCCATATTAAATGCGATATTTTTAATTTAATTAATTTCACACTAAAGCGTATCTAACACATCCCTAGTATCTCGTAAGGAGCAATATGACTAGTATTCTCAATAAAAGAGCTATGTGAAGTAATCAATGATGACTGTTTTGAATTCAATACAAATTGTAATTCCAAAATGATTTTTAAAATAGGCGAGCTACAAATAACTTTACACCGATAAAACAAATATAAATAAAAGAAATAAATCACAAATAAAGGGTTGGAACCGCCAGTATAGGGTTGGATAAAAATAAATATATATAATTATTGATTGTTATTCAAATATTGAACAATAAAAATATTTAATCAATTTAAGAGAAATGTTTTGTTTTGTGGTAGTGGTATGAATGACTGATGAATGGAGAAGGTTGTGGATTGTACAAAGGAGACATTCTGTGCCTGGACGTTGTTACAAGCTCAGCTATGCGAGGCGTGTGGCAAAACGAGCTGAAATATATATTTATTATTAATTTTCTGCTGCTTTGCACAAGGCCAATTGATATGAAGATCAACTGTCAGGCTACACCAGGTGATGCAATACCTCTGCCTAAGTGTGACACCAAGACAAACTCTTTTCCTGCCTTTAACGCAAAGTTCTTTATCCTTTATGGGTATATTTTATACATCCTCATTAAAACTGTCAGAAAATTTTTAGAAGGTGTGAACATTTTAAAACAATATCTAAGATTTCATGACCGTTTCTCTAACACTTCTTTAATCATCGATCAAGCTTATTTTCTTCAGGAAAACATCATGTTAGATCGGCTGAGTAAGTTCATCTCTATCCCAGATATCAAAATAATGCATGAAACTATCAGAGTTAAGATACACAGTTTTGCTGTTTTTTTCGTTGTTACTTATATTTTCTTATCGATTTCTGTTGCAATGCCAACGTATCAATACAAGTCAATATATTATATTAACGGCTCAATTGATAATGGCATTGATGTGTACTGTGAAAGCCAGGAAGAGTACGCCAAGCTTATGAACAATCCTTCATGTGATTTGATTTATGCATTAAGCCCAATGGGCCTAAATGAATTCTTGGCCTTCGTAGGATTCTACGGTGCTCCATTATTTTCCTCGATAATAATTTTATCTTTTGAGCTATTTTTCGCTATAATTTTGGAATATCATCTAGAAATGGCGAATAATTAACGTTCCTTATAAGCAAATTTTCTTGAGTTCTTGTTTATAAATATAAGCCCTGTGTGAATTTTAGATGCAATATTTCAGATACGTTTAAGATGTAATATTATAGATAATATGTTTCAGATACAATATTAGATAAAATGTTTCAGATAATATGGTTTAGATGTAATAATTTTTTTAAATTAATAGAACAAAAATTTAAAGGATAGTTGTGATTTGTTCCTATAAACGTATGTAACAGAGTGTTTAAAGCATCTGATTTCTTGTCAGTTACGATGTTCATTGTATAAATAAAGTGCATATAAAAATACTATGTCATTCATTCCATTTCCTATGGCATTTCCTTTAATATTTATGTCCTCCTCATCATTATTCTCGAGATCTACTAATATCCATGCAGTTCTGAAATTATATTCTAAACACCATTTTCTCTTACATTAACAAAATAAAACCAATACCAACAAAGATATTGATGTATATGTTGTACCTTGAGAAAATTGACTCACAAATACAAAAGTAGACTGAAATCACCCGAACCGTTTTTGAGTTATTAAGAAACTGCCAGACCAGAATTTCAAATTTCATGTCATTGTTCTTAGAATGGTCTGGAAACATGAAAAAGAATATATATCCTTGCTGAATAAAAAGTTCGATACACGGGGGTTGCGTAAACTAAGCAGGTTTCCTACGTGCCGGCAAAACACTACTGATCTCATCTCACCATATATTCTTTATTTCTAAATTAAAACCCGATGAGTAGAAGTGAGGACTTAATGAAGACTCAAATCAAGAAAGTATGAGTAACTTGCTTAATTTTGTTACAAAAAAATGCATAAAACTAGAATTATAAATAAGCACTAATTTAATTAGATTTTATGCAATTTTTACTGTATAATTTTTCAATCCAACTCATAATAATAGAGATATTTGGAATTTTCAGATTTCCCCTACACCTAACCAACCCCACTATTCCAGCCATTAACGATTCCTCATGATCTTTAGTATTGAATGAAATGCTTAAATATCGATCAGAGTATAGATTGAGTAAACATTTTTGCATTAAGAACATAAAATATGAATTGATGACATCAACACAAGGTATTTACATCAATCTCCGTTTAAAACAATGGTTGGTATTTAAATTTTAAATAAAGTGGTTGATGATATACCAGCTTGTTGTTAATATGGAATGAGTAGGAGTGGAGGTTTACTGAAGGCTGAAAACTGGAAAATGCAAATACCTAAGTTAATATTCAAGATAGAGAAAAAATGTGTATAAAAACATTTATAGGTAATAAAATGTTCAATGAGCTTAGTTCTAAACGATTTTTGGTCCAACTTTAACTGAGATATTACAAATTTTTGAAATTTCCCTCCTCTATGCCTCTCCTCCCAATGATCTCAATAGCTGATTTCCCATGAGAGAAATCATGTATAGGCATGGTTATATGCTATAACCCATATGGGCTGTTTTTTTTTTTTTGTTTTTTTTTTTTTTTTATTTTTAAACCCTGGCATTAAATTTCTCTTTTGCTAATGGGGGCTAGATCCAGGTTGCCACCCTCTTCTAGCGAGGACTAAGGATGTAACTGAATAGTTTCCTATAGGCTTTGATTCAAACCCACGACTCTAGGTTAGCAAGTAAATTAAAGCAACACTTTGAAGGGTATTTAACCAATAAAAATTGTTAAAGATCTATTTTTGTTTCTGAATACACAAAAATAGTTTGAGCTAATGCTCTGCTGGTCAGAGTGATTCATTCACACCATGTTAAAAGCCAAATTTACCAAAATATTTGAATTTCTTTAAACTTTGAGCTAGACCTGACAGGTCCATTTTGTTTATATAAAAAAACAAAATTCTTTACTGTCTAAAAAAAAATCCAATTAATAAATGTTTCTAACTTGTTGAAATAAACATTCAAACCCATAAAATGAGTTCCTACAATTTATAATCCGTTGAAATCCTCGCCCAAACTGTGACCTGTGAGCCCCTTGCGCTCATTCAAATAACTTTCAAACCAACCCCACTCGAGGGTTATATCTCTGTACTAAGAAGGTAATGAAATAATGCTCATAGAGCAGCCACCTACAGTCACGATAATAAATAATAACTGTTATTAAACAAAAATACTAACTACATTATTGTTAACAAACCCATCACACAGAGCTGTCTAAACTAAGCAGATTTCTCATGTGCTGGACATAATACAGATCTGACTCCATTTATTCTCAAATTCCCCTATCATAAGAAGCTTATGTAAACAGGACCAAATGGTTAGTGGCTCAGGAGCTCAAATTGAGAATCGCATTAGTGAAAGTAAAGAGTGAAAGTGTATAAACGACAGAAATTTTAAAAAAATTCATCACGGCTGAGTAAACTAAGCAGATTTTTCATATGCTGATACAACACAATCTAGATCTCGTCTCAACATGTATTCTCTATAACTAAACAAAAAACACTTCTCATTTCACAAAGAAAGTTTGACTTTATATTTAAGATATACTGTTGTAGCAATGGAAATGGAAAATCAAATCCTTAAAAAAAAGTGAATTTTGAAAATACCATAATTGAGATATCTATGAGGTATGAATGTTGAATCTATCTATATATATATAAAAATGAATCCATATTTCCCTTGGTCACTGCATCACGCATGGACCAATTTCACTAATTCTTTTCTTGTTGTGTTTGTTATTGTCAGGAGAAGGTCCTTATGAAAGAAAAAATGAAGAAAGTTGCACGGGACATTAGAAAATTACAGAAAACTTAACAACCATATTAACTTTTCTAATGTCTGAAGTAATATCTAGATATTTCGGTGCTTATTAATTTTTAGGCATACATGGACATAAGTTGTTTATTTTGTTATTAAGAGTAACTTTTATTATATGCACTCTTGTTGTATAACAAAATAAAAACGTGATACATGCTAAAAACTACAGTGGGAGTCAACAATTTTATTGGGCACAAATGAATAAACAGATTTCAGTAGGTGAATTAGAATCAACTCCTACATAAAAATAAGCTATATTAACATTTCTAGGTTCGAGCAGGTGTGGGGTTCTAAGGCATGAAATGAAAAATCGCCTTAATTCGTTCCATATTTGGTATTTGTTGTTTATTTTGATAATTAAAGTAACTTTTGTTATACACAATTTTGTCGTATAATGTAGAATAAACATGATATTCGCTAAATACTTTTGCAGGGACCAAATTTATTAGATATAGGCGTATTATGACAGATGACGTTATGTCTTTAGATTTATATGATAGCTCTAAGATAATTCAGATCAGTGAGGTTAAAAATAAAGTGAGAGGGTGCCCCCCCCCCCTGTATTTGTTATTTATTTTCATTAGAAATGAACACTATAAGAGTATTTCGAGTATTTAATTTTTATAATGTATTTAAACAAAGATGTGCTGAAATTGACTTTAATTCTGGTATATATTATCTTATTTCCTCTGACATGTTGACTTCATTGAAATAACTATGTATCTATGTCATTATGACAAAAGCAATGTGCAATTAAACTCAATACGATTGTTTAAACAGTTATTCAGAAAGTCATGCTATAAAAATATCATTATTCAATCAACAATGGTTGCCTGGGCATCACAGGGCACCTAAACTAGTTAATAATAAATATGGGGATGATGCAAATATCATAGTAGGGCAATGTCTTAGCAAGTCTACCCCTACAGTAATTTAGTGCAGAGGACAAACACACCTTCCAAGAGTATGTGATACACAATCAATCAAAAGTCCATCACACTGGGGCTGTGTAATCTAAGCAGATTTCCCACATACTGATCATCTCATCTCTCAATTTATTCAGTGTTTCTTCCATAGACAGAAGCCTGTGTAAATAAGCATTTAAATGTACAATGAAATTGAGATTCTTAGTGACCCAGATGATCAGAAACATATATATAGTTCCAAACAGACCTCATATTCATCGTTATTTAGGTAGGATGGTTTTGAAAAACATTTTTGAAAATCCTGTCTCAAGTATGACCTCAATTGCCTTAAGGGAAATCTGGTAATAATATGCGAAATGAAAACATTTCAATCACTCTGTTGCAATATAGCAGTTGAAATACCTTGTAGAGTAAAGCTGCTATTTCTAAGGGGAATAAAACTCTGTGTGAGAATTATTATTCATTTATTGAGTATTTTAATTTCTGAAATGGGGGCTGCTTGGAAGAGCACTGGAATAAATGACTAGAAATGGGAATGGGGTTGTTAACGGACACTAGGGAAAGATAGTATGAGAACATATGTCTCTAGACAGTCTTTACATTTCATACAATATAAAGCTCACTATTTTAATAATGAGTTACTAGTTAGCAAACATTTTGCATCACATTTAAGAACTGTTGAATTTCTAAATTCACAATGATAAAAATATGTAGGTAAACTCTTCTCATAAGTTTTAATTTACATACTGATATAGAAATAGTATGCTTCGTTTATATTTTGAGATAATACCTTTTACTGGTGATGTCTAACTCAAACAGTGGTTCTCTGTAAACGTTCAGAAAATACACAAAATCTATAAAGTCTAAGCAGTTTATAGAAATAGTCATGGGTATTGTTTATATTTTGTAGTATATGAACCATTCAATGCCATACAAATTTGAGTGTGTTAAGCTTTTTTTACCTGGAATCAGGATGAGTCATCTAACTGATAAGGGATTGAGTAAGAGAAGCCATCATTCTATGGGAGGACACAGAAGCAAAATGTGGAATGCTCTACTCAACGAGGTAAAAGAGATGACTTTCATCTATTTTCTATTGTTTTCCTTGGGTTCGGAAAATTTGAAGGAACACTACAATGAGAGTGAAGCAGTTCCTTCGATCGAGCGGGTTCTCAAATCAAAAATTGGTGATTACATCAAGTTTCTTTCCCTATTCATGTACATCACATATCTTCTCATCGTGACAACGAGAAAAATTTTAGAAGGAGCGCTTATATTGCAAAAGTATTCGGCATGTTACAACTATTTCACGAAGACCAGGCTCCCTCTCGACACAGTTTACAATCAACAGAAGATAAATGTATTCATACAGATGAAAGAATTCTCCTCCTACCCTCAGATTGAGGCAGAGAAAGGGACACTCGCAATGAAGACAGCCATTTTTATTGTTCTTCTAGTTTTGTCCTGGTATTTCCATTTGTCCGTTCCAGAGTTTGACTATGAGATCTCAGCTTTTTTGGTATGTTATGGTGTTCCATTAATATTTTCAATACTAAATTTAGGTTGCAAAATCCTAGTAGCCCGAATATTGAAGACAGGAAAAGCATCTATTTGATATACTAAATCTTCATAGTTTGTTTTAAATAAGAAGCATATAATTTGTATATCAGTATATATTATATATTAAAAAAAAGCTAACAGTTTATTACTCACTATGATTAAGTTATTGAAACTTAATATATGAAAAATTACAACATATTTATTCACACAAACAGGCATATGGGTATTTTTGTTAATTGCTATGAGCTGTTCACTCTCATCTTAAACTTTAATAATCAATATGTTTAAAATTTTCAATTTATTTTATAATGCAAATGCCAGAATGTATTTACAATAATATATAAAAAAAAGTAAGCTCACAGAGTTTTGAACAGAACAACATTATTTTATTTATAATAAAAATGTTGAAATTTATGGAATGTTGAACTATTTTGTTACAGTTTTAAACTCTTTAGATTGCATATTGTAATTGATTTATTGTTATATATAGTTTCTCCTTTTGGGGCTTCTTACCCCAAAGCAAATAAATTTACATGTATTAAATATGTTTGTTTGGTTGAATTCTGATAACCTCTCATGCCTGTTTATATAATAAGCAATTTGAAAGATACATTTTTGGTATTAAATAGTTAAAAATCTATTTGATATATGGCCTACTCTTTGTCATTAGTTCTGAACTGGCTAGGTGTCTGTTCATTCATAATGCAAAAACTAAAATGAGCCTATAAATCTCAGATTGGAGCTGGTCGTAACATATTGCTGATTCTCTATACTTATACAATACAGATATAACTTTGAATTTCAGTGTACAAATATCCGTAATCAGAAATATTACAATGATAGACTTATTATGATCACTTGTGCATCATTAAATAAGTTATTTCAATGATGCAGTATTTTAAAGTAAAGTTTAAAAATATTCTGTCAAAATCATTCAAACGAAATCAAGATTTTTATTTAGAAAATTAAATCTTGGAGTTTAGCTATAAGCATGTATTTTGGGGCTCAGGTTAGCCATGTGAGTTAAAGCGTTGACCTTAATCTCACCTGGTAAACCTAGAGTGGCGAGTTCGATTCTTGCCTGGGGAAAGGAAATTATTTAGGGACAAAATTCATTAAATAATGTCCTAAGTCCCGCCCTGGCTAGAAAAGGGTGGTAACCTGTAGATAACCCGTCCTAATTAGCCTAAGTTGCAGAAAGTGGACATTAATAAATAATAATAATAATGTATTTTACAAACTGGCACAGCCATCTTTGCTTGAGAAATATTCATAATCTGAATAAATAAGTGATTATGGTATTCACCGTAAGGCTTCTCTGCTCACATAATTTTGAATTTCCTGCCTCGGGAAAGATATGTTTTGCATGTATAGATCTCTGGAGACTAAGGCAACCTTGATATTTTTGTAGTCCCAAATTTATTCTTAATCAATCCCCCAAAATTTAAATTATTAATGGCTCTTATTAACAATAATAAAGGATCATGCAGTTACCATTAAGTGTCACATAGCAATAAGAAGATTACTGCCCCAGCTAAATGATTACTGACCCATTCCAACAACAATGACTTCTCTTCGTTTTTTAACCATTACTGAAAATAAACCCGAAGGAGCTGAGTACACCTCGCAAGCACTTACACTCCAATGCAGTCTTATGCAGTTATTGTAAATCATTAAACAGGGATGTTTCACTTAAAATAATCCATTTTCTAACAAAAAACAATTAGTTTTAATAATTATCATCAAAAGAAAACAACTAAGTTAGATTATATGGTAGGGATTTGAGTAAGGTGTAGGAATTGTGCCCCAATATTAGTTTGTAACATGAAGAACCAGTAAAACACTCAATAAGATCTTGATGTTTATATTTTGGGGGTCGTGTGAGTTAATGTATTGGTCCTAGTATCACTTATAAAACCTACAGTCATGAGTTTGACTTGCAGCTATGTAATAAGAATTTATTAAGTGACAAACTCACTAAATAAAATCTATAGTCGCAACCTAGCACTACAGGGTGGTAACCTGTAGATAACCTGTCCCAATCAGCCATGGTAGTACAAAGTGGAAGTTAATAAATAAAAAGCCCAATCAATAATAAAGTTAATACATTATTCAAGCACAAAGGAACATCCTTTGGCATAAAAAGATTTGAAGTTTTAAACAACTGTTAATTTAGTTAGATCAATTCTGATCTTGAGCAGGCAATTTAAGTAGTTTATGTGAATAGTATTTGAGATTGCTCTATTAATCAGTGTTTTTTTCTTTAAATCTAAAGTGAGAGTTTCATCCTAAATGTAACAAGTGTAGAAAGTTGTTTGTAAGCAATGTGCTCAGGATGGAAATGTACTTAGAACTCATCTGTTTTATGAACATTCACACCAATAAATTAAAAAATTATAATAATTTTAAAATAAGAAGACCTTGTAAAAGGCAGCAATGTTGCAGTGCTAGGAGAATGAGTATTTATTTGTTGGCATAATGTCATAAATCATATGAGGGCTAATTAATAAAATAGTTGTCAAATTCTTTAGAATTTACATGGTTTTATCATTGAAATTACAAGAGATTTCGTATTGGTTATTTATTATTATTTATTTATTTATTAACATCAACTTTTTGTTACTGTGGCTAATTGGGACAGGTTATCTACATGATACTATCCTTTTCTAGCCAGGGTGGGCCAAAAAATTGTATTTAATGAGTTCGCCACTAAATAAATTCCTATTTGCCCAGTTAGGAATCGAACTCTCCACTCTAGGTTTACCATGTGAGATTAAGGCCAACACTTATAACTAACATAGCTAACCTGAGCTCCGAATTGGTTATTTGTTTGGCTCATTTGAAACCAGACTTCACTATAGACTAAAATAATGGTTCTATAAAAATGTTATACTATTTAGAGAGACTAGTTATTTTTTTTTTTTTTTTGTATATATATGAATTAATTGTTTATAAAAGAAATCATATCCGATGTAAAATTATGTTATTTTTCCCAAAAGAAAAATATTCTCTAAAATTCTATTGAACTAAATGTAGATTGAAGTTAATATTAGAACCTAAAATATGTAACAATAATGTTTGAAGTCCATGATATCGCTAGAGAGAGAATTGAGAAGATCTGTTTATTTTTATTATTATTCTATTAGGCTGCTTCTTTACAGGTTCCTCATCTTCTCTTAGATATAAGGAATTAATTAATAAAACTTTTTGAAACAGTTTGTTTCAATTTGGCTATAGAATATACATCAAGTGAAGCAATTTATAAGTTAACTAGCTAAGGTACCCGGCGATGCCCGGGAAATCATTGCTGACTGACTAATGATTGTATTTTTATAGCAAGACTTCAATGTGTACAATTGCACTTCCCTCCACGATGTATTGTTTTTTCAAAACAGCCAATCCTAAAGTGTAACTTTCAGGGTTAATAGAATAGAAATTTTAGTTTTGATGAATATATGAAAATGGGTTCCTAATTTATCACTCACGGTTTTTGAATAATTCAAACCATTATCATAGGTAGCATTTATCACAATTAAATATCTTCTATAATGAACATATTTCCTGCCAAAAATCAAACCAAGCACATATAGTTTTATACATAAGATTATATTCGTATTAGTAAGCCTCAGTGAAAATCACTTCCCGTCGTGGCAGCATTCCACAGGAAATAACTAAACTCAATTACCTCCCGTCCATTTCCGCTCTCGCAGGAGCTTTATCATCGTTGTTTTCCTTAGAATATTGATTCAGAATATTATTTTAATAATTTATCTCCCTGATGGAACTAAATAATAGATCCCTAAACATAATTTTATTTATGTTCAAAAAGCTAGATGAGGGGAAGAGAGCCCCCTGCAACCTAGTAATACTTCAAACATTCATATCGAGTATATATTAAATACCAGAAATGCTCTTATAGTTTATATTCTATTAGAAATAAATAACAAAGTTATAGGGAAAATAAATAAATAAATGAGGAGGCGACGGAGATTTATAAGCTCACTAATCCGAATCATACTTGCAACTATCATATAAGACTAAAACATAACATCTTTTGTCATAATATGCATTTATTAAAAACACTTAACTAAGCACTAATAAAATTAATGACTCCCGCTTCGGTTTTAGCGTATATGCCATGTTAACTTCATTTACGGCAAAAGTGAATACAACAAAAGTTACTTTAAATAACAAAAGTAAACAACTTTTGCTACGTTAGCCGAAAAAAAATAGAAAATGAAAATTGCAAATTTTTATCTCAGGCCTGTCTTATAACCCCCACTCCCGTTTGAACCTAAACATTTTAATGTAGCTTATAATCATGGAAGAATTAATGCTAATTCGCATACCAAGTTTTGTTAAATTCGGTTCAATCGTTTGTGCTCAACAAAATTGTTGGCTTCCGCTTTAGTTTTTAACGCATATCTCGTTTATGTTATACAGCAAAAGTGAATATAACCAAAGTTACTTTAAATAACAAAATAAACAACTTTTGTCATGTGCATATTTGCAGAAAAACCAGTAGAAAAAGAAATATCGCTATTTTTAATTTCAGGCCTCCCTTATAACCCCCACTCCTGCCCGTCCCTAGAAATATTGGTATGGCTTATGATAATTAAGGTGTCAGAGATAATACACATACCGAGTTTTATTTAGTTCGGTGGACTCTTTTGTGCCAAATAATATTCTTGACACCCGCTATAATTTTTAGCATATAACGCCTTTATAATTCGGTATTCGCCGATAGTGTATATAATAAAAGTTTCTCTAAATAACAAAATAAACAACTTTTGTTATGTGCATATTTGCCGAAACACCAATAGGAAACGGAATATCACTATTTTTAATTTCAGGCGTCCCTTTTGACCCCCACTCCTGCCCGTCCCTAGAAATGTTTGTATGGCTTATTATAAGGAAGGCGTTAGTGCTAATACACATACCGAGTTGTATTTAGTTCGGTTGAGTCTTTGTGCCAAATAAAATTGTTGACTCCCGCTATAATTTTTAGCGTATAACACCTTTATAGTTCGGTATACGAAAAAAGTGTATGTAACAAAAGTTACTCTAAATAACAAAATAAACAACTTTTGTTATATGCATATTTGCCAAAAACCCAATAGGAAACAAAATATCGGTATTTTTAATTTCAGGCCTCCCTTATAACCCCCACTCCTGTTCGTCTCAGAGAATATTAATATAGCCTAAAGTCTAAGTTGGGTTAGTAGTAATACACATACTAAGTTTTATAAAATTCGGTTCAGCCGTTTATGCGTGAAAAGGTAACAAACAAACAAACAAATAAACAAACAAACAAACAAACAGACACCAAAGAAACAAAATGCAGTTATGGTGTCTATGACATGTGAAACGAAAAGTTATCGTGAAATTTCACGAAAAAAATCAATGTACAGACAGAGGTTACAATTTTATATATATACTAGCTCAGATACCCGGCTTCGCCCGGGAATTCATTTGAGGCTGAATGGTGATGGTATTTTTTAGCAGGCTTTACATTGCACAATATTTTGACATTTACCCGTCCCAGTGTTTTGGATTGATACCCGTCGTTGCCGGTGATTTGCTAATAATAGAATTATTTGTTCGATAATTCTTCACAGTCTTCGATATTTTTATATTTCCCGTTTCTTATACATGTAAATATGGTGAATTTTTATTTCAGGCCTCCCTTATAACTCCCCTCCCGTTCGAACCTAAAAATTTTAATATAACTTATAATCATGGAAGAATTAATGCTAATTGACATACCGAGTTTTGTTAAGTTCGGTTCAGCCGTTAGTGCCCGCTAAAGTTTTAACGTATAACTCATTTATACTTAGGTATACGACAAAAGTGTATATAACAAAAGTTACTCCAAATAATAAAATAAACAACTTTTGTTATGTTTATAATTGCGGAAAACCCAGTAGGAAACGAAATATCACTATTTTTAATTTCAGGCTTCCCTTATAACCCCCACTCCTGTTCGTCTCAGAGAAAATTAATATAGCCTAAAGTCTAAGTTGGGTTAGTAGTAATATACATACCAAGTTTCATAAAATTCGGTTCAGCCGTTTATGCGTGAAAAGGTAACAAACAAACATACACGAAAGAAACAAAATGCAGATATGGTGTCTATGACATGTGAAACGAAAAGTTATCGTGAAATTTCGCGAAAAAAATCAATGTACAGACAGAGGTTCCAATTTTATATATATATATATATATATATATATATATATATATATAGATTACCATTAATAACAATTAAATTAAATAAGGTTTTTGCACTGTACAATAAAATATAATTAGTAAAAAAAAAAAAAAAAAAAAAAAAGACATTCATTCAATATATCATATTCCCTATTCAACTCTGAACTTAGAAAGCAAAAAATGTGAGAACGCAGTGGTAACGGCCATTAGTATATTAGAAAGACACAAATATGCACAGAAAAACTCTGCTGGTAAAAAACAGTATAAAACTTTCAATTAATAGATATTACGAGACGTACTAGTAGTCAGTGGAAATCAAAATTCAGCAGAATACATTTTCAGGAGGATTTGTCATCTCAAGTTCGTAGGCTGTATGGAGGCAACACTGATTATCTTTATTTCCTCTTTCCGATTATTTCCTTATAACCACTTTTAAGCAGTTATAACCACTTTTTCTAAATTGTTATGAACTGAAGTGTCTTTCCAAAAACTTATGCTTTTTTTTGTAGCTATTTCATAAAGCAAATTAACACCAGAGGCGATTGAAATGATCAGAATTTGGGAGTTTGAGAGGAATAAAAAATGGTTCCTAAATTGATTTTCAGATGATTCCATTAATGTAATATTGGGATGAATAAAACAAACCTTTTAGAAAACCCTTGATATTTTCCAAAAAAAAAAAAAAATGGGCATACATACATGTGCTACACATGGTTAATTGTTGTCTTCAGAAAGCTAAATACACACTACTCTAAGCAGCATAATTTGAGTGTCAATACCTTACAGCCCAGGAGCAGAGTGGTTGCTAATGCTAGTAACCTTGTGGCTCAAAACAATTATTAAAAACTCTGTTGAAAGGAAAACTTCATCAACTAGTAAATGGAATGCACCATGAGATTTGGGGATTCATCGGGAAGTATAATTTTAAGAGGTCCTGGTGAGTGAAAATGTGGCAACCAATAAACTGGTAAAGAGGCGCCAATTTAAAATAAATACTGGCAAAAATGCAATGAATAAATCCAGACTGCTAATGATGAGAGGAGGTAAAGCATTGATCAAGAGAGTAAAAAATGATAAAGAATCTATAAGTTATTTCAGACAGTAAATAGCAGCAAAATAGTAAACTAACTGATCCAGAAACATTTAAAGAATTACAAAATGTATACAGCTACATAAAAAAAAATTAAAATATAATCAAGAAAGCCAGAACATTCCGAAATCTCTCGGTGCTCAAAACATGACTAATCATTCAGGAAACCACTTAATGTTTAAATTAAATTAAATTATTTATTAACGTTCACTTTTTGCAACTAAGGCCAATTGGGACGGGTTACCTAAAGGTTACCACCCTCTTCTAGCCAGGGTGGGACTAAGGATTTTATTTAATGAATTCTGCCTCTAAATAAATTCCTTTGTCCAGGCGGGAATGGAACTCGCCACTCTAGGTTTACCATATGAGATTAAAGCCAACACTTTAACTAACATGGCTAGCCTAAGCCCCCACTTATTGTTTAAACTCTGCCAGAAACAATAGTTCATCACGCGGCCACCAAAATTATCTCTACACAGTTAATCTTAAAATAATGAAATTATGTATGAATGTTAGGTGCCGGGATCAGAAAGGAAGAAAAACACTGAGAATATCATGTTTCAAATATAATTAAATATAATATTTAATTTCTTCTCATTGTTTTATGAGAATTAAGTCACCGTTATTAATAGATGAATAATGAAAGAGAATAACTCTGAGTTGGTATTCTGGCAGGTGAAAGTGACTTCTAATCTATGTAGGATGAAAAAATTGTTGGCTACGCTTCCACTAAAATAATTTACTGAAACGGCACAGCGCTTTCAATGCTGTGCGTCATCGTCAGTGCCCGAAGGTTTTCTGAGACTGAGACTCCATGCCCAAGAGCCGTCAGGTCAACATCAAAAACCTTCGGGCACTGACGATGATGCACAGCATCGAAAGCGCTTTGCCGTTTCAGTAAATTATTATAGTGGAAGCGTAGCCAACAATTTTTTCATCCTACATAGATTAGAAAAGAAAATAACGATGAAATGTTTCACATAGTCTTCAGTACGGGACTAACTAACAATAAAGGCTTTATGAAGAGCCCTAATTGATGGTTAAATCATCCCCAGAGATTCTTAAAGAAACTTGTGGTCTGCATAATCTGTTTAGTAATTGTCAGTAGTCAATATAAAGAAGCAACATCACATAACTCCATTCTGGACCCAGTGGGGAAAAAAATCAATATTGAGAAGCCAAATAATTAAGTAATTAAAAAAAATGTATAAGTTATTGTCCTGCTAATTGACAGATACTTTTGAATAAGCTAGATTTTAACAAAGAATTAACTAAATTACTCAGGAGAAGGGCAGTAGAGGAACCAATTTAACAGGATCAATATAAAGCCTTATCGTCTGAAGCTTGCTCCCTGCAAGTGCACTTTGCATATTAAAGCACTTGTAGGTGACAAGGCTTCATTGATCCTGATAATATTGGTTCGTCTACCGCCCAGCATCTCGAGAGAAATGACTCCAGCTTTATCAAACAATCGATGGAATTCAACGGTGGTACAACATGAAACACACTGCTCATGTAGCTTGCTCCCTGCAAGTGCACTTTGCATATTAAAGCACTTGTAGGTGACAAGGCTTCATTGATCCTGATAATATTGGTTCGTCTACCGCCCAGCATCTCGAGAGAAATGACTCCAGCTTTATCAAACAATGGATGGAATTCAACGGTGGTACAACATGAAACACACTGCTCATGTAGCTTGCTCCCTGCAAGTGCACTTTGCATATTAAAGCACTTGTAGGTGACAAGGCTTCATTGATCCTGATAATATTGGTTCGTCTACCGCCCAGCATCTCGAGAGAAATGACTCCAGCTTTATCAAACAATCGATGGAATTCAACGGTGGTACAACATGAAACACACTGCTCATGTAGCTTGCTCCCTGCAAGTGCACTTTGCATATTAAAGTACTTATAGGGGACATAGCGTTATATCCATCCTGATTTTTAACTAAATTGTAAAAATTTGCAAAAAAAAAAAAAAAAAAAAGTATATATATATACATATATGTAACTTCTGGTTTTGGAATATAATTTCTATTCTAAAACATTGAATAAAACTCAGAGATGAAGTATTCTGAATGTTAACTTAAAGCTACTGTAAATATTTAACTATATCAGTATAAATTAATGACAACTATGGAAAACATCAGAAAATCCCTCAAGAAATAAAAGAAAAAACAACTACCATGAACGATAAGAGATACAACAGAGAGTAATAACGATAGAGAATTTATAACTGTGCAAGGCAAAATTCGAGCCAACATCAAGAATACTGTTTTCTATCATAATAAGAATGAAAGGAAAATACTAATTTGAAATTAAAATAATAATTATAACAAAATAAACTAACTTGAGAATATCGATTGAGCAAAGGAGTAGGAAATTCTTATAAGACAACAAATTTGAAGGAGTGGCGGTCTTGTCAAAAGAACAAGATGAGGGTTGTCATGGAGACACTACGCCATCTTCAAAGACTAGACCTTCTTGATTTTAAAAGGTACCAATCTTTCTTCATGGTAGTAATAATTACAGCCCTATTGTTCAGTTTTATCAGAATAGGTTACTGTATATTGTTTTCTAGATAATATATGGATTAGAATAAAACTGCGATGGAAAATACTGACGACGATAAAGGAAGAGTGAGGTGGCAAGGTTTTAGAGGTTTCCCCCCCTCACTATGTTTTAGGAAATTTCCCTTAGGGGAAATCAGCTATTGAGGTCCTACTCATGACTTATAAAGTCCGTCAAGCAGGGGCTGCGTAAATTAAGTAGACTTCCCAAATGAAGTTTTACAATAGAGAAATTTCACGAGAGCCGAACAACAAACTTTTGGCGGGAAACACTCTCGTTCGTTATCCGAACACATTTAATAAAAATGCAAATATCTCGGTTGACATTCAAGATAGAGAATAAATGTACATAACAATATTTATAGTAAATTTAATTTGCAACAAGATTGGTTCTATACAATGTTTTTATCCGAATCATAGTAACGGAGATATTTCAAATTTTTGAAAATATCCCCATAAACCTCCTCTCCCCCACTGGTCTGATTTCAGCCATTAACTAACTTGATCTGTCTTTTTACATAAAACGTTTAAATATCGAGGTTGGTAACGATAAAAAAAAAATTTACGACCGCTAGAGCCTTATCAGACACACACACACACACACACACACATATATATATATATATATATATATATATATATATATATATATATACATAATTTTGAATGGTCCTCATTTTCGTCATCTCCTGGGTAGGATCGATGGACATTTGAAGAATTTTTTCGAAAATCGCGTCATGAGTACGACCTCAATAATGCGTAGAACAAGAATTGTAGAGTATCAATAGATAAACAAGATTTATCCTATAACATTTTTCAATACGACTCATAATAACGAAGATATTTTGAATTTTCCATCCCCCCCCCCCCAACTCTGAATTTACCCCACAAAGGAAAAGTTCAATGAATAAAACTACTACATTTGCTATTTGAGCTCCGAATAATGTTGCCCATGATGAAACAGCTCATTGTTGATTTATAACATTGATAAAATATTCAATTTACAATGAAATTGATTCTAAACGATTTTTCGATCCGACGTATAATAACGGAGATTTTTCGAAATTTCGATTCTCTAAGCCTCCTCCCCCCCCCCCATTCTACTGGTACTTGATTTAAAGTAAGAAACATTTTTTTTCTTCAGGATTTCATTTGAATATGATATACTTGATATCTCCGATGCATCGGATCAAAAAATACCACAGAATGTAGTTTCTAGAACTAGTCATAACAAACAAAACAGGCCCTAGACATTTATTGTATCTATAATAAGCAAGGAGAAATTAGCAATATTTTATTTTTTTCTTTCTCTGGCCTCTCGCCCCCCCCCTCTTCTTAGCCGATTTTTATCAAAAAGGAGAAGTGCTCAATTAGGCGTTATATCAATCACAAGTATGAAATTTCTACATTTTTAGGTTAGCCGTTTTTGAGATAAGTGAAACAGGCGTCACTGTAAGGCTAATCAATGTAGTTTGAGGAAGGGGCAAAATGGATAATTCTGATAAAATGTGGAAATCAAAAAGTTTCGGGATTACAATACTCTACTTCATACAAAGGAGTAAAAAGTACAAATAACTCAACTTTCAAGTTTTAAAAAAAAACAAAAATGCATAGGGGGCTCGGTTGGCCGTGCGAGTTAGGACGTTGGTTCGAATCTCGTGTGGTAGACCTAGATTGGCGGGTTCGAATCCCGCCCTGGGCAGTAGAAATTTATTTAATGACGGACTCACTAAATAAACTCCTTGTGACCACCCTGGCTAGAAAAGGATGGTAACCTGTAGATAACCCGTCCCGGCTAGCCATAGTAGCATAAAGTGGACGTAAAATAAAAAAAAAATGCATAGAATAATAATTGCAGGACAAATAAGTATGCAAATGAGATATGTTCATTGGTGGACACTTTCCGTTTTAGCGGGGGGGGGATGGACTAGAAAAAAAAAATGTAGTTCATACAGTGTATAAAAGCTATATTAAAGTTCCTTTTCAAACAAACAAATCACTTTGTTAGTTATTAACGCCGTAAATATGGCTAATTGACCTTATCTACAAATTGCCACCCTTTTCTAGCCAGGGGAGCTCCATTCTACTTAATGAGTTCCTCACTAAATACATTAATATAGCCCAGACGGAAATCGAACTCGCCACTCTAGGTCTAAATTATTTTGTACAAGACGTTTGAAGGTATCTATTTATTTACCAAATGGATTATTTAATATCGATTTTTCTTTACTTTTCTATATTTGGGTCATCAAATTATGGGGGTGGAGGGTGATCCCCCCCCCCTCACCTCTAAGTCTAAAACTAAGAATCTATTCAAATTTATATATTATTCAAGGACTATTAAAGAAAGTATCTGAAAATCGTGTCATTAGTAGAATCATAGGCGATTTACTATATGGGACAAAGAATTCTAGAGGAAATACACTGCTTGAAAGAATTACAATTTCTATGCCACAGGTCAATTTTTCAGTATCCCAACAGTCCTGAGAACCATTCTAAAAGGTCCAATCTTTTTTCATAGTATCAACTCAGTACATTGACGCATTGGGTGAGCTTTAACTGAAGTAACAAATTTTAGTGTTGACACACTGCCTTGGTGGCCAGTTAACTTGTACATTGTCCGATTTTGAACCATTAAGATTACAATCTAGATCAATACCCCCAAACCAAATGACTGACCTTAATATCAGTAAATATTTGTCACATTAGCATAAAATCTGTAACTGAAACCAGAGTTCCTGTGATGAATGCCCTGTTTCGCCAGGGTTTCATTCTTGACATATGTAATCCTCCGTAATTCACATGAATTAAAGGTTTAAGTTTATATTTCTTTAAAATTGACTGAAATAAAGTTCATGTAACCTATCTTTGTGAAATGTACATTGAATTTCAGCAATGAATAAAATCTCATTCAGTTAAATACAAGAACCCTTAAAGGCATCTGTCATTATCAGATCGAAGCATCCTGAGTTAACTAACTAGCTAATTGATGAGCAAAACTAAAGTGTAAGAATTAGGATATGGTAAATACCATAATAATAATAATGTAAACATGTATTGGGACGAAGCGATGATAACTGACCAGACTGTTGCATCATAACAAACCGGATATTCTCATTATTGGCAAGATCAATAAGGCCACTGACATTATTGACATTGCCGTACCCAATGATGAGAATATTCGAAAATTTCTATTCCGAAAAATTAAGAGAATATCAAGAATTGGCTTAGAGAAGTACACAAACTGAAGTCTGCCACAGTTATGGCAATTATAGGAAGTACAAATAGCCAAAAACCACAATGGTAAGTACCAAGAATTTAAATCTGCCAAAAGAAATTATAAAAGAAGCACATCAAGGGGTATTCTTGAAACTGCTAGAAATGTGCGACAATTTTTAAACCCGCCTTAACATATATCATGATTACAACACGTATCATGATTACAAACTCCACATTTTAGTACAGTTTTCTGATTATAATCCTCCCCCATAATAATAATGTCATCCACTTTTCATGAAGAAAAAAAATCTGTTACTGAGAAACAATAATTGGCCCAAGGAAGGAAAAAGAGTGTAGTTAGGCAATATAAATAGCAATTATACATGCTTCAACAGACTATATGTTTTATTTCAAACTAAAATAAACTCCAACAAATGAGAATAACTATAGAATACATTTATAAAGTGTGTTTATATGTTTTAAAATATATACAATACAAACACACACATATTCACAATATTTATAAAAAAAATATTATATAAAAACATATTCTTAACAATAAAAATAAATCTATCTATTGTATTTTACAAATTTACAAGGATTTATACAATTATATACATATACTTGGGTATCTTATCAATTAGAGAATGATCTACTGATTTTCAGAGAGATTTTATTAATTCTAGGAGACTTAAACCATTAATGAATAATAGAGCTTATATTACGTGAAATTTTCGGGATAAGAAATGCAGGAGCTCAGATTTGCAAGAGATCAGGTCTCTCTTCAAGATTCCAACTCCTTTTTTTTCTGAGTGGTTCTCCATTCTCTCTGCACTCTTAAGAAAAGCAACATTTACAATGTTACAAGAATGATCTACTGCTTTGCAGAGTATTTTAATTAATTCTAGGAGGCTTGAAGCTTTTATGAAAACCATATTATGTGGATGATTTAGGATAGAAATACCAAGGCCATAGTTATTCAAGAAATTAATTCGAATTCCCCTAGAAATTCCAGCTTCCTCTCTGCTTGGAGTGACATTAGATAGTAGAGAATGATCTACTGCTGAACAGAGTTTTTATTAATTCTAGGAGACTTGAAACTTTTATGAACATCAGGATATGAAATAGATGGAATATTTAGGAGGAAAGCAGCAGGATTCGTCAAGAAGATTACTTCAACATTCCAACCCCTTCTCTCTGCACTACGACTGGAGTAACAATTATGCATTAGAGAATGATCTACTAGTTTTCAGAACATTCTAATTAATTCTAGGCTGCTTAAAACTTTTACGAATATGGGACTCATCTACAATGAATTTCTGAGATAGGAAGTACAGGATCATAGTTAATCACCAGATCTAATCTCAATGGTATTATAACTTCTACTCTCTGGGCTCTAACAGAATGATCTACTGCTGTTCAGAGTGATTTATTAATTCTAGGGCACTTGAAACTTTTATAAAAATCAGAACATGGAATTGGTGAAATATTTAGGACGAGATCATTTCAATATTCGATCACCTTGTCTCCACTCTGACTGGAGTAATATTTGCGTATTGGGTACTAATTTATTGGGTTTCTGAATATTCTAATTAATTCTATTTCCTTTGTAATTAGTATGAATCCCTCAGAGCTCAAATAAATTAAATTTACAAGATAGAAAAGGCAGGGTTAGTTCATCAAAATATCTAATCGCTACAGCATTCCAACCCCTTTCCCAGGGCTCTGGCAGAAGCAATATTTACGAATTAGAGAACGATCTACTGCTCTTAGGAGTATTTTTATTAATTCTAGGAGACTTGAAACTTTTGTGAACATCGGGGCTAGAAATAAGCGGAGTTTTTGGGAGTGGAGAAGCAGGACCATAGTTCTTCAGAAGATCTATTCTCCTCGAGATTGGAAGGCCTTCCCTCTGGGTGCGGACTGGAGTAACATTGCAACCTCTTTCTTTCACCAAGGACAACAGTGCCTCTTTTCTTGAATCTAAATATTCCTTAGTATCCTGAAAAATAAAGTAAAATAAAGATAATGAAATAAAACGTGACATTATAATTTAGTGAAAATTATTTATGTTAAGTATTTCCAATAAATTGTGTAAGATTCATCCACAATTATGCAAGTATAGTGGAATTATTATGAAACCCACCTTTATTATGGCACAGTAAAGGATAAAATATGAAAAAAGCTTTAAGTACTAAAATAATGAGTAAGTAAAAGTATAATTAATAACAATTCAAAAAGTAAAATATGGCTGAAATACAATAATTTTGAAACAGAAAATGTTACAAAGGTGGAGGGAATTGTTGTATTTATTTTCATTTGCTCAAAATGTTTCACATCCTCATTTCTTTAGTAGTTTTGCATTAATCTGGGAGATTAGACTATACCATCAAGGCAGATACATCAAACTTAATGTTATGGAGATGGGAATAAGCAAATCAGCTGATTACACTGATAAATTGAAACAAGACTGTAATTAATCTCAGATTGCATTTCATGTAACAGTCATATTTTGAGTAACGCCAGCTCAAAGCTACTTTATAATAGTGTTGCGAAAACTAAATAGATGAATAATCCTTCAGAGAGAGAGAGAGAGAGAGAGAGAGAGAGAGTCGCGTATTTGGAAAGTGTGACGTAGATCAAAGCAGCCGAAAGAATGTTCTAGGTCCGACCAGTACCTTCCAGCCAGACCTCGAATAGTCTAGACAGTCCCCCTTTGATGTATGCCGCCGCCCTATATAAAGGAGCTCGGGCCAGCCGTGAGCAGTCAGTTTTATTCTCACCTGTCTTGATGTTCACATCAGTGTACAGTGCGACTTAGTACAGTGTGGTAAAGTGTTTTTATAAGAAGAACAGTGTTGTGCCGTGACTGTAAGTAACAGTGCAGTGCCGCGAAGTAGAAGACAGTGCAGTGCCGCGAAGCAAAGGACAGTGCAGTGCCGTCTTTCTGTGAATTTCAGTGAATTATTGGACTGTGACTCATTGAAGAACAGTAACGCTATCAGTGTATACTGTGAGTAGTAATTAAGAATAATCACCAAGTTTATTGTGCATTGTGAAATAAATTTTGCAGTGATAAAAACTGTGAAACTTGCGAGTATTTAATTTTGCAATCCAAAAGAACTCTTATTAAAAAAAACGTTTATTACTGATTTTGGTAATACAAAAACGTAACAATATTATTTATGAGTTGTTAAATGTAGAGTTTTGTACCTACAATTTAGAGTTTTATCCAATACTAGCGGACCCGGCAGACGTTGTCCTGCATTATATATCAAGCGATTAGGATATTAAATTTAATAATATTATGTTAAAAAAAAAATCGACTCTTAATAACGCAAAAAACAACATTTGTTATATGCACGTTTGCCTAAAAACAAATAGTAAATAAAATATCGCAAAAACTCGGTACGCAAAAAGAAAAGGAAAAATGAGAGAAGGAAAAGAAGACGTTTTAGTTCTATGATTATCTGGTAGAATGCGCACTACACGTTCTTAAAAACAAACAGTTGTAGACCAATAACTGAAATAAATAAAAACCCTCAACAATAATAACTCAAATACATAAATATAAATAAAGAAAAGAAAATAATTGCAACATTCAAATCAAATTAAAATAAATTTGGACAATAAATAACAATGTCTGAAAGTGAAAACCTCTCGCAGCTGAAAACATGTTTATTTAAATGACATACTTAAACTCTAAGGACATACATAAGATAAACATATTAACATTTCATTACATTTCCAATAACCTCGCCCTTCGCCCTTCGACCGGAGACCTGCTCCATCTGCCTGGCCGATCTGCAGCGCTAAACCATCCGGGGCGTCACCCGAACGCGTATTCAAAAATTCAATCAAATCGGACCATCCGTCTAGGAGGAGTTCAGTGACATACACACGTACGCTAGAATTATATATATAAAGATAGAGGTGTATTAGCCTGTTAAAGCTCTAGCGGTCGCAATTTTCGCTCGATCGTTACCAAACTCCGTATTTAAACGTTTCACGTTAAAAGGCGGAACATGTTCTTCAACGGCCGGAATCGGATCATTGGGAGGGGGATTTAGAGGGGAGGATTTTCGAAAATTCGAAATATCTCCGTTAGTTTGAGTCTGATCGAAATTTTGTATAAAACCAATCTTTTTTCAAATTAAAAGATCTATAAACGTTGTCATGTACCTTTTTTCTCTGTCTTTAATATTAACCGAGATATCGGCGGTTTTTAGTTTTCGGCCTTGAGTAAACCCCCCACTCCCGTTCAAACTTAAAAAATTTATAGAACTAATGCTAATTCACATATCGAGTTCTGTTCAGTTCGGTTCAATCGTTGGTGCCCAATAAAATTGTTGACCCTCTTTACTTTTTTAGTGTATATCTCGTTTATACTTTAATATACGACAAAATTGAATATGACAAAAGTTACTCCAAATAACAACATAAACAACTCTTATCCTGTGCATATTTGCCGAAAAACCAATAGGAAACGAAATACGGCTATTTTTAATTTGAGGCCTCCCTCACAACCCCCACTCCTGCTCCATCTGCCTGGCCGATCTGCGGCGCTAAACCATCCGGGGCGTCACCCGAACACGTATTCAAAAATTCAATCAAATCGGACCATCCGTCTAGGAGGAGTTCAGTGACATACACACGTACGCTAGAATTATATATATAAATATTGACATAAGTCCCTATGTGGTCTGGCATTTGGTAGTTAATCTCATTATATTTTTATAATAATATTCCCATCTCTTAAAGTCGATACACTGAACAATATTTGAGATGAATTATAATAAATAAATTACTTTTAAAAGTCTTTTTGAGCATATTTTGATGGACCGGTAGATAGTCCACCTTGAGCTGACATTATATAAGAGGGACTTAGCGAGGGCTTAGTACATTCGGACTTTAGACATCGTGGAGGCGTGACCCTGGTCGATGACAGCTCGCTAATATCTAAGTCATCAGCTGGGAGTTTCTATTTCCTTGGAATGTAGTTTAATTAGACATAAGTGCCCCCATTATATTACTTCAAAAGATGCCTTTCTCTCATTTTGACTATAATATTGAATATTGGTGAATTCTTAAATTATGAATAAATTTATAATTATTTAAATTTGATTAAGAGTAGATTGTTGGCAAATCCCTTCCTAAATTCTTTGTAAGTGATTCGGTTGTGGGAAGTTTTATATTTCTTTCATCTTCCACTGCCTATTGCCACAGCCAGATCACAACAAAATGATTACAAAGCCATTCTTAAAATAAAATAAATAAATAAAACACATTGACATTGATACATCAGCTTCAACTCACCGCACACAACGAAATATAATAAGACTGCTCTTTCAATTTTTGCTATATGCTAAATGTGCTATTTGAATTTCAAGCGAACAAAACGAATGGACACACATCCAAAGTATTATCTACTAAAGCAAGATTAACCTTGTTTTTTAAGAATGAGAGATGAAGTCCTAACAGTAACCTGCATTATTATAGTTTAGCAGACAGTACACATTCCAGGAGGCCCTTGGTCTGAGCAAAATTCGAGAGTGCTGAAGGGCTTGAATTATTACACAACACAAATTTAGTTTAGCACTGTTAAAACAATTAACATCCTAAGCACTTTTACACAAGTTGCATGAAAATCTTTGGCTCAAAAGCCAATGAAGGCCAAGGCCTGCCTTCCACATAAACAAAACTGTCCCTGATGTTGAGATTGTGACTCCTAAACAGTGTGAAAAGTACTCTTTCAGGAGGTATTATTATGATTAATAATATATTTAATTGAAAAATTACCTTTCCAGCCAGAAAACTTTTTATAGCTTGAATCTCTTTAGAAAGATATTCTTGAGATGGGTTCGAAGAGAAATACGTGATTTCATTTGCAAATGTTGATGGGACAACATAGGAACCAGAGCCTTGCCTTCTATGGAGGTTAATAGCAGCTACAACAGACCCCTCGCTTAGAAGGTCTTCAAAACCTAGATTCTGTAAATTGAGGAAATTAAAAATGCATAAATATAGAGGAAATATGAAATATTATACAGTAAAAGCTATGGGACACCATCTGTTAGCAATTAAAAAGTCAAATGTTAAATGTATAAACAAAGATATAAAATACATTATATAAATAAGAAATTAAATAGTTTCTTTAAATCAAAAATTAAAATCATAGAAAATAATAAAATTAAAGAGCATTAAGTAAAGAAAGTAGTTAATCAGAGGAGTAGATCGACTATATGTAATTAACTAAAATATAAAAACTTCAGAAAATAATAATGTGAAGCTCATTTGAATTAGATCCCCATTCACCTGCCTTAGAAAATTATCTAAAGAGTGATAAGAAGCAAAGGGGAGGACATAAATATATAAAATAAAACTTTCGTCCAAGAATTTGGTTGTCCATTAACCAAATTTTAAAAATTGAAAGCAGGTCTATAATATGACATATCCAAACAGCACTCCTAAGTAATAATCTATGTGTTAACAACTGAATGAATAAAATTGGAGGTGTGCCCTCCCGGGCAGGTTAGCCAGAAATACAGAAAAAAAAATGATATAATGCATATAGTCTTGGTAAATGCAATAGCTTGTAGGTTAAACTTAAAGGTAAACATATCACAATAACACTCATTTTTACTTCCTTCAAAGGAAATATTGTAATAAAAAAGTTTTTTGATTTTCAGATTTTAACAGAATTGACCATTTTGACCTTCCCTGTACCAATTTTGACAAGTTTTGACATGAATTATTTATGTATCTCACATAAATCAAAAGCAACTAGCCTTATATAATAAAATTTCATATTTAGAATCGTTGTATAGAATTTATACCCTCAAGAGGGAGGGGAGATTAAATAAAAAAGAAAACTAATTTCTTTGAACCTATGAGATATAAAAACCTTGTAAATTCCATTTTTGTTCACCATGAAAAGATGTCTAAATTATGTTCTGACAGTTTTTGATCTGATGTATTGGAACAGAGACATCATATATTACTTTAAAATTGAAGGTTAAATGGCACAAGGTCAATATAAGATTGATTTTCAGCCATTTCACCTTCAACGAAGATTGAATTGAGGTACTTTGAAATGAAATCATTTTAAATTAAGTGCAACAAAACAATTTATTTATTTTATTTAATAAGAGTATAAGAATGAAATGTAGTGTCCTTATCCGATTTACAATTTGAATTTTCACAAAATTAAGGACTTTATTGAATAAACCCGCTGTTGATTGTTGACTTTTTCTTAACTTGCGTTCCATGGAAGTTTTCCATATTTTTTGATACAGGACATACTGTATTTGCTATGACAATAACAATATAACTGAATAATTTTGGTCATTAAAATATTAACATTTACATTTTAATGAATAGATTGCCATAAAATCAGTAAGAGAAATACTTACTTTGAGAGAAGTCCAAAATGTAATCATTAAGAAGTTGTTTCTAATATCTGATAAGTAGACGTTGGTAACACCCCACGGCTTGTCTGGCTCCTTAACGTAAACAACTATACCAACGACATCAAGCTCCCCAAACATCGGGAAACTATTGTGGAAAACAAGGTCTGATATTTCTGTTAACTTCCGTTCAAACTTTTTTGTCTGGGAGAATAATGTGCTTTCCCGATAGCAAGACTGTTTCATATTTGCCAACTGAAGAACTTTCTCTCTAAAATGTTAAAGGTTCAATATGAAAAGAAATTTATAAGAGATGCCATATAAAGAGGAATGGAATAAAACATATTTTGTTCTGGTATCTCTGAGTTTCCACAATTTTTTGTCTTTCTCTGCCAAAATAATTCTTTAGACTTGAAGAAAATTGGATAAACAAAATTCACGACTAAAAAAAAAAAAAAAAATGGAATTGATAGGTGGCACCTTCCTTTGTATTACGCTACATTCATAATCATACTTTTCAATGAATCATGGTTCTCACGCTGATCAAAATTAATGCGTTTTTCCAGACCTCATTTAGGCCAAATATAAATAAATATGCAAAGTCTAACAAAATTGTAATATGAAAAGTTATATAAAGGTAATAAAACCCATGTTGATTGGGTTTTGATTTTATAATAAAATTAATGTTACACAGGGGCTGCAAAACCTAAGCAGATTTCCACGTGCTGGTGTGTTGGCACACTACTGATCTCATTTCACCATATTCTCTTAGTTCTAAATAAAAATCCGATGAGTAAAAGTGGAGGTTAACTGAAGGATGAAAACAAGAAAGTACGAAGAACACTTTTAATGTTTGAAATACAAAAAAAAATGTACACAACAACAATTGTAGAGCATCTATAAAATTATTATTTAGATTCATTTTCCATTTCGTATTTTGTAATGTTATTGTTGTAAGATGTCTTCGTTGTTGTCTATTTTTGCATTTCGTTGTTCTTTATTATTTCCTATTTTTTTCTGTATTTTATTGTTTTCTATTTTTTTTTTTTTTTAGTTTGTGCTCTATTTTTTAGTTTGTGATCAATTTTTTTTTTTTTTTACCAATATCACTCTTGCTGCGAAGCTCCAAATACGAGTATATAAATAAATAAAAATATTTGCAGATAAAAACTATTATGATCTGTTTTAATATGTGACTTTTATTCAAATTGTATTGTAGTAAACTGAAGGGTTAAGTTGTTGATGAAGAGGCACAGACCCCAAAAGTATTATGCAGGACAAAAACTATCAAGTTGTGGTTTACTACTACATTTACTTTAGCCAAGCTCACGAATCTGAGCCTCAACTAGCCAGCTAGACATAATATGAATAAGATGATATTTGTTATTATTAAGAATTAGCATATGATAAGCGAACGATATGTACTGACCTTGTGCCACAGGCATTAAGCGTATAGAAATCGACACATCTATTTTCAGTCAGGAGGCTGCACACATCTTCAGTCGGGCGCCATATAGTCACCACAGCATCACACTCAGTAAGTGGGTCAGCTATTCTAATCTGAAAAAACTTATATTATTAATATAATATTCAAATAAATAAATTCAAATGAAATGTACTAACACTGTAATTTATTGATTATTAAATGGGATACACTGTCAGCAAATTATAGTAAGTTTAATTAATTTTTATATGATAGAACAAAAAAAAAATCTGTTTTTGTAATCCTGAAAGGGAATTTAAACCAAGACATTTGGTAGAGTACTCTGGCATAGAAGCGACAGGTGAGGGAAGAATTTTCCCAATGAAGCCAAACTCCTGACCAGTCAACCAATTTTGATGAAATTTTTTGTGTTTATTCATAAATATATTTAAAAACAATTAAAAATTAAACAAAGGTACTAAGTAAGTATTTGTGACCAGAAAAAAATTACAAAGTATCAATTTGAGTTCTTCTGAAAGCAAATACATAGTTCCACGTTAAATTGAATAACTCCAAAAGGGAAAAGGATAATCATGGAAATCTTTTTTTGTTTTGGTTCTAAGACATGTGATCTATTACCTAAAGTAATAAAATGAATGGTTATTTGACTCCTTCATTGTTTATTCCAAGTTTAAAAATAAATATTTATAAAAATTTAGAAATTTATATGAATTAAAAGAAAATGATAAATAAAGACAACTAAAAAGATAGTTACATTACACAGGTTTATTCTATATGAAATACCGTTTACAATATAAGATTCGTCAGTCTAAAATGTACTTTGATATGTACAATTCTCACCCTCAAATTCTTGCACTATACACCCTGTCATCATACAGTGCAAGGATGCAACTGAGAAAAATCTTGTTCTACCCCTTTCCATTATATCTGATGACCTCAAACACGATGGTATGTAAACACGGACAAAGTATGGTGTATGAAATCCAAAAATCTGCTGCTATTGTGTTTTGAAAGAAAACCACCCACACTTTAAAAAAGTTCATTACTTCAGTGATGGGAATGCTGCTCAGTACAAAAATTAGTACAATTTCATAAATCTGTGCCTACATGAGAAAGATTTTGAAATTCAGGCCCAGTGGTCATCAGGAAAGTTTCAAAAGACCCTTAGAAAACCAAATAATATCAGTGACTCAATTGTTTGACTTTTGCAAAACCAGAATAGAAAAAGTCTGTTTTTTCTTCATATCTAAAGAAACAGTTGAATTAACTCGCCCTGCTTTGGAAGGTCACTTCAAAGATGCTCAAACTCATCCAGGGACACAATCATTTCACAACATTCAGCCAATAGATGACTCAGAAACCATTGAAGCTGGAAGAATTGCTATTGATGAAAAAGCAGCCCTCACGTTTAATTTACTTAACAATCAAACAAACTGTTATTAACATTGAAAGATTTAAGCCCACAATGTTTCATTGTTCGTGAATATGACAAGTTGTGGTACTTTGGTATGATGAGTGAGGTGAACACCGAAGAACAAGATGTCACATTACAGACAGTTCCTTCATCACCATGGACCTTCAGTACCATTTTCTTGGCCTAAAAAGGAGGATATATGTGCTCTGCCCATTCTTCATATTGTTATGACTGTGGAATCTCCAAAAACAATATCAGGAAGAGCATACACGCTTTCACAACAATGTATTCCAACTGTTGAAACAAAATTAAACGATACTTTAAAATTGTAAAGAACATTGACCAAAACATCCATTTTAGGGGTAAGAATTGTACATATCAAAAAGTACATTTTAGACTGATGAATCCAATAATGTAAACAGTATTTTATTTAGAATAAAACTGTGTAATGTAACTATCTTTTTAGTTACCTGTATTTATCATTTTCTTATAATTCATATAAGTTTCTAAATTTTTATAAATATTTATTTTTAAACTTGGAATAAACAATGAAGGAGTCAAATAACCATTCATTTTATTACTTTAGGTGGTAGATCACATGTCTTAGAACCAAAACAAAAAAAGATTTCCATGATTATCCTTTTCCCTTTTGGAGATATTCAATTTAACGTGAAACTATGTATTTGCTTTCAGAAAAACTCAAATTGACACTTTTGTAATTTTTTTCTGGTCAAAAATACTTACTTGGTACCTTTGTTTATTTTTTTATTGTTTTTAAATATATTTATGTATGCACACAAAACATAAACAGTGGACGTAAATAATTTAATTTAATTTTTACAAAACATCTCATCAAAAGTGGTTCATAAATAAGAAAGTTATAAATTATTTTTGAATTCCAAACAAATTAACATTACTGTTCCCTATCGATAAACAACACGAAAATCTCAAAACTTTAAGAGGCCATACAATTCATACCGTTAAAGATATATCAAAAATATTTGGCATGGTTTCTCATAACAAAGAATAGAACACCTAAAATAAGTTACAACAAAATTTGAAATGATGGGTGTCAAAATTATTTTTTTGTGGTTGATTTGACATGGAACGACCTCTACAGTTACCTGGCCCTTACAGAAAAACAATACGCCCAGATGGGAAGTGTAATTGTACACATTGAAGCCTTCCTATAAAAGTACCATTGTTATTCAGTCAACAATGATTTCCCGGGAATTGCCTTAGGTAGAGTATATATAATTTCGAATGAACCTCACTTTCATCATCTACTAGATAAGGATTGATTGACATTTGAAGAAATGACATCAAGAGTACCACAGCCGATTTTGTATAATGGAAATCTGATCTGAGCAAGATGAATTGAAGCATTCATGAGTATAACAAGTACGTGAATGAGTCATTTGTGATAAGAAGTATCCTATAGATTCCTTTTGTAAAATAAAAGAGCATGCTTTGTCCTCTGAAGTATTTCATGGGAAAAGAGGGGAATTAATGAATAAATGATGACATGACAAAACTTATATACAAATGCCTATGAATCCATTTCCAAGAAATCAATACAATTTTTATATTTAAGTATGACTGCTCAAAATATATATTTCAGCCATAACCTACAATTATATGTTTAGATTTTGCCAATTTTGATTCCTCATTTCAATTTAAAATGTTTTTTACCTCATTTGGTGGGAGAAAGTTGAGGAAAAACTGAGCCCAGCAATTGTTAGTGAATACCTGGTTTCTTAAATCAAACTGAAGATGCAACTAACAGAATGGAGAAACTGGCTGAAAAATGGCTAGCGAGCTCCAACATTTTACTCTGTGGAGAGGATAAGTTGCCAAAATATCCTCCTGATTTTTCTTCCATTACTCTTTGTGAACCTGTAGAAAATTTAAGCTTGTTAATTTCTACCTATCCCTCAAATACTTGCCTCAAATCCATCGGTTTCCCAAGTTTATATGGCTCATTTCCCCTGACAACTATTTCAGAAGATCCCGCCCGAGAATTCAGAAGCCTTGGCAACGTGCAATTTCTCAATTCGTTCATGCAATGGAAACATTTCATGGACTCTTCCGGTCAGAAAACCCTACACAAGATATGCACCTTTCGCAGAAGCTAGCTGGTTGTTTCTGAACTAAAACAGTACTATCTCCCAAAATTAATCAAATGGGCAATATGTTTAAGACTTGGTGAAGATATTATTAACATTGAACAGTTCGTGTACCTTTCTATATGTATATATAAAATGAATCCCTATTTCCCTTGGTTGAAGAATCATACGTGAAAGGCTAACAATTTTGCTAATTATTTTTTAGTTGTGTTTGATATTGTCAGGAGGTGGATCATATGAAAGAAAAAATTAAGGAAGTTGTGCGGAACATTAGTAAATTTAAGAAAACTTAACAACCATATTAACTTTTCTAATGCCTGAAGTAATATCTAGATATTTCGTTTTCTATTGGTTTTTTAGCAAACATACACATAACATGAATTGTTTATATTATTATTAAGAGTAACGAAAGAGTATAGAATAAAAGAGTATTCAAATTTAATAAAACACTTTTGTTACATAACAAAGTGTAAACAGGATATAGACTAAAATCTATAGTGAGAGTAAACAATTTTATTGGGCTTCAAAGGCTGAACTGAACTAAAAAAAACTTGGTATATGAATTATTATTAACTTCTCCATGATTATAAACAGTATCAAAATTTCTAGGACCAGCAGGATTGGGGGTTATAAGGGAAACCTAAAAATGAAACATCGCAATATTTAGTTTTCTATTGGTTTTTCAGCAATTGTGAACATAACAGAAGCTGTTTATTTTATTATTTTAGGTAACTTTTGTTTTATGCTTTTATGGTGAATAACCAAGTATAAATGAGAAAATTAATCACATTAATTGTCGAAAGTGTAATTCAGGAAGCCTTGCCATAAAAATAATATCATTATTCAGTCAACAATGATTTCATTGCCGGGTAACTTAACTAGTCTAATCAAATATTAGACTAGGAGTAAGTTGTTGCCTCCATGGGTATCACTATGGGGAAAAATAAGACAATACAGGTATTTACCGTTTATCCCACAAATATATCCCAGTTTAAAAACTGAAACCAATTCAAGAAATCAGTAACAATTTAAATACAATTACTTTTACAAAACAGATGAAGAAACTATTAAAAAACTATAATGATCATACTTTAAGTAAATTTGTCACTTTCCGGGATGGTACCAACTCTTCTAGTTTCTCTCTCAAAATATTGTTAACTTCTTCCCTGATTTTTGCCGATATTTCTTCATGATATTTCTGAAGACTGGCCAACTGATCTGGGTTAAGAATTGCCTGAAACATAGTTTAATTTTAATGTTAATGCAAATAAACATACACAAGAAATTACAAGTAAAAAGTAATATGTCCTTCATTTCTCTCATAGGCTTAAGAAAATAGAATATTTGTGGAATGATTATGTATGAGGAGAGATTTCAAATTCCCGTAAAATTACAATAAATGTTTATACAAATTTACCTTAAGGAAAATAATATTCAATCAATTCAATCACATATTTTAAAATTTAATTTCTGTATAAGATTGTTTAATAGAATAATTGCAGAATACATTTAGTATTTCAAATTTCATCCTCCCCTGGTCCCATTTTAATTTATTCTTAAACAAAGAATATATTTTATACAATTAATAAAATCAAACAGTGTGTTGAAGTGTTTTACTCATGAAAATAATGCATTTTTCTTGAAATATATGTTTGTGATTAGGAATCTGAAGTAAATTCTTGTGCACTGTTTTATGATTATGTGTTATATTATTTTTGTAACATAAGCTTATAAAAATATTGCTTCTATAACTATAATTCAGGGGCTCTTTAACTTTTTTATTCACGGGTTCAATGTCATAGGGGGTTAAGGTCCTTCAATCAATTAAATACTATTTCACTATTTCATTTATTATAACTAGAGGAGACTGAACAGCCCCAAAATATAGAATTAACATCCACCTGCTAGAGCAGACAGCTAAATCTTATATAATATGAACACGAAGAAAAGCTGAAGCTATTGCGCACTAGATTAAATATATGTATATTAAATAGGTACATGTTTTGGTATTTAATATTTTAAAAACCATTGTAAGCGAAAACAAACTGAATTAAGAATAAGACTTACATGAACCTCAGAGGCATCAGAATCGCTAGATACAATTCTCCATAAAACCTCAGGGTTTGTGATCTTCTTTATACTCTTCAAGTCGTATTTGACTGTTGCTCCTTTTTTATATTTTCCTTCTACCTAAAAATAACTTTCCATTATTATTATTTATTAATATCCACTTTTTACTAGTATGGCTAATTGTTATGGGCTATCTACAGGCCTTTTCTAGCCAGGGTGGGTCTAAAGATTTTATTTAATGAGTTAATCAAACTTGCCACTCTAGGTTTACAATATGAGATTAAGGCCAACACTTTATCTCACATGTTTAACCTGAGCCCCTCACATTTCATTGTTTCAGAACGAAATATTTCATTACCAAATTGAAGAAGTAAACTTCTGTACAACTCAAACTCACACTGATGAAAATATGTATCTTCCATGAAACCACATCTTCTGATAAACATTCTATTAAAATAACTACAAAATATTAGTTTTGATTTGTCTAAATGCATTCAAGGTCGAAACCGCATTCAAAACTGCCAATAAACATTCTATAAATATTGATGGAAATCAAGTACACAACTTCATTAACTAAAATGAGAAAGATGTATCACCCAAAATGACTGAGATGCTCAGCTCACAGTTTCCTAATCATATCCAAGGACAACTACAAACAGAAAAGAGATTTGGGTTATTTAAGATATCAGGAACTAACAAAATGGAGCATCGGAAGATCAAATAATAGACCAAAATAAAACTAAATATAGAAAATAATAATAATTAATTAATCCAATTTATTTATAAGAGTGGGTATCTCAGCCATAAATGTGATCATGTCTCTTAGGAAGTGGAATCTTTGTATGACCTTTTCCTATTATCTTTTATCTCTAATATGTAGGGAACATTTGAATTTTTCTATTTTTACCTCCCTCTAACTCCCCTCCCCATAGCCAATTTTGATCAAAGGGGAGGTGCACAACTAGATGCTACAACAATCCCAAATATAAAATGTTGGCATTCTAAAGCTAGCCGTTTTTGAGTTCTGCAAAATACATACATATATATGTAGTGATGTACACACATTATGTTGAAACTAGTCAAAATGGGTTCAAGTAGGATCAAAACGGGTAATTTCATTGAAATATAAAAGACAAAAACTTAGTGATAAACAATACTTCCTTTACTTTATACAAAGAAGTAAAAACCACATTTTTTTTTTACTATGAAACTAGGCAGATGAGGTTTGAGGAGGGTAGGCTGTCAAATCATCTACCTTCAAATGCCCAGTCTCATAACCAAACATAGAGAAATATATCCTTAATTAAATTTAAAATTTCCCAACCTCCAAAACTGGGTAAAACACTAATTGTTGATTATAAAAATGAAAATGTATAACTAATTGAAAAGTTGATTTATTAAAAATTCTAGATAGCTTAAGACAATGCCATCATACTGGAGATGCATTATTATCCTATATGTGGGAATAGAAATTCCTGAGTTGACATCTGGTAATGCTGTTCTTTATTAGCTGCTTCCTATGAGCCCTAAACACGGTTTGAAGGTTCATAGACTTAAAGTATTGTAATTAAAGTTATGACTTTACTCGTTTTTTATCATAAAAATAAATTATCAGTCTTTATAAAACACGTCAATAGTTAAACATTTTATTTAGAGGAAAATCATGACAGATGTTAGATTCTATTTTAGAAGACCAAACAAAAATTGAGGATTGCCGTGAGATCAATGGAACGGTATCTGCTGAGGTTAACATTCGAGTTAAGAAAATAAACTATTGGATTAAGACAAAGGCTGGGCTCCCAGATATAAAACAGAAAGTAGACAACCATAGTTGGAAGTTGTTGACTGGACACACAATTAGGAATAACATAGAAAATGGACTATAAATGTTATAAGCTGTCAACATTGAAGAACAACTAACCTAAGGCACAACGAAGTTCAATATTAGAACTTTGAATTTTCAACTAGGAGTAGGAGTTTAAATGGATACAAAAACTCATATCCACTAATATCTTCCCTTAATGTTGGTATTATCAAGAAAATGGTAAGAATAAATTGTGAAACGAAGGAAAATTCATTAATTCAGGTTATAATTTTTATTATTAAAAAGTATATGTTTATGTCAAAAGGAACAAATAAGAGTTACTATTGTAATCCTGAGCGATGAAACATGCTGCAAATAACAAAACATACTTACCAATTTGAAACTCAGAGATGGCTTATGAACATCACATAACTTCCTAAATAAAGATTGTTTTATAAATCAGCAATTCTCCAGCATTACATACTCCCATATTTGGGTTGTAAAAACTCAACTAGCTGTACTACCACCACTTCAAATATATTTGTTCCATTTTTAAAAGGTTTTTAAAAAATATCGTTATGCAGGGGCCAGATTTCCCTCTACTGGAATGGCACATAGGTATCATATAGGTGAAATTTAAACTGGACATATGGTATGAGTTGGTCTAATGATGGTCTGTTAATACAGAACATTCTATGTAGTATGTAGAATGGCCCTCATTTTGTCATTTCTTACGTTAGGATGGTTGAATATTTGCATCGATTTTTCAAAAATCACTTCATGAGCACAGACTAAACAGCTGATTTTCTTTAAGAGAAATTTGATAAAACAAACAAGATGAGAAAAGATAAAGATGAGGCACTCCAAATTAGAAATCAAAAAGATTTTTAGAAGGTTACATAATAAGGTGTTAAAAAACATATAGGCATATATTATTCCTTTTTAAATTATTGTACAAATATAATTATAGAGTTTCGATTCAGATGCTGAAAATGTTTAAGGCAAAAATATATAAACTTGAATAATGGCAAAAGGTTGTGCAATTATTGAAAAACCCTACTACATGACCAAAAAAGAACTGGTATCACAAAAAGATTAAGACATGCTCAACACAAATTAAAATAACTAGTAATTTCGAGGCATCTTAAAAATGTTCAATGTAAAATCGTACTAGCTTAATACAAACATCAACATTTATACTATAGCCTAAGATATTTTTACTTATTGTTTGTTTATTTATTAATGCTCACTTTATGATACTACCTCATAGGGTCGAGTTTACTACAAGTTACTATCCCTTTCTAGCCAGGCTAGGGACTAAGAATTTATTTAGTGAGCCACTAAAGAAAATTACACCCACGACTCTAGGTTTACAAATAAATTAACCCTCAGGCAAGAGTGGGACCTCACAGGTCCGTTTAATTTATTTACAAAATTCTTTACTGAGTTAAAAATAAAAAAATGCAATATATAAATGTTGCTTTCTTGCTGGAATAAACATTCAAACCCTTTAAATGGGTTCCGACAATTATAATTGGGTAAAATCCTAGCCCAAACTGCAGTAGACGTGAGAGGCCTCCAAGTAACTTTTAACCACACTCAAGTGTAACACATAAACTCACACGACCAACCAAGGTCCTCTAATTAATTAAGTAAAGCCATGATAGGTAAAATGATTAACTTACGCACTTTGTATGGATTATTAGTGAAGGAGAGGAACTTGCAGACGCAGTGTTGTGTAGCACAACTACAACTCCATATGTCCTATTACTCCTTGTATGACTTGGAACACTGGTCATGCTATACCGACACTCTACATGAACCATGTCTAATTACTCGTTATATGTCTCGTACTCATCAGTACTTAGTTATGTAATCATCTCCTTTTTATATAATAATAATATAATACAAAAATAAAAACCCCTTCTCTCCAATTCAAGCATAAAAGGACCTCAAAATTTTCCACTTCACCTACTGATAAATAATTATTTCATTTTTTTTTTTTTTTGAGCTATTATTACTCACATGACAAAATCGCTCAAAAATTCCTTCAAATCATCGGAACCCAAAGTGTGATGTAAAATTAAATAAAATATTTATAAATCTGTGGATATGGTGTTCAATTGATTATAACTTCTATGGTAGGAGCTCAGGTTCTTACCTTACTTAATTAATGAAATTATTAACGCAATTTCATGTATAATATATCCTATTATTTTGTTACTTTTATTAGTCCATTATTTGGTTTTGTTGTTCTTTTTTTACAAAAGTACATAATAAGTTTTTTTACCCTAGTAATTGTACTAGAATGCACTATTGTGCCTGCTTTGCTTTATATATGTCAACATAATTGCTAGTCTGGTTTAATTTAACATTCGATTCGGTTAGTTGACTTACAGAGACCATAATCTCAAAATATTATGTTTTATATCGGCAAGGAATCAGATCCTAAACATTTTTAATGACGAAATTGAAGTAAATTCAGAAAGTCCTTGGTACTTTAGAAAAACTACTTATTACGCAGCTCCTGCATGATGGACATTTTGATCTGAGACTAAAAAATGTCAGAGAAAATGATGCTTGCTTTGTACCAGCTTAATTAGGATTTTATAATGTGATAAAAAGAGGCAAACTATGAAAACCATTGTGATTAGGATGAATAAACCTGATAAAAATAAAAATGTAAAGAATATTAATACAATTTTATTGATTAAAACTTTTCTTAACAAAAAATTCATGACAAAGAAATCTTCACAAATAATTTATTTGTACAACACAATCACAAACATTGAAGACTTAAAAATAATTATTATTACAGAAATCGCTAATAGTAATACATGAAAATAACTGGAGAATCCCACCACAATATAAATGCATATTTAATCACTATGCAGATTTGCAATGTGTAAGAATAGCTACATCATAGATGATAGTTGGACTTGTACTATATTTACTTCTTCCTACGAGTTAAAGTAATAAATTTTACATGTTTTCTATCACAAAACCAGTCTTCATTTAACAAATCAGCAGTTAAATATATTATTTAATGAAAAATCGTGACAAATGTTGGATACTATTCTACAAGATCAAACAATAGTTGAGCCTTGCACTGAGGTCAATGGAACAAGAGTGTGTAGAGAATCGTACATGGGAGTGGGCTTCCTACATAACTATTTTTGGAATACAACATTTATTTGGTTTAAATGAAAGTGGAGAAGCAGAGAGTCTGATTTCCCTCTCCTGCCTAAATAAATTTAAGAATGTAAAAACTAAACTGAAGACTGGACTATTTCTTAAAGCAAAACAATACTTACGCTAAAATTACAAGATAGTATATGTGCCATTATAGCTCACTATTAGTATAATAGATCAATTTCACCTCAACCAAAAATATAATAGCCTAATAAAATTTCTTATTCATAGCCTTGTATAAAAAAGTAGTTCAACAATTGAAATAATACAAGATTGTAATAAATACATTTCTTCAGCATTTATACATTAAATTTATATTTTTATTTATTACTTTATTTTACTAATCGTAACCAAATTTCATTAGAATCTATCAGTGGTAATTCAGAGCCACTCATATAATCATCTGACCTTACAAATAATGTGAAAGTTTATACTTGAATTTACAAATTATGGGAAATGAAGAAGAACAAAGGAAAACAATTTCTTTAAAAAATTTCAACACTTGCAAGAAATGAATGGCACTGACCAAAAAGTTGATACAAGAACATTTCAGAAAATGACACGAGTAAAAAACAATTAATAATATGATCAGATAGAACAAATAAAAAAAAAAAAATGATGAAAAAATTAAAATTTGTCTTGAGTTTTTGTGACCTTTAAATTAATAATAAAACACTTCGCCCATACTCACAGTCAGCAGAGAAAGTCAGTCTTACAAAGCATAATTGCTAAAGAATAAATTAAAACCTCTAGCAAATACATAGTCGATTTCAATTGGGGAATACAAAAAGAATTTCCATAAAAGCCATGTCCATAATTGAATTCAAAATTGAAAGTATTTGTGAAACAATATGAAAAATAGTGAAATAAAAGTAAGGTTCAAAAAATATTTTAGCTGGGGTGAAATGAGATGTTTTATTCAATTCAGCAGCTATCGCAGGAAAGTCAGTGTCAATGTTGTTAAAATAAATTGAAATAGACATTAACTTACATAAAGATACAACAAGCATAGAGAGGAAAAATGACTCGACAATAATGTTTGTTAATCTTTCCAAAAACGAATGATGTTCAACTCTCCTTCTCATCTCATTAATCACATTGTCACGTGATGTTAAGTAGAAGGAATTACAGAGTGCAGTGCAAATGCGACGGCCATTAAGAAATCTCAAGATGTTGTAGCCAAAGAGCAAGGACCCAGCAATGTTGTTGAGAGCATAGAACAATTCTTCAATAACCTCAAGAAATGAATAATCATTTCTAATCTCGAAGGTAACGTGATGAGTTTGTGCCAAGTCGTACTTGAAGAGAACATTCATCCATAAGTTGAACAAATAGAGCGACAGACAAAGGAAAGGGAGACCGTAGAGCTCCATTTTGAACAACTTCACTCTAAGAAGACTAACCACCAACTGACCCTCCTCCCCACTCCTTCCACTGCCTCTACAATCTACCTCTTTCATGGCCCCCACATGTTTCTTTGAATCCCACCTCCTCCTAATTGTTTTCTTTCAATAATACTATTTTAGGATTTAACTTTCTTCTTAAAGTCAACCAATTTTATTTAATCAAAACAAAATTATATGTTTAGAATGAATAATTGAACTCAAGAATTCTCAAACATATAATACAAAAATGCTGAGGTATCGCAAATATAATCAATAAAAATAACCTTATTATAAAAAAATAGAACAGAAAAGCTCTGCTTACTTTATACAAAAAATAAATATTCTGACAAAGGGGAAGGTTTATAGTCCAATATACGTACACAATAGATTTTAGGAAATGTTTATCTTTTGTTTCTGAATTATACACAATATTTTTACTTGTCTCACACCAAAAGCTTGTGCCTTCATAGATCAAAGGACTATTGCACTTTTGAAGAGTCACGTTGGCTTTAATCTCATATGGTAAACCTAAAGTGGCGAGATTGATTCGAATGAATGAATAATAATGTGAAGGTTAAAGTTTTTTCAATATTAACATAATGAATTCAGCCTTAACATTTTTAGGGCATGATTAATATACCGTCAGCCCAAGTTTGGTGACTTTTTAAGTTAATTATTGCAGTCATACTTAAAATAATATAAAATACTCCCATACTTAAAATAGTACTACATGTTTTATTATTTTGACAATTAGAATTAATAATTTTTTTACAAAATAACAACAAATCTAAAATCTTAGATCAAAGGACTATTGTACTTTTTGAGGGTTCCTTAGAACAAATGTAAATCTGCTTTTGGAGCTCAGGTTAGCCATGTGATTTCAAGAGTCGGCTTTAATCTCACATGGTAAACCTAGTGGTGAGATCGATTTAATAGGAATATATTAGTTACAAACTCGTTAAATAAAATTCTTAGTCCTACACAGGCTAGAAAATGGTGGAAATCTGTAGATAACCCGTCCCAATAAGCCATAGTAGTAAAAAGTGAACACTAATATATAATAAATAAATATTTAAATTCAGCAGAGATAATATTTTTTTATTTTTTTTTTTACCATTTCAAACCATTCTAAAAGCAATGATATCAAAATTTAAAAAATAATTATTTTTAATAACTGAAATACAGAAAGATTTCAATATACTGTTATATTTGTGAGTCAACTAGCCTAAGGTACACCATAGGCTATATTAGAATTTGAATTTTCAACCAGGAGTGAGAAATTACATGGATATCAAAAGACAGTAATATCTTCATTAATGTAGGTTTTATCAATAAAATGTTAAGAACAAATTGTGTTTAAAATACAGTTTTTGGCCATAAAACAGTTTTTAAATTTATGAAATTCAAAAGTTTGACTTCTGACTTTCTGGTCCAGAACGAATTCATCTATCTTTTGTGAGAATGGATGCATCAGATTGCGAAATCTTTTTTATATGTATTAACGGATTGAATATAGTCAATATTTCTCTATTTCTACTGTAAAAAAAAAAAAAATATGCCAAATGTACCTATGTGAAAGGGTTGTCAGATAACATAAAAAGATCCTTTGAGGAGCATGATGTTAATAATTTAACCTTTGCTTTTCAGACTAGAAAGAAAAATAAAGGATACATTTAGAAATATAAAGACAAAATTGAATCAGCAAAGGAGTCAAATGCGGTTTATGAAATTAATTGCCTAGTTTGCACCAGAAAGTACATAGGGGAGACAAGACAGAACCTCGGAAAAAATATTTATCAGCACCAGATTGATGTAAAAACAAGGCCAAAAATAAGAATAAACTGCTTTGGTACAAACTGTAATGTTTTAGAACACAATTTTGTATTTGACAATTTAAAAGTACTACACAAGGAACCAAAATCTGGTAAGAGGAAAATTCTGGAAGCTATGTACGTGCTGGAGAATGTAGTTAATTTTAAACAGACACAATGAATTTAAATATCTATTATATCGAAGTCTTAAGTAAATTAAAATAAATCTGGTAAATAAAGGTAAAGATGGTTTACAATTGTTGACAAATTACCATTGGGTTTAAGAATGTGTATTATACAAGTGTTTTTTTTTTGTTTTTATTTTATTTATTTTTTTTAGTTTTTTTTTTTTTTTTTTTTATCTTCCTGTGCACAATTAAGGTTGTACTAAATTAGAGGAATAATTTTGAAGGTTGGTTAAGTACTCTTAGTATCTAAGAAAATGATGGATTGCCTTAATGGATGAGAGACAAAAATTTATTAAGTTACCCTGTATGTTATTAGCATTGTAAATGCTCAGGAGGGCAAAACATCTGCTATTTTGAAAAAGATAATAAAGATAGCTAATTTGAGACCTTAAGATCTTTATTTTTTCGCCTGAAATCCCTTAATAATTTTAATATGACAAAAGTCCATTATGCAGATGCTGTGTGAATTAAGCAATTTCCCACGTGCTCAAATGACACACTGGTGATCTCATGTTACCATCTCTATTTCTATTGTCAAAAGAAGCCTATGCAAATAAGAAATGAAATGAAATGAAAGCTGGATATGACTCAGTTATTCAAAGTGAAATTCAGAATAGTAGAAGTGGGAACAATGAAAAAAATAACTTGTTCAATATTTGAGTTAGGGAAAACATGTTAAAAGCAATGGCTATAGAAGATTAAATTGGAACAAGATTGATAGCGTAGTTCGATCTGTCTTACAATAACAGTTATTTAAAATTTTGATTCTACTATCTCTAAAGCCTATCTCTTCCTGGTCCAATTTCAGCCATTTACGAGTATGACCTTTAGTGTTGCATGAAATGGTTAAATGTTGAAACTGGTAATCATCAAATAAAAATGGCCAAATAGGGCAGTCTGGTCCTAAGAGTCGTCAGGTCAATATTCAAGACTTTTGGGCATAGATGATGTTGTTGATGCACCGCAACGAAAGCACTGTGTCATTTGAGTAAACTTTTTTGTGGAAGTGTGGCTGTTTTTAATCAACCTGCATTGAAAAATAGTCGAGTTTGGAAGATAAAATCTTAATTGATGATGTTACCCATAACATATTTGCATGTATCTCATCTAGTAAAGATGGATATTCAGTATTTAAGCATAGAATAAGAGGCTTAATAATATATTAGCATATTACTAATGTGAGATGAGCAGAAGCGGGTGTTTAATAAAGGCTGAAAACCAAAATATTCTTAGTATTTGAGGCAGAGACAAAAAATTTACCGAACATCAGTATGAAATTTAAGAAGTTATCTTTAGTTTTAAATAAAATATTTAAGTGTGGAATTAAGAAATGAATAAAAAAAAAACTTCAATTGCTAGAGCATTAACAGACAAATGTTCTATATAATTTTGAACAAACATCACTTTTGTTGTCTCCTCAATGGACGTACTAAGACATTCTTTGTGTCATGATTAAAACCTCAATATCTAATTTCCTTTAAGGCAAGTCTAATAATAAAGGGGCACCTATTGACAAGCATTGTGTAATATAAATTCCTTAATAGTGAAAATAATTTAATATGAGAAAAATGTTATTTGAATGGGGAGAATTGTTATAATGTAAGAGGCATGACTCATGAGGCGATAAGGCTGTGAATAGGACAAAGACTAGCCTGTTCCTGAGCGTCACTGCACACACACACAGCAAAATGTTGGACGCTTTCCTTTCACAGCTAAAACAAACGGTTTCCATTTATGTTTCACTCTTTTTTATGCTGCCGACAAGTTTGAAAATCCATTGTATCACAGAAGCAAGAGAAGAAATAACACAGTTCGAGTGCACTTTGAAGTCAAGCTCTTTGGAGCGTGGTGTTAATTATATCACATATAGTTTTCTCAGCATCTATCTAGTATGCCTCCTCTATAGATTTTTTTACAAGATTTTAAAAGGAGTGCTCATTTTACAAGAGGCTGCCAGGTATTGCTGCCATTTCTTCATTCCTTTCCTGCGGATCACCAAAGCTTATGTCCGAAGGAAGGAGAAATTTTTGATTCAGACGAAAGATTTCCTCTCCAACACAAGTAACGGTATGTTGCAGGCCCAACTTATTGTAAAAGTGGCCATTATTATAGCCCTTATGGCTGCAACTAGCCACTTCTTTTTGTCTTACAACATTGATCCAGAGTCTCAGGGTAATGCTTTTTATTATAAAGCTTATTTGAATAATGATGAAGTAGAAATGTATTGCAATAGAGAGATTAGACAGCTCGTCAGTATTACACCATGTTATGTCTCTCATGAACACACTTCAATGGATGTGAGCATACTCTTCTTTTTCTTGGTAGTTTACACTCTACAATTAATTTATTCTATTGTAATATTGTTTTGCAAAATCTTTTTTGCCAGAATATTGAAGGCAGCGTTAATTTATATTTGATTTCCAGAACATTGTATGTCTAATCTTATGAAAACAGCTTGCAATTTGTATCCTTGTTCAAATTTTATATTTTAGAAATTTTTGCTATTTGTGAGACACTTGTCTAACTTAATGCAGTAATACACCCCAACCACCCTATAGTCTAGGGTTTTCTCCAAACAGTTTTTTTTTTTGTTACCTTGCATCTGATGTTATAAGATCATATGACAATCAAGACTTATCAAAGAAAATCTACAATCATAATCACTTTTAAGATATATAGTGTTCATAAAGCAACATTTGATGTCTTTAAAAAAATACAATTATTAACATCCACATTGTGTTGGAGATTTTAGATTTGTTGTTATTTTGTAAAATAATTCATAAATTCTAGTTGTAAAAATAATAAAACGTGTAACATTATTTTAAGTATGTGATATTTTATATTATTTTAAGTATGGGAGCATATAATTTTAAGTATGTAACATTTTTTAAGTATGAGTGCAATAATTAACTCAAAATGTAACTGAACTTGGGCTGATGTTAACCATGCCCTGAAAATGTTGGCTGAATTTATTATGTTAATATTGAAAAAAAATAAAATAAACATTATTATTCATTCATTCAAATAAATTCCAGTTGTCCAGGTCGGATTTGATCTCACCACTCTAGGTTTACCATATCAGATTAAAGCCAATGCTTTAACTCACATGGCTAACCTGAGCACCAAGACGTCTTTATTAATATGAGAAAAAAATATGGATAACTAAAATTGTTACTTAACATGTTCAACTGGTAAAATCTTCAATTATAACATCTTTCATAGAACTTATAAACATATTACTTCATGGATTTACGAAGAGCTTTAGCAAAAATAAAGGGAGTAAACTGAATTCTATGTTATCAAAACATTAAAACTATGGTTGTGTAAAAAGTAAATTTTCTATCAAAAAAATATTAACATTCAGCAAAACAGAACAGAATAAATTTGATTTTCCAGTATATTAACATATCGTCAAAAACTGGGGCTGAAACTGGAAGAGAGCTGTTTGTATTGTAATTACAAAATAAAACATTACAATAGGTCTGAGCATATAAGAATTAGTCAAAGTTTATTTCCAAAATTTAATTAATATCTTCAGAATAGTGAAATCAAGAAGGGAAAAGCTAAGCTAGCAATAAATTTTGTCTAAACCTCAACATGAAATTGTATTAACTGAATTGCACTTGATTGTAAAGACTGATTATCACCATCAAATTCCAGATACTTTACCTATTTTCCTATCGACCAATTTTGATCATTACAAAATACTAACAATAAAACTTGGAAGATTCCTTCTCCCAGAGTAATGTGTCCCATGCCTAATAATCAATTTCTTCTCTTAGAATTTTACACTGCTCAACTAATACATATGGCGATAATTTTGAGTTGCAAAATCTTTTTATACAAAATATTGAAGAGATTATTTAGAAAGCAGGTCCTCAGCCTCGCAGAAGATGCTGAATGAATAGGGACTAACTCTATGTTATTATTCTCCTCTCCACCTTTTCTAGGCTTATTAATTCATTTATTATACGTGATTTGTAAATTAAGTAATAGAGACTGATTTTTGTCCAATATTTTTATTCAAATAAAATTATAATTTCACATTGTCTCCTTCAAAGTAACTACCTTAGGATGCCACACATGGAAACGATTCTTCCAATACTGATGGCAGTGCAAGTAGTCGGACACTGGAATAAACATTAGCTGGTTGGTTACGGTTTTTTGAATACTCTCCCAAAATGACGTCCCTTGAGGGGTTTTTTGAATCTAGGGAACAGAAAATAGTCATGCCAATGGACTCAAGTCGGGTGAATAAGGAGACTGAGGAGTGACTGGAATGTTTTTACTGGCCAAAAACTCATTGATAGAAAATGTGGTGTGACAAGAATTGTCGTAATGCAACAACCTTGTGTTTTTGATGTTTGGCCTCACATGCTTGGCTTTTTTTGAATTCTTTCTAGAACTGATCTGTCAAACAACGATCTGAACGCACAAGGATTCTGCCAACATTTTCATCGGTTGATGAAAATGTACCCTTCTGCTGCAAGGCTGGTCTTCAATTGATTCTCTTCCTTCTGAAAATGACTTCAACCACCTAAAAACCTGGGCTCTCAACAAAACACTGTTTCCATATACCTGGTGCAGTATTTAAAATGCTTCTGTTCCCAAGTCTAAAGTAAAACCTGATAGCACAACATTATTTGAAATTGATGACACTCATTTTTAGAATGAAATCCAAAAACCTTTCTCACAAAAAAAATTCACGACAGGCAGTGGAACAACCCAAGCATGCTTAAACTTGTGCTGGACGCATACCAGATGTTTATCTACCTCCCCTCCACGTGCTGCATCCTCTATGTTGCCACATCAAACACAAGAAAATCAATTTCATAACTTAATTTACAGACTTCGAAGGTTTGTTTGAGCCTTTGGTTTTAGTTTTAATTTTTTTCACAACCTGTAAATTCTTGATTTTAACCTTGACTGTTTTTTAAATATATATAATGCCTGTTATTTATTAATCTGTTTATCTGAAAATATTTAACCATGTATGTATTTGTAATGTAAGAGTAAAATGGAAAAGTTGCCCCGAAAGTACTCTGCTTGAAATAAATGATTTGTTAAAGTGTGGAATTTTTATACCTGTTATTGGTTAGCGATTAATAATAAATCATTCCTAATCCACGTAACCCCTGAATGATGATTCAGGCAATAAAAAATATAAGCCGGGCACTGTGGTATATGAGATGTATTTAATATCACACAAGATGAATATTCAGACGAGGAAAGTAAATAAGAAAAAAAAAGTAGCAATTCATAATCTAGAAATAAATGAATTAAACTATATATAATCCTTTACTGAGATAAGGGAAAGAAACAAAACCTTAATGTTAAACAGATAGAAAACATGTGTTATAAATTACAATTTATTGTCTTTCAAATAATGTTTAAATTAAATTATTGCAATTATAAAATGCTGGCACCTCACAAAAAGTAAATTACTCAAATAGGAAGATGCTCCCAAAATATTTCGTTAAGGTGTATGGTGAAACCATTGAAACATTTTAATTTAAAAGTAATGGCCATCAACCAAGGCTACTTTTCAAATAATAATTGTGAATTGACATTGGAATGGACTTAATTTTCAAATTATTGAAGAATGTATCTTGAACAAAGGCTTAAAACGTCTGCCAGATTCTCAGTTGGGAGAAATGCCATTAGCATAAATGTCCTTTGGAGAAACATTCATAAAAAATGTCTAAAGGGACTGAAACTATCCTACTGCATGCCACGGTGAAGGCTTAAAACAACAAACACTCAAAAGAAAAAAAGAGAAGCGAGCCTAACTAGTCAGCTGGATCCAAAAGACTGCCAGAGCCAGATTGGCACTCCTGATCTACAATGCTCGCACTACTTCTAACAGACATAATATTTTTAATATATATATATATATATATATATATATATATATATATATATATATATATATATATATAAGTTGCACACTATATACATAATCTATGTTGCCATCAACAATACCCTTCTATCGATAATCTTTATATATATAATTCGACTGTACATGTGTATGTCACTGAACTCCTCCTAAACGGATGGACCGATTTGAATGGATTTTTTAAATAAGCGTTTGGGTGATGCCCTGGATGGTTTAGATTCACAAATCGGTCCGGTAGATGGAGCAGGAGTGGGGGTTATAAGGGAAGTCTAAAATTAAAAATAGCGATACTTCGTTTCCTACTGGTTTTTCTGCATATATGCACTGGATAAAAGTTGTTTATTTTGTTATTGAGACTAACTTTTGTTATATCCCTTTTGTCCTATAACAAAGTATAAATGAGAAATACACTAAAAAATTAAAGTGTGAGCCAACAATTTTATTGGACACTAACGATTAAACCGAAATTATCAAAACTTTATATGTAAATTAGCGTTAATTCTTCCATGATTATAAGCTATATTAAATTTTTTAGGTTCGAGAAATGTTATTTGGGAGTGGGGGTTATAAGGGAGGCCTAAATAAAAAACTCGCGACATTTCATTCTATATTTGTTTTTAGGCAAACGTGTATATAACAAAAGTTGTTTTTTGTGTTATTAAAAGTAGCTTTTGTTTTAAACATAATATTATTAAATTTAATATCCTAATCGCTTGAAATATCATGCAGGACAACGTCTGTCGGGTCCGCTAGTGGTAATATATTTTATTCACAAGTCATAAGAATTAATTTTGTTTTATATATATATATATATATATATATATATATATATATATATATATATATATATATATAAAATTGTAACCTCTGTCTGTACATTGATTTTTTTCGCGAAATTTCACGATAACTTTTCGTTTCACATGTCATAGACACCATATCTGCATTTTGTTTCTTTCGTGTATGTTTGTTTGTTTGTTTGTTTGTTACCTTTTCACGCATAAACGGCTGAACTGAATTTTATGAAACTTGGTATGTATATTACTACTAACCCAACTTAGACTTTAGGCTATATTAATTTTCTCTGAGACGAACAGGAGTGGGGGTTATAAGGAAGGCCTGAAATTAAAAATAGCGATATTTCGATTTCTATTGGTTCTTCGCCAAACATGCACATAACAAAGGTTGTTTATTTTGTTATTTAGAGTAACTTTTGTTATATACACTTTTGTCGTATACCGAAGTTTAAATGCGTTATACGCTAAAAATTATAGCGGGAGTCAACAATATTATTTGCCAAAAAAGACTCAACCGAACTAAATAAAACTCGGTATGTCTATTAGCAGTGAGGCCTTCATTATAATAAGCCATACCAACATTTCTATGTACGGGCAGGAGTGGGGGTTATAAGGGAAGCCTGAAATTAAAAATAGCGATATTTCGTTTCCTATTGGTTTTTCCGCAAATATAAACATAACAAAAGTTGTTTATTTTGTTATTTGGAGTAACTTCTGTTATATACACTTTTGTCGTATACCTAAGTATAAATGAGTTATTCGTTAAAACTTTAGCGGGCACTAACGGCTGAACCGGACTTAACAAAACTCGGTATGTCAATTAGCATTAATTCTTCCATGATTATAAGTTATATTAAAATGTTTAGGTTCGAACGGGAGGGGAGTTATAAGGGAGGCCTGAAATAAAAATTCACCATATTTACATGTATAAGAAACGGGAAATATAAAAATATCGAAGACTGTGAAGAATTATCGAACAAATAATTCTATTATTAGCAAATCACCGGCAACGACGGGTATCAATCCTAAACACTGGGACGGGTAAATGTCAAAATATTGTGCAATGTAAAGCCTGCTAAAAAATACCATCACCATTCAGACTCAAATGAATTCCCGGGCGAAGCCGGGTATCTGAGCTAGTATATATATATATATATATATATATATATATATATATATATATATATATATATATATATATATATATTGTAAATTCACACATAGCCTTAATAGCACAAAGAGGTCATTAATAAATAATTTGTACTTACCTTCACACTTATTTTTATAAGCATAAAAAAATTTGCATTAATACTTGATAGATTGCACGTTATGAAGTTACAACTGGTACTCAGCTATGACATGGGAATGTTTGCCTACTTTATACTGAGTTTCTATTATTGTTGCCTAATTAGCTTACTGATAGAGAAAATTATATTTGAAAGGGTTTAAATATAGACCTAACAGATAACTGAAACAGTTTGGACTTTCTAGTGGACGATTGCAATAATTGGCAAAGAATGATAAAAAGGAGGGTTTGAAAGAACCTCATTTCAATATGATATGGTTGTATTCATCAAATAAATAGTTCCTTATAGCCAATTCAATATTTATTCACTTTTTTTCCATTATTAATTTAATGAATGCAACAGTTCAGAGATGTTGTGTACATTTTCTCATGAAATCATTTTAAATTAAGTTCCAGAAAACATTAGGTACACCTAATTAATTTAATAGAAGTTCAAGGAACATGTGGTACCTCAGATTATTTTATTAACAAGTGGAAATAAATCATTTAAACTTGCCATTATTAGTAAAATAACAAAATACAACTCAACAAAATTGTCCAAAGGCAAAACGAGCTAAAGCGAGCTTTCAAAAACAGAATGATAAGAACGGTTTGATGAATCTGGGAGCAATGCCATTCAATTAAACTACTATTACGTCCTGATGAGAATAATGTCATGAGCCCTTCACCCCAGTGTTGCCACCCACATTGCATACGTTAATCAAGTGAAGAAAAAGAAAAAAAAATGAAATACCTCTTTTAAAATTTTTTCATATAACTCTTCAGTCTTGGAATTCCGTTCCTTATCCCTGATCGCAGCAATGTGATTTTCAGCTTGTGAGTTTCTTATAACTTGAAACAAATAGAACAAAACAAAGCAAATAAATATAAATAACATAGAATATATTAGTTAACTAGTCCGTCACTCAAGTGCTGCTGTAAACTAAGCAGATTTCTCATTCACTGGAATATGGCACACTAATGATCTCACCTTACCATCTGTTCCCTATTTATCCTGTAAAACCCTATGGAAACAGGAATAAAAATGTTAGCAGAATGTTAAAGATATAAATGTTATTCATGACTTTCATTTTTGGACAAATACTGTTGTTATTTTAATCTAAAAGTAACAATAGAGGCAAATAAATTTAATTTAAATTATTTATTAATGTCCAATATCTGCAACTAAGGCTAATTGGGATGAGTTATCTACAGGTTACCACCCTCTTCTAGCCTGGGTGGGGCTAAGGATTTTAGTTGATGAATTCTGTCACTAAATAAATTCCTATTGCCCAGGCGGGAATCGAACTCACCACTCATGGTTTACGATGTGGGATTAAAGTCAACGCTTTAACTAGAGGTAAATAATAAAAATAATTTAAAACCATGAAAAATTTGTTTAAATGCACAATAGAGAGTTGTTTTTAACTCAAAAGAATTCTGGCTCTCCTGCTAGCCAAAGGTAGCCAACCGACTGCAAAGTATTAAGGTTATGTGCTACTCTTGTAAGTTCTAAGCGCAAGTAGCTTTATACTTGTAGATAGTGACAAGTGAGGCAAACAAATTTGTTTTCTATTCTTCATGATATTCAACCTATATACACACACACACACACACACACACACACACACACACACACACCCGTGTGTGTATATACATATATACATGTGTATACACATAAAACTAGTTAATTACCTGATTTTCCATTTGAATCTCTAGACATGTAGAGCATGGGGTAGACCCTAGCTACGATAGCAGTCGTAAGGCCAACCAAACCACCGTTAGGCAAAATTGAATCCATGCTGATTCCCAAAGGGCCAGGGCATTTTGTAAAACCCATTTTAGCTGACCATTTCACACGCCTTACGCTGTTTGTATGCAGCTTCAAACGAATGGATTCATTTAACTAAAAAATAATATAAATCGAATGCATTCAAACAATCAAAAATGGGAAATGATGTACAACATCAATAGTAGTACAATCTGTTAAAAATATCAAGAACAAATTAAACACCAACTATTAAACCAATAAAAACTAAGAATGCAAAACACAAATAATCAACATAAGGGGAAAAAAATACATAATATTAAATTCAAAAACAAAAAGTATCTTATAAAATAACCAGATAATTAAAACTATGATAAGTAATTAACTACAGAATGCACGTGCACATATACACAATAAAAACAAACATGCATATGCAGTCAGAAATTTAAGCTGGACTTAAATCATAGTTATTATTATTTTATTTAACACATTAATGTTTAAATTCATTTAATTTCATTCCAATTGTTAAAGTACAGTAAGTAAATTGTTGAGACTTACGTATGTATTTCTGTTATTAGCAGTTAACCTTTGTTTATTTGTTCATCCTATTACAGGAGGTTAAAACTAGTGGTTAAAGATATTGAATTGAAGGTATATAACTTCAATGGAGGAGAGTTCCTCCCCATTTTCTTCAGTTGAGCGTAGATTTTCTTGAGTGGTATGCTTTCAGACGTCCAATGCAGCAATTTAACATAAAATGAGAACTCTCAAATTCAAACAAATACACTAGAGAAAAGGATCACTAGACATACAGTTGTCCTTCCAATCTGAACTTAAATGTATTACGATATACAAATTCAGAATCAATACCTACCAAATTTAATGAATATATATTAAACAATTATAAATAGTTGGAAATCATCATTTTTCAAACAAAATAGAGAACTATTGGGTATTAAAATAAGTTTGTAGTGTTTTTTTACTGGTGATTTCAATAAAAACATCAGATTTTTGTAAATATTTTTAATCAGTTATATATGACCCATTTTGATCTGTTACATGTTGCCATCTTTCAGGTAATTTGTTAATTCCGTCCTCCCTGAACTTCTCAGATTTTTGCGCAATGAATTCCTCTATGTGTGTTTTGCAGTCCTTGAAACTTGAGGACAGGCGTTATCATGATGGAAAACTATGCCTTTGGGATTAGCCAATGCTGGATGCTTTTGCTCAAACGCTGCATTAATTGTTCCAACTGGACACAGTATACTGCATCATTTCTGTTAGAATTGATGGCCTGGTTGGGCAGAAGGAGAACCAAAGTAAAGGACACCTTTCCAATCTCACCAAATGCACAGCATAACCTTTTTTGGATGTAATCCTGCTTTTGAAGTCATTAACGGCGGGTCACTTTGTTTTCCCCAGGACTTTTTCCTCACAATATTATTGTACAGGATCCACTTTTCATCCCAATTTATCAACCTCTTTAAAAATGGATCATTAACCCTTTCCTTGTGCAAAGCCACAATAGCAGCTTGATTCAAGCCACTATAGTGGCTTTGCGCAATGAAAGGATTAAGATAGCGTTTCAGGAGGGAACTGCTAATGGAAATGTAGTTCACTTAAATTGCTAAGCATACCACTTAAATATAAGGAATCTCAGTTTAAGCAGATGCATAAAAGCATCTTAACTAAAATTTTTTAGAATATGTAAACATTATTGACCAAGTAAACATGGTTTTACAAACACAGAGAATATATTGAAATATTGATAAACACTACGAACTTATTTTAGAACCCAATAGTAAAGTGTTCTAGCTGAGGACAACAACTGTACCTGGAGCCATGATTAGGTACTAATAGTCACAGGCATTTATGACAGATTTAAATATGAAAATTAAGGGTTTGATACAAACCTCTAGAGGATCACAACCATCAGAACAGTTGACTAGTTCTGCACCATGAATGATTAGCTTTGTCCCTATTTTAATTTTTCCTTTATTTATCAAACCCTCCATTGCAGAATCGATTGTAGACCAAACACTATACCAGCCGTCAGTTAGCTCTACTTCAACGGAAGGTCCTAGTTCCTCAGCTTCAACCTGTGGTTACAAGAACCATGGTTTAAAAATGAGCATTCATAATACATTATGTTAAAAACAATAGTATTGTTGCAAAAATTAAATGGCTCTACTATTCAAAGCGTGATTGGGGAGTGCGGAGGGGTTCAAAGGAGTGCCGCTAATTTGTCGCTAATTGGTGAAAGGCACTAGTCCCTTCCAGACCTTCTTGGAAGAGCCTCGGTCTCATCCTGCTTCTCTATTTAAGCCACCTCCTCCAATGAAAACGATGTCATTTATAAGGAGATTTAAAATTACATGTCTAACATGGACATTCTAAAATTTATTCATACAATTAAATCTAAAACTTTCTAGTACCAGGTTAAACCACAAATATTTTTAAAGTTTCTGGCACAGGTATTTTTTAGAACAACCATGAAGAATGCACATTCTTCAATTCATTGACAAATGTCTAGCAGGAAATATTAACTCACTTCTGAACTAACAGTAACCTTAAGTTTTTTAAACATATAAGAAACAGTTTCAGTTTCTCGTTCTCTCATTAAATAAAATAATCAAAATGTTTTTATGCAATATTTAACTGAAGCAGAATTAAAAAAAAAAAAAAAATCCACAATAAAAAGTCAATCACGTAGGGGCTGTGTAAACTAAGCAGTTAACAGATTTCCCACCTGCTGGAATGACACTGGCCATCTTATCTCACCATCTTTCTCTACTTTTCCCGTAGTAAGAAGCCAATAAAACAGAAATTGAAATTTTTGCTGGTAATGAGATTTTTAGTGACTCAATTAACTAAAGTAGAAATTATTATTATTTATTAACATCCATTTTTTGCTACTATTGAGATAAAAATTATTCTGCTTCTTTATAAATTACAATACTAGATATAATAAATAGTTTTCAATAAAATTAATATGTTATATTCAGCTATATTTCAGTAATTGTTCTTCTTTCAGGTGAAGAATATTTCTATCTATCTATTCAGCTCTGATTGGTTGGCAGACCTGTTTGTTTACAATCCAGAGCTTTACATTTAGAGGTTATTAAAATTGACCGAAACATTTCTCATTACCGTTTGTATTTAGATTTATCAATTGCAAAACTTCACGAGGGCTTAGTTTACGCAGGAGAGACGGACTTTTATGTTATTTAGTAATCCATTATTCGTTAACGCTAAAGTTTCCCCTGCATACAGTGCTTTTGGTTTAATAACTGTTCTATAATGTCTAAATTTTGAATTCCACAATAGGGATTTTTTAATAAACACATTATTATCATAGATTTAATCTAACAAATTGCATTACTAAATCTTAGTTTTGTTACATTTAACTCTGCTATGAAACAATTAACTGTGTTATCAATCAGTAACCCTTAAAAAATATTAGCCTATGGAAGATAGCCAGTTTAGTGAGATTTTACCTTTCTAATATCTGCTACGCAAGCAATGAAACGCCTAGATGCAGCTGAGTCACATTCCAATATCCTTCTCAGAGCTGGCCTCTCAGCAAGATCAATTTCCCTGTCATATCGATACTTCAGTTGATGCAGGACATTGAGTGGAACAAGAAACCTGGAATATTATTTAGGTTAAAATGTTTGTGCTCCTCCCTGCCAAAACAAGCTACTTCTCTATTAAAGTTACTCCTCGCTTGCTACACAAAGCTGAATGGGCAGGGAAAGCATGTATTCATGAATATGATATTGAACAAAACCACGTTGGATATTGTGATTATGAATTTGATAACAGTTATGACTATGAATAAAATCATATTTACATATTGAATAAAATTTTGTTTTATTCACATGGTGAATACGGGAATCACCATTATTTCTTGCTATTCATCCTAAAGCTGTATTCACGTTTTTACTAAAAATTACATTTTAATTTACGATTTTTGTCAGAAATGACATTTTATGATATAAATTTCACAGGAGTTCTGAACACATTGATCACCCTACAGTTCTACGCACAAACCATGATTGAGATTTAGTGAGTGTTGGAATGACACATGGATGACATAATATGATATTTAACTCTCTCTCGCTCTCTTAGTTAGAGCTTAACATAAACAGGACTTCAAAATTAAGCAGCATATTTCAACAATGGCTAAAAATAGAAATTGCATGAGTGGAATAGGGAGTTCCCTGAAGACTGTAGATAAAAAATATACATTACATCAGTATTCGATGTAGTGAAAAGAATAGAAAGATAAATATAGGAGATTAATTTATAGGCAACACTGGTTAAATAACATTGAACCAGATTTTTTATTCTTTGGACTTAACTCCTCCCCATGAGAAAATCATAAGACAGTGGTGTTTTGGGGGTGAAAAAAGCGAAAAAATGTTGAATAAATCTTGATTTTGCATGAAAATTAAGAAAAAATGGTAATACAGAACCATTTTTTTAATATATGTGAAGTAAGACAAAGGTCATATTAAACACATGAATATGATTTTATTAATATTCATAATCACAATAACCCGCATATGACTTTATTCAAAATCATATTCATAAATACAAATGCACCCAGCCCTCACTAGCAGTGGCGAATATATACATATCCATTCTATTTACTCAAAAATTAAGACCATTTGTCATAAATCCAAAGAAATTTAACATTAAATTTATGAAATAAAAATTACTGGCTGGAATACAACTTTTGTGGGAGGATACAGCTTTAGCCAGCTTGACACGTCCCCTGCTGTATTGTGGTGGCTTCACAGACTAAAGATTTCTAATTCTCAAAGTTTGGAAGCCGTTTTTCAAGCCTATTTAAGGCATTTTTAGAAATTTAAAATGCATAAATCAGTAGTAATTGTTATTTCGGGATAGTAATAAATCTTTTATAAGTTTATTATTCCAATACAAAGCATTTGATTCTATTTGAAACTTGAGAAACAAATGATTTAATATTGCTAGATGTCATGAGAAAGAATATTTTTAATAACTTTAGAAAAAATAATAGGTTATAAAATGCAAATTACTTTATATACAAAACTTCATGACTCCCCTTAAGGGAAATCACCTCATGTTTTAACATACCACGACTAGACTGCAGATGACCATTTTACATTTGAAGTTAATTTGGGTCTTTTCCATTTTATGGTAGCGTAATATTTTATCACTGATTTAATAACAAAACACAAATCAATTTCATTTTCTTAGTAATAAATATTCTCGCTCTGAATAATGGAATGAGTAAGCAATCTAAGAGTAAAATATTTTTTGTTTATTATTATCAAAATTGGTTGTGAACTGATGTAAAACGTAAAAGATCCAATAATTGAAACTTTACCTTCCTGAAGCAACTCTAGGGAATGACTTCTCTAGGGAGGCTAACTTCCATATAATCCATCGATAATGATTTTTTATCCAATCTTGATGCACAAGAGAAGGATCGACGTTTGAATGACTTAAGAAAGAAGCAGATATTTCTTCTAATCCAATTTTATTATCATTGGATAAAATAATGGTAAAACCGTCATCAAGATTGATTTGACCTCCCATGGAGAAACATTCTTCCTCACTGAAAAAAATAAATGATAGCAATAAACAAATTAATAATTATTAAAAATATTTTTTTTTTATTTTTTACTTATTTATTAACATTCCCTTTCTCCACCTATGGATAGTCAAGAGGGGTTATCTACAGGTTGCAGCCCTTTTCCAGCCAGGGTAGAACTAAGGAATTTATTTAATGAGTTCACTATTCCAAGGCTTATCTAGGATTTTTATGCAAATCCCGTAACTCACAAGGCTAACCTGAGTCTCATTAATATTATATTCAATTCATTTAAAATGTGTTTGAATAAGAATGATGGGCTGAATCTACAAGAATAAAATTCTTTAGTGTTTGTATTCCAATTAAAATTTGGCAGATAAGGTTATTGTTCTTGTTTTCCAATTCAGGTCCTAATAATGGCATTGGATTTTTTCATTTCTCTCCACTCACTAGTTAATAAATGAATTCAAGAACAGCCCCAATATTTCCAGTATAACTTTATATTTTGTTGATATAAAACGTACTTTGAGCCAACTTAAATCAATAATTTTACTATATGTGGCTGAAAGTCAAATAATAAAACATTATTTCTTCTCTTTACTTCTCTTAAATTTTTACTTGCTCTAAGTTTTCCATGTCTCATAGATGCCTCTTCACGATCACAACTTTGGTATATTAAAAAATATTAAAACTATTAAAAGATGTTTCTGACTAACTGATAAAGCTGAATTAGTATTGACTAGATCCCCCCCCCCACACACACACAATAGCAAACCTGTAGGAATATATTTTATAATATGCACAAAGTTATGCTCCTGAAGAGGTGCCTACAAAACATGAAACATGTAGAGAAAATTAAAAATATGAAACAAATTAACAAGAGTAGTGTTTTTATTTGTTGAGCTCCGACCACAAAAAGAGACTTTACATTTTGCATTGCAAAATATGCTCTCTGGGAAACAAATTTTCAATCAGGAGCAAGAATTTACTTTAAAGACAAAATGTATATTCATCAATATCGCCATTGCCACAGGTTTTATAACAATTACCTAGCACTGCAGCCCTTAAAGGACCTAGGCCTCTGCCTCACAATTGTTGACCATTCCCCGAAAACAGATGCCCAACTTCCACAAGTTTTTTAGCCACCATTTCCTGAGCCTACCCCTTTTCGTACTCCCTCCAGATGTACTATATAGCATCTTCTTAGGCAGTCTGGTGGGTGGATTCCATTCTTTCAACATGCCTCACCCACTGCAGCCTGGCCTTTTCAATAACAAAGATGTTGTTAGGTTTACTATACAATTCCATTAGAGTGGAATCGCTTCTGGTGCACCAACCACCTGTGCTGCTCCTTATCAGCTCTATATTTTTCACACGACTCATCTAACCTAGAATAGCAACAGTTTCCCATCTCCTTTTGTGAGTATCCTTGTTTTACAGCCATACATTACCACAAAAGGACTGTGCTGAAGTGGATTTTATAAATAATTACTTTTGCTTTCCGAGAAGTTTTTAGGGAATGGGAGAGGTACGTACAGGGCGTAGAAGCATCTGGCCCCTGTGTTCATTCAAACTCTAATGCCAACTTTTATGTTATTGCTTTCTGTTAGTATTCCTTCCAGATACTCAATTAACACTAATTTTATAACAAATGTATACATAAAAATAAAGAGAGTCGTTGGAGAGAGTGCAGTTTTGGTTAATTAGTGTTTAAAATAATGTGTTCTTTATGTTTAGAGGGCTAATTAACTATGGGTAACACAGTTTGTCTGAAACATGGAATATCTAATTTAATCATTCTCAATAAATGAGAATGATGTTCGTTTTCACGTGCTCTTCTTGCAACTTGAATTTAAACGCAGTAACATTTAATATTAAATACTAAAATAAATAATTTTAAACAAATAAAATGTAGAAATAAAGTATGAAAAACATATGAATGGGCATTATAAATATTGAAATAGTTAAGATATTATTACTTACGAAAAATAGTTACAAGCAGTAAATTTGAAATCTGTTGCATTTTTTGATGTGACATCAATCACTTCTTCCAATAACCCCATTTCAAGGAGCTGTTAAAAGAGAAAGAAATATTAGGTAGAATTCATAACTTAAGAAGTCGACTATTTGATGTAAATAATTTGATTTAAATTTAGATTTATTCCATCACAGGCTTTATGTATTCTAAAGATTCCTTTCATCTCCTAAATTCCTATCAATGGAGTGAATCACTGAAAATTAACAGGCCTATAATGTTAGGATAGACAGCATTTCCTAATATAAATTCATTTGGAGCATCTACCCCTCCCTCAGATCAAAATAAAATATGCCCATTACACAGGTGCTGCATAAACTAAGCAGACTTTCCTCATGTAAATATGTCACACAGATAACAACGATTGTAGAGTATCAATAGTTTAACAAGATTAGTGTTATAGAATTTTTCAATCCATGTCATATTGGAGATATTTTGAATTTTGGAATTCCTCCTTCCTCTAAATCCTCCCCTCTATTTCGATTGTCCAATTTCAGCCATTAATGGATATGATCTTTAGTGTTGAGTGGAATGGTTAAAAACTGAGTATGGTATACATATAATATAATATAATAAACATTTGTGAGCCAAGAAATAAGATCATAATTGTTGACATCAACACACATCTTTTCGTATGCATCAACTGCATTAAAGATATGAAAGTCCGTCACGCAGGGGCTGCGTAAACTAAGCAGATTTCCCACGTGAAGTTTTACAATAGAGAAATCTGCCTAATAACAGCTGTAGTAGTAAGTAACCTCTAAACCTATTCACGAGAGGGACGAATAATTACAAAAACGGCCGCCAGAGCTCACGGCGGAAAGTCCGAACATAGCCACTGCTGCCGAGCACATGCAGAATACAAATGCAAATATCTCAGTTAATATTCAAGATAGAGAATAAATGTATATAACAATATTTATAGTAAATTTAATTTGCAACAAGATTGATTCTATAATATTTTTCGATACGACGTATAGTAACGGAGATATTTTGAATTTTCAAAATTCCCCCTCCCACTGGTCCGATTTCAGCCATTAACGAACTTGATCTCTCTTTTTACGTAAAACGCTTAAATATGAAGTTTGGTAACGATTAAACAAAAATTGCGACCGCTAGAGCGTTAACAGACAAATATATATATATATATATATATATATATATATATAATTTTGAACGGACCTCATTTTCGTCATCTCCTGGGTAGGATCGATGGACATTTGAGGAAATTTTTCAAAACTCGCGTCATGAGTACGACCTCAATAGCTGATTTCCCTTAAGGGAAATCTGCTAATAAAAACAATAGTTGATATAAGCTTAGAATAACATGTTTCAAGATATATATATATATATATATATATATATATATATATATATATATATATATATGTATTTATATATATATATATATATATATATATATATATATATATATATATATATATATCTATATATATATAAAATTGTAACCTCTGTCTGTACATTGATTTTTTTCTCGAAATTTCACGATAACTTTTCGTTTCACATGTCATAGACACCATATCTGCATTTTGTTTCTTTCGTGTATGTTTGTTTGTTTGTTTGTTTGTTTGTTACCTTTTCACGCATAAACGGCTGAACCAAATTTTATGAAACTTGGTATGTATATTACTACTAGCCCAACTTAGACTTTAGGCTATATTAATATTCTGTAAGACGAACAGGAGTGGGGGTTATAAGGGAGGCCTGAAATTAAAAATAGCGATATTTCGTTTCCTATTGATTTTTCAGCAAATATGCACATGACAAAAGTTATTTATTTTGTAATTTAGAGTAACTTTTGTTATATGTACTTTTGCCGTAAACGGAAGTATAAATGAGTTATACGCTAAAAACTATAGCGGGAGTCCACAATTTTATTTGGCACAAAAGACTCAACAAAAATAAACCAAACTCGCTATGTGAATTAATACTAACGATGTCCTTATAATAAGCCATACTAACATTTCTAGGGACTGGCAGGAGTGGGGGTAATAAGGGAGGCCAGAAATTAAAAATAGCGATATTTAGTTTCCTATTGCTTTTTCAGCAAATATGCACATAACAAAAGTTGTTTATTTTGTTATTTAAAGTAACTTTTGCTAAATACACTTTTGCCGTATACGGAAGTATAAATGAGTTATACGCTAAAAACTATAGCGGGAGTCGACAATTTTATTCGGCACAAAAGAATCAACCGAACAAAATAAAACTCGGTACGTGTATTAGGACTAACGCCTTCATTATAGCAAGCCATACCAACATTTCTAGGGACGGGCAGGAGTGGGGGTTGTAAGGAAGGCCTGGACTATAAAATAGCGATATTTCGTTTCCTATTGCCTTTTCAGCAAATATGCACATAACAAAAGTTGTTTATTTCGTTATTTAGAGTAACTTTTGTTATATTCACTTTTGTCGTATAGAGAAGTATAAACGTGATATACACTAAAATCTAAAACGGGAGTCAACAATTTTGTTGGGCACTAACGATTGAACCGAACTTAGCAAAACTCGGTATGTCAATTAGCATTAAATCTTCCATGATTATAAGCTATATTTAAAATTTTAGGTCCAAACGGGAGTGGGGATTATAAAAGAGGCTGAAAAGCGAGAAGTCTAATGCGGGAGCGGAAGATGACGGCAGCCTTACCAGTTAATTGAGTTTACTTATTTCCCGTCTGGCATTGCTGGAAGTGATTTCCAGTGAGATTCACTATTAAAAATATAATCTTACATATAAAACTTTGCCTGAAGAATTTGAGCTCGGGTAGGCCTTTGAAAGAAAATATGTTCATTATGGATGATATTTAATTGTAATAAATGCTACCCATGATTATGGTTTGAATTATTGAAAAACGGTGAGTCATAAAGTGCAGAAGGATTAATTAGGAACACATTTTCATTTATCCTTCAAAACTAAAATTTCTGTTCTATTAATCCCCAAAAGTTACCCTTCAGGGCTGGCTATTTCGGAAAATCATTACGTCGTGGAGGGAAGTGTAATTGTACACATTGAAGTCTTACTATCAAAATACCATCATTAGTCAGTCAACAATAATTTCCCGGGCATCGCCGGGTATCTGAGCTAGTATATATATATACATATATATATATATATATATATATATATATATATATATATATATACATACATATAAAGTAATAACTAAAAGTTAGGTATGCTCGAAGTGGAGGGAAACTGAATTCTTTGTTTCTCCCTTAATAAGGGAGCCTAAGTAAATAAGGCTTGAAATATAAGTTGTACATAAAGTAGTTAGTGATACAAGCACATCCTGCTTAGGTCTCTTGCTTAACAGGAGGCAATGAAAGAAGCTCAGAACTTATTTATTATGGAGCATAAGCAATGAGGTCATGAGGGACAAAAAATGTATCACCCAGGGAGTGCGTAAACTAAGTAGATTTCCTACGTGCTGATATAACACACTATTAATCTCTTTTAACTCATATAATTTCTATTTACAAGTAAAAATCGGATGAGTAAAAGTGGGGGCTTACTGAAGGCTGAAAATCAAAAAGAAGAATAACTCGCTTAGTATGTAAGATTCCAAAAATGTCTAGAACAATAATTGTAGGGCGTCAATAGTTTAACAAGGTTGGTTCTATAACATTTTTTCATAAGACTCATAATGACAGAGATATATTGAATTTCTAATTGCCCCCCAACTCGAACTCACTACCACTCTGTTCCTTGTCCGATTTCCACCATTATTAAATATGACTTTAAGTGTTGAATTAAACGGTTAAATTATCGATTATGGTGTAGATCAAATAAACATTTTAGAGTAAAGGACATCAAATCTTAATTGATGAGCCATCACACAAGTGATTTGCATGTATCTCACTAATTAAAAGTTCAATAAAGACAATACTTGGTATTTAAGCTTCTAATAATGTGATCCATGATATAACGACTTATTGCTAATCTGACACGAGTATGAGAGGGGTTTACTGAAGGCTTGAAAAATGTAAATATCTCAGTTCATAATCAAGATAGAAAAAAAAAAATGCCTATACCAACATTTATAGAAAATTAAATTAACCATTAAATTGTTTTTATACAATTTTTCAATTCAACTAATAATAACAGATATATTTTAAAATTCCTCCCCCACGCTGATCCAATTTCATTCATTAACAAACTTGATCTTTAGTTTCACATGTTCCAAATCAAGTTTGGTAATGATGAAAGACATATAGCGACCACTAGAGGAGTAGAACATATATGGAAAATAGTGAAATACATTTTTTCCATGGAGTGCTTCAAATTTGTAATTTAAGGAAAACAAAATATAACTTTGTACATATGTTGGATGTATGTTTTACTTCAAGTGTAATAAACAGTTCACTCATGAAAATTGATTAAATTTTGAAAGATAAATAAGTATTTCATATTAATCTTATTTTTTAACAAATAAGTATATAGATAGTAAGTGCAACACTAACCTCTTCCTGAGAAAATATCTGTGGATTTTTTAATTGACTATCCATGAAAGTGGTTAGAGCTTGATTTTTCCTTATAGACATATACAATCCTTCAGATATCGCACAAGAATTTTGTTTTTTAGATTCTATTTTTGTTTGCTGCTCTTTTCGTCTAGTTTGCCGCATTGCAATAACTTTGTCTAAATCAATTTGATTATCAGATGAATAATCGCTTAATTTAACTTTTTTATTAGATGGCTGTAAAAGAGATTCAGATTTCCTTTTTTCATATGTAGGGACTTCAGAAAATGAGGAAGAGAAATCATCAGCTTTTTTAGGCGTCTGTGCTGCTGCGATGAAATCGTCATCATTTTCCAACTCGATTGACCAAGAAGTTATGGGTTTTAAATGGCTCCGGTCGGATACTTGTGAAGGGCTTGTGATGAACGGGCTCCCAGCAAATGCTTCGTTATCTTGGGCAAGGGCAGCAGCAGTATCGGTAACCTCACACATCAGCAGCATATCTTCTGAGCACATTTGAGAAAAGAAATTTGTCTGCTTATTATCTTCTTTTGAGGTTTCCTCTTCATTAGAATTGGATTTGCTGTCCTCCGTAGTAGATATTTTATTTTCGTCAGTATGCATATCTGCCTCAATCCGAGTTAATTCATCTTCTTTTGCCTTTTCTCCTTTACACTTCTTTAATTGTTCAGTCCCAGCCAATGAATGCTTTTGTTCATCAAAATTAGTTAACGAACCAGTGTTAAAAGATTTACATTTTTCAATATTGTTTAACTGGTGATCAAGTTGTGACCCTTCCAAAGTTTGAGTGAAGTCCATCAGTATTTCATTGTTTTTAGAATGAGGGAGAGATGTAGAAGGCCTTGGTAGTGTTTTGCTCGGCTCAATCATGTTCAAGTCATCCTTGAATTTTTGTTTAATTTTTTGTAAACATTCTTCAGATATATCTCTTCTTTCACCTGAAGCTGTCGAAAAAGAAAAGCTGTGTGTTTTTAGAGTCGATTTCAATTTAACACTGCTGGCCGATTCCAGTTCTTCAAACTGTTCCAAGCTCTCAATAAGTTCTTCACGGAATTGATGCTTAACTTTTTTTAAACTTTCTTCAGAAATGTCGACTCTTCCTCCTTGCGCAGTTGTGAAAGTGAAGCCTTCCTTTTCCAAAGATCCACCCAAACTAATATTACCAGCTATACCAGGCTCTTTGATACCAAGCTCATCTTTAAACAGGACCTTAGACTTCTCTAAACATTTGTCTGATGCGGTAACTTTTCCTCTCCGTGGAGTTGACAAACTAAGACTCAGATTGCTTTGAAATGAATTTATGCCACTGATTAACTCTCTATCGTTCTCACCCTCAGTATTGAAGTCATCATTGAATTGCAGCTTAACTTTCTGCAAACTTTCTTCAGAAACATTGACTTTTCCCCCTTGTGCAGTTGTGAAAGTGAAGCCCAACTGTTGCACAGATCCACCAGAAGTAATATTATCAGCTTCTTTTATATCAAGCTCATCTTTGAACAGTTCCTTAACCTTCTCTAAACTTTTGCCTGATACGCTAACTTTTCCTCCTAGTGGAGTTGAAAAACCAAGACTCAGATTGCTCTGACATGGATTTAAGCTACTGATTACCTCTCTATCGTTTTCAACCTCGGCATTGAAACCATCTTTGAATTGCCGCTTAACCCTTTGCAAGCTTTCTTCAGAAACATCGACTCTTCCCCCTTGTGCAGTTGTGAAGGTGAAGCCTGCATATTCCACAGATCCACCCGAACTAATTTTATCAGCTTTACCAGGTTCTTCGATACCAAGCTCACCTTTGAACAGGTCCTTAACTTTCTCTAAACTTTTGTTTGATATGGCGATTTTCTCTCCTAGTGCGGTTGAAAAACAAAAACTCAGATTGCTCTGAGAAGGGTTTACAACACTGATTGACTCTTTTTCACTTTCTACCTCAATACTGACAGTATCACCTTTAACAGGTTGTTTCATATCGAGTTCACCCTTGAATTGTTTTGTGACTTCCTTTAAATATTCATCGGAAACAGTGGTTTTACCTACTTGAGCAGTTGAACAAGTTAAACTTGGGTTACTTTCACAAGGTGTTAATAAGATGGTCATTTCTGTATTGTTCACAACCTTACTATCAAGGTCATCTTTGAATTGTTGCTTAACCTTCTGTAAGCTTTCATTAGAAATATTTACTTTCCCTCCATTGGCAGTCGAAAAAGAAAAGCTTTGATTCAGTAAAGATGGTTTACCAATATCCATGCTTTCAATTAGGCCACTCTTTTTAGTGTCTACATCTGTGATGGTTTTCGTCTGAGATTTTAGTAAACCTTCTCCAGATGTGCTAGCATTTCCTCTTTTAGAATTTGATAAAGAGAGCCTTCCCTTTTTGACAGATATTTTACCCAGATTAATAACTCCAGCCAAGTAATTTTCTTTGACATCGCAGTCGTCTTTTAACTGTCGTTTAACGTTTAGTAAGCTTTCATCAGATATAGTTTCTTTCCATCCTTTAGGAGTTGTAACTACAGTCTTTTCATCTTGATCAGTTTCTTTACTATCTGTTTGGGATTTGAGTTTACATTTTTGTATGTGTCCTTTAGAAGTGCTGTTACTACTTTTAGGTGTTGAAAAAGAAATACTCTGCTCTTGGAAATATGTCTGTAAAATTTTATCATTTTCATCTTGGCCAATTTCATTAGTATCAATTTCATCATTGAATTGTTTTTTAACCTTTTGCAACGATTCTTCCGAAATACTTACTTTTCCTCCTTGAGCAGTTGAAAAATAAAACCCTTCTTTGCTTTTAATCGATTTTAATAATTTATTATCTTCAATTTGGCCAGTTTCTTTCAAGTCAAAATCATCTTTAAACAATTGCTTCACTTTCTCTAAGCTTTCAATAGATATATCAATTTTACTATTTTTAGCCATTCCTAAAGAAACGTTTTGTTTTTCCTGTGGTGATTGGGAATCAATATCTTCGATCTGTCCAAAATTACTCAAATCTAATTCATTTTTGAATTTAAGTTTAACTTTTTCTAAACTTTCTTCAGAAATATTAACTTTACCTCCTTTGGCTGTGGAAAAGGAAAAGCTTTGCATATTGAGAAATGGTCTCTCCGTCTCACAAATTTGAACTTGAGCGCTATCAGGGACTATCAACTTTTGTAAACTTTTCTCTGGATCTTTGACTTTAATTTCTTGTTTGATTGAAAAAGAAACATTCTGCTTAATGAGAGGTTGTTGTAAGTCAGTTTTTTCTTGAGCAACTACACCTTTCACTTTTTTTAATCTTCTTTGAGAGTCAATCTTTTCACAACTAACTGTAGGAGAAAAAGACGATCTCACTTCATTTTCACCAAGGACAATTTCATTTAAATCTAATTCTTCCTTGAATCGGAGCTTAACTTTTAATAAACTCTCTTCTGAAATTTGTAATTTTGTACCATTAGCTGTAGAAAATGATAAGCTTGAGTTTTGCAAAACATCTGATGGTTCAATAGATAGGTCATTTTGCATCTTACTTTTAACGTTGGATGACGATGTTTCTTCTGATGTATTAATGCCAGAGGTAGGAGCTGCGGATTCAAGAGCACTTGGTTTATTTCCGTTACTCATCTTAAGAAGTGTTTGCGTACATATTGAATCATGACAAAAGGAGTCATCCCCTAAGAAATCAGAACTTTTCACTTGCTCAAGACTAGCTTTATTTTCAAAAGAAGAATCAGTAGTGTTCTCATTTAGGCCAGGGCATTTCTGTACTTCAGCACCAGTCTCCGAATTACCCTTTCCGCCAAAAGAAAGATTTGTAGGCTTAAAATCATTATCATCAGCGCTCTCTATAATATCTTTAAATTTCTGTTTTACTCTCTCTAAAACCTCATTTGATATGCCAACTTGTTTACCTCCTGCACTTGAGAAACTAAAAACTTTGTCATTGCTATTCAACGTAGTAGAATTTAACTGACGCTCAAGGCCTTTTGAATTTGAAGGCAAGTCATTGGTGTCTAATTTTGAACATGATTGTATTGGGGAATCACAAGGAGTACACTGCATTGTCTCAAATACTGATAAATCCTGAGACATAATTTTCCTCTTTTCATTGGTTGTAACAGTTTCATTTTCCTTTTCTGGACAAGGTATTATTTTGCTTCTTTGGGAAGAGCTTCGACTGTTTTCTGAAGAGTCATTAAATTTAATTTTACTAGATTCTTCCTTTAGCAACAAAATTGCTTCATCTCCTAGAGACGAGAAGTTATAAGACTCTTCCTTACTGATATCAAACAAATTATCTTCTTGCATAAGAGCTCTTGCTCTCGCTAAGCTTTGTTCAGAAATGCGTGCGAATCCTCCAGCAGCAGTAGAAAATCCGAAAGGCTGCCTCGCTTCCTCCGAAGGGTTCCCAGAGGCCCTTGAAGTCTGGTTTGGAAAAGTAGGCAGGCTTTTGGAGTTGTCTCGTCTTGGATTATTATTAATACTGTCCTTTTCTTCAACATTTCTTATATGGTTAGAAGACAAAACTTTTTCAGAAACTGGATTCTTAATTGAAATCTCAGAGGATTTAAAAGTTTTTAAAGAAGGCATATCTACCATTGACACTTGAGAGGAATCGGAAATTCTGATATTATCAACTTTAGCAGGATATTTAGAATTTTCTTCAGATATATTCCCTGGAATGAGGGAAGCTCTTGATTTTAACCCTTGTATCGGATTTTTATAATCTATTTTCTTTTTGGAACATGTATTGATTGGGGAGATTGTAGAAGAACTGTCCTTTGAACAACTGGGAACAGGACTCCCTCTTTTTGCTTCAGTTGATAACTTTAAACAGGACGTCCCGGTCTGCTTGTAATCATTTGGTTCATAATCATTTTCTTCATTCATTATATCAGAGAATAAAGCTTTCATCTTCCTCAAACTTTGTTTAGAAGCTTGCATAATTACACCAGCAGCAGTGGAGAAGTGAAAATCCGAAGAACCAGGATTACTAGGGGCAGCATCTATATTGACTCTTTGCTTACAATCAGTTTTACTATCCACACTTTCAAGTGCATCACCCAGCAAAGCCTTTGCTTTCATCAAACTCTCTTTTGAGATTTCAAACTGAGGAATATCTTCTGAAATGGCTGATTTCCCGTTTTGATCATTGATGTCATTCAAAGGATTTGTATTTTCTTCCACTAAGTCTTCCATTAATGCCTTAGCTTTCTTGAGACTGAATTGAGAAGCGCGGACAACAGCTCCGCTTGCAGTAGAAAATTGAACAAGAGTAGATTGGGTAGGATTTAAATCTTCACTGAAGTCGGCTCTGCTCAGAACATCTTGAGGCTTGGGGTCGATTATACTTCCGAGCAGCAACTCAACTTTCTCTTTCTCCTCACTCCCTTCAGTCTCAATAATTACCTTGGAGTCAACAGATTCATTAAGACTGTTATACCAGACAGAAGTCGAAAAACCTATAAAATCTGAGTTCGATTTAATTTTTTTTGCTTTTGATGGAGAAGAGATTTCAGCCTTTAAAATTGGTTCGGAAGCAGATTTTACATGATGTGTAATTCGCTCTGGTTCCACTTCCAGCAAGGTGTCAGCTTCAGTGAAAGAATTACATAAAGTTTCTTGTTTCTCACTTTTAGGATTACCGACAGCTGTTTCTGAAATCGGAGTTAACAACAACCTTAAGTTTTGCTTAACTCTTTTTATTGATAAACTTCTTGAAAGCAACAATGAATTATTACTCAGTTCTGGAGTCATTATTTCATCCTTAAGTGGAGTGCTTTTCAGGGGCGAGTCATTATCAAACATATCAGATTCTGATATGAGCTCAACATGCATATTTTCATTTTTAGATGGTGTTCTAGTATCAAACATGTCAGTTTGTGATGGAGTCTTCAATTCTAGCCCATCACATGGGCTTGATATTTCATCAAATGCCACTGAGTCTTGAAAACCATCTCTGAATTTCGACCTACTTTTATCACTTGAAAAATTTACATAGCCAGTAAGGTTTTCCTTAATTTTCAAACTAATATCACCCTGTTCAGGGGACTCGCTATATTTTCGACCACATGGCAAGTCTTCATCATTTTCAATATCATTTTGTTTATGTTCTCTAAACTTTTGCTCAAAAGTCATGTCTCGAGTTAAATTACATTCTTTAAACAAAGCCATTGATTTTCCAGAATTTTCCTCGATTTCTTTGCAAGATGTGGAAACATTTTTGTCAACTAGTTGAATTCCATCCGTAGTTCTTAACTTTGTAGGTTCATTACTACTGCTGACCATAATATTTGCTGTAATCTTAGGGCAATGAAATTCTTCAACTTCAGTGAATTGGAAATTATTCAAACTATCATTTAATTTAGGTGAAATGTGAATGCTACTTAAAATAGTTTTCTCTTGGTCATTCATTTTGTTTCCAGTTATCATAGCATCAATGTCGGCCAGTTTATTCTTTAAATCTGACACAGTAACAAACTCTTGGGAAAGATGATTAAATTCTATGGGCCTTGGACCTTTCACGGAAACAATTTTGTCAGATTCATCTAACACAATAACAGATTTATAGAAATCGTCGATAGTGATTTTTTTAGGAGATGGCTTGTTCTCGGTCGAAGTTTTATTTGTAGAATAAAGAAGTTTCCTTTTAACTCTATTTAAGTCTATAAAAGATTTTTCTGGAGAAGTACTGGACATATCATTTATTAATGTACTTTTTTCAATGGATATAGCTTGGGGATTGTCGAGACTTTTATTCGATGTGCAATGTTCCGTGTCAGAATTCTCAGGGGATTGAACTTTACACTTTTTGGAGACTTGATCATGAGTAGGTGGAGTATTGTCTGGCAGTAAATCTTCTAATAATTTCCTCTTGAATGACCTCTTGTTCCTAGTCGGAGTAGACTCTTGCTCCATTTCCTCTCCGCTCTTTGAGCAGCTACCAACATCATTACTTCTAGCCTCGTTCCTCCCATCAGACGATGCACTAGAAAACAAAGTATAAAAAATACATTTTCATGTAAATTATAAAATATTGCTGTTGCAGTGGGATTGGTCATGGAACATATTTCTTTCTGTCAACTACGTTAACAGCGTTAAAATTAAATCTGAGTTTCTTTAAATTGCATGGTTTCTCAGTCTAGTTATATTTTCATCTTCATCTAAACCAATAAACTAAGCAGATTTCTCATGTGCAAATATAATGCACTACTAATCTGATTTATATTTCAAGTAAAAGTTCGATGACTAGATCAAACTTTCACTTAAAAATACATGGTTTTACTGAAGACTGGAAACAAGAAAGTACGAATAACTTGGTTAATATTTGAGCTAAAAGAATATAGAACAACAATTGTAGAGCATCAATAGTTTAACAAAATGGGTGCTATAACATTTTTCACTCACAATAGCAAAGATATTTTGAAATTTTGAAAACCCCTACCTCTAACTCTAAACCCCTTTCCCTATTCCTGGGTGATTTCTGTCATTAAAGGAAATGATCTTCAGTGTTAACTGAAACAGTTATACGTCGAGTATGGTATAAATTACCGTATTTGCTCATATACAATGCACACACAAAAAAATAGGTCTAATTTTCTGTGAACTTTAATTTATTTATTTTCCTCACAATAAAATAGAAATATAATTTTAAAAAACTGTATTATACATAATATAAAGGGACATAACGGTAATACAGCAAACATACATAGATATATAGGTTATATTTGTATTTTTTCAAGTTCTATAAAGTGTATTATGAATACACGTCAGCCCCCATAGATTTCATGTTGACTTTTTTTGAAAAATAGTGTGTGCCGTATGCGAGCAATTACGGTAAATAAAAATCTATGAGGCAAGAAATAAATTTTAGTTGGTGACAACATGCATTTGCATGTGTTTCATATATTAACCCTTTCCTTGCCCAAAGCCTCTATAATGACTTGAATCAAGCCACTATAGTGGCTATGCGCAAGGAAAGAGTTAAAGATATGTAGAACCAATACTTGGTATTTATACTTGGAATCATTTGTTTCATGATACATTCGCTTATTGTTAAAATGTGATCACTATAAGTGGGGCTTTACTGAAATCTGAAAAATGCAAAATATTCGGTTAATATTCATGATAGAGAAAAAGTGTATAAAACAACATTTATAGAAAAATAAATTTACAACAAGATTGGATATATAAGAGTTTTCGATTCGACTCACAGTATCAATGTTATTTTCAATTTTCTTCCCCCCCCCCCTCCCAACTACCCCATCAATTTCAGTCATTAAGGAACATAATAAAGATGTAGTTCTAAACTAAAGAGCATTATATGAAACGGCACAATGAACTGACCTCATTCTCATCATCACCTGGGCAGGATCGATGGACCTTTCAGGACATTTTTTCAAAATCGTGTCATGAGTACAACCTCAAGAAAATAGCCCCCTCCCCCCTCCCATAAAGGAAATCTGCTAAAAGAACACACAAATTTTATTTTGACACTGTTATAATAATTGGCAGAGAGAAATACGCTTAAAAGAAAAATTAAAGAAAAAATAAGTATCATTAGTAAAAACAGAGATAATAATTTAAAAAAAAATGTATATTTTAATAGAACCATTCGCTACTTGATAGATCAATTTGGCGGCACTATTGATTCAAGCACAATCAGCTGATTTGAGCTGGAATACTTGTTACCAACTCCTGCTTTCACATCACTACTTCATCAGCTGTCAAACAATTAAGCTATATAATGCTTTTATTTTATAATTTCTAGACGTACAAATTATATTATTTATATTTAGGTACCAGAATATTTATTTATATTAATAAACAACTTTCTCTAGTAAATTAAATAGTTGTCAAACGACTAATTACTTCTTGCAGTTATACAACTGATTATTTGTTAAACATTTCTGCAGGGTACCTAACCATTTATTTTGGTTAACCGTTTCTTGTAGTTATACAACTATATATTATATTTAACCATTTCTGCAGGGTACCTAACCATTTATTTTGGTTAACCATTTCTTGTAGTTATCAAACTATTTTAGTTCACCACTTCTTATAGTAAAATATTTTGTATAACTAATTATTTATTTTAGTTAAGCCCTTCCAGTAAAAACTTGTACTTAAATGTATTTTAGTTAACTATACTCTATATTAAAATATATCTTTTAGTTACTAGTTTATAAAATAAGTTTGACTTTGTTCATTTGATTACTCAAGACTTACTAAATAAAAGTGTTATGTACAAGAGATGTTCATACAACCTGTTGACTGTGTCCAAAATTGACAGCTCCTTAATACATTGACACACTAATATTTATAGCTAATCAGTAATGTAAGTAAATAAAATAGATGTCATTTATAATTTCAAAAACCATCATTCAATTTTGTATACCTAAAATTTGTAAGAAAATAAAGAATACAAAATTTAATTAGATGAAATTGGAATACAAAAATAATACTATAACTCGTGTAGTTTCAGTGTCATAAATTGAGCTTAAAAAATCACAACACGTAATTTAAATCACCCAGAAGAGTGATAATAATCACTTTTATCTTTAAACTAAATAAAAAAATTAATATTGGTCAAATAGTTGTTTCTGGCTGTAAAAGTAAAATTTTAATTTTATTCCAGATATAATTAAAAGCTAATTTAAACACTTTCTGGTAGTAGATAAAAGTTACAACATATTTCTTCACCTATAGACTCTTAAAATAATGAATCATTTACATATATACAGCTTGACTACAGAATAAAACTGAATCTGAAACACCATTATGAGATTCTTTAAGTCAAAATATATATTGTAATACACGTAGAAGGGTAAATTCTTAAACCATTGATGTAGTGCTGCAATCAATTATATTAATAAGGGCTAAATGCTTCATATAAAGAGAAGTGTTTGCCAATGGAGAAGATCAGTAGTTAAATATTTCTGAGGTAGACTACAGTAAGCATAAGAATGAATTTAGTTAAATTCATTTTTCTTAATTGCATCTTCAGAAAGGGAAAATCCTAAGGCTAGAGATAATATACAAATGTACCTATTTATTTGTTGATTACCAACTTCACAGCCTGGTGGATGAATATTCACCTTAGATTGTCTCTTGTCATGAAGCTGTTTAGAGGATCGCTCACTGAGATTCCTCGCTTTTTTCAATACAACCCATTTATTTTTGATAAGAACAGGGCTCAGAGGATAATCATCATCATCATCGTCGCTTTCATAGAGTCCCACAATCTCTTGCCATGTCACTGAGATCCATAAATGTTATTAAATATTTTTCATACTAGAGTGCAAACATTTTAAAATCGACTGACAGCAGTACAATACCTTCTTTGGCCATTTACAGAGGCAAAAATCACCGTTAGAAATAACAATGGAGCAAATATTGTAAAGTTTTTCTAAAGAAACGTTCAGTAAAAACAAATTTATTTCAGAAACTTATATGACAATTGCTGTAGCCATGCAACCTTATATGAAACCTCCCTAGAATGTGAGGGTAAATATCAGTGATGGCATTTTTCTAAAAAAAACTGTATTATATTCCATTCCAAATAGTTAAAGCATAGTGACGAATAAATTTCTCTTTGAATCAATTGTTTAATCTATTTATTTATATAAAGAGCAACTGAATTTAAGACAAAAGGAAGTCGCATTTATTAAGTTCATTGTTCCCGCCACTTGTTGAGCCCAGTTCGACCAACAGCTACAATCTGAAGGCAAGTTTAACACACATTTTAGCAGATTTCCCTTAAGGCATAAACGCTGAATGTAAAATATTGTGCATTCTAAAAATTTGCCAAAAAATAGCATGGCTCTGCGTAAAGTAAGCAGATTTCCCCACGTGCTGCTATGACACACGCGATCACATATTCTCTATTTCAATGAAAAAAAAACAATGTGTAGATAGGGGGGGGGGAGTGTTACTAAAGTACGGATAACACACCTAGTACTTGAGTTATGAAAAAAAAAAAAAAACAATATAGACGATAATTGTAGAGCTTTAATAGTTTAATAAGATTGACTCTATACTATTTTACGTTCCGACAAATCATAACGGAGGTATTTTCAATTTTCTAAATCCCCCCCTCTCCTCAAAAAGTCCGTCACGCAGGGGCTGCGTAAACTAAGCAGATTTCCCACGTGAAGTTTAGTAATAGATAAATATACATACTGGTAACACAACGCCACCATGAATAAATACAAACGGAAATAGTTACGAAAACGGCCGCCAGAGCTCACGGCGGAAAGTCCGAACAGCCACTGCTGCCGAGCACATGCAGAATACAAATGCAAATATCTCAGTTAATATTCAAGACAGAGAATAAATGTATAGAACAATATTTATAGTAAATTTAATTTGCAATAAGATTGATTCTGTAATATTTTTCGATCCGACGTATAGTAACGAAGATATTTCGAATTTTCGAAAATCCTACCCTCTAAACCCCCCCTCCAACTGGTCCGATTTCAGCCGTTAACGAACTTGATCTTTCTTTTTACATAAAACGACTAAATATCGAGTTTGGTAACGATCAAACAAAAATTGCGACCGCTAGAGCGGTAACAGACAAATATATATGTATGTATGTATATATATATATATATATATATATATATATATATATATATATATATATATAGCTAGCTCATATACCCGGCTTCGCCCGGGAATTAATTTGAGGCTGAATGGTGATGTTATTTTTTTTGGCAAGACTTTACTTTGCTCACTATTTTGACATTTACCCGTCCCAATGTTTAGGATTTATACCCGTTGTTGGCATTTGTTAATACTAAAATTCATTTTTTTTATGTAAGACTTCACTGTCCCTCCATATTGTCATATTTCCCGTCTCCTGTGCATTATGCATAGATTTCAGTTATTAAGGGACAAAATATTAACGTAGATTTGAATAAATTTTTCCAGGTCAGGAACCTGATAGTTCAAATTGGAATGAAAGTTGAGCATATCAATATTTCTACGCAAATTACTTGCTCCACACATTGTTCCTGGAGAAATGTAAAAAACAAAGTTATCATCTAAATAACAAAGTAAACAACTTTGTTGTTATGTGCATGTTTGTTCGAAAAACAAATGGAAAACGAAATATCGCGAATTTTAATTTCAGACCCCCCTTATAACCCCACTCCCCTTTGAACCTAAAAATTTTATATAGCTTATAATTATGGAAGAATTAATGCTAATTCACATATCGGGTTTTGTTCGGTAAAGAGGAAGTTCGGTTCAATTGTTAGCGCCCAATAAAATAGTTGACTCCCGCTTTAGTTTTAGTGTATATCTCGTTTATACTTTGTTAAAAGACAAAAATGAATTGACAAAAATTCCTCTAAATAACAAAATTAACAACTTTTGTTATGTTAATATTTGCCGAAAAACGTATAGAAAACGAAATACTGCTATTTTTAAATTTGAGGCCTCCCTTACAACCCCCACTCCTGCCCGTTTCTAGAAATGTTGGTTTGGCTTATTATAATGAAGGTGTTAATGCTAATACACAATACCGAGTTTTATTTAGTTCGGTTGAGTCGTTTGTAGCCAAATAAAATTGCTCACTTCCGCTATAGGTTTTAGCGTATATCTCGTTTATAATACGTTATACGAAAAAAGTGTATATAACAAAAGCTACTCTAAACAACAAAAATAAAAACTTTTGTTATGTTCATACTTACCGAAAAACCAATAGGGAACGAAATATCGCTATTTTAAATTTAGGCCTCCCTTACAACCCCCACTCCTGTTCGTCTCAGAGGATATTAATATAGACTAAAGTCTAAGTTGGGTTTGTAGTAATATGTATACCAAGTTTCATAAAATTCGGTTTAGCCGTTTATGCGTGAAAAGGTAACAAACAAATAATATATATATATATATATATATATATATATATATATAATTTTGAACGGACCTCATTTTCGTCATCTCCTTGGTAGGATCGATGGACATTTGAAGAAATTTTTCGAAAATCGCGTCATGAGTACGACCTCAATAGCTGATTTCTCTGAAGGGAAATCTGCTAAAACCCCCACTAGGCTAAAGTGCAGTTTAGTCCCCCCTACGCCGCCATCTTGTTTAGTTATAATCCCCGCTCTCGCTTAAAACCACCGATGGCGTATTTTGGAAATTTTAAAGTGTTAAAAATATAAAATTAGAACAACAAAACCCCCAGCCTCGGTTTTAACCACCGACGGCGTATTTTAGAAATTTTAAAGTGTTAAAAAGATATAGTAAAACAAAATGGCCGCCGTCGTCATCGTGCGCCACCAAGGGGTGGGGGGACTAAAATACACTTTCACCCCCCCCCCCTACTATTCATAGTCCGATTTTTCGAAAATCACAGATGTGATCTTTAGTGTTGAATAAAACGGTTAACTATCGAGTATAGCATATGTCAAATGAATATTTTCGAAACTAGAATGTAAAACCCTAATTGATGAGGTCATCACACAACGAATTCTCACATGTGTCTCACATAATAAGGGCCCATTAACAATACTTAGAACTTAAGCTTAGAATTAAGAGGTTCATGTTATAACAGCTTATTGTTGTTAGAACATGAGTAGGAGTGGGCATTTACTGAAGGCTGAAAACTAAAAAGCACAAATATCTCGGTTAATATTAATCTTAGAGAAAATCTATATATATATATATATATATAAAATTGTAACCTCTGTCTGTACATTGATTTTTTTCGCGAAATTTCACGATAACTTTTCGTTTCACATGTCATAGACACCATAACTGCATTTTGTTTCTTTGGTGTCTGTTTGTTTGTTACCTTTTCACGCATAAACGGCTGAACTGAATTTTATGAAACTTGGTATGTATATTACTACTAACCCAACTTAGACTTTAGGCTATATTAAAATACTCAGGGACGGGCAGGAGTGGGGGTTATAAGGGAGGGCTGAAATAAAAAATTCTGGTATTTCGTTTCCTATTGGGGTTTCGGCAAATATGCACATAACAAAAGTTGTTTATTTTGTTATTTAGAGTAACGTTTGTTATATACACTATCGTCGTATACCGAAGTATAAAGGCGTTATACGCTAAAAATTATAGCGGGAGTCAACAATTTTATTTGGCACAAAAGACTCTACCGAACTAAATAAAACTCGGTACGTGAATTAGCACTAACTCTTTCATTATAATAAGCCGTACTAACATTTATAGGAACGGGCAGGAGTGGGGGTTGTGAGGGAGGCCGGTATTTAAAAATAGCAGTATTTCGTTTTCAATTGGTTTTTCTTCAAATATGCACATGGCACAAGTTGTTTATTTTGTTATTTAAAGTAACTTTTGTTATATTCATTTTTGTCGTATAACAAAGTATAACCGAGATATACACTAAAAACTAGCGGGAGCTAACAAGTTTGTTGGGCACTAACGATTGAACCGAACTTAACAAAACTCGGAATGTTAGTCATTAGTCAGTCAACGATGAATTCCCGGGCATTGCTGGGTATATTATCTAGATTGTTAATACAAAAAACGTACATTATAGATAATGTTTAATTATAATAAATGCTATCCATGATTATGTTTTGAATTATTCACGGTGTGCCAAACAGTGGGGAGGGAATGATTGGAGACTTATTTTCATTTATTCTTCAAATCTAAATTTTTTTTTTTATAGATCGCCCAACGGACCCCTTACGGGGAAAAATGCGCCCAGATGAGAAGAGCAGTTGTACACGTAGAAGCATTGCCAAAAACAAAATAGAATTTTACCGCCTCCAATGACTTCCCGTGCGAAGGCGGGTACCTTGGCTAGTATATATATATATATATATATATATATATATATATATATATATATATATATATATATATATAAATTTGTAACCTCTGCCAGTACATTGATTTTTTTTATCAAATGTCATGATACTTTTTCGTTTCTCATGCCATAGACATGATATCTGCAATTGGTAGCTTTGGTATATGTTTGTTTATTACTTTTACGCATAATCGGCTGAACCGAATTTTATGAAACTTGGTATGTATATTACTACTGGGGTTATAAGGGAGGCCTGAAATTAAAAATAGTGATATTTCATTTCGTATTGCTTTTTCGGAAAATATGCACATAACAAAAGATGTTTATTATGTTATTTAAAGTACCTTTTGTTATATACATTTTTAACATATATCGAAGTGTAAGCGAGTTAAACGCTAAACATTATAGCGAGAGTCAAAAATTTTATTTGGCACAAAAGACTCAACCATGTGTAATAGCATTAACTCCTCCATGATAATAAGCTGTACTGACATTCCTAAGGACGAGCAGGAGTGGGGGTTGTAAGGGAGGCCTGAAATTAAAAATAGCCATATTGCTTTTTTTTTTTTTTTTTTTTTTATTTTTTTTTTTTTGTTGTTTTCGTTTTTTTTTTTTTTTTTTTTTTTTTTTTTTTTTTTATTTTTTTTTTTTTTTTTTTTTTTTTTTTTATTTTTATTTTTTTTTCTTTTTTTTTCCTATTGATTTTTCGGTAAATATGCACATGACAAAGGTTGTTCTTCGTGTAATTTAGAGTAACTTTTTTTATACTCACTTTTATCGTGTAACAAAGTATAAACGAGATATACAAGAAAAACTAAAGAAGGAGTAAACAATTTTGCTGGGCACTAACGATTGAACCGAACTTACCAATACTCGTTACTTGAATTAGCATTAATTCTTCCATGATTATAAGCTATATTAAAATTTTTAGGTTTAAACGAGAGTGGGGCCTTACATGACATATAATTTTATTATCCACAAATCCTCACCAACGACGGGTATAAACCCTAAACACTGGGACGGGGAAATGTCAAAATATTGTGCAAAGTAAAGGCTAGGATTGCAAACAATTAATGGAGTATATTTGAATATATCTTATTAATTTTATTGCAAAACAATTTACTAAAGCTAGTGGTGTAATTTGTAATGAATCAGAATCAGTTTTATCTCAATCACTCAAATTTTAGTAATCCAAAAACAATAGAAGGGGGGGAGGGTCAACAGAACGTATTTGCATATATCTCACAAAGTAAAAGTTCAATGTAAACAATATTTGGTATATAGGCTTCAAGTTTACTGAAGGCTGAAAACTGAAAAATGTAAATTTCTCGGTTAATATTCAAGATAGAGAATAAATGTATATAACATCATTTATAGTGTATTTAATTTTCAATAAAATTGATTCTATACACTTTTTCGATCCGACTTATAGTAACGGAGATATTTCGAATTTTCAAAATTCTCCCCCTCCCCCTGGTCCGATTTCAGCCGTTAACGAACTTGATCTTTCTTTTTACATAAAACGATTAAATATCGAGTTTGGTAACGATTACACAAAAATTGCGACCGCTAGAGCGGTAACAGAAAAATATATATACAGTTTTGAACGGACCTCATTTTCGTCATCTCCTAGGTAAGATCGATGTACATTTGAAGAAAAAAATCGAACATTCCATCATGAGTACAACCTCAATAGCTGATTTCCCTTAAGGGAAATCTGCTAATAGTGACCGCTAGAGCCGTAATAGACAAGTGTATATGTGCTTATATATCAAAATTTGAACGCACATCATTTTCATTATTTCCTGGGTTTCTAATGAGGTTCATCATATAACAACCTATTAATATGACATGAGCAGGAGTGGAGGATGAAAACTAAAAATAAAACTCCGTCTCGCAGGGGCTGCGTAAGCTAAGCAGATTCACCTCGTGAAGTTTAACAATAGATAAATCTGCATACTGCTAACATAACAGAACCGTCAATATTAACTGAATAAATACAAACGATAAGAAACCTCCCGAAGGGGAGCGTCTGAAGTGCAAACGAACAGGTCTACTAACATCTCACCGGAAAGAAAAACAATTACTGAAATATATCAGTATATATTATATTAATTTTATTAAAAAATAATTACTATATACAGTACTTTAAATTATGATGAAATGGAATTATTTGTATCTCATTAATTCAAATTTTAGTAGTCCAAGAACGGGGGGGGGGGGGGGGGTTTGGTTCACAAGAACATATTTGCATGTATTTCGTATAATAAAGGTCTCTTGAAAACAATATTTGGTATTTAAGTTTTGAATAAAATGGTTTATTGTATAACAGAGTATTGTTTATGTATCTTGAGTAGAATTGGGGGTTTGCTGGTCTGAAAAATGCAAATATATCGGTTAATATAAAAGATAGAGAATAAATGTATATAATAATGTTTATAGTACATTTAATCTGCAATAAGATTGGTTCTATACACGTTTTCGATCTGATGTATAGTAACGGAGATATTTCGAATTTTCGAAACTCCCCCTCTCACTTGTTCGATTTCATCCATTAACGAACTTGCTGTTTCTTTTTACATAAAACGGTTAAATATCGAGTTTCGTAATGTTCTTCAGCACAAAACAATGTATAGAAACTTTAATCAGTATGTATCACTTTATTCTACAACTTATGGCTCAGCAACAAAACAAACAACTGCATACATATGTTTCTACACCTAACCTATATCCTACAAATCCAAAGAGATATAAAAGTAAGAGATATATAAACCCTCCATTATAATATAAAGTCCCTAACAGGTAACAAAAAAGAAAAATTGCGGCCGACAAGTTAGGGCTATTTATAGAGGATTTGCCTCTGAATTCCGTTCAGTAACGTCTTACTTGAGTGGCAAAGGCTGCATATTTAAGGCTTCTGGGTGAACTTAAAATTTGCTAATATAGCATGTCGTTAAAACATATTCATTCCCATTATTCATCAACGAGGAGATTATGTTTAAGTGCTGAGGGAATGCTTCCCACTGGGCTTTGAACAAACCCAATACACTCTGAACATACTTCAAATTCGCGGAAAATATGTAAGAGGTGATTCGGAAATACGTAAGGCCTTGATGAAGATAATAAACGTTGCTGAAACGTCGATAAGCTGATGTACTTTCATTTCGTCCAAGGTGACCGAGAAGCACATAAGAGCAATATATCTGTGGCGGAACTTCAGTCGGTATTTACCGCGGTTTCCCCTCTCCTATTTCCAGAGGTTGAAAATCGCCGTAAACAGTCAGTTCCGCTTAGGCGTTGTCACAGGGAATATGCCCGAACGTTTTCGCACATCAAGAGATCAGCCGCGTACTCCTTGCCAGTGACATGTTCTGCGACGCACCAACGTAGTGGCTGCAGCGGAAAACATGCTACAATGGTGAAGCTCACTTATTTACTGCTAATTTATTCACTCTGCCTGTGTTTTATAACCTCCCCTCCACGGTTACCTACCGCCAAAGAGGTCCTTTCTTCCAGTGGCTGACTCACAGAGACACGCACAATAACCTGGTATCCAGTGACGTCAACTCAACCAATATGGCAACATCTTTTTTCTAGAAGTGTAGAACATACTATCTTTACTCCTACGTTGTCTAGATGTTTCATTTTTTGATTCAGAAGTAGATGTCTGTTTATTTATGGACGACGGCGGTAAATTTAGATAGGGTAAAGCTTCGTTTTTAGACTTCAAAGTATTAGGAACAACGCCTAACAGTTCTGCTGGTAAATTTCTTCCATAATCACTATCACTGAAATGTTCTAAACAAATCCGATTAGTATCAGGATTAAATTTCGAATCTCCTCTTCTACAAGTCACCCACTGTTTCTTTATTTCTGTTTTCTTCGGGAAACTGTAATAAGATACAGACTTGCCTGATTTCCCAGAGTTGTTGGAACATATTGCTACAGCACACTCACTCGGCGTTTTGCTACAAATTCACTAATAACAATAGAAAATAAAATAATTTGGAGTGGGAACGAGCTACGTCATGCGCCAAAGTTGCAAAAACATTACGTTCTGCGGATCTACCGAATGACACCTCCCTGCTGAGCACCAGCACAGGGGAAGACTACACAGAGACAACATGGAGGTGTCATTGTGACGTTACCGAGTATCAGCCACGACAAGTTTGTTCGCTTCAGGAATTAACATTTATACTTGATACTGTATAAATGTTAATTCCTGAAGCGAACAAATGGACAGCAACATCGAAGGCTTACACAAGATTCAATACTACAAGTCATCACCCAATGCCAACCCATTTTATTTGCCGGATGGTCTAAGGCAGAAGGCAATGGGAAACCGCTGCAAGTCCTTGTGACCTCCCTTCACTTGTTCGGTTCCGTTAATCAGGCTTACCTGTTCACAAGATCAATTACCAGGTGTAGCAAGTAAATAGTACACACACACTCATATATATATATATATATATATATATATATATATATATATATATATATATAATTTTGACGGACCACATTTTCGTCATCTCCTATGTAGGGTCGATGGACATTTGTGGCAAATTTTCAAAACTCGTTGAGTACAACCTCAATAGCTGATTTCCCTTCGAAAATTCGAAATGTCTCCGTTACTTGTCCGTTAAATGTCTTTCTTCCAGTCGCTGACTCACCCCTCCTATCCAGTGACGCCAACTCAACCAATTTGGCAACATCTTTTTTCTAGAAGTGTAGAACATACTATCTTTAGTACCGGATGGTAACTCCCAAATTTCCATTGTGTAAAGAACAATCTTGTCGATTTTTTTATTAGGAATACAGATTAAAGGTTTTCATGGGGAAGGGCAGCAGTAGCTAGATGACCTATTGGCCCACAACTTACTGATTATTTAGAAAGGGCTTGAGAGCACCTATAATATCGTCTTTGAAAGTCATTTATAAGAATTTTATTTCTTCCTCATGTCTCAAACCTTTTTCATGAATCCGGTATGGAATTTAAGCTAGCCGTGACGGGTTATTTACCGGATACCGTCCTTTTAGCAGATATCCTTTCAGGGAAATCAGCTAGCTGAGGTTGTACTCAACGAGAATTTTGAAAGATTGATCCTATCTCGCAGTATGACGAAAATGGAGGTACGTTTTCAAAATTAAATATATGGCGTGTGTGTGTTTTGTGTCGTTTCTTCGATATGAAACTGAATCTGTTCAAGTTCCGGTGAACGGCTGAAATCGGACCTATGTTTGAAAATTCAAAATATTTTCGTTATTAAACAGTCGGATTGAAAAAAAATGTATAGACCCAATATTATTGCAAGTTTTAGTTACCTATAAATGTTGCTCTGTTCGTAATTTTCTCCTATCGTCATATTAATCAAGAAATTCGAATTTTTTAGTTTTCAGTTTAGCGTAAACCCTCATTCTTACTAATGTCATATTAACATAAGCTGTTATAGCATTAACCACATTGTTTTAAGCTTAAATAGTAAATATTGTTTTCAAAAGACCTTTATTATGCGAGATACATGCAACTTCAGTGTTTGATCACATCATCAATTAAGAATTTACGTTCTTGTCTCGAAAATGTTTAATTGATCTATACCATACTTGACGTTTAACAGTTTCAGTCAATACTTAATGATCATATTTGTTATTGGCTGAAATCGGATAATGAATAGTGAGGGGGGTTAGAGGGGAAGGGATTCCAAAATTCTAAATATCTTGGATATAGTGCGTTAAAATGTTATAGAGCCAATCTTGTTAAACTTTTCACTGTCTACAATTATTCTATGCATCTTTTTATATCTCAAGTATAAAGTGAGTATGTTCTTGTAGTCGGCCTAGAAGCAGAGAAATTTTTGAGATGAGCAGTATTGTGTTATACATGAACGCGGGAAATCTGCTTAATTTACGCAGCCCCTGCGTGACGGACGATCCTCACCAAGAATTTTATTTAGTTTGTCTATCGTTAAATAAATTCCTTTACTCATTCTGGGATCGAACTCACTACCCAAAGTCCCCCTCCGCTTGTTATATATATAGGCGACGTAGTATAATTCATTATTTTGGCCATCAGTACTATTCATGTAGAAAACATCACTCAACTTCAGAAATTTAGCGGAATGGAATAAAAAGGATTATAATTTCAATTTTCTTTTTCCTCCCTTTTCCCCTGATTAATCAGTTGGAGTATTGAGGATCGAGGAGGCTGTGGAAAACCTTAATACTTCCCCACTCAGACCAATGCCCTCCAAGTTTTAATTGAGTATATTCATTAGCTCAATATCTGTGGGGGATGAGAATGGGGGGATTTAGTAGGAACCGCTGAACCAACCGCCTCGCAATATTTTTCCATCAAAAACCATTGAGTCAGCAATCCCTCATTTAGTTCTAATATTGAACGCTCGCTCAATGCACTCAAGTGCTTAAAGAGGGCCCAAGGAGATCATTAAAACCGTGAGGCGCGGAATTAGTGGTATGAATGACGTCATTGAATGGAGGTTTCTAGAATGACGGAGGAGGGGAGGCGATTATTCGCGAACGAGCGTTCCCTCTTAGAGGCCTAAGGGCTCTTCTATGCGGCGAAGAGGCCACTTCTCTAATCAATGCCAATATCCACTTATCCGTCGGGAATCGATTTAAGAACAGAAAATAAAATTAATAACCACTGAGTTTTAGCACATTTCCCTTAAGGTAAATCAACCACTGACTCTATACTCAGAACGCGATTTTTCAAAAATCGAAACTAATAGATGACGAAAAAGAGGTCAGTTCAATATATATGTATATATTTATTACCGCAATTTTTGTTTGTTCGGTACCAAGCTCGACATTTGAACGTTTTATGGTAAAATAAAGATCAAGTTCGTTAGTGGTTGACAGTAGGTACAAACTAATCTTATTGAAAATGCAATGTTCTATAAATGTTGTTATATATGTTCTTTTCCAATATCTTGATTATTAACGGAGATACTTGCATTTTTCAGTTTTCAGCCTTCACCAAACCCCCACTTCCACTCATGTTACATAAACAATCCTTTGTTATGTAATAAACCACATTATTCGAAGCATGGAGATATTTTCTGGTGCCCCCCCCCCCCGTCTTAAGTTTTTGGACTACTAAAATTTGATTGATTGAGGTAAAAAATATTCTGATTCATAATAAATTACAGTACTAGATATAGTAAATAGTTTTCAATGGAATTAATATGTTATGTTCAGATATATGTCAGAAATTGTTTCTCTTTCCGTGGAGACCTATTTTGTGTGAGTTGGCAGACCTGTTTGTTTATATTTCAGACGCTTCCTGTCGGGAGCTTTCTTATTATGGTTTGTATTTATTTACTTAATATTTTACCAGTATGTAGATTTATCTATTATAAAACGTCACGGTAGAAATCTTAGTTCATGATGCCCCTACGTGACGGACTTTTTATTTTTAGTTTTCATCAATCAGTAAACCTCTACTCCTGCTCACGCCATATTAAGAATAAGTTGTTACATGATAAAAGTCATTATTCAAAGCTTAAAGGAGCTATTCACTTAAGCGAAATTGCTAAAAATCCAGAAAAACATATTTTTTTTTAAATTTTAGAAAGACGGCTTTCCAAAGATGTTTGTTCCTCTGGTAAACCTGGGGCTCATTGGCAAAACGTCTCACGCTTAGCGGGAAAAACAAATGTAGCAAAACAAGAAGTACAATGCAGAAAAAGAAGCGGAATTAGTTGAAGACAGACGGGCAGACACGTTGCTGAAACTACAGGGGCCTTTTTGAAGGACAATGGATACTAAAAAGAGCAAAGGGTACGAGGTCATTGGTGACAACCCATTCACAGCCAGTTCAATATTTGCTTTAACTATTTATACACTAATTATTCTACTCCCGTGTCAGACAAGGGCTGATCAATTCATTTAAAACAGAATGGCGTTTTATGCAAATTGAATTAACTACCTTCGATTCGGTTTCCATTTGACCCCATTTATTATGGTCAAAATCGACTAGAGGTCATATCAGCCGGTGCCGTGTAATTAGAAATCGATCGGCCATGACAGTATGATTAAAGCAATTGCAGGATCAGTCGTTTGAAGCTGATGCCCTGCTTTAGACCCAGCCATGTTCAAATATACACCCCCCTCCCCCCCCACACACACACACGCACACATATTGTAGTCTCTCTCGCGGCTGCTCTTAGCAGATTTCCCTTTGGGGTAATCAGCTATTGAGGATTTACTCGTGACAGGATTTTTGACCAACTTCTTCACCGATTCGTCCATCGATTCTACCTAGGGGATGACGAAAATGAGGCTCGTTCAAAACTATATATATTTGTCTTTTACCGCTCTAGAAGTAGCAATTTTTGTTTGATCTTTACAAAGCTCAATATATATGTGTTTCACGTAAAACTAGAACTAACACAAATTTTGAAAATTCAAGATATATCTTTAATTATAAGCTTGGTCAAAAAATTGTACAGAATCATTCTTGTTGAACATTATATTACCTACAAATGTTGTTATGTACATTTTTTTCTCTGTTTTGAATATTAACCGATATATTTCCATATTTTAGTTCAGGCCTTCAGGCAGCCCGCACTTCTACTCATGTCATTGTACGTCAGGCAGGGCCTGCGTAAACTAAGCAGATTTCCCACTTGTGCCAGTATTTGCATTTCTCTAAAAAATTAAAACTTCATTGAGAACAATATTTAGTACGTATGCTTCAAATAATGTGTTTCATAATATAACAGCTTATTGTTAATATGACATGAGTAGGAGTGGAGGTTTGCTGAAGGCTGAAAACTGTAAAATGCAAATATCTTGGACAATACTCAAGACAGTGAAAACACATACATAGCAACATTTATAGAACATTACATTTGCAATATAAGTGGAATTTTTCGATCCGACGCATAGTAACGGAGATATTAAGAATTTTCGAGATCCCTCCCCTCTAACCCTCCCCCTCCTACCTGTTGGATTTCAGCACATTAATGAACTTGATGTTTGCTTTGTCATAAAACGATTAAATATCGAGTTCGGTAACGATTAAACCAAAATTGCGACAGCTAGAGCGGTAACAGCCAAAAAAAAAAATAAAATAAATAGATTCATAGATAGAAAGATATATATATATATATATATATACATATATAGTTTGGAACGTACCTCATTTTCGTTATCGACTAGCTAGGATCGATGGACATTTGAAGAAAAATTTCGAAAATTCCGTCATGAGTACAACCTCAATAGCTCATTTCCCTTAAGGAAAATCTGCTAATATATATATATATATATATATATATATATATATATATATATACACACACATACACTTTTGAATGGACCTCATTTTCGTCATGTACTAGATAGGATCGATGGACATTTGAAGAAAAATGTCGAAAATTCCGCCATGAGTACAACCTCATTAGGTGATTTCACTTATGGGAAATCTGCTAAAACGTTATTGGTATCACCAGTGCAATGAACAATAATCACATAAATACAAGCTAATTAGACTACAATGACAGAATGAGAATAGGGAAGGAAGAGGAGAGGTATTTATACAGATTATTCAGGACTGCTGAGTTGTCGCCAGGTGTGGCAACTGAGGCTTCTGCAGCAATTACTGACGGATGTTTAAGAACCAATCTTGTTTATTCTCACCTGTCTTGATGTTCACATCAGTGCTACAGTGCGACCAAGTGCATTGCGGTAAAGTGTTTTTATAAGAAGAACAGTGTTGTGCCGTGACTGTAAGTAACAGTTTAGTGCCGTGTTTATGACAGTGCAGTGCCGCGAAGTAAAGGACAGTGCAGTGCCGCGAAGTAAAGGACAGTGCAGTGCCGTCTTTCTGTGAATTTCAGTGAATTGTTGGACTGTGTAATCTGAAGAACAGTGACGCTATCAGTCTATACTGTGAGTAGTAATTAAGAATAATTACCAAGTTTATTGTGCATTATCCAAATAAATTGTGCAGTGATAAAAACTGTGAAACTTGCGAGTATTTAATTTTGCAATCCAAAAGAACTCTTATTAAAAACGTTTATTACTGATTTTGGTAATAAAAACGTAACAATATATATCATTAAATGGACCACATTTTCGTATTTTCCGAATTAGAATGGACGGAAATATGAAAACATTTTTCATAAGGGAAATGTGACAAAAATACCTTCCTATGTTTGTTTGAAGAGAGCGCAGGTAGGGGTGGGAGTTCGGGGGTGGCGGTAACATACTCGGAAGGGGGGTTAAGCCCCCCCCCCCTATAAGCGACTTACGGCCCTCCAGATGCGTACCCTGTCAAGAAGGGCCCAACCTTGTTTGGAATCCGGCTTAAGTCGTATCCAAGACCAGCTGACGTTCACTACAATTGGTTGCTCCCGTTTGTGGAAATGCTTAAGAAAAGACAGCGTCTCAAGTCCGATGTACTCACTGTAAGTAAACACACGTATCTCTGGGCTTGTCAAACAAGAGGGTGACGGCATACCTTCTCAATTCGGTGAATAACTTCCAGACCTCTCCACAATAACCTGAGGGGATCGGAAAAAATAAAGCCCGTCACGCAATGGCTGCGTACACTAAGCTGATTGCCTACGCGAAGGTTTACAACAGATTAATCTACATACTGGTAACTATACGGAGAATGTTCAGCGAATAAATACAAACGGTAAGGAGAACTCATTCAGTCAATTAACAAGTTAATAATCTTTACAACGGAAAGCGTCTGACTTGTAATCAAACTCATTAATTTTATTGAAAACTATTTAATACGACTAGTACTGTAAATTATAATGAATCAGAATAATTTTTACCTCAATCAATAAAATTTTAGCAGCCCAGAAACTTAGAGGGGGGGGGGCTAACCAGAACATATTTGCACGTATCTCGTATAATATTTATATAGTTTGTGCCCCACAACGATGGTGATTAGTATAATTATTGTAGAATAATATATTTACTCCTTCATGTACTTATCTTTGTTGTACTTTATTTTTACATCATGGAAAATATTTCTTAAATATATGATTGTTTCTCATATCCATGCTTTGTCTAATGGTATATAATAAAAGTCCGTCACGCAGGGGCTGCGTAAACTAAGCAGATTTCCCCCGTGAAATTTAATAATAGATAAATCTACATACTGGTAACAAAACAGCACCGTCAATATTAAGTAAATAAATACAAACCATAATAAGAAAGCTTCCGACGGGAAGCGTCTGAAATATAAAAAAACAGGTCTGCAGGTTCACACAAAATACGTCTCCCCGGAAAGAGAAACAATTACTGACATATATCAGAATATGACATATTAATTTCATTGAAAACTATTTACTATATCTAGTACTGTAATTTATAATGAATCAGACTAATTTTTACCTCAATCAATCAAATTTTAGTAGTCCAAAAACTTAAGACAGGGGGGGGGGGACCAGAAAATATTTCCATGCTTCGAATAATGTGGTTTATTACATAACAAAGGATTGTTTATGCAACATGAGTAGAAGTGGAGGTTTGGTGAAGGCTGAAAACTGAAAAAGTCCGTCACTCAGGGGCTGCGTAAACTAAGCAGATTTCTCACGTGAAGTTTTACAATAGAGAAATCTGCCCAATGACAGGGAAAAAATGCAAGTATCTCCGTTAATAATCAAGATATTGGAAAGAAACATATATAACAACATTTATAGAAGATTGCATTTCAATAAGATTGGTTTGGTCCTACTATCAACCACTAACGAACTTGATCTTTATTTTACCATAAAACGTTCAAATGTCGAGCTTGGTACCGATCAAACAAAAATTGCAGTAATAAATATATACATATATATTGAACTGACCTCTTTTTCGTCATCTATTAGTTTCGATTTTTGAAAAATCGCGTTCTGAGTATAAAGTCAATGGTTGATTTACTTTAAAGGAAATGTGCTAAAACTCAGTGGTTATTAATTTTATTTTCTGTTTTTAAATCGATTCCCGACGGATAAGTGGATATTGGCATTGATTACAGAAGTGGCCTCTTCGCCGCATAGAAGAGCCCTTAAACCTCTAAGAGGGAACGCTCGTTCGCGAATAATCGCCTCCCCTCCTCCGTCATTCTAGAAACCTCCATTCAATGACGTCATTCATACCACTAATTCCGCGCCTCACGGTTTTAATGATCTCCTTGGGCCCTCTTTAAGCACTTGAGTGCATTGAGCGAGCGTTCAATATTAGAACTAAATGAGGGATTGCTGACTCAATGGTTTTTGATGGAAAAATATTGCGAGGCGGTTGGTTCAGCGGTTCCTACTAAATCCCCCCATTCTCATCCCCCACAGATATTGAGCTAATGAATATACTCAATTAAAACTTGGAGGGCATTGGTCTGAGTGGGGAAGTATTAAGGTTTTCCACAGCCTCCTCGATCCTCAATACTCCAACTGATTAATCAGGGGAAAAGGGAGGAAAAAGAAAATTGAAATTATAATCCTTTTTATTCCATTCCGCTAAATTTCTGAAGTTGAGGGATGTTTTCTACATGAATAGTACTGATGACCAAAATAATGAATTATCTGAGTCGCCGATATATATAACAAGCGGAGGGGAACTTTGGGTAGTGAGTTCGATCCCAGAATGAGTAATGGAATTTATTTAACGATAGACAAACTAAATAAAATTCTTGGTGAGGATCGTCCGTCTCGCAGGGGCTGCGTAAATTAAGCAGATTTCCCGTTTGCAGGTATAACACAATACTGCACATCTCAAAAAAAAAACTCTGCTTCTAGGCCGACTACAAGAACATACTCACTTTATACTTGAGATATAAAAAGATGCATAGAATAATTGTAGACAGTGAAAATTTTAACAAGATTGGCTCTATAACATTTTAACGCACTATATCCAAGATATTTAGAATTTCGGAATCCCTCCCCCTCTAACCCCCCTCACTATTTAACGGTCCGATTTCAGCCAATAACAAATATGATCTTTATTGTTGACTGAAACTGTTAATTATCGAGTATGGTATAGATCAATTAAACATTTTCGAGACAATAACATAAATTCTTAATTGATGATGTCATCGCACAACGAAATTGCATGTATCTCGCATAATAAAGGTCTTTTGAAAACAATATTTAGTATTTAAGCTTAAAAAAATGTGGTTAATGCTATAACAGCTTATGTTAATATGACATTAGTAAGAATGAGGGTTTACGCAAAACTGAAAACTAAAAAATTCTAATTTCTCGGTTAATATTCATGATAGAGAAAATACGAACAGAGCAACATTTATAGGTAACTAAACTTGCAATAATATTGGGTCTATACATTTTTTTCGATCCGACTTTTAATAACGAAAATATTTTGAATTTTCAACATAGGTCCGAATTCAGCCGTTCACGAACTTGATCTTTAGTTTTTATATCGATAACACACAAACACACACGCATATATAATTTTGAACGTACCTCATTTTCGTCATCTGCGAGATAGGATCAATGGGCATGTGAAGAAATTTTTCAAAATTCTCGTTGAGTACAACCTCAATAGCTGATTTCCCTGAAAGGATATCTGCTAAAAGGACGGTATCCTGTAAATAACCCGTCCGTAGCTTAAACTGCAAACCGGATTCATAAAAAAGGTTTGAGATATGAAGAAGAAATAAAATTTTTAGAAATGACTTTCAAAGACGATATTATAGGTGCTCTCAAGCCCTTTCTAAATAATCAGTAAGTATGGCCTATATTCATCTAGCTACTGCAATGCCCTCCCTTTGAAAACCTTTAATCTGTCTTCCTAATAAAAAAATCGACAAGATTGTTCTTTACACAATGGAAATTTGGGAGTTACCATCCGTTACTACCGATAGTATGTTCTATATTTCTAGAAAAAAGATGTTGCCATATTAGTTGAGTAGGCGTTACTGGATACCAGGCTATTGTGCGTGTCTTGTAAGTCAGTGACTGGAAGAAAGACATTTAACGGACAAGTAACGGAGACATTTCGAATTTTCGAAGGGAAATCAGCTATTGAGGTTGTACTCAACGAGCTTTGAAAATTTTCCACAAAAGTCCATCGACCCTACATAGGAGATGATGAAAATGTGGTCCGTTCAAAATTATATATATATATATATATATATATATATATATATATATATATATATATATATATGTGTGTGTGTGTACTATTTACAAGCTACACCTGGTAATTGATCTTGTGAACAGGTAAGCCTGATTAACGGGACTGAACAAGTGAAGGGAGGTCACAAGGACTTGCAGCGGTTTCCCATTGCCTTCTGCCTTAGACCATCCGGCAAATAAATTGGGTTGGCATTGGGTGATGACTTGTAGTAGTGAATCTTGTGTAAGCCTTCGATGTTGCTGTCCTGATACTGTATAAATGTTAATTCCTGAAGCGAACAAACTTGTCGTGGTTGATACTCGGTAACGTCACAAGACACCTCCATGTGTATGTTAATCATGTTAATGTGTATGTCAAGCCGGTTAATCCTCCTTGGCGAGAGTTGTCTCTGTGTAGTCTTCCCATGTGCTGGTGCTCAGCAGGGAGGTGCCATTCGGTAGATGCGCAGAACGAAATGTTTTTGCAACTTTGGCGCATGACGCAGCTCGTTCCCACTCCAAATTATTGTACTTTCTATTGTTATTAGTGAATTTGTTGCAAAACGCCGAGTGAGTGTGCTGTAGCAACTGTTTCAACAACTCTGAGAAATCAGGCAAGTCTGTATATTATTATCGGTTCCCGAATAAACAAAATTAAAGAAACAGTGGATGGCTTGCAGACGAGGAGATTCGAAATTTAATCCAGGCACTAATTGGACTGAACATTTCAGTGATAGTGATTATGAAAGGAATTTACAAGCAGAATTGTTTGTCTATGTTCCTAATACTAGGTTGTTACAAAAATCCTTGTTCACAAAATTAATTTTATTCAAATGTGAGTACAAAATTTACAAATCAAATTTATTCTTCAAAATACAGGCCATCATTTTCAACTACTTTAACCCATCTTTCAGCCAAAAGTTGTATTTGATGTTGATATCACTCCGCAGTTTTCGAGGCAAAGAACTCATCGCATCATGATTTGACATCATCGAAGTTTTCGAAACGCCGACCTTTCAAAAAATGCGCCATTGACCTGAAAAGTCCATAGTCAGACGGTACGACGTCTGGGCTGTAAGGATGGTGGGGCAAGACGCTAATCCCGTTCATTTCTGAAATTTTTTCTTTAACTAATCGTGAGCGATGAGCAGGGGCGTTGTCTTGCTGAAATAACGCTTGGGCTTGCAGATAAGGCATGAGGTGCTGACCTTGAACGGACGTTTTGGACACCAAGCTTTTTGAAATGCCGGCTTATTGTAGCATTTGAAACTCCCATTTCTTTGGCTAATCCTCGAGTTGTGACATGTGGATTCCGACCAACAGATTCAAGTAGCACTGGATCATCGACGACTGAAGGACGACCTGATCTAGGTTCATCTTCAAGGCTTGTATTCCCAGAATTAAACCGCCTGAACCAAAATGCTGTCGTGTTTCGATGCACAACACTTTCCCCTTCCACTGATATAAACAACTTGATATGCACAAGGACTTTTGTAACAACCTAGTAGATTGAAGTCTAAAAACGAAGCCCTATCTAAATTTACCGGTGTCGTCCATAAATAAACAGAAATCTGCTTCTGAATCAAAAAATGAAACATCTATAAAATACGTATACGCGCTCTGGGTTACATTAATGAGATTTCTCCCATAAAGATGAAAAGTGATTTTCAGGTAATACCCAAGTTGATTGCAACTAATGTATTCTCTTAAAGAGTAAAGTTTCTGAATATGAATCCAAGTTATAGCCCTTGATGATTCAAGTAAAAAGTTTAAAATGTAAAAACATTAATTTGAAAAAAGAAGTTACGATTGCAGTCAGATAATATTCTTCTTTAGGACACGAAGGACTCCATGCCAATGACAGCTTTTAAAAAGTAATATTTTAAATCTAAAAAGCAGAATAGTTTTTTGTAGTGGTTCCTATATAGTGCAGCATAGGAATTTATTTCCCATGCTGCATCATTAATGATAATACATGTATTCTTCATAGTTATTTATTCTATGAGACAGTGCGGTCTCAATGCATAGGCTCCAACATCAGTGCCATTCTCTTCACAAGGATGCTACTGGAACCGAGGATTCCCTGCGGCTCAAAATGTTAGCATATTTTTATTTCAAGGAGGACTACATGCCAATGACAGCCTCTAAAATGATTGTTCCTGAATGGACTAGTTGATTTTTAAAATAATTTACTAAATTACATTATTTCTCTTGTGGTTAATTACATTCACTTTATTTTGTTGATAATAGTAGTCATTACTATTTTCATGTCGTCAACATTTCATCTTATTATAGTAAAGTTTTTCTTTGTATTATCTTAATTACAAATAAAAAATTATCATTTTTAAATTTAATCGAACATATCTCAATTTTAAGGAACTATTATGTATTTATCTTTAATAGAATATAATTTGTACGTTGTTTATTTCAAGTAAAATATATTCAACTAAAGTAATTTGGTATCATTTGGAGATATATATTATTTTAATAAATTAGTTTTCACCAAATTTATCTATATTGATCGCATTTACGTTGCTCCGCTCCGAGTCTTGGTTCCGAGTGACGTGCTTCATTCTGATTGGCTATTCGCCAAATGGCCCAGCCTTATATTATACCTACCTTGGTGCTCAGTATCTCTCTGCTTTAGATGTTAAGGTGCCGGATTTGTGAGTTAGTCACAAGTAGACTGTATACTGGGCAGAACCAAAAGTTGGCTAACCACTCAACTGCTCTGTTAAGTAAATTAATTTTATTGTGGCAGCAGAATACTTATTAATTATGTTATTATTAGCTTTAATGTTAGTTCATTTATAGGCTAGTTGATTTATCCATTTGTTCGTTGATTTATTCACTTATTGGCTGATTAATTAGTATTTATATTTTCTAATTATATCATTGCGAGTGATTATTGAGAGAACATATCATATCCGTTCACACTGATCAGTAGTTTAATAATAGGGATTAAGTTCCACTTTATGCGACTCATATTAAACGAGCCTTTTTGAATTTACAAACATTCGCTAACCAGGTTAGGACCTGGTGGTTGAGTTCGCCATCAAATTATACATATATATTATACAAAGGAGGTAGAAATTATAATGAGATGTATAAGGGAATGTCATAAAGCATTGAAGTGACTTCATAATAACCACTCATGATTTTAATGATCCTCTTTGAGATGGAGGACTGAGTGAATCGTGAACGGCGAGGGATATGTAGAAGGGTAGGCTAAATGAGGGCTTGCTGACTAGACTCTTCCCTTCAAAGGGGAAATATTACATACGGCCCTTTCAGCTCCCCAAATCTACTTCCTTCATTTCATCTCAGCTTTATAGATATTCTATTCTCCACCACATTCCGCCTACAAATATTATAGTTGAGTGAAGTTTAAGCCTAAGTAATACTCAGTTATTTATAAGATTATTAGCCCACATCATTAAGCTGTATTTTCTAGACTGTGTGAGTATACAACCACGGGCAGTTACAGAATCAAGAGAAAAGGAGTTATAACATAAAATAAGCGAACGATATCGATTAACTCAGTCTGTAAATAATCGATTTTACTGAAGCACATCGAGGATAAATAATATAGGTGTGGCATTCACTGTTGAAGATAATATAGATGGCTATGAGATTTGCTGTTGAAGGTAATACAAGTTAAATATAAGATTTACGGTAGAAGCTAAAATACGTGGCTTTGAGATGTACTTTTGAAGGTTAAATGCGTGGATATGGGGTGCCTGAAATGGAAGCTAGAACTAAGAAAGGTGTAAGACAGGGATGCCCTCTGAAACCTTAACTGCTCAATATGTTTAGTCGGTTGTTTCTTAAAATGAAAGAATCAACCGAAGGCAAACAGGTTAATCCATTCATCGCATCAGATTTGCAGATGAAAGAATGCTAAAGTCTCTTTAGATCAGTTTAAACTCAAGATGAATGCACATAAAACATAAGTTTTTGTTGTAGGGAAGAAAGAAAGCCAAGGGAATATAAATGTTAGAATTGGAAACATTATACTTGCAAAAGTGAAGGAGTTTTGTTTCCTAGGAAGCGTCATCGCTGAAGAAAATGATAGTAGGGCTGAAGTCGTCAGAAGAATAGCACTTGCTAAACAAGCCTTCCAAAGAAAAAGGAGTATTTTAACTAATAGGCATATTATAGCGTGGATAACAAAAAAAGTGTTTAATTCTTTCGTATGGAGTTAACTGCTATACAGTGTGGAATGTAGGACTCTCCACAAAAGAGAATATAATAGATTAAAGCAATGGAAATGTGGATATGGCGCAGAATCACCAGAAGTTGGACTAGTTATTAAAGCCGCGGAGAAAAAGAAGACGAAACTTCTTGGGCATATAAGACGTCGATTTAATCACAAATATATTTGAAGGTCCTTGTGTTAAATTCTATTTTAAGGAAATCATTTTAGCAGATTATTCCTATTGAGGTTGTACTCATGACGGAATTTTCGAAATTTTTCTTCAAATGTCCATCGATCCTACCTAGTAAATGACGAAAATGAAGTCCTTTCAAAACTGTATATATATATATATATATATATATAAGATTTCACATAAGAACATATCATGATATTTTCAGTTTTCTCGGCTGTGCGTGGAGACTCACATGACAGAATTTTGAAGATCTAGGCAAAATTACAGGTTTGGAAACGTGTGCTTTTTATTACAAACCTCGCAAATACAACTTTTTATTGGAAATTTCAGAGTTAGGCGCGATGCAGAAGATCCGGAAGATGTTAGGAAGCTAATGGAAAGTCTATAGCCGAGTTTCATTTCGAAGTTCTCAAAACCCTTGGAAGAAGGAGGGGGGGGGGGGTTGAGCAGCGAGTATGGAAGAGCTTTGCATGTTACAACAAGAGTTAATCTTGAAGAGGATTCTAATGTAGTCAGAATCATCAACAAGTACTAGTTGATCATCAGAATCATAGCTACAACTAGTGTTGCAATAATCAATTGAATGAAAAACATGGATATTAATTTATGATTTCCCTTAGTAGTATCTATGGGAATGACTTCATAAAATAAATATTATTATTTCACCCATTACTATTATTAATCGAAACTGGTTATGTACTGATCCTTTTTTCAACCTCTTCGTCCTTTTTTTTTTTTTTTAATCTTTTTGAGACGTGGGTTTTATTTCAAGATTAAATGACTAAATAAATTGCTAATTCATCTGGCTAATTTATCTGAGCTGTTGCGGGAGTTCTATGTTGAAGGTGCAATCAACAGGTTTCTTCCTATTTAGTTTCATTAGTGTATAAGGCATTTCGACATTGCCACACCATCATCTGGGGAGAAAACCTAGTGTGACTGCTATGGGTTGGTTACTATCCATCTAGACTGGAGGCCCATCAGCCGTAGTACTAACATTTGATAATGATATGTTACTGCCAAATGTTTTTTGAGAGTTTTTTCACGCCACGGTTGTCCGGGATACTTTTTGGTATATGAAAAACAGGAACTACTTTGGACAACTTTCTCATATGGTCCAACCACCTTTGCCTCTTCTGCTTTTAGCAGATTACCCTTAAGGGAAATCAGCTATTCAGTCGTCAGTTGGATCAGTTGTTTGTAACTTCCCGCGCTAGCAGTGTTCCTAGACCCGCCACACACACACATGCATATCGCCAAGGCCGTGGCTACAGCGGAAAAACACATGCAGTTCAAGAAGGCATCGGCCAACAACAAGGACACGTTCAGTTGCTTTTAGACGCCCGCTACAGTAAGTTGCTCTCAGACGCTGGGGTCGTTCATACGGCCAGGGGGGCCATAGCCCCTCTTTATCCACTACAGATCTCCTCTTCATAGCTAACCGCTGCACAGATTACCGCTTCATAGACAACCGCAGTTGGAAGTCACCCGGGATAGTCTATGATCACCTCTACACGAGTCAACAGGTTTTGCTGCTCCCGCCTTTCTCCTTCTTGTCCACGTGCTCATCCAGATTTATCACCGCTACCAGACTGCATCATCTCTAGGAAGTGCATGATTCCCGCTAATAACCACTTAAATAATGCTAGCATTATGTTCGCAAGTATCGCATGAGTTCTTCATATATATGATAAGATACTCGCTAATTTTGTATGTATAGTTATGGCCGCCATTCCTTAGTACATAAAGGGTGTTTTATTGCTTACATTTCATGTCTTGATTATAAAGATTATATTTAACTATTCAAATTTCCCTAATTCTTACGAGAACTCATATTAGTTCTTAACGTTTGTTTAATGCTTTCTTTTCTAATATTTTCTTATAGAGATATCTTTAAACTATTCAATATAAACTAATTCGTATGAGAAAGGAACTCACATAGTTGTTTTGTTTTCTTTATCTATCTTTTTCCCTCATCTCTCCATGAGAAATAACAAATGTTTCAGTCTATATTCTCTCCACCTTTTTCTTGCACTTTAAAACACAAGATTTCCGCCATTACAATTTGGTTGCCGACATTTTCTATTACGTCTAAAGCTTATCCGCACGCCCCTACATTTTGGTGCCGAGTAACCCTGGGAAGTGCTTCATTTACGGGTAAGTGTTTATCCGGAAAAGTAAAAGATTTCCCGCTTTTAGAATAATTAAAAAGTTTACCGCTAAACAAGTCTAATTGAATTATAAAAGTTCACCGCAACAAAACCAAACCTATTTGAGGTCTGACCTATGTTGTAAGTGTACATTTCATTTCTTTATGTCTTATCCTTGTATAATTGATGTTCTTAATTTCTTATATTTTTGTTATAAAAGGTTTATCTTCAATATGGATCCTGAAGCTAAACAATCAGACACCGCTTTCATCAAAGTTTATAAAGGAATACATAGAAAAAAATACAAATAATAAAAGGAAGAAAGATACGCTTCCCAGTGATTTAGCCGCCAATTGTGCGTGACAGTTGTCTCATCCCCTCCACCCTGCTATTCCAAATGCCGCGCGCATATTTAATATGCTCACCACCTGGTTCATGTTTCCGGGCTCATCCCTCCACCCTGCTCTTCAAATTGCCCGCGGCAATTTAAATGCTCACCACTTATCTCATGTTCCTGGCTTTCTTCCCCCACCCTGCTCTTCAAATTGCCCGCGCAAATTTAAATGCCTTCACCACCTACTTCATGTTCTTCTTCCGCATTTTTGCGGAATTTCAAACCTCGATACCAACTAGAAGCTCGCATGAACCGCTCTTTTGAAATAAAAAAAAAATATGATAACCGCGTTCGCTTTGGCTTCATCAACTCTCAAGAAATGCTGGGTCTGTCAACCAATTTCACTTGCTTCCTCTTCACAATTGAAAAGTTTTCTTATGTTGTTTTCGGAACAAAGCACAGCAGTTAGGAAAATTTAAAATGTTCCCGCTCTAGCTGGACTACATCTCTTTCTTTATTGCATTCAGGGGCTTAGATGCCCATTCTCAAAAGGAATTCAGTTTTCTTTACCTTGAAGTATTTCCCGCTCTCTCAGACTTGTGTGAACTATGTAAACAAATCACTGGTTGCCATAGCTAATTTATATACACCATAGAGAAATCAACGTTAAGAAGAAGTACCCGCTCCTCGCAATGGATACAATCCTCTCCCCGCTTCCGGCCTACCGCTTCGAACCCACCAAGCTCGCCACCGCCCCGCGGCAAACCGATTTTTTGAGGCGTTCGCTACTATTACCAAATGTTTTTAGTGCCGCCATGCCCATAGCATTTATGATTGTCCAGAATTCCTGGGGCTGTCTGCTGCCTCGCACTACTGTGCTATGACAAAAGTTGTAGTTATGCTATAACTGCTTGGGGATCCACGGAGTTCGGACACTGCAAATCTTCAAGCCGCAGCCGGATATGTCACCGCTCTCATCACAACCTCACCCATGAGGGCGTTAATTCTCAATGCTACCCGCTCTTCAACCAGTTTCGCCCCCCCCTTTTCCTTTTTTCAAAGCTTACTCCGGAACCTTCCCCCGTGTCGTTCCTGCATCTCTCTTCTCTAGCCAAAGGCATCTTTCCACCACACACAAGAAATCTCCCTCTTCACCGGCAAGGCAATCCCCACCTCCCAGGCATGATTCAAGATTTATCGTCTCAGGCTTCCCGCAGCTCACGATCATCACCTTCTTTCAACGATTCTCAGCATACATCTGTCATATTATGCGGAGAGCAACTTGTATAAGCCCCTCCCCACTAATGATCCTTCAGCTTTCACCGCCATCATCTACTCACGGACTTGTCTCCTCTAAAGTGACTCCCCGCAAATACGGACCCTCAGCAGTACCCCTCTCTGCCACAACTCTTGCATCCTCTAAAGTTATTTTCCCGCATTCATCTAGTCTTACTGGAGAGCTACCGATTAGACCTTCCCATGCTTTTCTACTGCACCGCTATTGGAATCTCCACTTTCATCAACGCTCACAGGATGTTCCCGCTTCAATGGTTTTCCTCCAAATCTAAGCCCTTTATTCTCCGGTCATCTTCCTTCTGTCTCGTTGGCTGGGTCATCGAAAGCATTGCCCGCTTTCTATTCTTCCCACAGCACAGATCTCTCTCAATAAGTTCTTCCCGATCCGCACATGTTTTAGTGCCCTTGTTGATTCTTACAGCCAAGTCAGTGGTCTTCACTCAAGGCGCCGCTTCCCGCTTGGTTTTCTCGGCCATCATTTCGTCCCAAGTGGATGTTCACGGATAGGGTGTCCCTGTGGGAGTTCGCTCTGCCCTGGTTACATTGCTGTTTTCTTTCCAGTATCGCCAGCATGAAATGATCCACTGCACTTTCTTCGTTAATGAGTCCATCTGCCTCCGCTATGCCTGCGGAACCGCTTGACTTTTGGCCTTGGAATTATCTGCATGACCTCTCTCTCTCCTTCGCTGATCCAAAGTATGACCGTCTTCGGCTCCCATTGACTTGTTTTTTGGAGTCGTTCTTGTTGCACATATCCTTCTAGGCCCGCTATCATTCATCCTCTAAAGGTGACCCTCCTTGCTTTCATGACCAATTTGGGTTGGTGTCTACCTGATGCTAGGTGTTGTCTCCCATTTCTATCCGCGCCGCATCAGCTGGGCCCCAGAAGTCCAGGATTAACGAGGGCTAGACCTTCCGCAAGAAGAACAGTCTTAGTCGCCCCGACGGAGAATAATCCTCCAATGGCAAAATCCGCCTTACAATCTGCCTTAGAAAACATGCCCGCTCAAGTTTTCACTTGCAACGCATACTTGACTCACCGCCTGAGGAATCCATCGATGCTCCCTCAAAACCTTTTGTGGAAACGTTGTCCGCTGTCTCAAATGCGCAACTGAATAAAGATCATCAGAGATTCTGGGATTTAGTACCTGTCACTCCCGCCGCACCCATATATTCAAAAGAGGAGCTTCGAAAAAGAAGTAAATGTTCAACTCCGCACAGTTTTCCAGTACAGAAATCCATCAAAGCTGCCTCACAATCTTTTGTGAAAAACGTTCTTCCGCTGCATGAAATGTTAACTATATAAAGATCTTCAGAGGTGTTTGGGATTAAGATCCTGTCACTTCCGCCGCACCCAAACATTCAAGGGAGGAGCTTCTCAAAGAAGAAATGTTCACCCGCAAAGGTTTCCCGCTGGTTCTCTCCCTTGAAACGTTTTTTACCACCTTTCTGTGTCAGCATTTGAGGCCATCATCATATTGTTGCCCCGACTGCCCCCCTCTCTGCTTGACCTCCATGATTTGGATGTGCTGACGCCTGGTCATTTTCTGTTTCACCGCCATCTCCACGTTCTTCATGCAAAAGAACGTTCCTCTTCAAGATGTGTCCTCTTCTTACTCAATAATGCCGCTCATCGCCGCATGGGCGGGGGGATTGTTCAGTCGTCAGTTTGAATTTAAACTTTCCCGCGCTTAGCAGTGTTCCTAGGACCGCCACACACACTCATGCATATCGCCAAGGCCGTGGCTACAGCGGAAAAACACATGACAGTTCAAGAAGGCATCGGCCAACAACAAGGACCACTGTTCATGTTGCTTTTAGACGCCGCCCGCTTACAGTATGTTGCTCTCAGACGCGGGGGTCGTTCATACGGCCAGGGGGGTCCATAGGCCCCTCTTTATCAACTACAGATTCTCTTCATAGCCTAACCGCCTGCACTTGGTTTACCGCTTCATTGACTTCGCAGTTGGAAGTCACCCTGGATAGTCTATGATCACCTCTACACGTGTCAACAGGTTTTGCTGCTCCCGCCTTTCTCCTTCTTGTCCACGTGCTCATCCAGATTATCACCGCTACCAAGACTGCATCATCTCTAGGATAAGTGCAATGGATTCCCGCTAATAACCACCTAAATTAATGCTAGCATTATGTTCGCAAGTATCTCGCATGAGTCACTTCATATATATTATATGATACACCGCTAAGGTCGTATGTATTGTTATGGCCGCCATCTTAGTACAATAAAAGGTTGTTTACGGTCTATATTTCATGTTTTGTTATAGAGATATGTTTTAAACTATTTCAATTTCCCTAATTCTTAACATATTAGTTCTTAAAGTTTGTGTATTGCCTTACATTTCATGTCTTGTTTTAAAGGATATATTTAACTATTTCATATTTCCCTAATTCTTAACATAATTAGTTCTTAAACGTATGTTTTAATGCTTTCATTTCTTTATTTTCTTATGATACTTAAACTATCAATATACCTAATTCTTTGAGGAACTCACCATAGTTGTTTTGTTTTCTTTATTTATCTTTTTCCCTCACCTCTCCTTGAGAAATAACAAAGGTTTCAGTCTAAATTCTCTCCCAATTTTTCTTGCCTTTAACACAAGATTTCCGCCATTACATTTTGGTGCCGACATTTTCTATTACATCTAAAGCTTACCGCACGCCCCTACATCAGCTATTGAGTTCGTACTCATGATGCACTTTTCGGAATTTTTCTTCAAACCTAGTAGATGATGAAAATTAGGTCCGTTCATATATATATATATATATATATATATATATATATATATATATATATATATATATATATATAATACCACTCTATCGGTCGCAATTTTTATTTGATCGTTACGAAACTCGATATATAAGTGTTTTATACAAAAAGAAAGACCAAGTTCGTTAATGGCTGAAATCGGACTGGGTGGAGGGGGGAGGTTGAAGGGGAGGAACTTCGAAAATTCTTAATATCTCCGTTATTATTCTTATCTTGCTCTCTTATGGATGGAAATATTATTCTTCAGGTTATCTTCTCTGATGAGAGTACACGCTAAGGTAGGTGCAGGTAGGACATTTTATAAATATACACTATTCCTGTAGAGAGTTATGGCTTTCTTCTAGGAATAGAAGCATTTGGTCCTTGCGACCATTCTGATTTCCACGTTATCGCACACCACCAACGTGCACACCACGCGCACACCACGTTCTGTGGTACTCTGCACTCGTATAAATCCTTATAGTATTATTTTATATTTATGAGGCTTTGTATAGTTCATTCCCTCCCAGCTCACTGTTATCTATTTGACAAGAAAACCACGCCTAAATATAATGTGTGTAATGCTCCGCTTACAATAAAACACCTACTAACTGACTGCAAAAGACGTGATGGTCACATCTAAAGATCCGACATGACTTACACGACATACTTATTCAAGATAGCCCACACATTCCCATAATACTAGAACACTTTAAAATTTAAAAGTATTACACTTGAAAATTGATAATTCTTTTTAAAATAAATGTTTTATTTTCAGCTAAAATTGATGGATATATATTTGTGTGTATGCATGCTCGGGCGTTCGTGTGATTATGAATGTGTAAGATCTTATAAAATTTAATCTAATAATTTTATTTAGGTTTTGTACTAATTTTTATTTATTTGTTTTAATTTTAAAAATTGAATATATATAATTGTTTTTTTTATAAATTATTAGTCAATATGGTTTTTAATTATCTGGTTACTAAATCTTTTTCTTTTAATTTAATGTTTCGTGTTCGTTTTTGATTTTGTTTTCTTATTATTCGTGTTATTTGTTTGTTTCTTTTTGTTACGTTTTGTCTTTTGCCTTATTAATATGTCCTGTTTTAGTAGTAGTGTTTAATTTTTACTTGTTACTTTTCTCCTCATGTTTATTTATTTATGTTTTTTTTTCTTGAGCAATATCCCGTTGCAGCAAACGCTCTATAATAAATAAATTTTATTTTATGTGTTGCGTTCAATGATTATTAAATGGTATATAAGCACTAAATTTAATACTGAAACGGGTTTGATTGCTACTTTCCTTGATGGTATGCTTAATTAATATACATTGGTATATTATGCAGTGTCACCATTAAAAGAGAACCCCTAAGTGGATTTAAACTGAAAGTTTATATTTAAATCCTGATTTTCCTTTTCTAAAGAGGTCCGACTATCCTTTAAGAGTTTGAGCACGGAGTGACGTCACGGTTTGCATGGACAGCCAAGGGGAGGTCCTTGGCAAGGAAGAGAGATAGGCAAAGAGGTTAGAATTCAGAGCTGGCTATAAGAGAGGATAAATAGAGGGGAAAGGGGCCGGACGGTTGAGGAGGGTTGGGTGATAATGAAGTTAGAGTTGTGGCCAGGGGGAATGCTAATCTCTAGGGCCCTCTCCACATCTCACCATCGATCCTTACTCTCCTTTTTTTTTCTTTTCTTCCTTTTTATATTTCTTTATCTGCATTTTTCTTCTCGTTATTTTGTCTTTCTTCATTTTATTTTGTGCTGACAGTCAGTTTTTATAATGTTCACCGAATTGCTTGGCGTGACTATTCTTAGATAAGTCAGATCATTGAATGGATCATAATGGCACCTTTAACTATAAGATAAAAAGTCCGCCACTCAGGGGCTGCGTAAACTAAGCAGATTTCCCAAGTGAAGGTTTAGAATAGAGAAATTTCAGAGGAGCCGAGCAGTTAAGGAAACGGCCGAACTAGCTTTTGGCGGGAAAGTCACTCGTCCGTTAGCCGCCTAGATGTAATAAAAATGCAAATATCTCGGTTAATATTCAAGATAGAGAATAAATGTATTTAACAATATTTATAGGAAATTTAATTTGCAATAAGATTTATTCTGTACAATTGTTCGATCCAACGTATAGTAACGGAGATATTTCGAATTTTCGAAAATCCTCCCCCTTTAACCACCCCCTCCCCTTGCACTTGTCCGATTTCAGCCGTTAACGAACTTGATCTTTCTTTTTACATACAACGACTAAATATCGAGTTTGATAACGATCAAACAAAAATTGCGACCGCTAGAGCGGTAACAGACAAATATATATATATATATATATATATATATATATATATATATATATATATATATATATATACACACACAGTTTTGAACGGACATTATTTTCGTAATCTACTAGGTAGGATCGATGGACATTTGAAGAAAAATTTAGAAAAGTCCGTCATAAGAACAACCTCAGTAGCTGATTTCCCTTAAGGGAAATCTGCTAAAATCCTTGCTGGAAGTGGAGTTCTATTGTTTTTATGCCGGTGGTCAACGGTAGACTCATAGACGAAAATTTGCTACACTACGCAGTGATGATTGTGGACCTTAAAATGAGCCGCCACATGAGTCTCTTTTATTTACTAGCTTGAACTGTGTGCAATGCAACCTTCCTTAATGGTTACCTATCCCCAAAGAGATTGTCAACTCACCCAGACGCCGGCTCATCGAGGTACTGCATACTCACGCCAGCTTACAATTCCGTGACGTCATAGAGCTCACCTACTCAGCGATTTTTATTTTATTTTATATACTTATACCATTATTTTTATCATTATCTGCATTATTATTTTAAGAGCAGTTCTTATTTATTTTATCATTAGCAAACAAATTATTTATTTTTTTAAAAATTTGTTGGGGTTTTTCATCTCAACCAACATGCCAACAGTGTCATATTAAGTACCTTGTGTTCAAGAGTTTCGGATTCCTTGAGTTCTCAAGTCCTTTTGAACTTCGGCCTGAAACTCCTGGTTTACTGTACAACATTTATTTTTTATAAATTCATTCTTTCAAATTTCAAACTTGCCCCAGGTTTCCCATAATAACAGAGAGCTATCTTGTTCGTCATGGAAGTGCACCATTGCTTCTTTAACTTCCTTCATTGCTGCTATTTCAAGGTTCCTAATACAAATTCATTTTCCAGCAATAACTACAATCCGATATTGTCAACAGAGTGCTACTTTTCCCATCTACTCAGTTCGTCCTTCCCCGTCATTCCCTTTTGAGTCCCTCATTCTTAGGGTAGGTGCTTCCGAAGGCAGAATTGAAATGAAGAAGTATATTTCAAAGGTAATCTTTATAGCTTCAGAGATGTCAGTACAATATGCCTCAAGAACACTAGAAGGAGAGTAAGGAATTCGGTCCATTCACAACTAAATTTACCTCCAGTTAGAGTAATGTTTCATTCTATTGTAAAAGCCAAATGTGTGAGACCTCACAGTGAAATGGGAAAGCGAGGAAGCAGTCGCTTGAAACTTCCGAAATGAGCTTTCAGGTTACCGCCCCTGTACTAAATCTTGTGATCTGGCGGTCTATTGAAATACCAGGGCTATTTATTTCTAAATTTAGTTAATTACTAAATTTGCTAAGAAAAAGCTTCTGCACATTTGTTGATGATATACCACCTACAATAATGATTTTGAAAACTATTGTTTATTGTATTGCATTTATCACGGCCTAAACTATTATTATTTCTGTCTTACTTGAGTATCGTCTTGTCCTGCCATTCTCAAAAGATTCCTTCATTCTCCTTCCTTCAGCAGAAGCTCGACATGTCTGCTTAACTGTTTTATCTTTATCTTTATCCTACCCTTAAAGCCTTTTAAAGCCTGTTCAGCGATAACTCAAATCTGCTGTTAAATTGGTTTTATTGCCCTTTTTCCAATCTCCCTTGTTACCTGGTATTAATTTTATCCTTTTTCAATTTAGAACTTCATGTACTAAGACATATTAATACGCCCCAAGTTCAGTATATTTACCAACGAATATGCCATCCAACTTATTTAGAGCCCGTTATTATACAACCGAGGTAGGAGTTGTTAAATTATAGAAAATTTATTTGTACCATATATATTTCTTTCATGATTTAATATATATATATATATATATATATATATATATATATATATATATACATACATACACACACACGTATTTACTATTTATCTGATTTTAACTATATTTTTAATAAATTAAATTATAATATATTAGTTTCATATGATTGTCTTCGATTTTAATATTTTATGCTTGGACAATTTGTAAGAAAAGCTCGATGTTAAAGTGTGTTTAGATTAAAACATTTCAAATGTACATCGCATGTTCTTAAACATGTTTCTTTTTTGTTCTGTTCATTAGCACTTGATGATGGCACGTTAGTACCAAAACGCCTTTTATTTAATAAAGAAATTGCTGACAAGACTTCCAGTTATAAAGACCTGTTTACCAGATCTGTACTCCCATATCCAGCAACATACGAATTATGAACTTGGTTAGAATTCTATTGTACGAGTATTTTAAGCTCTTGCAATTTACTGAGTTTACTCCGGGCTATTCTCATAAATGTCTTAAACTAATTTTAAAGGTTTATATGATTACTGTATTTCCTTGTTATTAGCTCCTAAGTACATCTCATAATGAAAACATTATTCCCAAAATTTGATCGTACTGAAATTTTTTTGAATATGCAGTTTTTGAAATGCAACTGATTTTTTTTTTTTTTTTTGAGATCAGCCGGATCTTGAATAATTTTCATCTATTAAATTATGAATCAACTACAGCAAATAACATACCAATTTTCGAATTCAATTAAAATTATTCTATACAGATTTGACTGTATGATGATGACGTTTTAACGTATAACCAAGTGGAATTAAAAGCGAAACATGCCTGTGTGTTGAATAAGTTATATGACCTCGAAGGTCAAAAGGCCAAGCTTTTATATTTAGAAAGCATCAATAGTTTTACAAGTAAAAAACTGCAGTTCAAAGCTTTTTTTGACAAAAAGGGTGCTTTAATTTGATGATCCTAGTTTAATCACAGAATATCATTGTCCACTATAAGTACTACCTGCAATTTCATTGAGGTATTATTGCTGAATTTATGGATATTCTTTATGTGTTCATTCCAAAGCCTCATTATTTGTCTGTAGGCTTTTCAGGCTGGCTTATTATAAATAATTCTGAGGAATACTTTGGAATTTATAAATCAATTAACTGTAAAAACCCAGACTTCTATCAAACACATCACTTTCTTTTTTCCTAGTTGTACAATTGTTTAGCAATTATACAACATTTTTAGTAATTTTTCCATAATGACTGAAGAACACTTTGTTCCTGCACCGCTGTTGTTCTCTTTCGTCTCCAAAACTCTTTCTGGAGCATCCCTCCCCTCCCAACACCTAGGGCCTCTTGGTTGGGGCTCCCTGCCCTATACCACTATTTGCCTCATTACCATTTGACATCAAGCACATTTAAATCGGGGAGTTGTCTGCATTATTCAGAAACGTCCTCGGGATTTTATTTCTGAACCAGCTTTTATTTCCTCAATCCATCTATCAAACTCATTTCTTAAATAACCTTTAAGCTTGTCATCGTTAAAGTCAATAAATTCTCTTATCTGTGTGCATGAATGGAGGCATCTTTTGTTTTACATTTCCCTTTTCTCTAAAGATGCCACTATTCCCTGATCGATTTGGGCTATTAACGAACTTGATAATTAGGTTTACATGAAACGTTACACGTCGTCACAAATGGAGGATTGTTGGAGATTTAAATAAAACAGATATAAGGATGAAAAGAAGTTTTTTTTCATTGAACCAGTATGGCTACATTTTCAAACTATATATGTATATATAAAGTTATTGATTTGCACGATAAATCAATCTTAGAACTCCATATTAAATAAATGTCTATAAATAAGAACTAGAGCTAGTTAATAATTAATTTATATTCAGATATATTGATAAACAGGGGAGAGAGAGAGAAATTCTAACAATTAATTGAAACGATCAACTAACTATAAATAGAATTCTTAGTATTACTAATTATGGAACATGTCAACTCAATAATATCGCAACTCGTAATAAATGGAAGGAATAAGCTATGACGTCATTGCTGCCACATAAATAGACATACTAATTTTGAATTAGTGTTATGTGACAGTAATGCTGGGAATTAACTATACATTTCTCACGCCTGACAATATGTTAATACTGGTGAAATGTTAGACGTCATTGGCAGCTGAAATGTAATCAAATAAAAAAAGTCCGTCACCTAGAAGCTGCGTTAAGTAAGCAGATTTCCCATCTGCTAGTATGACACACTATCTCCCAATATATTTTCTATATCTACGTAAAAATTCGATGAGTACAAGTATGTTTCAATGAGAACATCTGAAAGCGATAAATAACTCGCTTATAAATTAAGCTAAAATAAAATAAATTGAAAGAAAATTGTAGTATTTCAGTGCAGTGCAGTGTTTTAGTGGAGATCAGTGTTATGCCTTGTTCATGTGAAGATAACTGTAGTGCCGTGATTTGTAAACTTCGCGTGATCGTGAGTTATTGACCTGTGCAATAAGAAGTGAAGATATCAGTGCATATTGTGAGTAGTAGTTAAGAATAATTTACCAAGTGTGTAGTGCATTTAGTGCATTGTCAAATAAATCCCTAAACCTGATAAAGATAAGACACTTGCTACTAGTTACCGACCAATTTTTTAACCAGCTGCGTTTGTAAGATTTTTGAAAGGATGTTAAACAAGAGATTGTTATGGTATTTGGAGAAGAATAAATTACTTTCTGGTTTCCAATGCGGATTCAGACCAAACCACTCGACGATGGATCACATTGTGAGATTAGAAAGTGATATTAGAAATGCATTCTTAAACAAAAACTCTATTGTTGCTGTCTTGTTTGATATCGAAAAGGCTTTTTTCAGTTTGGCGAGAAACTATGTTACAAAAACTCTATGAATGGAATATTCGAGGAAAATTTATGATATTTGTTAAACGTTTTCTATCGAATAGAACATTTAGAGTAAAAATTGGTCATAATTATTCCAGTAGATATGCACAGGAAAATGGAATTCTCCAAGGATCCACCCTTTTCTTAATAGCTATAGACAGCGTCCGCTATGTTATGCCTAACAGTGTATACTATTATTTATATGTAGATGACCTATTTATTTACATTTGCAAACGCGAAATTGAACACGCAGTACAACTTCTTCAGGATACCATTTACAGTTTAGAAGAATGGAGTCGTAGGAATGGCCTCAAATTCTCATCTCATAAAACAAAAGCAATTATTTTCTCTAAGAAAAGAATACTTCCTTCAGTAAACCTAACTCTTAACAATATTCCAATCCCGTTGTCTAATAACATAAGAATATTAGGATTTTGAGTAATACAAATTGGGGAGCTGACAGAAGTGTAATGCTCACATTTTACTGGGCATACACAAGGTCAATTCTGGATTATGGTTGCATAGCTTACTCATCTGCTAGGAAAAGCACTTTAAAAATGTTAGAGTCGATACAAAACACAGGTCTCAGGCTAGCAACGGGTGCATTTCGAACAAGCCCTATAACCAGCCTTTGTGTTGAAGCAAATGAATTGCCATTGGATTACAGACAAATGCTATTGTCCATACATTATCTTCTCAAAGCAAAATTCTTAAACTCTCACTGTGTCCCCAACAATGCTGATGAACATACAATACAGAAGTATACAGCAAGCCCATCGAGACAACAACCTCTACCAATCCGATTCCTTAAATACACACACAATACCTCTATCCAAAGAACTAATATTTACACTAAATATACTGAAACATACTATCCTTGGAAAACTGACAAACTGAGTTTTGACTTGACTCTAACACAGTACCCTAAAACTAACCCAACTTCTGAACATCATTACCAAAAACGTTTTGCTTCTCTACTAACAGACAAGAAACATGACCTATTTATTTACACAGACGGATCCTAAACAGGCCAAGGGGTAGGGGCAGCTGCAATTGTTGGCTCAGCTAACTTTCAAATAAAGCTACCAGATGAGACTAGCATATATACAGCTGAGCTTGAAGCCCTCAAACTTGCGATAGACAATATACCTGAAACTACAGACACGGACATCATAATTTGCACTGACTCTCTTAGCTCATTACATTCACTAAAAAACATATACAGTTCACATCTACTCACTTCATCATTTTTTTATAACTTTTAATTAGTCTTTTGACAATTATCTAGTTTCTCATTTCCCCTCCGCAATTACTCATCTGCGACTAGTTTCCTTCTCATGTTTCCCCTCCGTGACTCCAGTAATGTAGCAGGTGGGTGGGGCCGAAGCCCATGTCGAGGGTAGGGCAACACACCCTCTAATAAATCATTGCGAGCCAACAAGACTTGTTTGCGGAAGTGCGGGCGGAATTTGGCTGATTGATTTATACCTCTTCCCCCTGCTTCCGGTCTAAGTGGCACTCCCACTTCCTGCCCAACAACACCCATCCCCCCGATACATTTTTCATTGGCCCGCCCTAAGGGGTGCTTCTCTCTCTCTCTCTCTCCAAGGTTAACGGTGCATTACCATATAAACCTTTCACAAGTCAATGTAAGAGAGAGAGAGAGAGCTTGTATATCTTCCCATATTTTCTTTGGCATTCGCTGAATTTTTTATTCTTTGATAGCTACTAAATATTCGATCTAACCTGAATTATTGCCCACCGTTACTCTATATATCGAACTTGGGAATGGAGGATAAGGCTACATGTAGCTACGAGTGGAATATAATATTCTGGAACTCCTACGAATAACTTGTAGCAGAGAACAATCTCTTTTTAGACAGGAACACTAAGTTCCCTCTACAATCGAACCTTGTCATTCAACATTCAGAATTCCGTTTCTCTCGTTCAAATATTCATTTTGTCTCAATTGTGAGTATATTCAATTTAAAAGACCCGTCGCCCTGGAGCTACAGCTTTTCCTCCCACTCAATGCCACATAATCTCAACGCACTAAATCTCAACTCTGCTTTTTCCTTATTAAAATAACACCTAAATAAAAATGAATTGAAATTAAGGCCGGGCATTAAAAGTTAATTGCGACCTCGTCCTCCTACTCAATAAATTGAAGCCCAAAAATAAAAAAAACCTCCCTCACGCTGGGACTGCGTAAACTAGACAAATTTCCCACATGAAGTTTTACAATAGACAAATCTACGTACTCATAACACTTAAAACCACCGTGAATATTAACTGAACAAATACAAACGGTAATTAGAAATCTTTCAGTCAGTTTACATTTTATTAATCTTCACAACAGAAAGCGTCTGAATTGTAAACAAATAGGCCAGCCAACCTCTCAGATCTGATCTATATCTATCTATATAGAAGCATTCTTGACCTGAGAGAGAAACAATTACTAAAATATATCTGAATATAATATATTAATTTGACAGAAAACGTATATTGAAACAGAATATTTTTTATCTCAAATCACTCTAATTGTATTTGCATTTAAATTGTATAATAAATGTCTCTTTGAAAAAGATATTTGGCATTTAAGCTTCGAAGAATGTGTTTTATTATATAGCAGATTATTGTTTATGTAACGTGAGTAGAAGTGGGACTGCGTAAACTAAACAGATACAACAGATAAATCTACATACTGGTAACACCACAGTGAATAAATACAAATGGTAACAAGAAATCTTTCAGTCAATTTACAAGTTAGTAATATCTACAACGAAAAGTTTCTGAGTTGTAAACAAACAGGGCAGTCAACTTCGCAGCGCTGAGTAGATAGAATTACTCTCTGGAAAGATGAACAATTAATGAAATATTTCTGAATATAACATATAAATTTTTTTAAAACTATTTACTATAGCTAGTGGAGTAATTTGAAATGAATAAGAATAATTTCTATTTCAATCACTCAGATTTTAGTAATCCAAGAACAAAAGAAGGTTTGTTGAAAACAATATTTGGCATTTAATCTAGTAATGAAGAGTTTCATGATATAACAGCATATTACAAATACGACACTCGTAGGAGTGGGGCATTTACCGAAAATGAGGTTTTCAGAAATGGCGTTTTGAACGGGCCTCATTTTCGTCATCTTCTAGGTAGTGTCCGATGGACATTTGAAGAAAAATTTCGAAAATCGCGTCATGAGTACGACCTCAATAGCTGATTTCCCATTAAGGGAAATATGCTAAAAATGCAAATATCTCCACTTTATTTGAAGCTTAAATACCAAATATAATTTTCTACAGAAATTTACTAGATGAGATTTTTGCAAATAATTTGTGCTATGACGTCATCAATTAGGAATTTAATTTTTTTGATTAGAAAATGTTTGTTTTATCTATACAGCACTCGGTATTTTACAGCTTGATTCATCTCTAAAGAGTTGGAAGAAACTAGAGTTAGGGGGATATTGGGGGATTCGAAAATTCAAAATATCCCTGTTACTATGAGTTGGACTGAAAAAGTTTGTATAACCAATGTTGTTGGAAGTTTAATTTACTACAACTATTGTTAAATGTCCTTTTTTATCATCTGGAATATTAGTCGGGTTATATGTATTTATTTTTTTCAGCGTTAGTATACGTCACTTATAATCGGCTGAGTTTTACTATAAGTAGTGAGTACCTTCCAAATTATCTTAAAGGCCTCTTATTATGAGAGAAATAGGGAACAGATGGTGAAGTGAGACGACCAATGTGTTACACCAGAACGAGGGATATATGCTTAGTTTACGCAGCCCCTGCGTGACGGACTTTGGTCGATTGTGGAACACTACAACACTGCAGATATAGTAATATTTGAGAGTCTTTAGGTCCTTTTAATTTTTCTATGCTAGTATCTCTAAAGTTATAAACCTTTCTCTATCTTCAGAGTATTTGAACTTGGCCGACTTTTTTAAAAGTTATCTGAAACAGAGAAGACCGAATTGAATATGTCCACGGGACATTCCGCAGTTGTAGTAGTCTGATAAAGTTGGAAGCCATGTTTTAGTTCACAGCATCCGGATTACTTGTGCATGTTTTGTTTTTCATTCTCTCCCCTCGACAATTGTTTGTCCCAGTTAAAAGAAGCAGTGTTGAAGTTGTCCACCATTAAAAAGTGCAGAAACTAGGTTAGTTTTACCCCATCTCTTATCTTAATTATATTAGTTCAGTTAACAGCTTTAATACTGGAACTGTTATAACTGCTTCGGATTCCGAACAAACTTTATAAACTTACTATCTCCCCCACCCTCAAGCAGCTAACTGATTTGGATTACTTCCAATTTATTAGAACTGCGCCAAAATAAATATGATTTCCAGAAATAGATTTTTTTCAACCCTGAACTAAATCGGATTAAGTGCATTAATTTGAGTGACAATTTTTTAGCAAATTTCCCTCAAAGGAAATAAGCTATTGAGGTATTACTCATGACGCGATTTTTTTTTTGATATGTCCATCGATCCTACCTAGGAGAAGACAAAAAGTCCGTCACGCAAGGGCTGCGTAAACTAAGCAGATTTCCCATATGCTGGTATAGCCCGCTCTTGATCTCACCAGAGCACATATTCACTATTAATATGTAAAAAACCGACGAGTAGAAGGGGTTGGGTTACTGAACGCAGGATACAAGAAAGTACTAATAACTAAATCCATTAATACTTGAAATACGAAATAATGAATAGAACATCAATGGTTTAACAAGATTATTATTATTATTTATTAACGTCCACCTTTTGCAACTCAGGCTAATTGGGACGGGTTATCTACAGGTTACCACCCTTTTCTAGCCAGGGTGGGATTTTAGGATGCTATTTAATGAATTTCGTCACTAAATAATTTCCTTTGCCCAGTCGAGAATCGAACTCGCCACTCTAGGTTTGCCATGTGAGATAAAGGTCAACGCTTTAACTCGCATGGCTAACCCGAGTCCCTTAACAAGATTGGACCAATAACATTTTACGATCCGACTGATTATAATGAAGATATTTTGTGTTTAGAAATCCCCCCCTCTGAACCCCACTATTCCAGGTGCGATTTCCGCCAATAACAATTATGATCTATAGTGTTGACTGAAACGGTTAAGTATCGAGTACGGTATTGATCTAATAAACATTTTCGAGTAAAGAACGAAAAGACTTATATGATGGCGTAATCACATAAAGCATTTGCATGTATCTCTCAAAATGAAAGGTCAATCTAAACCATATTTGGCATTTAACCTTGGAATGAGGAGGCTTATGGTATAACAGCTTAATATGGCACGAGTAGGAGTGGGGATGGCTATATATAGTTTTGAAAGGACCTCATTTTCGTTCAACATATACACAGGACATATCGTCGGCAAACAATACACACATGCAAAAATAGCCGCCTACGCCGACGATATCGCGATATACAGCACATCCATTTCACACAAACATGCACTCACACTCGCCGAGAGCTTGTAACGACGTGACAAAAGGACTGAATGACATAAACATCACAGTAAACCCGACAAAGACAGACGCGTTACTCTTCGCCTTCGGAAAGAGAAACGGATCCGCGAAACGCCCAGGTAGTTTTAGGATACAAGACAAAACAATAAAACTTTCAGAAAAAATCAACTACCTGGGAATCCAGTTAGGGAAACACCTCACATTCGGAACACATTTCTCAAGGAAGCTAAAGCAGGTCAGGACAAAAGCCCGCTCCCTTGGTCACATACTCAGATCACAGACGCTCACACTCAGACTGAAGAAACTAATATACACTGGAGTCTTACGTCCCACACTAACATACGGAACACCACTATTTCGATTTCTTCTTCCGTCTACTCTTCAACAGCTTCAGCAGTTTCAAAACTCTATCCTGAAAACTATCACATATCATACATCCTTGAGACAAACCAAGGCACCAGAACTACACCAACTGCTCAACATAAACACAATCGCCTCTTTCATCAGACGACGCTACCACAAATTCTACGACGGACTTCAAAGCACCGACAACCGACTGTTCGACGACTTCCCAAGACCGGTACGACCAGAACGATGGCAAGGACCAACAGACCTCACAACAAGACTAGTAGACCTACTGGAACAATAGACACAGAAGAGGCGACACACCTACACACAGTTTTCTAAATCACAACACTCACACTGACATTTGAACAATAACACACCTATCTCTATCTACTAACCCTTTCTCCTTTTAGCCTACTCTCCGACTATCTTTCGTTTTAGCCTAGCTATCAGTATCGACTGTGACCCTGCGCAGATCATCTTCAGCACGTCTCCTCAGACAACCAGCACCCGGACTCCTATCTACAAAACCGCCTTAAAATGATAATAAATATATTACAGAAAAAGGCAATCCTCACCCAAAATCCTTATCCTATCCTACATCACAGCCCGGTATGTATGTGTATATCCCGTGTATATGTGTGTGTACATGAGGTACTTGTTTTTATTTTGCATGCTTGCACGTTTTTCTTAGCTTAGTTTTCTTCGCATGCCCTTCTTCTACGCATGATTTTTTTTATGGCCTTTCTTCTTTAGTCAGGTGTAGGGGGAAAAAAAAAAAAAAACCTCATTTTCTGTGTAGGATTATTTGAGGAAGGATATGGACATTTGAGGAACTTCTTCGAAACTCGCGTCATGAGTACGACCTCAATAGCTGATTTCCCCTAAGGGAAACCAACCAAATTTTTGGGGCCAATCTTTTAGAACTACAGATGCTCTATATTTTTTTTCCTTGGTCAAATACTAAGCCAGTTTAATCAGAAACACTTTTCTGTGGCTTCTCACAATTTATTTCTTACAAACGCTTAGCGCTTTCGGGAATCAAATTCCCATCCTCGGAGCGTCAGAGCTTAGGGCGTGCCTATAGAGATGCCACTGGGCTAAACCCTGCCGATGCACCCCCCCCCCCTGGAAAGCGGTAAGCATTTTTAAGAAATAAATTGTGAGGAGCCATAAAAAAGTGTTTCTGATTATTAACCTGATTCATCACCCTCACCACCAGCTAAGAATAAATTTGACTAAGCCAGTTCTTGTTTACCGCTTTCAGTAAACCCACAATATCTTCTCGCCGGATTTTTACTTAGAAATCTTAAATACTAATGTGATCATACGATAGGGTGTCATACTATCAGGTGGGAAAAGGGCTTAGTTTACGCAGTCCCTGCGTGACAGACTATTCGTAATGTTGAGGGTGGCAGAGGCTCCATCTTGGTGCTTGGTTTTTCCTTTGACTTAGTTGGTTCGGGCCTATTATGAAGGCAGGTGGTAGTTGGCAGGTGCTTCCTGTTTCCTTCCGCATTCCTCTCATCTTCCAAGGCAGCCTTCCTACTTCCTCTTCCTCATATTTCGTGCTTCCGTCCCCTACGTATCGTCCTTTTGACAAACTTCCTCTACTTAATTCTCCTTCTAAAAAGTAAAATTTAATTTAAAATTGTCAATAAAGCCAAGAAGCCTTTAAGCTTCGCATATCCAGTGTTCAGCTCAGCAAAAGTTTATCTCTTGGGATCAGTTAACGGCATAGTCCACAGTATTTATACTTTAGCCCATAAGTCGATTAAGCACCATTTCAGCAGATTTGCCTTAAGCGAAATCAGCTATTGAGGTTGAACTCATGGCGTGATTTTCGAATAATACCTCGAATTGTCCATCGATCTTACCGATAGATGACGAAAATAAGGTCCGTTCATATATATATATATATATATATATATATATATATATATATATATATCTATATATATATCTATATAGATATAGTAGCTCAGATACCCGGCTTCGCCCGGGAATTCATTTGAGACGGAACTGTGATGGTATTTTTTTGGCAAGGCTTTACTTTGCACAATATTTTGACATTTACCCGTCCCAGTGTTTAGGGTTAATACCCGTCGTTTCTGTGGATTTGTTAATAATAAAATTAATTTTTATTGTAAGACTTCACTGTCCTCCATATTGTCATATTTCCCGTTTCCTGTGCATCATGCATAGATTTGAATTCTTAAGGACAAAATATTAACATACATTGGAATTAATTTTTCCAGGTGAGGTACCTGGTAGTTCATATTGAAAAGAAATGTTGACCAAATTTCTCTAAATAACAAAATAAACAACTTTTGTTATGTGCATATTTTCCGAAGCCCCAATAAGAAACGAGATATCACTATTATTAATTTTAGGCCTCCCTTATAACCCCCACTCCTGTTCGTCTCAGAGAATATTAATATAGCCTAAAGTCTAAGTTGGGCTAGTAGTAATATACATACATACCGAGTTTCATAAAATTCGGTTCAGCCGTATATGCGTGAAAAGGTAAAAAACTAACAAACAAACAAACCCGAAAGAAACAAAATGCAGTTATGGTGTCTATGACATATAAAACGAAAAGTTATCGTGAAATTTCGAGAAAAAAATCAATGTACAGACAGAGGTTACTATTTTATATATATATATATATATATATATATATATATATATAAATATATATATATATATATATATATATATATATATATATATATATATAATATAAATAAAGATCAAGTTCGTTAATGGCTGAAATCGGACCAGTGGGAGGGGGGGGGTTTAGCGGGTAGGATTTTCGAAAACTAGAATATCTCTGTTACTATACGTCAGTTCGAAACATTGTGTAGAATCAATCTTATTGTAAATTAAATCTTATATATAAAAATGAATGTTTCTGTGTATATCCTTTATAGACTCGTAAATGTCTGAACCGAATTAAATGAAACTTGGTATGTATGTTACTACTAACTCAGGCTAGGTTTCTGCCTATATTAGCATTCTCTGAGACGAACAGGAGTGGGGGTTATAAGAGAGGCCTGAAGTTAAAAATAGTGATATTTCGTAACCTATTCATTTTTCGGCAAACCTGCATATAACAAAAGTTGTTTGTTTTGTTATTTAGAGTAACTTTTGTTATACGAACGTTTTCCATATAACGAAGTATTAATAAAGGTCAACAATGTCATGGGACTCGAAAGACTAAATCGAAATCAACAAACTCCGTATTTTTGACAATGACAATATGATAGATAATCTATGATTTTGTTATATATAAAAAAAGTTACATTTACAGGAAACGGGTATTATAAAAATATTGTGTATTTTGTAGAATTAAGCACATAACTAATACTTTTATTATTAACATATCCCCAGCACTCCGGACTCGGGTGAAAATCATAAGCATTGAGACTGGAAAATGTAAAAATATTACATAAAGTAAAGCCCCCCCAAAAAATACCATCAACACTCAGCCTCAAATGATTAGCCTTAGCTAGTTATCTATCTCTATCTTGAATATTAACCCAGATATTTTCATTTATATTAAGTGTGTGTGGATAACGGACGAGATGTGATCGGCTAACTTCGGTTTTAGTCGTGAGTTTCCGCTAAAAGCTAGTTCAGCCGTTTCCGTAACTGTTCGGCTATCGTGAAATTTCTCTATTGTAAAACTTCACGTTTGGAAATGTGCTCAGTTTACGCAGCCCCTGCGTGACGGCCTTTATTCTATCTCGCTACCTCCCACTGTGGCCTACTATGACGGCCATAGAAGATTGTTTTCATATTTTCAATTTATTTTTTAGGTTTTGCAATGAAGTATGAGGTAAAATATTCCAACAGTGGATAAAAGCCAAGTTGCCGCATTCACACAAATGGAACTTCTGGAGCTGGAGCTTATTGAAACATATCTGGATCGAGTAAGCTTGCATTGTTGAAGCGAGTTGCTGCCTGTGTTCGGCATCCCTCCAGGATATCCGGCAGCTCTCAATCACTCTCTCCCCTCTGATCCCCGCTATAGGGGTGGCCGATGGAAAGAAATGAGCTGGAAAAAAATACGTGGAAAAGGTTGGCGGGTGTGGATTGAGTAATAGAGCCATAGCCCCAAAGCCGATACATGAATGCTGATGAGGTTGCACCCCACAGCTTGCATCTTCTGCCACTTGATATGCACGCCGCATTCGCCTGCACTCCTTAATATGTGAGCCGCGTCTTCCTTGTCAGGCCTGATTGTTTTCCCAATATCCCCCGAATCACCCCCCAAAAAAGCAATAAAAGGGATCAGCGGTCCAACAGCTACTGATTTGAAAAGCTGCTACCTCCGGGTGATTAGTCGCGTTAGGCACAAATCAAACAACCAAGCAGGGAGTAGTGAAGTACATTTACAAAAGGATGCCTCTATCATTTTCGGTTCGACCATACCGCATCAATATAGAAAGTTGACAAAGTTCAAGTATCTGGTCAATTAATAAAAAAATCAATATCAAGGCTGCATTGGTACCCTATTCAATCTCCGCTTTCATTCATTTCTATTGGAATTAGTAAATTAATTTTTTTTGTTAACTAGTAATAGGGTCAAGCAGATCGTAACCGGTGCTTTGGAACATTTGCAGTTCCGAAAATTTCATATGTTCCATTGCTTTTAAAAATTCGGACTTGGGGCAGAATCGTCGGAGCATGTTGGACTCAATAGGAATCAAAGCTCAATGTTCTACAAGCCTTAAGTTATAAAGAATGTATCACAAACGTATTTGAAGGTAAGATGCTTGGAAAGGGGGAGAACATCAAAAATCTTATGGATTTTGGTGGGTAATATGATAGGAGAAATTTCCGGAATAACCCAATGGGTCCAACTACAAGGCCTAGCTCCTTAACCCTTCGCCTTCTACGGACTAGTATTTCAGTTCGGGGATTTTTGGAACCAGGATTGGTATGGGCTGGTATATCGGTTCGGGGATTTTTGGAACCAGGATTGGTATGGGCTGGTATATCGGTTCGGGGATTTTTGGAACCAGGAATGCTACGGACTGGTATATCAGTTCGGGGATTTTTGGAACCAGGAATGCTACGGACTGGTATATCAGTTCGGGGATTTTTGGAACCAGGAATGCTACGGACTGGTATATCAGTTCGGGGATTTTTGGAACCAGGAATGCTACGGACGGATATATCGGTCCAGGTGGATTGCCAGGAATGCTTCTGAGTGATATTTTAGTTCTGGCTTTTTTAGTTCCAGGAATGCTATCGACTGATATATCAGTTCTGGGATTTTTGGTTCCAGGAATGCTACTGCCTGATACATCAGTTCGGGTTTTTGTTTTGTACTAGGAATGCTAATGTACTGTCATAATAGTTCGGCGTGTTTAGCGATGAATTCCTATATGCTATTATATTAGGTCTTCCTCCATTTACTTTTTATAGAAGCTACAGTGCCCTTCAAAGCCAATTCTGTGGGAATTACTTTTTACAGTGGGATTTACTTTTGTCAATTTTAGCTTTTCTATAATAGTATTCCCTTTATATCTGCTCTGTCACTTTTTCAGCCTCAAGTACCGTTTCGCATTACCTGCAATTTAGTCAGTATATTTTCTTTTTTCAAGTAAACAGTTGAATGCTTTAACGAAAGATTTTTTTTTTATAAAGAAATTTTTTTAGAACGTTATGAGGGTGCCAGTCAAGGTGAAGATTTCTCTTGCGATTAGGATGAAGATCCTGATAATAGACACCGATTTGTGTCTATTGGTGAAATGTCTGGAACTAATGGAAGTTGGTAGAACTAATGGTTTCAAGTAGAAGAGATGGAATTATACGGATAGAAGTAGAATGTAAAAATAATTCAGCACATGGGGCTAAACTATCCCGCACCACCGAAATCTCCCCCGCCTGACAACTATGCAGTCTAATTGTAGTTCTATAATCTTACGTTGTTGCATTTTACACTTTATTGAAGGCAGTTGAAGTGAGGATTTATTTTGAAGGAGTTATATCTGAGAGAATCTCAAATAAATCGTTTCTATATACGTATATCGTAAGTTAGTAATATCATCGTCAGAGGTTTAAATAAATAAGTGAGACCTGGTGTTGAAACATAGAAATGGAAGCTACAAATTGAAGAGCAGCAAGTACTCCAAGAGGCAGGCATGATACCTTATCATTGAATTTAACCGAGGTATAAAGGGACAAAGAGCCTTGGTCGCCGGAGCGAGAGCGGGGACGAGTTGAGAATTTTAAATTATAAAGTAACTCGGGTGTGTAATTAGTTGAAGAGGGAGAGGAAGTGGGATTGGAACTTAGGTTCATCAGAAGACGATTTAAACTTTGAGATGTATCCAAGAGACCACCGAGGATCGAATGGCAAACAGACTCTAAACTTGTCTGATCTCCCTTCTTCCTGGATCTCCCTTTTCAATATAAATGTCAGGGGAAGGCAGCTTCTATCCCTTCTCCAAAAGGGTTTAAGACTTAGCGGAAGAATTAATTTTTTTGCGTCTTCAGCTTTCAATTTGTACTCTTTTAATCTCTTGTGGTAAACTATTCCACATAGTGCGTCCGCTTTAATCTCTACAACTTAAATTCAAACGCTCAAAAGAGCCTTTGCAGTGCTGAGCGTGAGCCGAGAAATCTGAGGAGCGTGTATACACAACTTAAAACCAAAGGAGCTGGTTAAAACATTTCTGCTTGAAATTATCTCCCCATTAAAGAAATCGCTAGAAATATTTTTTTTATATATTTATTTACGTCCACTTTATGCTACTGCGGCTAATTGGTACGGGTTACCTACAGGTTACCACCCTTTTCTAACCAGGGTGGGACTAAGGAATTTATTTAATGGGTCCGTCACTAAAAAAAATTCTATTGCCCAGGGCGGGTATCGAACCCGTCACTCTAGGTCTACGACGCACCGAGATCATACTTACCAAACTTAATTTGGCATGTGTGATAGAGAAAGTGGGAGCATATGATTGAGAATTTTTAAAATATTAGGAAATTTGTTCATTTTATTTATTTACATACCAACTTTTATTTTTATTTTAATTTTAACCACTGTAAGTATATAATTGTTTTCGTAATTTTATTAGTCTTTATAGTTTTTAATTATCTAGTTTCGTTACAAGATATTTTTATTTTTGTTTTTGAATTTAATGTTTCGTTTTTGATTTTATTTATTTATTTTTTATTTGTTGATTGTTACATTTTTATTACCAAAACCAGTAATAAACGTTTTTAATAAGAGTTCTTTTGGATTGAAAAATTAAATACTCGCAAGTTTTTATCACTGCATTTATTTCACAATGCACAATACACTTGGTAATTATTCTTAACTACTACTTACAGTATACACTGATAGCGTCACTGTTCTTCAGATTACACAGTCCAACAATTCACTCACGGCCTCTGAAATTCACAACAAGACGGCACCGCACTGTCCTGGACTTCGCGGCACTTCACTGTCCTTTACTTCCAGGCACTGGACTGTCTTAAACAGGGCACTAAACTGTTACTTACAGTCACGGCACTAAACTGTTACTTACAGTCACGGCACTAAAGCATAATACTGCCTCGATCGCGGCTCGCTGTTCTTATATAGGTTGTCGGCATACATCAAAGGGGAATTGACTGGTTCCTTCGACGCTAGGCTGGACGAGGTTTCGTTTTCTTTGATCTACGTCACACTTTCCAAATACGTGACTCTCTCTCTCTCTCTCTCTCTCTCTCTCTCTCTCTCTCTCTCTGAAGGATTATTCATGTATTTAATTTTCGCAACAATATTCAATATTTCCTAATGAGCAATATCGCCTCGCAGCGAATGCTCCATAATAAATAAATATTAATATTTCACAATAATATCTGTGGGGACATCTCTTTCCCAGATTTAAATTCAAGCATTGCTTATGCACTTACTGATGTTAGAATATGAACATGTTTCATTTCTGATGAGAAATCTGTCCAGGTTACGCAACCTATTCGGGCGTTTCTGTCTAGTTACGGTTACGGAGAGAGAGAGAGGAGATTTTTCATAATCCCCCTAATCAGTACTTTTTCAGTAATCAAATCAGCAATTTTTGTTGCCCTGTACGAGAATCAACTGTGTTACTTTAAAGGTTAATTCTAAAAGATGTTACAAAATCTTAACTGTCTTATAAACTACGTTGTTTTCCTGAAATAAGTTGATAATATTGAGGAAAACATTTGATAAGATATTCCAATCCATTGTTATCCAATTTTTCAAATGGGTCCTTTAGGGAGACAGTGCATATATAATAGGAATGAATGGTTGGCGAACAAGGGATGCCTGAATCAGATTATGGTGAGCCCCTCGCAATACTTAGGATAGGCCTATTGTACTTAAAATATATTTGGAATAATATTAGAGATAATATGAATTACGTGCCATATCTCAGGAGGGAGATTCAATCTAAAGAGAGTGGCCTGGAATAGGGAGGGTTCGGGAAGAAGAAATCTATCGGACGCAGGAAGGGCCTAAGGGCTGCTGCTGGGGCTGTTATTAATTTATAGGGCTCCTTCCGTATCGGCGCTATTCAAATCACGTCGTGGTTAAACTGCCTCGCTCCGTATGTCCTTGGCTTATCTCGAGGTTCCTGGCCCTTATCTCCAGGTCCGTTCCATCTCCTGCAGCGGGGGTCAAGAATAGAAATAAGATGGCCATTACTACAATTCATGTATCTCTGGGAAAGCATTACCAACAAACTATTTATTGGTTCGGGTCGAATTGGATATATTTTTCAGTGAGGGGATTCATTTTTCAGACCGCTAGCAATTCTGTCCAATCAATAATGCTTACATAAATAACTAAACACATGTGTAAGTCATCCAGCGGAACTATTTGTAGAACTCAGGTTTGCATGTGAGATAAACTTGGGGAAACCTAGAGTCGTGGGATTGTTTCGTTAACTAAATAGAAGAGCCATCTATCCATCAGGCCAAGGAACACTTCAAACTTCGTTAACTTAATTAGAAGAGCTATCCGTTAAGCTAAAAGCACTGCAAACTTCGTTAACTTAAATAGAAGAGCTATCCGTTAAGCTAAAAAACACTGCAAACTTCGTTAACTTAATTAAAATAGCTATCCGTTAAGCTAAAAGCACTGCAAACTTCGTTAACTTAAATAGAAGAGCTATCCGTTAAGCTAAAAAACACTGCAAACTTCGTTAACTTAATTTTTTCAATTTATTTATTAATGGACACCACATCGAAGGTGATTTGCCCTTTCAAAAGTAATAACAGGTAACAATAACAAAAAAACATACCTTAACAGCAAGTAACAATAATAAATACCTTAACAACAAATAATAACAAAAAATACCTTAACAGCAAGTAACAATAATAAATACCTTAACAACAAATAATAACAAAACATACCTTAACAGCAAGTAACAATAATAAATACCTTAACAACAAATAATAACAAAAAATACCTTAACAGCAAGTAACAATAATAAATACCTTAGCAACAAGTAATAACAAAACATACCTTAACAGCAATGTACAATAGTAAATAACTGGTCAACAAGTAATAACAATATATGCGTTAACAGCAATTAACAATAATAAATACCTTAACAACAAATAATAACAAAACATACCTTAACAGCAAGTAACAATAATAAATACCTTAACAACAAATAATAACAAAACATACCTTAACAGCAAGTAACAATAATAAATACCTTAACAACAAATAATAACAAAACATACCTTAACAGCAAGTAACAATAATAAATACCTTAACAACAAATAATAACAAAAAATACCTTAACAGCAAGTAACAATAATAAATACCTTAGCAACAAGTAATAACAAAACATACCTTAACAGCAAGTAACAATAATAAATACCTTAACAACAAATAATAACAAAAAATACCTTAACAGCAAGTAACAATAATAAATACCTTAGCAACAAATAATAACAAAACATACCTTAACAGCAAGTAACAATAATAAATACCTTAACAACAAATAATAACAAAACATACCTTAACAGCAAGTAACAATAATAAATACCTTAACAACAAATAATAACAAAACATACCTTAACAGCAAGTAACAATAATAAATACCTTAACAACAAATAATAACAAAACATACCTTAACAGCAAGTAACAATAATAAATACCTTAACAACAAATAATAACAAAACATACCTTAACAGCAAGTAACAATAATAAATACCTTAACAACAAATAATAACAAAAAATACCTTAACAGCAAGTAACAATAATAAATACCTTAGCAACAAATAATAACAAAACATACCTTAAGAGCAAGTAACAATAATAAATACCTTAACAACAAATAATAACAAAACATACCTTAACAGCAAGTAACAATAATAAATACCTTAACAACAAATAATAACAAAACATACCTTAACAGCAAGTAACAATAATAAATACCTTAACAACAAATAATAACAAAAAATACCTTAACAGCAAGTAACAATAATAAATACCTTAGCAACAAGTAATAATAACAAATTCCTTAGCAAAAAGTAATAATAACAAATACATTAACAACAAGGGACAATAATAAATACCTAAACAACAAGTAATAATAACATATACCTTAACAACAAGCAACAATAACAAATACCTTAGCAACAAGTAATAGTAACACATAACTTAGCAATAATACTAAAAAAAAAATAAAAAAAATAAATATATATATATATATACACATATACAGTTGGTGGATGATTAATGCATGTTAAATGTTATCATATATTTCAATTTTGTGTAAGTATGAGAATATATTGTTAATGTGTGGGCTGCCTTCCGTCAATAGTTCTTGTAAGTCGTAGGGGAAGTCCTGGTGTTGTCGTTTTCGGCATTCTGTCACAAGTGTTACAAGTTGAGCAAGTAGGTCTGTCAGTCTTTGTCATTAAGTATGAGTGTGTTAATTTAGTGTGGCCGATTCTAAGTCTCGAGAGAACTACTTCTTCTCTCCTAGAGTTTCTGAAACTTGATGGCCACATGCAAATAGTGTTCTTTATAGCTCGAAGTTTGTTGTCAGTACTTGTGTTAGTCCAGTCGGTTTGCCATGTATCTAAGATGAGGTGTTTTGTTTGTCTTGAAATATCTTCATGTAGTACATCTATCTGTTCATAATCAAGTTTTCCAGCTGCTTTTTTGGCCTCAGAGTCGGCAGTCTCATTCAGTCCTAGGTTTTCGTGTCCTGGTAACCAGTAGAATGTAGTGTGTTTATTTAGAATGGTAAGCTCATGTTTTATTTTTTGGGCTATTGGGTGATTTGTGTAAATATTGTTTAGTATTTGAAGGGAACCTAAGGAATCCGTGCAAATGATAACGTGTTTGCTTAGTGATGTGTGGGTGTTCTTGAGGGCCAATAGAATACCTTGGAGCTCGGCTCCTAGAATACTGTAACAAGGAGGCAGTGTCTGCGTGATTACATTTCCCTCTCTTACTGCAGCTGATCCAACTCCCTTCTCGTTTTTAGACCCATCAGTGAACCACAAAGTGTGTTCTTGTTTTCCCTGTAAAAATTCGTTGAAGTGTGCTCGGTACTGGAATTTTGATAGTGTATTAGATTTTTTTAAATTTTGTGAGTGTTAAGTCTGTGGTGTATCTAATAAGCCAAGGGGGTTCCTCAGTTGGTTTTTGGGGACAAATATCATAGTTTGGGAGGTTTAAATTGTGCTTTAACGTTTTGTAGCGTAAACTTACTGGACGGTTATGAGTTGGTCTCAGTTCATATAGGTCTTCGTATTCATTCTCTAGAATATTTTCAATGCACGAGGGCGTGGGGAATGATTTAATTTATGGAAATATTTTGCTAATAAATATTAACTTAAATAGAAGATCTATCTGTCCAATGAACACTGCAAACTTCGGTAGCATAATAGAAGAGCTATCCATCACGCCAAAGAACGCTACAAACCAAGACAACTAAATGCAAAGAAAGTTCTCAAGCTGTTAATGATAACCTATTACTATCATAAGTGTGTGATTTTAACTATTTATTAACTAGCTTAATGCACTCATGGGCATCATAATTCTGTCAAAACGTATACAGTAACGATTCAAAGTTTTCCAAAGATAAATGGTTGTTTGAGCCAGTGTATATGTCCCTGTAGCCATACATGTCGGTGAAGATGGTGCCTTCGCATCTATAGCACTATGCCAGCTGTACTCGATCATCAGCCAGTGACAACCGTCACCATCAGTGGTGGCTCATAGCCTAAATTAGTGGGGGTGCTGCTCCAGAAAATGTTTAGCCTTAGCACGTCAGGGTCGGCACTGCGGGAACGACAGTGCTCTCTCTCCCTTGCAGCCTCGCCTGGAGCTTGCTGTGTGCGCGTGCGCACAGCAGTCAAACACCTCCCCGCTGGAACTGTGAAGCTCACAGATACCCTACCCGGCGAAATTAAAAGCAGTGTACAATACTTAGTCTGTATGCTTCTAGTGCATTCGTATAATGGTTGGCAGGAGTCTGCGTTCGCTCCACAAGCACTTGGCATTGGGGTGATATGATAGTGAATGAGATGGTTGGAAGAATATAAAAGCATCAGATTCGATTGGCCAGACATCCTTTTGGAGGGTGATTCAATATGTGTGGGGTGTGCATATAAGGAAGAGCGTGGCGTGGATACGCCCCTGGTGTACAGTATCTCCGAAGGGTCGCCCATCCAGCTCTGTGCAGAGATGCCTGCCAGAGATTGCCTTGTCCTGGAAATGCCCCAAGAGCTCCCAGAGGGCAGGTACAGCAAGAGGGGACACCTATCTATAAAGTTGGAACTGCACTTAGATCTTGCTCCTATCTCCAAGTAGAGTCATAAACAAGAAGCATGGCCCATATCTCACACTGTCTGGATAGATACCCTACTCCATATCTGACCTCTTGAATATTTCACATATTTCTTTGGATGTAAAGCACTTTCTACTACATTTTAATAAGTAGGCAGTTTAAAGTTTCTCTTAGCAGAAGCAGCTAGAACCCTAAACAGTTACACAACGAGACAGATTCTCAAACAGATGATATAATCTGCATACTTTATTCTCTATTTCCCGCACAATAAATCACTATGCATATAACGTTTAAAAATATTTCAGGTTCAGTAAAACGGCCACACTTCCACAACAACAATGTTGTTGTGGACGTGTGGCCGTTTTACTAAACCGGCAACATAACACACTTCAACCTGCCAGAATACCAACTTAGAACGTTTAAATAGTATGTTGTACTTCAAATAATTAGGTATATTATATCTTACCTTGAAAATGACGAGTAGAAGTGTGGGCTAACAAATACGTATACAATTTGGGTTCCAATGTGCACAAAAAGCAATATTACAAAATATAAAGATCTACAAGAGGGTTTCACAATTTCTTTGGTACGACGCACAGTGGCGTTAAAACTACTCATATAAATATTTCGACCCTCGTCCATCCGAAACCATATATGGTTCTTTAAATCGAATAAAGGGTTGGAGCCGCCAGTATAGATGATACTGTAGTTATATCTGTCGGTGGAGACCGTCGTCACTGGCTGAAGGTCGAGTACAGTTGGCTTACTCGACCATCAGCCAGTGACGACTGTATGCATCGACAGATATGTCTCATGTTTTTTTTTTTTCGTTTTGCACGATTTTGCTTAATAGGGAACATGTTTATTATCAAAGAAAAATTCTGTATTCTAGAACGTAAAATCATACATACATTAGCATTGTGTATAGTCCTTACTTAAGTTCGAAAATAGAGTAAGATGACGTCGCTCTGTTAAATATTTAGTTTTATGTACGTATTAAATCAATTCTTCAAGCAATTGATAAAGAATTGGCTTTCTCATCGCCTCGTTGTCTAGAAAAACCCACGGACATGTCATGGACGAACAGCAACATGATTAACTTCGAGAGTTTGGTCCGTTTGTTGTTGTTTTCCAGTTTTGCCGGCTGGTTTCCTTGACAAGATGAGAGGCAGGAGTTGACCACAAAGACAGCCTCCAATCCCATTTGCTCATGATCAGAGGCGCTTCTTCAGTGCCTTCCCTTTCATCTCGGAGCCTTTGTCGGCTCTTCTTTCTCAGGGCTGACACCTTTATATGACATTAGGACCATCTACTCGCAGGTGCCTCGGAGTGTCCGTGAAAATTGGATTCCGTCTTTGCATCTAAAGCTTTCTGGACTGATGAAAAATATGTCATCTGCTGGGTAGATGAAGTCCGTAACTAACAGATAATGTCTGACGACGGAAGATCCACAAAAAAGAAAAACACCACATGATTATTAAAACCATTTTAATTTCTCACCTAGTTTCGTGCCCTCATTAGGAGAGAATAGAACACGAAGAGATAACTACAATATATCATTTTATAAAATTATTTATTAACGTCCACTTTATGCAACTCAGGCTAATTGGGACGGGTTATCTACAGGTTACCACCCTTTTCAAGCCAGGATGGGACTAAGGACATTATTTAATTAATTCCGTCACTAAATAAATTTCTCTGTCCAGGCGGGAATCGAACTCGCCACTCTAGGTTTACCATGTCAGATTAATGGCAACGCTTTAACTCACGTGGCTAACCTGAGCCCGTATATCATTTTATGCATTAATACGAAAACCGAAATTAAATTGAATTATATATATATATATATATATATATATATATATATATATATATATACTAGCTCAGATACCCGGCACGCCCGGGAATTGATTTGAGGCTGAAAGGTGATGGTATTTTCTGGGCAAGGATTTATTTTGCACACTATTTTGACATTTACCCATCCCAGCGTTTAGGGTGACTTCACCGTCTGCCATATTGTAATATTTCCCGTCTCCTGTGCATTATGCATAGATTTCAGTTATTAAAGACAAAATATTAACGTAGATTTGAATTAATTTTTCCAGGTGAAGTACCTGTTAGTTTAAATTGAAAAGAAGTGTTGAGCAAATTTCTCTAAATAACAAAATAAACAACTTTTGTTATGTGCATATTTGCCGAAACCCCAATAGGAAATCATTATTATTAATTTCAGGCCTCCCTTATAACCCCCACTCCTGCCCGTCCCTAGAAATGATGGTATGGCTTGTTATAATGAAGGCGTTAGTCCTAATACACGTACCGAGATTTATTTAGTTCGGATGATTCTTTTGTGCCAAATAAAATTGTTGACTCCCGCTATAATTTTTAGCGCATAACTCATCTATATTTAGGTATACGACGAAAGTGTATATAACAAAAGTTACTCTAAATAACAAAATAAACAACTTTTGTTATGTTTATATTTACCAAAAAACCAATAGGAAACGAAACACCGCTATATTTAATTTCTGGCCTCCCTTACAACCCCCACTCCTGCCCATCCCTAGAAATGTTAGTATTGCTTATTATAAGGAAATAAGTTTGGTTTAGTTCGGTTGAGTCTTTTGTGCCAAATAAAATTGTGGACTCCCGCTATAGTTTTTAGAGTATAACTCATTTATACTTCCGTATACGGCAAAAGTGCATATAACAAAATTTACTCTAAATAATTAAATAAACAACTCTTGTCATGTGCATATTTGCCAAAGAAATCAATAGGATACAAAATATCGCCATTTTTAATTTCAGGCCTCCCTTATAACCCCCACTCCTATTCGTCTTGGAGAATATTAACATTGCCTAAAGTCTAAGTTGGACTTTGGTACGTATATTACTACTAGACCAACTTAGACTTTAGGCTATATTAATATTCTCTGAGATGAACAGGAGTGGGGGTTATAAGGAAGGCCTGAAATTAAAAATACCGATATTTTGTTTCCTATTGGTTTTTCGGCAAATATGAATATAACAAAAGTTGTTTATTTTGTTATTTTGAGTAACTTTTGTTATATACGTTTTTTTCGTATACCGATTTATAAACGAGATATACGCTAAAACCTATAGCGGAAGTGAACAATTTAATTTAACACAAAAGACTCAACCAAACTAAATAAAACTCGGTATGTGTATTAGCACTAATGCCATCATTATAACAAGCCGTACCAGCATTTCTAGGGACGGGCAGGAGTGGGGGTTGTAAGGGAGGCCAGAAATTAAATATAGCGGTGTTTTGTTTCCTATTGGTTTTTTGGCAAATATAAACATAACAAAAGTTGTTTATTTTGTTATTTAGAGTAACTTTTGTTATATACACTTTCGTCGTATACCTAAATATAGATGAGTTATACGCTAAAAATTATAGCGGGAGTCAACAATTTTATTTGGCACAAAAAAATCATCCGAACTAAATAAAACTCGCTATGTGAATTAATACTAACGATTTCCTTATAATAAGCAATACATTTCTAGGGACGGGCAGGAGTGGGGGTTGTAAGGGATGCCTGAATTTAAAAATAGCAGTATTTCGTTTTCTATTCGTTTTTCGGCAAATACGAAAAGAAAAAAAGTTGTTTACTTTGATATTTAGATTAACTTTTGTTTTATACATTTCTCCTGGAACAATGTGTGGAGAAAGTAATTTGCGTAGAAATATTATATTATAGAAAAATTATTCAATCTATGTTAATATTTTGTCCTTAATAACTGAAATCTATGCATAATGCACAGGAGACGGGAAATATGACAATTTGGAGGACAGTGTAGACTTACATAAAAAATTAATTTTCTTAACAAATGCCAACAACGGGTATTAACCCTTAACACTGGGACGGGTAAAGTTTAAAATATTGTGCAAAGTAAACCCTTGCTAAAAAAATAACATCACCATTCAGACTCACATCTAAAACCGATCGAAGCCTGGTATCTGAGCTAGTATATATATATATATATATATATATATATATATATATATATATATATATATATATATATATATATATATATATATATATATATATATATATATATATAAATATAGAAATTACAATTTATTGGTAACTCGGAAGTCTAGTTTTGTTCAATTATTATTTTTATCTTTAGTATTTAGACTACTCTCCATTAGGGATACTTTTTACATATTTTATTTCTCAACGTGTCGATCTAAATCAGCTGGCTTGGATACGCCATACTTTGTACGTTCTTCACTGTTTAGCACAGCTAGTGGAAGATGCTGCGTAATTGCCCCTGGGAGGGGGGTTAGACGAGGGAATTTCGAAAACTCTTCATGTCTCCGTTATTATACGTCTGAACGAAAAATTGTGTAGTACCATTCTTATTGCAAATTCTATAAACGTAGGGAACTTTTTGTTTCATTTTATTGATTATTAACCGAGATATTTGATTTTTCTAGTTTTCGGTATTCTGTGAACCCCTACTCCTACTCATGTCATATCAACAATATGCTGTTATATTGTGTTCTTCTTTTGAAGCCTAAATGCCAAATATTGCCAACATTGAACTTTTACGTTTTCAAATAGATGCAAATACGAGACGCACGTCGAAAATCTACTTCGTTAACACAGCCTCTTTGTTGGAGTACTTTTGACTTCGGGAAACTTTTTAAATTTATTTTTGCATGTTGGCACAACTGTCAACAGCCAAAATACAATAATAATCTAGCTGAGACTATGTAATAAACGCAGTCACTCTGACTGAGAGGAGCATTCCCTTTCATACTTAATTAAATTAAATTTACTATAAATATTGATATACAGGCTGCCTGACTATCACTCGGAATATTCATACCTTTCCCCACGACATCAAGCTCAGCAAATTGATGAGCTCCCGCAATAAATTGCAGTTAAATGTCGGCCTGAAAAGCTGTCGGAGCTGGACCCAATGCAATTCAATCATTGGGGGCTTCCATGCACCACACTCCTGCCCCACCCAGATTTTCTGTCTTGGAGCCATCCGGATTCAGACCATTTGGCTGTTTAAATGCTTCCTTTCTCAATTGGCAGAGTCCATATATGTCTAACTTAAACATTTTCTCAAATACGGGAGAGCAAGAGTAGACGTAGGAAGAGCAACTGGTGGATTGGGATAAATCGTGAAACGGAGCCATTTGAAATTAATTACAATTAATTGTCGGTTCTCAAAAATGACGATAGGGTTGTCCTAGTCCTGACAGTTTTGATTTACGCAAATTTTCGAATATTCTGTTTTTGTTGCTCGCCAAATCGGGGATTCTTCTTCGCTGTGAACCTCAAAAAAATGCAGCCCAATTCGCAGTCATATGGCTATCACTTTGTTAAGTTGTTATGTTTAGAAACGAACTTAACACATAAATTGACGAAAAAAACATTTATATTTGAAAAAAAATAAACATACATCCTAACGTACATCCTAACCTTTAGTTGTTTAATAACCTCGCCAAGGCTGATGTCGTTTTTAAGTATACAATTTAATCACTTTAGGTCCTAGCTGTGGTTAAGCGTCCTTGTAAGTGTTGCACTCACGTTCACTACCGTTCAATAGTTAAAGCGGGCACATAACTGTCTTTTTAAAATGTTTTAAGTAATGGGCTCTTGTGAGATGCACACACATCGACTGGTAACCAAGCACTAGAGATCATATTAATTAAACATATGTTTTTAAAATAACTCCTAAAGGATTCCCTAAACATATGTTTAATAACCGCTACAACTTAAAGCTATTGTGTCTACAAATTTGTCGCGCGTAGCATAAGTTTTATGTCCGATGCGTTAGCTAGTATTTCTGGCAGGTACAAAATCTGTCTAGTTAAGGGTGACGCGGACTATTGAAGACAGATCAAGAAGGGGTTGTTAGAGAGAGAGAGCTAAAGAGCGGTATGCAAATGGTGGCTGGGTATATATCAGCATAAGGGTGAGGCGGTCTGTTTAATGCATATGTAGTTAGTTTGCGGGTAGTTGGGAGCCATGCAGTTGGTGATCAGTCAGTGGTAAGTGGTACAACTTACCGACCTCTACTTAGCGGTCGGTCAGCTCTTTAACCAACTACCATCATCTACATCTGTGAAAATGTAATTATTCCTCTCCAAATGACCGTGTTAATTACTTGGTCAGTTCAGAAGAAATCAGCTTTTGAGGGTGTAGTCCATATGTGGGCAACCACCGGCGCATTTTTTTAAACCCAATTAAACAAAAATATTAAACTACTTACTCCAAATGAGGAAGATGAGAAGGGATTTGAGAGTTTGGCAGTACTTATAAATGCCAACAGTTATTTCCAATGATGAAAGTTAATAAATCAAAACAAGGCTCACTGGCGATAATTTGGTAAATTCTTTCCGTTTTTGCATCAGTGGAATTAATCCAATCATCGATGGATTATTTCCCCACATTCAAGCTCAAGTGTCTCATTGATTTCGGTGTTTGTAAACTTTCATTGTTTGTAATAATTCCAAATTTTACAATTTAATTACGTATAATGTTGTACCTATTTTTTCATTTCATTTTTTTTATTATAATTTCATGACTGATATCTATCGTTAAAAATTATGAGCAATACTTTAAAATGCACTACTTTTATAAGCTGCTCGCGAGCATATTTGCACACTAAAGTTTGGCACACAACATGTCGAACGTTGCCCATACCTGCTGTAGCCAATAAATGATTCCCGTCCTCGCAGGGGCTGCATTAACTAAGCAGATTTCACTCGTGGTTTGACTATAGATAAATCTACATACTTTTAATACTCTTCACCCCCGTGAATATTATGTAAACATATACAAATGAGAAATCGTTCTGCCAATTTATATTTTAATAAACTCAACAACAGAAAGCCAACGAATAACACAGTGAGTATAAAACAGATTAGCCAACCACTCAGCTGAATAGATATATAGAACTATTCTCGACCGGAAAAAAATCAATTTCTGAAATCTAGTACTGTAATTTATAATGAACAAGAATATTTTATTATCTCAATCACTCTAATTTAATAATCCAAGAACAGAAGACGATCTCAAATCGGACTAGTGGAAGGGGGGGGGATTTTCGAAATATCTCCGTTAATATACATCGGATCGAAAACTTGTATAGAAATAATCTTATTGCAAATTATATTTACTATAAATATTGTTATATACATTTATTCTCTGTCTTGAATATTAACCGAGATATTTGCATTTTTATTAAGTGTTTGCGGATAACGGACGAGATGAGATCGGCTGATGTCGGCTATAATCGTGATCTTCCTCCGTAAGCTAGTTCGGCCGTTTCCGTAACTATTCGCCTCTCATGAAATTGTTTTAGAGACTCGTTACTACTACTATTGGCATGCATATTTCTATATTGTAAAACCTCATGTGGGAAATCTGCTTCGTTTACGCAGTCCCCGCGCTTTTTTGCCTTTAGTAACCCTCCCCCCTTTCATTCATCGGTTTTTTCATGTCTAAAAACAGAATACGTGATGATATGAGGTCACAAGTGCTATACCAGCACTTGGAAAAGATTACGCAGGCCTTGCGTGACCGACTTTTTTGTTGGCTTTCCGCTATCCATTTGGCTAAGTATGTGTATGGGACTGCTTCTGGGAATCGGTGTGCGACCATGAAGAGATGCTAGACAGCTGATCCAATAATATGGCGGTCTTGTTGTATTCAGGGGAAGGCATTGTTTATTGCTGCTAGGGCACTCAACTTGACGAAGGAAGAGAAAAAGGCCTTTGTATATATGAAGAGAAAACAAGGAATGAGAGAAGACACAGCTCCAGAGACATATTTCTTTGAAAGAGCTCTGTCAAATCGGCCTGAAGGATTCCACGCTCTGTTAGATCGTTCTCTCTCTGGGATATATTACACCGCACCAGTTGTAAACAACACCATCAGCCTCCAGTTGTTTCCGGATATTACCCTTCAGTGGTTTCCGCTAATTTTTCCCATTGTGAATGTCACACTGAAAAATATTTTCATAAATCGTCTTTTCATTCCCTTTCAGAGTCAAATAACTGGAAACCTGCTCAAAGTATAAGATATCTGTGTTATTACTCTCTTACACATTGAATGTAATGTCATTTTCTGAGTATGTTGATATGAACTTCAGCGATGAGCATTTTCTGTATGGTGATTCGGTTCCTTTCAGATTTAGCGGCTTTTGCGTCAACAAACCTGTATTTCACATGTGTCCTTGGGGAAGGGTTGATCAAATAATTTATAAAACACTAAACTGTGGAAAAAGACCTGTGAGAAGGAGCATTTAATAGAAAAGCCCGCCACGCAGGGGCTGCGTAAACTGAGCAGATTTCCCACGTGAAATTTATAATAGATAAACCTGCATACTGCTAACACAACATCACCGTGAATATTAAGTGAATAACTACAACCAGTAATAAGAAATCTTTCTCCTCCCGGCGGGAAGCGTCTCAAATATAAACAAACAGGTCCTCCAACGGCTCACCGGAAAGAAAAACAATAACTGAAACATATCAGAACATAGCATATGCATTTAAGCTTCGAATAATGCGGTTTATTATATGTTTATGTAAAACGAGTAGAAGTGGGGGTTTACTGAATGATGAAAACTGAAAAATGCAAATATCTCGGTTAATACTGAAGATAGAGAATAAATGCATATAATAATATTTATAGTACATTTAATTTGCAATAAGATTGGGTCAATACACTGTTGCACAAAGGGGTGAACGTTACGTGCGTCTCGTATTTGCATCTATTTGAAAACGTAAATGTTCAATCTGAACAATATTTGGTATTTGGGCTTCACATTACCTCAAAACTACAAACCTTCAATTTTACACTTACCAACTAAAAAACGAAAAGGCCTTCCGAGTGGTAATACGTCATCTTCATCCATCAACGCCGGACGAAGACATCAAGTTGGCATTAGAGGAACTTGGATTTGAAGTCAAGTCCGTCTGCAACGTTAGACACCCTAGAACAAGAACCCCACTACCTCTATATTTCGTTGACTTGAAACCTGCCCTCAATAATAGCGACATATTCTCCCTCACAATCTATTATATACAAGCGTAGTTATAGAAGAGCCACACAAAAGAAAAGAATTGATACAGTGCCACCGTTGTCAAGGCTACAATCACTCCAAGAACTTCTGTGAGCTCAGTCCAGTTTGCGTCAAATGCGCTGGTTCACACCTTACCACCAATTGTACAAAAAAAACCCGCGACGAGCCAGCTAAATGTATTCACTGTGGCGCTGATCACCCTGCCAATTACCGTGGATGCACGGTCTACAAAGAATTAAAGCAGCGCCGACAATCCATCGTTCGGAGCAAGAGTCTAGACCCACCACAGCAATACCCGGACAACAATCCCGTCACAGAATCATCTCACATTATTACTCAGTCCAGCTCATCTCAGAATCAACCTTCACAGCAGTCGCAACACCAGCCATCCCAACAACCAAAACACCAGCCATCCCAGCAACCAAAACACCAGCCATCGCAGCAGCCACTACGACAGACTTCGCAGCAGCTACTACGTCAAACTGCGCAGCAGCCACAACGCCAGGCGTCACAACAGCCACAACGCCATGTTCCGCAACAACCACAACACCAGACTTCACAGCAGTCACAACGTCAGCCTGAAAAGGACTCATGCCATCGCCAACCTCAAAAAGATCAATTCCAACAAAAAACTCATCAGTCAGCAACACCTTCCCATGCTGGAGTTAGAGCCACTTATGCGTCTGTTACCAATCCCTCCGCATATTTCCCACCTGACTCCTGCTCGACTTCCTCTGACCTCTCAATTATAATTTCCTCCCTCCACTCCTTACTAAATGACCTAAAAAGTCTGATCCTCCCCTTAACAGTCCTCCTTCATAAACTTAGCGACATCCCACTTTCCCCGCCTCAATTATGATTTTTCCAAAATATCAACCTCTCTCCTTTCTCCTCTGGAACTCCAATGGACTGTGCAATCATAAAGACGAACTGACAACACTTCTCCAAGACAAAAACATAGACATTGCACTTCTGACGGAAACACACCTTACGAGCCGACACACATTTTACATTGACGGATTCAAAACATACAGGACTGATCATCCGGATGGAACAGCTCATGGAGGTACTGCGGTGCTTGTCAGGACCAATCTTACTCACTATCTGCTTCCTAATCAGTTCCCTTCTAACCCTTTCCAAAGCACTACCATAAGCCTTCAATCTGCATCCCAACTTCCTATCACTGTGTCGGCAGTATACTGTCCTCCTAACAAATCCGTATCGGCACACTTGTTTCAAGAATATTTCAGATACTTGGGTCCTCGATTCATCGCTGGAGGAGACTACAATGCCAAACATTGTCAATGGGGCTGCAGAACATCAAACACACGTGGACATGCTCTCCTCCAGGCCCTCTCTACTTTTCCTTCTAACGTCCTTACTCCCTCTTCCTCCACCTACTGGCCCACTTCCCGCTCTAAACTCCCTGATATATTAGACTATTTCATTACCTCAGGCCTCTCCCGGATCCCTTCAACAGCGTTCACACTTGATGACCTTTCATCCGATCATAGTCCTGTCCTTCTTCTGTTCAACTCAAATTCCCAGTTATTCCGATTTCCCGACAAACCGTCCCTCACACCTGGACCAGTTGATTGGGAATCCTTTCAAATGTACATTGACAAGAATCTTGACTTAAACATTTCTTTAAAAACGGAAACAGAGATAGACGATGCAGTACAACATATAACAGTAACAATTCAAAAATCCCTTCACTACTAGACTCAAATAAAACCACGGCAAACGCAATACCAAAAGAGACATACCTTCCACCCCATTTACGAACTCTACTCCAAGAAAAAAGACGAGCACGACGAATATGGCAAAACACCAGGTATCCTTCTGACAAGACAAAGCTGAACCAACTAACCAGGAAACTCAAAACAGAATTAACACACTACTACAATGATTGTTTTAATTCATACACCAAGAACCTTAACACTTCAGACAACTCCTTATGGACAGCCACCAAACGCCTTCTCTCCTATAAATCCCCCCGTCTTCCCATACGTCGTGAGGACGGCACCTGGGCCAAGTCTGATTACGATGTAGCTACAACGTTTGGTCGGCACTTGGCCAAGGTGTTTACTCCTCACGATGATATCCAAGACCCTCGCCATTCTTCCTCTGTCGCCAATCAACTGGACATACCTCTTCCCTTATCGATTCCTCCTCCTGCATTCAATCCCTCTGATGTTATTAATATCATTAAAAAACTCCCTCCCAACAAGGCACCAGGTTATGACCTAATTACCTCTCGCATCCTCAACAACCTCCCGAAAAAAGCTGTCCTTTTTCTCACTTACATCTATAATGCTGTCCTCAGAACAACCTATTTCCCTCTACTCTGGAAATTCTCCGTCATCCATATGATCCCTAAACCTAAAAAACCGACACAACTCCCTTCTTCTTATCGTCCCATCGCTCTTCTTCCCATAAGGGGAAAAATCCCTGAAAAACTCATCCTTAAACGCCTGTATCCCCTCCTCGACCCCATACTTCCTCCCCATCAATTTGGTTTCCGCCATTCCCATTCCACAGTCCAGCAATGCCACAGAATAGTAGATTTTATCGCCTCCTCATTCGAAAACAAGAAGTACTGCAGTGGAGTCTTCCTTGACATAGCACAAGCTTTTGATAAGGTGTGGCACCAAGGTTTATTGTCCAAGCTAAAAACTACACTCCCTTTCACATACTACCTCATCCTCAAATCATATCTCTCCGACAGACATTTCCAAGTTTCATTTGGTTCCTCAGTCTCATCCTTATTCCCCCAGCTGGCAGGTGTACCACAGGGGGGTATCCTAAGTCCTTTCCTATTCCTTGCCTATACTGCTGACATCCCATCACATCCCGAAACTTCCCTTCTCACGTATGCAGATGACACTGCAATCTTGACTTCCAACTCAGATCCAAATATAGCTTCCGCATCTTTGCAAGAGCACCTAGATCTGCTAGAATCCTGGCTGACTAAATGGAGGATCAAGGTCAACAGCAGCAAATCAAGCCATGTAACATTTACCCTCCGACGTTCCATTTGCCCTCCAGTTACACTTAATAGCGCACTAATTCCCCAAAAATCACAAATTAGGTACCTAGGACTCACATTAGACAAACGACTAACTTGGAAACCTCACATCACATTAAAAAGACAAGAAGTGAATAGACGGTACAGACTTCTACTAAGACTACTTGACAACAGATCTAAACTATCACTACACAACAAACGACTGATTTATACAACAGTACTTAGACCAGTATGGACATACGGACTTGAACTTTGGGGTTCCACTAAACCTTCAAATTCCTACAAAATCCAAACCCTCCAATCCAGAATACTCCGCAAAATTACAGATACCCCATTTTACGTATCCAACTTATCTCTCCATAACGACCTCAACATTCCTTTTGTCAATGCCCTCGCAAAATCCCGATATCAGAAATTCCACTCTCTCCTTCCCGCACATCCTAATCCTCTAGTTAAATCACTTTCATCTACCCATATTCCAGAAAACCCAAGACGACGACTGAAGCGTAAGTGGCCAAGAGATCTCCTTGTGTAGTGCCCAGAATAACCCCAAGTAGTACAAGCCAATGTTCCCTCCAATGTGGGTATTGTCAATGGACAATTTCCCACCTCAAGTGAATAATCAAGCCAATTGTTATATGATTCACACTATTTGCTTGTAATATTTTTAAATGTTGTTGCAAATAAAAGAATAAATATTTAAAAAAAAAAAAAAGGGCTTCACATGAAGAGTATAACATAATATAACATCATATTGTTAATATAACATGAGTAGAAGGGGGGGTTTACTGAAGATCGAAAATTAGAAAATGCAAATAACACAGTTAATAATCTAGAAAGTGAAAAAACCGTACATAACATGTATAGAAAATTAAATTTGCAATAAAAATGGTTCTACAACATTTTTCGATCCAACGCATAATAACAGAGGTATTAAGAATTTTCGAAATTCACCCCTCTAAACCCCCCTCCCACTTGTCGGATTTCAGCCATTAACGCACTTGATCTTTATCTCTGGAATATGCTGGATGGTAGAGGAACCAATTGATAAGGATCAATAAAAAGGCCTTGTCCTCTACACACACACACACACACACACACACACACACTCACACACACACACACACACACACACACACTCACACACACACACACACACACACACACACACACTCACACACACACACACACACATATATATATATATATATATTCAGTTTCGAACCTCATTGTCGTCATCTCCAGGGTATGATCGATGGACGTTTGAAGAAATGTATCAAAAATCGCGTCATGAGTACGACCTCAATAGCTGATTTCCCTTAAGAAGAATCTGCTAAATTGTAGAGAGTGGAGAATATCACTCCAAAACCAGAGTTAATATTATGTTAATTCTGCTGGTAGAAGTACGTAAGAATCAGCTATTTTTGTACCGGAAACATGTCCATTGTTATTATTATCACATGAAACACAAACCGCACGAAAAGAAGTACATATTCACTTTTCCCGAATGGTTAAGGAAAAATATACTTGTTTTCATTGTGTATTATATTCTGTATATTGAAGAAATAATTGCATATTGTATTTGCAATAATTATATTCTGAAAATAAAAAAAATTGTATATTTTAAAAACTCCTGTTTTTTTTATTATACAGAAACTCAACCGATCTCAACCTTGGATGTGTGTATGTATGTAATCGTTGCAGGAATTGTTAGCCATTTTGCTTATGAAGCCTCTACAAATTTAAAGCATTTGTGGACTGAATTATATATATATATATATATATATATATATATATATATATATATATATATATATATATATATATATATATTGTTGCGAAAACTACGTATATGAAAAATTAAACAGAGTTAATCACATATTTAAGAAGTACGAAGTAGATGAAAGGAGCCGACAGATGGTCTAGCCCGTCCTCGGCAATACCCGTCCGCGATCTAGAAGGTCTAGACCATTCTAATTCGATATTTGCCGCTCATCAATAAAAGCGGCTAGCTCATCCCGATACTTAGTTTGTTCTCAGCTCTCTTCAAGTGATCAACAGTGCGTTCATAGCAGCTTTAGTGAACAGTGCGGTTTTGTTGCAGTGCGGTAAAGTGTTTTATGTGAAGAACTGTTTCTTGCCGTTTTTATGTAAAGAACAGTGTAGTGTCCAGTAAAAGTAAAGGGACAGTGCAGTACTGATATCTATGAGACGATCAGTGCAGTACCGTATGTTTTTGGATTTCAGTGATCTTGAGTGAGTTATTGGTCAGTACAATAAAAAGAACAGTGAAGCTATCAGTGCATGTTGTGAGTAGTAGTTAAGAATAAGGAACCAAGTGTGTAGTGCGTTGATAAAAACTCTGAATCTTGTATGTTTAATTTTGCAATACAAAAGAACTCTAATAAACATCGTTTATTACTGATATTGTAATAAACGTAACAGTATAATATCGATTATGTTTTCAACCTCTTACAGATCATTTCCTACCGGAGCTAAATTTGCGGATGAAAATATGCAGAATAAAATTTAACTTGGCCGGACTTCCTGTCAGCCGTTTGTCTTCTTCCGATGCTCTCCTTCCCCTCTCTTCTGTCGTATTAAACCAAGTTAAAGGAAACCACTGATTCAGCCTGGGAAGAACAAGTGGATTCAAGGAACAAGGAAGAAGTGAGAAAGTTTTATTGGAAAACTCCGAAAGAGCCCTTGTTTATACACTCAATTTGCAATCACACCTTCCCGCTCTCGGCTCTCTCCTCTCAACGAATCACTCCTCTTTTAATCTATTCTCAAGTTCTGTCTGGGAAATAAGGGAATTTCCCATTCTGATTTACTAGTGGTTCCTGTCAAGAACCCGAATTAGATCTCTGCAATTATTTGCCCTCCATGGAGGCGGTGCTCGAGGACAAAGGAAAAGTTGTGCTTACCGCTCAATATTTCTTTATTTTATTTCTGATTCTTGTTCTGCCATCTAGGACCTCCCACCCAAGAACTAAAGACGGGGGCGGGGGAAGTCAGAAGAAGGTATTTGTATGTATCTCATATAATAATAGTCTCTTGAAAACAATATTTGGTATTTCAGCATGAAATTAGTTGGTTCACATGATATGTTGGCTTATTCATAACGTGCGAGGCACAAATAAAGGGGACTGGGGTTATTGAAGGTGGAAATCTAAAAAATGCAAATATCTCATTAATATTCATGATAGGAAACACATGTATATACAAAAAAATTTATAGGCAATTTAATTTACAAGTGGATTTTTCGATCCGACTTATAATAAGGGAGTATTTAATATTTTCAAAATGCCTCCCTCTAAACCTCCTCCATTCCCCACTGTCTGATTTCTGCCAGTAACGAACTTGATTTTTTTTTTTACATAAAAAAGGTTAAATATGGAGTTTGGTAACAATCAAACAAAAGTTGTGACCACTAGAGCGTTAAAGAGACAAATATATTGTTACGTTTATTACAAAAATAATAAACGTTTTTTATTAGAGTTCTTTTGGATTGCAAAATTAAACACACAAGCTTTATCACTGTACAATATAATATGCACTGATAACTTCACTTCTTATTGCACAGTACAGTAATTCACGATCTCTGTAGTTCACAAAAACTCTGGACTGCACTGATCTTCACAAAGAACACGGTACTGCACTGTTCTTTACATAAACACGGTACTACACTGTTCTTGACATGAACTCGGCACTACACTGTTCTTTGCATAAAACACTGCACTGAAACTAAAAGCACTGTTCGCTAAAGCTGCACTGAACGCACTGTCGTATTCACAAACTGACTCATGGGGCGAGTTGGGCCCCTTTTATAGCCGGCGGCGTTTATTAAAGAGAAGGCCAAGAATGGGGTGGTCAGACACTTCCGGCGACAATGGTCCTTCCATCGGTCGGCTCCTATCATCTAATTCTTAAATATGTTATTAACTCTGTTCATGTACGTAGTTTTCGCTACAATATACATAATTTTGAACGGACCTCATTTTCGTCATAGAATTCCTGGATAGGATCGATGGACATTTCAGGAAATTTTTCAAAAAACGTAGTCATGAGTAAGACCTCAACAGCTAATTTCTGCTAAATTGCTTGAATGCAATGCATCTGATCGAAAAATGTCATGAATGTTCAACACACTATGGATAATATCAACGGTAAAACTAAAAACCGAGTATATAACAATAATAACTTTAAAAAATGTTACAAAGAATAATTTAATTCATCTAAACTTACAGCACACTTATTTCTTAAGCCGCAGTTCCATTTGCGACATGTTATAGATCATAGCTTTTTATTAAATGAAATTTTTGACCCCATTGTTTTCCATTTGATACAATCTCGGTGCTCCTAATCGTTTCAATATATCACATTCTGATCTTAAACATAAATTTTAACTGAAGAGAAGAGGATAAAAGCTGAAATAAAGTGAAATACAGCTTTTAATAGAGAGAAAGAGAGAGAGAGGCTTTACTCTATATACTATAAAGGAAATTGCTTTAGAAAGGAAAATGGGGGAGAGAAAAAGATAAAATAAGTTAGGATGGAAAATAGCTACCTTGGGTTACACCACTGCTGAGCTATCTCCACGAATCCCTCGGCCCATTTGTTTGTCTGTTCCAGCATTCCGATTCGAACCATCAGTTTATTTGTGTCTCCGCTTCTTCTTCTCTACATTTATTTCTATCTCATTCTTCTCTATAGAAGCTTATAATTAAATTAATGACGTTAACAAATTATTTTTTTGTTTTATTTCTAGACTTGAGTCAGTAAGGAAATTATTTAACTTTCCTTTTATTTATCGAATGTCGATGCTGTGAACTAAGAGCATCTGGGTAGTTCTGGCTGATAAAAACCTTGCGAAAAATACTCAACGGTGGGATCTACGCGTTTTATCTCTCTTTAAGGCGAGGATCCGATCAAAAAACTATTTCATTGTCACGTTTATTAGAAGAATAATAAACGTTGATTATTAGGGTTCATTTGGATTTATCACAGCACACGTGGTTAATTATTCTTCACTAGCAATGACAATATGCACTGATAACTTCACTTCTTATTGCACAGTACAGTAACTCACGGACACGCGAATCACTGATGTGCACAAAACACGGCACAGCACTGAAACTTAAAAGTACATTGCACTAGAAGCTGCACTGTTATTCACAAATCCACTGGGAGTTCGAGAAGGGTCCAGACTTTGTTTCCGGTGCCGTCGGAAACCATTCTAGACTTCATCCTGGCGCCACAGGTCTTCTGCAGGTATACATTAATTTCCATCGTACTTCTTAAATACATGTTTAAATATTATTACTAGCAATTAACTTATTAGCAATCTTCTCAACAATATTTTAACCGGGACAGACTTAAGTGATGAGAAACGATTAAAAGGTGTTTTGTTATTTGTGTGTTGCCGACTTTGAACCTGCGATCTACGTTATAAAACACCTTGGAGGTTACCAGACTGGCCTAAGGCCCTTCAGGTCAACATCCAGAACGTTAGGGCACTGTCGATGAAGCTCTGTCACTTCAATAATCCTTTACTGTGGAAGTGACAACCTACTATACATTTCTCTTCCACTTGCCAGAAAACCAACCTTGGAATAGTAAAGATCCGTTGAAAACTAAAAGTCCGTCATGCAGGGGCTGCGTTAACTAAGCAAATTTCTCACGTGAAGTTTTACAATAGAGAAATTTCACGAGAGCCAACAGTTACGGAAACGGCTGAACTAGCTTTTGGCGGAAACTTACGACTAGAACCAAAGTTCGCCGATCTCATCCCGTCCGTTATCCTCACACACTTAATAAAAATGCAAATATCTCAGTTAATATTCAAGATAGAGAATAAATGTATATAACAATATTTATGGTAAATTTAATTGCAATAAGATTTATTCTGTACAATTTTTCGATCCGACGTTTAGTAACGGAGATATTTCGAATCTTCGAAAACCCTCCACTCTGAACCCCCCCCCCCTCCCACTGGTCAGATTTCTGCTCGAGTTTGGTAATGATCAACAAAAATTGCGACCGCTAGAGCGTTAACAGACATATATATAATTTTAAACGGACCTCATTTTCGTCATCTCCTTGGTAGGATAGATGGACATTTCAAGGAAATTTTTGAAAATCAGGTCATGAGTACGACCTCAATAGCTGACTTCCCTTAAGGGAAATCTGCTAATATTTGGTCCTTAAGTTTGGAATTAGGCCATTCAAAATACGTTCACTTATTGTCAAACTAAGCCGAGTAAAAGTGTGGTTACTGGAGGCTGATAATTAAAAAATGTGAAATGCTCAGTTTATTTCGAAAATTGCGTCATGACTACAACCTACTGACCTTATTTTCATCACTTCCAGATAGAATCAATGGACATTTGAAGTAATTTTTCGAAAAGCGCAACTTCAGCAGCATACTTAAGGGAAATCTGCTAAAACAGTGAGATGGAAATCGGGAATACATTTTATGCAGAAAATCCAGCCATAATTTGTAAAAAAAAAAAAAAAAAAAAACTGTTCATGTTAGGGAAAAAAAGAATTAAGTATTTTGAGCTGAGTTACAAAAATATTTATAATTGAGCAATTTTAAAGAAAATGCAGGATGTTTTTATATCAGCAAGGTGTAATCCTTAGAAATATATTTTAATTTATGGAATGACTTAATGGTTGATGTATGGGCTCGAAATTTCCTGTTCACCCTCATCCCTACTTCCATCTATGCCTTTAGTAGATATAATTTTATGAAACTATCTATATGCTAATATGGCACCTGAGGTATATTAAGCTAATGGTATTTTAAGGTATAGTTCTATTTAAAACGGAGTACACTTGACATATTTTATACGTTAATTAAATAACACGAAACACAACACCCATCATATTTTTATCGAACACAAACATTGCTGTCGGGACATGGCTCAAAAAATTCTTACTGTGGATGTTACGATGAACAAACTTACATACATCCAAATTTATGACCAAATTCTCAGAACATTTCATGACAAGTAATGATATCAAAACTAATAAAAACTGTTATAAGGTGGCAGTGAATCCAGAAATCCAAATTAATTGTAAAAGTTAAATAAAAGTATCTGTGAAGATTGAAGACTGTAGTTTAGATTGCTACGGACTATATACGAAGAGGAATTGAGAGTTATTTAAATTGACTATTTTGTTTTATGTGGTGTTACTAAGGTCCCAGGTGGTGGGTAGCATGATGCTCCCATATATATATATATATAAATTTGAAAGGACTTAATTTTCGTCATGTACTGCAGCTAGTTGAAGATATTTTTTATAACCGGACCATGATTGCAACCTCCATAGCAGGTTTGCATCAACTACATGACCTATTCTATCGACGGACCAATGGAAAAGACACACGAATAAAAAATAAAACTTTTGAGAAATAAGAAGAGGACTCTGCTCTTGGCCATATCCCTTAAAAAATGGCTGCCTTTACTCCCTTGGTGGCGAGCAATATGCTCAATTATTAACTGGATAACCCTTGATAATGGCCATTACCTTCCTCGTGTGTCTTACTTTCCCCCTAATGCTCTATTACTCTCAGCCTTAAAGAGACTTTATTTCACAATTCAGCACTTTATTTACTTCCTGTACTTGATAAAGGGAATTAAAAATGAACTAGAGAGCGCAAGAAAGCGGCGAGTCAAAAATTACAGATAGTTATTTAGCTTCTAGGTGACATAAATAATTCGGTATCATCAAACTACAAATCAGTATAAATTAAAGCAGATAACAGGGAAAGGGAGGTTTTCGACGGAAGTCGGACTGACTCTTGTAAGAAGAGGCCACATATCTCCTAAAGCATCTTGGTTATCCAACCTTCGCCAATTGTAACCTAAAATGAAAAAGTGCAATTTGAAGATACGGGTTCGTATTAAAAGTGGGTTTTCTCAGGCTTGAAGGCACAACGATTCCACCAGTAATTTATTTTAATGTGAGGTCATTGGACATTGGGGAAGAGCGAGGCTTAGAAAATCCTTTTACTCCCAACATCCCACGGATTTCTTTCGGTATAGTAATACGAAAATAGAAACTTTTCATATTACTTCCGAAGAACAAAATGGTTACACGGCGTAACCTTTAACCCTAGAATACTAAACCTTCATCGGTTTGACGACTAAGATCAAACCATTCTAGGTAAAACCCTTTCAGGTAGCGGTAGGAGGTTCAACACTCAGCTGTGCTTCCCCCCTCTCAGTAGCCCTTGAACCTTAATAGTGAAAGGATCACTGCTTCAGTTTGATTATAACCAGGTAAGTTTAAACAAAATTTACATCGTCAGTTAGACTAAGGTTTAGGATTAAAAGTAGAAATTTGTTCGACGTTTCGTCGAAGGATTAGTAATAATGAATGTACGTCGGTTCAGTAATACAAAAAGGTTATTATTGCTTTGCCTATAATTCTGCTTTCATTATTCCATATTTCATTTACATTTTGACTCAAATTTTAGTCTTTTAGCCAGGACAACACCGGAATGTGAAAGAAATGATCGATTCAGTCATAGGTCCTTTGTCTTCTGTTTCAGGGGTGGAAGTGGTCCCAAACACAATACAAAAAAAGAGAAGAATATGTTCAAAGTGCGACTACAAATTGCGTAGGATGACCAAGGTATCGTGCGTGAAATGTTCCTCGGCCATTTGTGGTGAACATCAAGTCGTGTTGTGTCAAATATGTTCAAAAAATTGACAAGTAATTATAAATTTTTAATATTATTTATTTTATTATAAGAGTGATCTTGGTCTTTGTATTAGTTTTAATTTAGACAGCTTTGGTTACATAGATTCAGTTGTTCGTTATCATATTCTCATGTGTATCAGAAAGAATTTTTACGTAATTCAGCTTTGTAATACTTTTTTTTTTTCTTTTTTCATGTTTTCTTTTGTGCATATTCTTTTGTTTTTTTTGTATATGTACGATATTTTAATATTTAAACAATAAAAGGTTAAATTAATCATTATTTGTCTTTCATGATTCCTTTACAGCTCCCAAAATTGCAATTTTTGTTCCAGTAGTCACAATGACGAAGGTTTAGTAATAAAGTACTTGAATTGAGGTTTAGTATTCTAGGGTTAAACAATATAGATTATCCCACAATGTGCTCTGTTGTATGGAAAGCTGTGCTTAGATCTCGTCAGCTACACAGGATTGTAAAATTGCTTGGATACATTCCACATCTTCATTATCGATTCTCAAGTTGAAGAATTGGGTTTATTGCGAGTTGTAATATACTTTGTTACCCCTATAATGGCAGATTACATTAGTAGACTCCGTCACTTATAATGACTATTCTCAAAGGCACGTTTGGTTAGACAATGTGTGATTTTTTCACTTCTCTCAACCAGAAGAGCAACAATGTTATTCATCAATTAATAAAAACAAAATGTTGAGTAAAAGTAATTTTTTGGTTTAGGACGAGACGACAAGGGAGACGTGAGGCAGAGTATTGTTGTGTTTGAAGTTGCCATTCGAGCTAACTAACGCGTTAACAGGAGCCAACCTGTTATTGGTTCTGTTTACCAAAGAACGATCGCGGTTGTTGGTCACAGACGTGGTGGTCATTGTTTACACTCTTAGTCAAAGCTGTCAGAAAGGATTAAAGAAGGGATTCTCAGCCCCGTCGGTCACAGATGACAATAATCGACTCATATAATGTTGCGATTGTCAGAGAACTGAGGGTCTCTTGGAGTAGTAGGGTTCTCCCATTCTCATCGTTAAGCTTCCAGGTTAGGAGAAGGTGAGAGGGGTTTAGGCCTGGCGGCTTGGTACTCTTTAATGCTGTTTCCATCCTATTGGATCATAGGTTTCTGTTCAGTCGTGTACTCCAGCTTACTTAGTTCACGAACCGACCGTACATCTGGAGGTCGCCGTAGGGGGTGGCCAAGATTGGAAACTGCAGCGCTGGTGTACAGGATGGAGCGCTCGGGCAGCCATATTGGTCCTGAGTCCAGCACTTGTTTTTTTTATGCTCCGTAAACGTGCACGTTTTTCGGCTCTCACAGCGATTTTTCTCAGAAAGGATCTCTTCGCATCGAAGATAGAGGCCTCCGCTATCATTCTGCACCAGTTAGAAGGAGAAATCTGACGTGGAACACAGATAACACTGGAAGGAAAGTCCGCCTCATTGAAAGTATATTTTCATCAAAGGTACCTCTTCATATTACTATAATGCTAGCATTATCGACGTTGACAATCGAATGAGTACTCATGATAAAGGACATTTCAATCATTATCTAGTGTATATAAAGTATTAGCTTGCCGCTAAAGTTTACAAACTTAATAAAGGGCAACCATTATTTTTCTTTTTATACAGTTTTACAGCCCTTTTTAATAAAGTTAAAGTTTCTTTGTTTTACAACAGATTTATCAATAAGTGTTAATGTTTATTTCATTAGTTTTAAGGCTAGTTCCTAGATTAGTATTCTTTTCAGGTTTCAATTGTTTCAAATTATTATCATTTTGTTCTAACCTATCAGAAGGTTCATTACTATAAAGTTTGTGTATATGCTATAACTTACTCAATATATTTTGATTCTTTGGAGAACTCAAATAGTGGCTTGTATTATTTCACCCTCATCTTTACAAGAAAATAGTAAATACTTCGGTATAATCAAGGTGAGGAAATTATCTCTTTTATTAATTTTATTTCAGTCTAATGCTTTCTTATTATTCACACTAGGCTAACCTCACGCCCTAAAGATACATTTCAACGAGAAAACGATGTGTGTTCGAGGACAGACCAAGCCTTATGTAAATTTAAGGGAGTCACGCAGGGGTGGTCACTCAGCATATAATTTCTTATGTACTCGAGGATCTCACGTTGCCAGTTGGAGGATCTCAGTAACATAGTTCGTCAAGAGGGAATCACGTCACGCAGGGGCTGCGAAAGCTAACCACATTTCCCAATTGCTGGTATAACAGTAACGAGAAGGGAGGAACTGAAGGTTGAAAAGAAGTAAGTAGAAATAGCTCGCTTAAAATTTGAATTATGAAAACATGGATAGACCAGCAATTATAAACCATCAATAGTTTAACAATTGGTTCTATAATATTTTACGATCCCACTCATTACAACCGAGAAATTTTGAATTTTGGAAATATCCCCTCTAAACCCACACTATTTCAGCTCAGACAACTATAAACAATAGCAAATATGATATTTATTATTGACTGAAACGGCTAAATATCTTATACGGTAAAGATGAAATAAACGTTTTCAAGAGAAAAAATTAATTTGTGATGTCATCACACAACTAATTTGTATGTATCTCTCTCTCAATCTCAATTTTCATGTTCAATGAAAACCATATTTGGTATTTAACTTTGGAATAAAATGATTCTTGATATAACAGCTTATTGTTGACCTGAAATTAGCAGGAGTAGGGTGGGTGGGTTTACAGATGGCCAAAAACTTAATATGGAAGTATCTTGGTCAATATTCAATTTATAAATTTAGAATTTGTGGTTACATTACAACATTTATAGAACATTAAGATTTGTCCCATACAAGGTTTTCATCCGACGCAGAAAAACTGAGATATTTTGAATTTTTGAAATTCCCCCATCCTACTTGTCCAATTTCAGACATGGTCAGACTTGGTCTTTAGTTTTTCAAGAAACATACAGTGTAGTAACGATAAAAAAAAAAATTAAGACCGACAGAGCGTATATATATATATATATATATATATATAGATATATATATATATATATAATTTTGAACAATACTCATTTTCGCCATTTCATTGGTAGGATCGATAGTTAGTTGAAGAAATGTCTCGAAAATCGCGACATGAGTACGACCTCAATAGCAGATTTCCCTCAAGAGGGATAAACCTGCTAAAAAGCGGATAGTTGTCAAGTAAATAAGTAGTGAGAGGGAGAGGGATGACCTTAGACTGTTTACCGAGAGACGGCTTGGGACAGTGATTGGCTTGGAGATTGAGAGAGAAAGTGACCTGAGTATCCACTATCTGGAGGCTCCAGGCCTCTCCCTGGGATAAGCCTGTCATCCAGCATTTCTCCAGATATCCTCCTTCCAGCAAGGAAAATGCTGACGAAGAAAGGGATCAACATCATCCCTAGGCATTGTCTCGGGATAGAGCTCTTAATGGAGTCGTTTTAACAGCTTCCATGGAAGGACATCATCTGATGCGATATACTAATAGAAGGACTTGGGATTGATATGTATGTTTAAAATGGCAAATACTTCCCTATAGTCATAAAATAAGCCCACCTAGGGGGGGGGTTGTAAATGAAATAATAAATAATATATAAAATATTTTATATATACATGTGTTACATAAATATGTATGCTCTGGAGATCTCAGATAAACAAAAAATAGACAAAGTAAACACAGAAATGAACTCAAAATATTATTATAAATCCGTCTGTGGTGTAGTGATTTGTGCTTAGATATAGAACAGTGCCGTAATGAGAGCGAGCGAGCGCGGGCAAAGACATGCAGACTGCTGACAATGCGCTACTGGAAATGGGAGCGCATTGTATTGCTAGCTTTCAGAGAATGAAGAGTTTTTGTGATATGCTAGAGCTACAACTCTATCTGCTTGCCTTGGCCCCCAGCGGTATGTGTGTTGGAATATAATTAGTGGTAAGTTTTAGTATACGTTGTAAGCCGTAGTATAGGTACATATATGTATATAACGTAGATATAGGACAGTAGAGAAGTTAGACTATATGTATTTATGTTTAAATATATGTTTTGTACCAACCAGCAGTGTGTGTCCCATTCCCGTTTCAGCCAACATGACACCGTCTGACCTCTGATGAAGTTTGTTGTTATTAATGTAAGCACATAATTAGAAAAGAATTCAACTTGTTTCGTCAAGGGAAGCGGATTCCCAAAGAGCGGAAGCATCTCCGATACAACTGAAAACCCAGAACCCAGACACAGGTGGGAATATGTTGACAGCATCAACCAACTAATGAACCAATTGTGCTGATAGCGGAATGTTCAGGTTAGTATTATATTTAATAAAGAATTGATGTATATAACAATATTTACATTACATTTAATTTTTGATCCGACGTGTAATAACGGAGATATTTGGAATTTCCCCCTTGTCCGATTTCAGCCATTAACGAACTTTAATTGACCTTTAGTTTTACACGAAACGCTATATATATATATATATATATATATATATATATATATATATATATTATTTTGAACAGACCTCATTTTTGTCATCTATTAGGTAGGATCGATCGACATTTGAGCAAATTTTCGAACATTGCGTTATGAGTACGACATCAATAGTTGATTTCCCTTAAGGAAAATCAACTAATAAATGATGAATGAATAATTTGTAGTTATAGTTTGGTTGTTTTCAAGTTTTCAATTTTTGAAACATGGGTATACTATAACTGATAATATATATATATATATATATATATATATATATATATATATATATAGTAGATAAGGGTGTGGTTGCAGAGCTGTCAAGGGGTGTATTGAGGGTGAGAATGAAAATGTTAGATAATAAGGTAGAGAACATGTTACCCTGAGGGATACCTGGCACTTTGAATACCGCAGACATCTCGTTAGGGCTAGCCCCGTCACTCGTTAGCTCTCTCCCTTCTACTTCTTTGGATGTTCTATTCCTCCGCATAAAGGAAACATTCAGAAGCGTTTTTCGGTCGCCGTTGCACGAACTCTCAAAAATAATGAATGACAGCTAAATCAGCTCATAACTTGCCTCAAATAAAAAAAATAATAGTCCGTCACGTGGGGACTACGTAAACTAAGCAGATTTCCCACATGTTGGAATGACACACCACTGATCTCATCTTAGTATATATTCTTTAAAAAAAAATGCCTTAACAAAATGTAGACTGCGATTACTAAAAGTGGAAGATTTACTATTTCAAATATCTCCGTTGATAATCAAGATAATGAAAAAAAAAACCAGGGGCTGCGTAAACTATGCAGATTTGCCACGTGAAGTTTTACAATAGAGAAATTTCACGAGAGCCGAACAGCTTTTGGCAGAAACTCACGACTTGAACCGAAGTTAGCCGATCTCATATCGTCCGTTATACGCACACACTTAATAAAAATACAAATATCTCGGTTTATATTCAAGATAGAGAATAAATGTATATAACAGTATTTATAGTAGATTGAATTTGCAATAGGAGTATTTCTATTTTATATTTCGATCCGACGTATATTAACGGAGATATTTTGAATTTTCGGAAATCCTCCACTCTAAATCTCCCTCCCATTATTCCGATTTCAGCCATTATCGAATTTGATCTTTATTTTTATATAAAACGTTTAAATACCGAGTTTGGGAACGATCAAACTAAAATTGCGACTGCTAGAGCGTTAACAGACAAATATACAAACAACTGTTTTTTAATTTAGAAAAAAACAAACAAACAAGTTAATTGTATGAAGTTAATTGCGCTAAAAATGCATGGAAGTTACTAGTGTTATACGGGACAGGTAGTAAATACTCCCTCTTTGAAAGGATACGACATTATATATATATATATATATATATATATATATATATATATATATAGAGAGAGAGAGAGAGAGAGAGGGAGGAGGGAGAGAGTGAGAGAGATAAGAAGCTAATTTCTCGAAAATCTCAGAAATCAGGGATAGTGAAAAGATCTCAAGCTGCGGACTTAAATTGTAAATTGTAATGCTCCTTAGTCTTAACTCGCTTTAACAATTCACCTTTATTAAGGTGTTACCCTATCTCTCTCTCTCTCTCTCTCTCTCTCTCTCTCTCTCTCTCTCTCTCCTTCTTCCTTCCTTTGTCTTTTCATCTTCCACCTCTTTCCCCCCGACCGAATTGTTCCTCCTCATTTCTTCAGATTAGCAAGGCCGTCTTTTAAATTCATGCTTTCTACTGCTCTTCCCTTCTAATTCACTTGTTGTAAGCAGTTTTATTTTATAGGCGTGTCTCGTACAGTTGCTTTCCATAAGCCATCTCAACAATGCGGTACAAGCCCCAATGAAAGGCCACATGCTCACCTAGGTCTGTCGGACGATAGATGTGTGTGTTTGTAGGCCTAGATTGGACTTCTGGGATGTTTGTCCTACATTTTTAGGTTAACTGTTGTTAGCAGGAAATTGGCTTTTGAGGGAAACTTTATCTACATCTCTCTCTTTCTAAATATTTTCATGTATGCATGTCGGAGTTTCTAAGTGTTCCAGGAAAAGTACCAGCATGCTCCAATAGGATCCACGCATTTTTGGAACAGGCCAAACGTGTTTGTGTGTTTGTGTTTCTGTGAGTGTATATATATTTTATATTAACATATTATTGGAGTCATGCAGATCTAATGCTTCATTCTTACGTTTTATAATAATATTATAAACGTTATATATATATATATATATATATATATATATATATATGAATATTCTCTTTAATCTTTCGCTTAAATATTATATGTTTTATCTTTCACTTAAAATTTTCAAAATCAAAATCATGTTTATATTTTAAATTTTGGATTCAAAGAGCTGTTATATTTTCACCATTCAACACATTAGCACATTATTTTAACCTTTGCTTTCATAACTGGTCCCTGCCTTCTGCATAAATTTAGTTGCAATCATTTATTTATAGAGGAGCAGCCGCAACTATTCGATTTGGCTCAAAGTTAAACGATATAAAATAAGAATAAAATAAAAAAAAATGAATAAACAAATAAAAAATTAACCACTATAAATAAAAATTAAATACAAGTAATAAAGTCAACAAATAAACATTAGATTAGAAATAAAGACAATAATTTAAAATGGTTTTAATAAAATGTATTATGTTATTCCTACAATACTACTACATTTATATTATTTAAAGTTGTTAAAAATTATATTGAATTTCAGAATAAGTCAAAATCAAAAAGGGGAGAAGTTAAATTTAGTAAAACAGTCGTCGATATGTGGGATTATGTCTGAAATACGTTGTTACATGATATGTGGAGTCTCTAAGTATTCAATGTTCCTGCAGTTAGACAGTATATGTTTAATGGTAACTGGTTGATGGCATGTTCTGCAGAGAGCTCTTTCTGTTCTCGTCATCAGCTATGAGTGCGTTAAATGTGAGTGTCCTATCCTAAGTCTCGTTAGTACAACTTGGTCTCGTCTATTGTCACGTCTGCTGGATGGCCACTCCCTTATACAAGGCTTTATTTCTCGCAGATGATATTCTGTTGTTCTATGCCAACATTGTTGCCATTCATTAAATGTTGCCTGTAGTATTTGTAAATGTAAGTCTGGTAGGGTCAGTAAGTTAAAGTCAGATGATTGTCTCTGGGTTGCATGTTTGGCGAGTTTGTCCACGCCGTTCGTACGTCCGATGTTTTCATGTCCTGCAAACCATGTTATTACTTTTGTCTTTAATTTTGAAATTTGTTCTAGAATCTGAATAATTAAGGGATGAATGTTGTAAATGTTTTTGAAGGAAAGTAAACAAATTGATGTATCTGAGTATATAGTAATGTCATGTGTTGTAGTCTGTAAGTGTGACAGTCCCAAGAGTATGGCATGCAATTCAGCGGTGTATATACTGCTATTTTTAGGTAGGCTTATTTCATATGCATCATCTCCTACAATAGCCGCTGCACCAGTAGTCACAATCATAGAGCTTAAATTTAGCGGTATAGTATACCCCCCCCCAAGAAAAACGTCTCAGTGCATGGTGTGTAATAGAATTTACTAAATACCCAAAAGAAGATTTATGAAGGAGAAAAATATCATATGTTGCCGGTATAAAGTAGCTTTAGAATAGACAATAGTCCCCTGGCACATATGATATGTATAAAGTCATACATGATATATGATCCGCCGGTTGGAGGTGGAACAGATCTAAAATATTCAATTCCCCTGAGTATTCAGGATTCGGGAAGATATTCAAATATTCGTTGCTCCTGTAAAAAGCGGACCGCTCCAGACACTCAAACACACTGCACCAACTAAAGTTTCCATCTCAGTTCCACCTCTGTGGCCGGAGTCTTTTGGGAGTCAGGTCGTAAAATAGAACTCGTTAGCGGAGGTGAATAATGTATTTTGAAGGTATTTTTTTTTTTTTTTTTTTTTTTACAGATTTACGGTAAATCGATTCATTGCATCAGATGATATGGCACTCGTGACAAAGTCTGAACTAGTGATAAATATAATGCTGCGAACTCCGAAAGGACGTCCTACATCAGTTTCAACTCAAGATAAATCCACATAAAACAAAAGTTTTGGTTGAAGAGATGAAAGAAAGCCAAGGAAATATATATATTTAAATTGGAAACATTATACTTGAACAAATGAAGGAGTTTTGTTGCCTGGGGAGCATCATCACTGAACACAATGACAGTAGAGCTGAAGTTGATACAAGAATAGCACTTGCTGAACATGACTTCGAAAGCAAAAGGAGTATTTTAACTAATAAGCATTGATCCTAAAAAAAGTGCACTGGTTTAAGGGTAATACAGTTTCTTGGAAGCTATGGAAATGTGGATCTGGCGTTGAATTACTAGAGCAAGCAGGATTAAAAATAATCCAACATGGAAGTTCTAAATGAGTTAATTGAGAGCAAACATCCTATCAAGACCATGGCAAAAGGAGAGTGAAACTGGGCATATCATAAGGAACAACGACTTCATCACAAAAATTTATTTGAAGTAAAGGTCGTTGGGTTTAGGGGAAGAAGAAGCCCTAGAAAATCCCATTTTGAAGACATCAAGCCTCTTATGGATTTGGGTGAATATAGTAGTAGGAAAAGTGCAGTTTCTGAAGGAATATAATGGTTGCAACTACATTGCATAGGCTTTAGATCATAATGATGATTTAGTTTTTAGGGACATTTCTTTTAAACGGGTAAATCAGCTGTTTTTGTTGATTTCTCAAGACATTCTTTAAACATATTTCTCTCAGCGTGGTTTACCGGTGGCCATTGTGAACTACAATAATGTATATATGTATATGAGTGTATATAAACAATCTATTATATATATATATATATATATATATATATAAGTATTTTTTTAATCATATAGAGTTAGGACTGGGTTGTGGGATGTACAGGTAAATAGATACAGAGCTGTATGAATAGGTGAGTAAATGAGATAGAGTTAGTGTGTGTGAGAGAGAAGGACATGAGCCCAGGTATCAGGGTTACCAGAGAGCTGCTGGATGAAGGACTGGAAGAGGTCCTACAGCTGATAAAAGAGGTTGCCGTTTGACGATAGCAAGCCCTTCAACAAGCTTTTGCAATAAAGGAGGCTTAATTAGAACAGGTGTAGAGTGCAATTAATTTGAGATCCGGGCTTTGATTCTGACGTAGGAACCTCTTCACACTCTCGAGCCGCTTACAAGGGACTTACTTTCTCCTCCCCTTTCAATCAAAACCTTTGAATTGGATAATTTCGGTGAATTTTCCTCTAGGGAAGTTGGCTATTATGGAAGGTTTCCTCGTAAAACTTAGGCTCGGGACTTAGGAAACGTTATATTTGTTTAGGCTGGATTCTGGAGCCCTCGTTATTTAGGTTGTTAATAACTCACCGGTCCCTTTACTATGAAGAGATATTTTGGCTTTCAACTAGTTGGCGCTGTCTAGTTAGGAACCCATATTCCTTTAATGTCAAACAAAATTTATGGAGTTAGTGATAATTCTACTGAAAGACCGTCCCATAGTGGCCATTCACTAATGTGATCTGTTTGAGTTCTTTTCAGGAATCTGTTAGAAGTTCAGGAACATCTCAGATGTTCATTAGACTTTTTTAATTAGACGTTTTTACTTTGCGACCAGTTTGTCCGATGTAGAACGGAAAACATGTAGTACATACAATCGGTAAACCCATGACGGTTACCTCTACTCTTCATTGTTCATTTTACTGAACAAAGATCAGCGTTTCACAAGTTGCCCTAAAGTTATATATAAATTAAGTCTTTTTTTTTTGGTTTTTTAATTTTCCAACATTTTTTTTAAATTAAAATAATTTTCTCACTGTGGAAATATTGCCAAGATAATGGTGAATCTGTACTTTTAAAGTTCCTCGCGATTCTCAACTTGAACGAATACAACAATTATTAAAGCCCAATTTAGATAAGCAACAAAACAATCCCAAAAAATCTAAATGGCAGGATTAGGGAAATATTACCTTTTAGTAGATTTTGTGAACCGACAATTAATTGCTATTAATTTTATCTCCCAAAATTTCTCCGCTTTTGTTAAACAATAAAATTTTTTCGATTCTTGTATTTACACGCAATCCATCGGTTACTGTTTAAACGTTTTATCTTGCTCTGCACTTGTCTTCTCGTGATAGACAACACATTTTGGAAAGAAGAGGAAGAAATTACTGCCCCTACCTGTTTACAAACGAAAATCAGGGTCATAGAGTCATTGTTTCTTTTGTTATTGTTATTTTTTGTTGTTATTTAATTATTATACATAGCTAATTCTTGCAATTTGTTTTTTTATAGAAGTAATGTATTGTACAAAACTTCGAATTCTATGCTTTCATCTGTTTCTAGGTTTCTGTTAGGAAAATTGTGTGTTATTACTATTAATTATAGTATTATCATTCTTATAGTTTTTCAATCATAGGTTAAAGGATTATATTATAGCGGGGGTCGTAACCAACCAATAATTATTTATTTATTTTATTTTTATTATTCTTTTTAATGGGTTAACAAATTTGCCTATAATTCTTCTAGTGGTAGTGTCGAATAAAATGGCTTTCTTGGACAATCATAAAATCTCACACTGATAATGTAAAACTGTTTTGATATTTGTATATATAAAATATTTTTTAATTGAAAAATTCCTTGCTTTTTCCTCTCATCTTCGAGAATTCCTTCAAGAAATACGCTATGAAATACTAAGTTTTGAAGTGGCCATCCTTGTTATCAAAAAAGAAAATTGATATTCTTATTTTCAAGAATTCAAACGTTTTTCACTTCAAGGGTTAACTATTTATTATGAAACAACCCGTTCTGTTGTGCGATTTCCTCCTGATAACAGAATTGGCTTTAGGAATCGAACCCGCAACAGCTCTGTAAATAGTCCGTTCCTTATCAAAACTTACTTTCGAACTGAGTCCCCTCAGAGATAGCGAATAATAGGAGCTATTCAAAGGCTGGGCTTAATACTGCCGCCAGGCCATTACCAAGTCTGATGTAGGAACAATTATCATATTCTTTGATGGTGACGATTTTCTAGAAACTTGGCTTTTTAAAGAAGATATCTCACCCATTAAAGTAATTACTTGTCCAATTAAGTTAATGGATTTTCTACCGAATGGCTGAATTGTCTGTAGCTCGAGTTGTAATTATGCCATGCTGGGGATTGTTAATAAACTCTTCAGAAACAATGTGTATTCTGACTGGCTTTGACGTGATCACATAAATGTATTGGTATAGAATTGTTCATACCAATTTATTTCGATGCTTTCTTAGAAATCGTAATAAATATGACCTATTTTACTTCACTTAACCAATTGATTTTGGACCGTCAACAAAAAATGAATTCCTCATATGATTATTATTATTTTCATTTCTCTACTTGTTTTGCGTCCCCAAGACGCCTCTTCAGAATATTTTACTGAGTGTTTTGACTTCGGTGTAAGTCCTTTAATTTTGCTAAAGAAAAAAATAACAGATTGAAAAATGATCCTTAGTTACCGGCCCAAACACGAGGACGGAAAAATTCATATGATCTTTTCGTTGAGTCGAATCAATGAGAAGCCATTCACAGATGCTATACATCACATGAACTGCACATCCTTTATCCTGCTCGCACAACAAAAAGTAAAAATAAAGTTTATATCACTGCCCCAAAAAGGGAGAAATGTTCCGTCTTTGAGTCTTGAATGTAATTTCACTCCAAACGTAATAAAAGCCATGGGGGATGGGACATGTGAGCGATAACCCCCACTCCAAGTTGCAGGGCAGGATACGCAGTCACCCGGCAGCGGTGGTGCAAGCTACTACTCTCTAACGCTCTTCAAAGGTATCTACTCTTTATTCCTCTATCGATTCTTTGGTTTTACTTTATTTAATTTCTTCCGTGCACACTTTCCTCTCGTAAACCTTTTCTTTTAATTTTTTAGCTTGTTTTTTAAAACCAAGTCTTAGGTTTAATGGTTATTTTAGGTTTCAATGTTATCGGATTTTGTTTTTTAAAAAATTTCTATAATTCAGTTTGTACTATGTTATGTATTTTTAGCACCTTTAGTTGTTTAGTCTTAAACAGAATCTGTTTGACTGTTGAGTGTTTGATTTTAGGTGATGACAGTATTTCTGTGATATTTATTTATACTTTTAGATTTATTTATTCTATCTTTAACTTGTATTTTTATTCGGTATTATTTCTTGTTTAGGCTAAGGTTGTTATTGTATTTGCTTAATAATTTAAATAATGTTGATTACACAATTTTCATTTGGTTTTGTGTATGTCAACAGGCACTGAAGATGAATCGGTTGCTCTGAAAGTTTGTACATCGGGGTGGATCACGCTTTTTCATGATGAAAGCTAAGATTCATAACAATTACAATTTAATAAACTGCAATTTCCTGCGACTAAGAAAATTCTCAACCCGTCTTCAGAGAAAAAGCAAACGTCTTCACGCGCCACAGTTTGTCTCGTACTGATGTGAAGTGGGATTCAATTTTGATTGGGCCTATGATTAGGGAAGTAATGAAGGATATGGAATTTCAACAGCAATTGCATTCCAAAATGTAGTTAAACATTTTCTAGGAAATATCATGGCTGAAAATATTCGCGAACTGTTGAATAATCTAATTAAACAGTACCAAAAAGGTGGCATGCAACATGCCTTTAAAAATTGCCTTCTTCGACTCACACCTGGACTTTTTTTACACCAAACCTTGGTGCCGTTAGAGATGAACACGGTGAGCTTTTCCACCAGGGTATTGTACGCATGGAAAAATGGTACCAAGGAAAGTTGAGCAACATATTAGCAGATTAATGCTGGACACTGAAAAGGGACTTGCCAGATGCTAAATATGTCAGAAAATCCTAAGTACCCAATTTTTAACATTTTTTAAATTCACGATTTTTTCCTGAAACCTCCTTGAACCCCAATTTAACCCAGTTGTCCTAAGGAAACTAAACGTGATAGAAAACATCTGATCTCAGATTCTGAATCAGCAGGAAAAATACCCCTAGGATAACCAAACAACATGGTCCTAGAATCAACCAATAATATGACTTAGCACACAAGGTATATGGTTCTTGCATAGGTATGGGTGATAATGTATATTAAATAATCAAATGCTAAGGTGAAAACGTGCCCTCGGAAAAATAAAAGGGAGTTCTAATTGCTATTCGGAAAATAAATATTATTATTGACGTTGGAAATCGCTCACAAGATTTAAAGACATGTTTTCCCTAACGAGATTTTAATTGTTTCGTGATTTCAGATATCCATTAGTGCTAAAATATACAACAGGCTTGATCATTTGGAAAAAAATGATTGATGAAACAATTAATAATATGAAAAACCAACGCGGCATTGTTGATTGCATTATAATTATTACGCTTTTATAAAAAAAAGTCCGTCACGCAGGGATGTGTTAACCAAGCATATTTCCCAAGTGTTAGTTTGACAAACTATCGATATCCTTTTTCTTTCATTTTTCGATCCAACGTATAGTAACGGAGATATTTCGTATTTTCAAAATCTCCCCCTCTAAACCCCCCTCCCATCCCTCCGACTCTTCCGATTTCAGCCATTAACGAACTTGATCTTTCTTTTCACATAAAAATATTAAATACCGAGTTTGGTAACGTTCAGGCAGAAATTGCGACCGCTAAATCGTTAAAAGACACACACACATATATATATATATATATATATATATATATATATATATATATAATTTTAAACGGACCTCATTTTCGTTATCTCCTGGATAGGATCGTTGGACATTTGAAGACATTTGTCGATAATCGCGTCATGAGTACGCCAATAGCTGATTTCCCTGAAACCGTCAAGCCTGAGCTGCGTAAATTAACTTTTGTATCGAGAGAAATTTTCTAACAAGAAAATTAGATACATTTTTGGGGCTTAAGCTCAAAAGTGTAGGCCGGGGAGAGGAAGAGCTATGAAACGGTCTTAAGTCCTAAAGAGGTTAAGAAAACCATTTTTCCGGGGATTTCCTCTGAGGAGAGAAATTCCAGTAGGCTTGGAGGCAGACAGATTACATGAAATAGGGGAGGGAAGTGGTATGTTGGAATGACCACTAGAGGAAAGTGGTATGTTGTGAGTGACGGAAGTGGTATACGTTGTGAGTGACCAGGTCTGATGCCAGGCACGTCAAGAATAGGTCATTCTTCTCCATTTCCCCTTCCACTTATCAAGTTACCACCTGTTTCCCCGCTTATTTATCACCAGTGGCAATGCTTATGCGGGTGGCCTGGCCTCCATCCATATCCTGATTTGGACCCAAGGTATGATCTCAAAGATAAAATTTTTATTCCTTCAACTATGAACAGGTGGAGTTTATGAAACGCCCATTATTTCATTTCACATTCCAACCACTTTTTTCTCGGATTAATAATAAACAGGAATGATAATATAATTAAGGCTTACATGAGGGAACATTAATTTGAAAGGATTGCCATTAAAATTTCTGGAATCTATAACTGCCAATATTATTATATCTTTCAAGAATAGTTCCCTAAACATCTTTAAATAAATTATAAAATATATAAGCAAATTAATAATGTTCCATGTATGTATCGATTTATTTCTAATTTATCTGTTATACGTTCTAATATGTTTAAACAAATAAAATACTAAAGAATTTTCTTTGCAATATGAGTTTTTATATCTGTTGTATGTTCTAACATGTTTAAAAAAATGAAATATAAAAGGATTTCCTGAAATATGGATCCTTATAATATATGTTCTAAGTTATAACATGTTAAACAAATAAAATACAAAAGCATTTTCTGTGAAATATAAAAATTCCACGACCTTAAGATGGTAAATATACAGTGATGTTCGATGGAGAATCGATCCCTTACCGAATTTATGTAAACAGTCAAAACTCAGTTCTGCAGGCAACGTGTTAAGGCCACCTTCTCATTGGTTTAGGGTTTATCCCCCCCCCCTTAAAACCCTTTAATTCATTCCAAAACCATTATTTACTCTCCCCAACAAAGTACATAAGGTAAGCCTTCTTTTTTATTTAGCTTTTGGTAACGGTATGTTAAGCATACATTTCTCTCTCTCTCTCTCTCTCTCTCTCTCTCTCTCTCTCTCTCTCCCTCTCCCTCTCCCTCTCCCTCTCCCTCTCCCTCTCCCTCTCTTCCTCTCTCCCTCCCCCTCTCCATCTCCCACCCTCTCCCTCTCCCTCTCCCTCTCTCACTCCCTCTCCCTCTCCCTCTCCCTCTCTCTCCCTCTCCCTCTCTCTCTCTCTCTCTCTCTCTCTCTCTCCCTCTCCCTCCCTCTCCCTCCCCCTCCCCCTCTCTCTCCCTATCCCTCTCCCTCTCCCTCTCCCTCTCCCTCTCCCTCTCCCCCTCTCCCTCTCCTCCCTCTCCCTCTCCCTCTCCCTCTCCCTCTCCCACTCCCACTCCCACTCCCTCTCTCCCTCTCTCCGTCTCTCCCCCTCTCCCCCTCTCCCTCTCCCTCTCCCTCTCCCTCTCCCTCTCCCTCTCTCTCTCCCTCTCCCTCTCCCTCTCCCCCTCCCCCTCTCTCTCTCCCTCTCTCCCTCTCCCTCTCCCTCTCCCTCTCCCCCTCTCCCTCTCCCTCTCCCTCTCCCTCTCCCTCTCCCTCTCCCTCTCTCTCCCTCTCCCTCACCCTCTCCCCTCTCCCTCTCCCTCTCCCTCTCCCTCTCCCTCTCCCTCTCCCTCTCCTCTCCCTCTCCTCTCTCCTCCCTCTCACTCTCTCTCTCTCTCTCTCTCTCTCTCCCTCTCTCTCTCTCTCTCTCTCTCTCTCTCTCTCTCTCTCTCTCTCTCTCTCTCTCTCTCTCTCTCTCTGAAACCTCCACTGTGATATCTATTACTTATTTAATAGTAGTTTTCTACTCTTTCCTTCCTGGGAGTGCCTATTTCGAAAAATTCCCGTGCATCGTTGGAACTTGGATCGTTGGTAATCTTTGAAAAAGAATGGGCAATTTATACGGTAATTATATTTGGATACACTTTGCTGAAACCTCAAGTGGTAAAAATAAGTGATTATAACATTTATCATAAGTGATTGATAAGGAAGCTATAATTAGTTTGTGAGTAGTCTTATCTGGTTTAGTCTCGTTCGGTATCTCGGTGTCAATGTTTTAAAGGCAGTATCGATATATTATGACTGAATCTCAAGACTCACACGTAGCTCCGAAAAGGCTTCTGAATTTTGTGTCTCGGACAATGGTTAATTTCGACCGATGTGAGTATAAGTGGTTGATCGAAAACTTCAGAGTTTTCGATAAAACTTTCAATAACCCTATATATTCTCCGACATTTTATACTGAAGAGAATAAGGAGCAGTTGTGGCGAGTTAGTGTCTATCCGCATGGCTACTCGAGTGAGAACGATGGTTTTGTATCAATTTATATCAATCAGATGAAAAGCATGAAGGTAAAAGTTCAGTGCAAAATATCAGTTCTTAACGGAAAGAATGAGAAATTGTGCACACAGACCATATGCCAAACGTTTACAGATACAAACAGTAACGGGTTTAATCGATTTGCCAGAAGAGATTTCATATTGGATAGAAGCAATGCTCTTCTTGTTAACGACACACTCACAGTTCTGTGCGAGTTGGAAACTGCAAGAGAAGGCACTGACGTCGTGAGCCTTGGGCCTTTCAGGAACAAAAATACTATACCGACTACCCTCAAGAACCGTTCCGATGATTTTTTGGAGTTGTACAACAGCTCGAAACTTGCCGATTTCGTGATCAAATTGAAAGATCGCGAGTTGAAAGTGCACAAGTCCATACTGGCTGCTAGAAGCACCGTTTTCTCTGCCATGTTCCTCGCAGAAATGGGTGAGAGTGAAACGAATTCTGTTGAAATCACCGATAGAGATCCGGCCGTCATGGAGGAGGTCATAAGATACATTTATTCTGATACATGTGCGCAGCTTTTCAAGATGGCCGCCGACATTTTGCCCATAGCCGACTACTATAACTTGGAGTCGTTGAAGGAGAAATGCGTTGAGACCCTGACCGTCCAGCTGACACCCGATAATGCCGTTTCTACTTTGATGCTCGCCGACCTCCACAACTTGCAACAGCTCAGGAAGGAGACCATTAACTTCATAAATTGGCACGGCAAAGAGGTTGTGAACAGCAATGGCTGGGAAACTCTTGCCAATCACCCGTTGCTTGCTGTTGAAGCCTATTCTACCATGTTTGGTCCAGCTGATACCAATGCCTGAATGAGGATCCTATGGTGCATCAATTCTGCAGAATCGTTGGTGGTTAAAATATTTGCTGAAGCATTGGGAAAATGATATTTTCTTATTGAATTAACTCATTAGACGTTCAAAGTATGTTACAATAAGCCTCAATACAATCCACTTTTGCGCAAAGGCAACCTTCTGACATCTGCACCTTCTAACACCAGTGCAACGTTAGCATTAATTTAATTTGGCAGCTCCAAGAGAGTTATTGAAGTATGCGAAAAACTCACATTGTAAGCGGAAGTAAATCACTTCTCCAACGAAATGCAAAAGTTTGCAAGAGCCGATGTGTTTTTCCGTCTTTCAATTTCGACGACTATCACAAAAAAAAATTGACATTACTAATACAAATTTAAATATACTGATGTTTGGTGAGACTGAGCAATAATGAAAAATATATCCAAGGATTGAAATGCAGATTATTGTCTAAGCAGATTTTACACTATACATTAATATTTATTTATATAACTTAATAAGAAGTAATATGTATTTACATATTTGAATATCGTTATATTTATGTGTGTATAAAATAAAAAACACTCATACTCCCTATATTAACATACGCATGCCCAGTCTGGCTGGGCATCAGCAACACGCACAAAAAGAGACTCCAGTCCTTCCAGAGCAAAGTACTTTGGATAGCGGCGAATGCTCCCTGGTTTGTTAGGAACAGCCAAATCCACAGGGAATTGGAGGTTGCTCCTATTTCAGTTCATCTTCAACAACTTGTGAGGAAATATCATGCCTGCCTTCCGATGTCAAGTGGAGCCACTCATTATAATTTAGGTACATTGACTGAAAGACAACTACGTCCGAGATTGTACAAAAATCTCTTAATTTTGTAAAAAATCATTTAATAACACTTTGTGTATAATACATATGTATTGGTCCAAAATAAACATTTTCTTTCTCTGTGTGTATAAAATTTGTAACCTTTGTGTGTACATTTATTTTTTCTCAATATTTCACGATACTTTTTCGTTTCACATGGACTTGAGAATATATTTACCATTTTTGGCTTTGGTATCTGATTGTTTGTCAGCTTTTCAAGCTAAATCGAATTTGATGAAATTTGGAATAAGCATTACTAGTAACTAGACATTAGGCAAAATTAATACTCTCGATTAGCAGGAGTGGGGGTTGGAGGGGTGTGGTGAGATGATAAATCGCGATATCTCGTTTCATATTGGGTTTCTGCAAATATGTGTATAACAAAAGTTGTTTACATTATAATTAAAGTAACTTTCCTTATTAATTTTTTTAAGTATAACAAAGTATAAACGAGATATGAGGTAAAAACTATGGCATGAGTCAAACTTTTTATTCGGCACTATCGACAGTATCAAACTAAAAAAAAATTGGTATGTGAGTTAGCATTAACTCATCCATGATTTATAAACTATATGTACGATTCTAGGGATGAACATGTGGGATGCATGAAAAGAAAAATACCTAAAAAAACTTGTTTATTTTCTTATTTAGGGTAACTTTTTTATAAGTTTTTGACAAGATATCCTCATACATTTATAACTTAAACTGCCAAATAAACTAGAATTTATAATTGAATGACCTATATATCAGTATTTAGGAATATTTTTACTAACGGAGTAGATTATGAGGGTTAATAGATATAAAAATCACGAAAATTAGTTTCTAGTAATTCTTTCTGCAAGAACTTTCTATAAGCCGAGTTGCTAAACGGTACTGCCAAAGTATAAACCGATTGAAAAGTACTCATTAAAGTTTAGTTTATTCGGAAATATTATGACGCTACGTTTTAGACTTATGCAACCGTTTTAGTATGGTTTGTGTTTGTGAGACCTCTCATTTTCTTAATCTAAAATAAGTCATGTTTATGTAACATTTATCAGAGTTATTTATTTCCCCGAGGTAAGTGAATTATTTGCACTTTGTGATATTATAGCAAAATGCTGAATTTACCTTTCAACCGGACTTCACGACCTTCCCAGTGCAAAAACTAAAAGGAATCGCTCCTGAAGAGGTAGTATATATGCTGCGAAACATGTAGGAAAATTTTGAAAAAGGTTTACGGGAAGAAAAGGAGTTTTGTTGGAGACCCATGCCAGTAAACCATGAAGAATACTTAATTATTTAGGGGTCGCCGGTGGCCGTACGGGTTAAGGCTAGGGTACATATACCATTACCGTGAGCAAGCTGGAAATAAAAATAGGTGCAGGTTCGATCCCCGCCAAGGGAGAATATTAGTTCATGAGTTCACTAACACGCGTGCTAGTGGCGCAGTACTTATAGATTAGCGGGAGTCTAAAGAGTATATAGGTTTGACAGCCATTCGAGTCTCGCTCGAGAGTGGCTAAGGATCTTAAAGGCCAATAATGCCAAACAAAAAATAAAATAAAAAAAATAGAATTATATAGATTTGATGGATTATGCTTCTATTCTTAGTGTATTTACAATGTTTAAACTTCTTCTTATCAATTAATGTTAATAAAAGCGATTTATGCGCATGTCTCTCACTTTTATTTATTTGAATATTTATTAACGCATTTTATCAATGGGTTCAACTGCCCCCTATTATCTAAAAATGACATTATAGTGGGAAATCAGCTAGAATCTACTCAGTACTACTTCCGGTCAATAATCGCCTCATATTGACCTCAAGTCATCTTTTTTGTACAACTTTAGCTTTTACCTTTGAGCTGAAAGACGGGAGGGGCGGATGGAGATTGAAAGAAGGGTGGAATTGAAGGATGATGCCTGGGGCTAAGTCCATTCCTAGGGGCTGCACGTCCTTCACATTTAGTCATATCACTTACAAACTTCTGAAGGATATCCCTCTCCCGCGGGAAATATGGCGGCAGGCCTTCCGAATATCTCATCCTTCCCCACTTCTTTATCTTCATTTCAATCCTCAGCTACAGACATCAATATGTCTAGAAGTTCTTCTAGAGTATATACCTCTGGAATTTCAATTCGCTCATATGTTGGGTTCCGCCGCTGGCCCTTTCATTAACTAATTTTTGCACGTTTTTAGCCCCCCCCCCTCCCTTAAGAGAAATCAGCTATTATCGTCGAACTCATTACGCGATTTTCAAAACATTCATTCAAATGTACATCGATCCAATTCAGGAGGTGACGAAAATGAGGTCCATTCAAAATTATATATATATATATATATATATATATATATATATATATATATTATAACAGTCGAGCCTTAGAGGTACTCCGCTGTCTCTCTATATCTATGAGATCAGAGTGATTAGTACTGGGCTTTAAAAGAGGTAGCAGCACCTGTCAAGGGACTGACAGCGGAGCCCTGTGAATCCAAAGGTCAATTGAGCAGGACAGGAATCGTCAGTCGACTCCCAAGATGCAAACAGAGTAAGTGTTTCTTTAATTATCTAGCCTAATTGTGCTATATCTCTGATTAAATAGATAAATTAGCTCTTATAGCAGAGATGGTGGAAACGGGAATACTTGCCGTGCAATATATGACCCTGAGAAGTAGCCGGTAAATAGATTAAATTTAAATAATAATAATTATAATTAACCTTTCATTATAATATATATGTATATATAACACTCTAGGGGTCGCAATCTTTGTCCTCTCGCATCAAAACTCGATATATAATTGTTGTCATGCAAAAATAAAGATCAAGTTTGTTAACGGCTGAAATCGGATGAGTGTGATAGGTGGTTTAGAATGGGTATTTTCAAAAATTTGAATTATCTCCATTATTATAAGTCGGATCGAAAACCATCTTGGAATCAATTTTATTTTAAATTTAATTACCTATAACTTGTAATATACATATATCCCATATCTTAATTTTGTAGTTTTCAGCCTTCACTAAACCCCCACTCCTATTTATGTCATATTAACAATAAGCTGTTATGTCATGAACCACTTTTATAAAAAGGTTATTTTAAAAAGATTCATTTAGACCCATGCTTCGTTAGTATACTCGATTTGTTTTTTTAACTATTCATAATTTCATGTGTCGATGAGATCAGCTGATTGTCAGTCTTGACGTGACCGCGTCGGTGGTAAGGCCGAATCTTTTTGTAATAGGTTTATAACTACTGAAGTGGCGTCACAGACGTCACGAAACATGTAGTGAAAATAACTAATTGGAATATAGTTCATTTATTTTTTCGTGAGTTGACCTTCCATCATTTAGCAATTGTTTAACTATTAAACACATAGTAACAGACTGACATAAACGAAAAGGCCTTGGGAGCGAATGTATTACATACACCCCACCCAATTAAAAAATTTAAATATTTTACCACAAAATTTAGATCTATAATAATAAATATCTACTGCCGGATTAATGAAATTAAAAACGGAGCAACTTTTATTATATTCTAATAGACTAATTACGTATATGAAATGAATTTCAGATATTAAAGAGATTTATTTCAAAGTATAAAAGTGTCCTCCCACGATGGTGTAAATTGATGGTCTTAATTATAGGTTCACCTCCCTCTGTATCATGCCAATCACATATGATATGTATGTTATCATTCATAAATAATTAATAAATGTTTCGCATGATACAATGGTTATACAACGAGTCATATGGATAAAGTGATATCCTATAATTGCTCTTCTGAACATTTTTCTTTCTCCCGACTAATAACTGAGCAATTTGTTTGTCTGTGATTCACGTTTGTCTGTGTTTTACCTTTCCTTCTATACCGCCCCTACGGTTGTTGCCCCACCCCCCCCAGTCATGTCGGCGGGCCCAAGTCGCTGCTATATCCTGAAGGAGATGGTTCCACTCTCCACTCCCAACTCCATAGTGTACCTGGTGAAAACAGTTAATACTACATAAATATCCTAACATTAAAATTTCAGTCTGACATATAACAATTAATTCATTATATTATACCTAAATAATTAGTTATATAAATACAGCCTAACTTGACTACTGGCGACTAGCAGATAGGCAGCCAGGGACTACTCAGCAGGACAGACCTCTGCACTTCCAGTTGCAAGTTTAAGCAGATACCTTCTTATGTATATTGAGCTCGAGAAGGAAATATCTCCTTAAAACTGGACTTAACACGTCTCCTTTATGTTTGTAGCTTCTGATGATGCATGGTTAGTGACGAAAGTCCTAGCGCGTGGTTTGGAAGCATCCCTGTTTCTAAGAGCTGTTTTCCTCATCTGTACTCCCGCTGTGCATCCAGCAACACGCGAAATATCATAAACGTCCGTCATGCAGGAACAGCGTAAACTAACCAGATTTACGAATGCTGGAATGCTGCCATTTCAATTTCTATTTCTCTATCTAATCTTATTTGACATTTACCATACTCAGGTTTTTAACCATTCCATTCAACACTAAAGAATCATATCCGTTAATGTCTGAAATCAGACAATCGAAATAGAAGGGAGGGTTTAGAGGAAGGAGGAATTCCAAAATTCAAAATATTTCCAATATGACACGGATTGAAAAAGTCCGTCACGCAGGGACGGCGTAAACTAAGCAGATTTCCCTCGTGAAGTTTAATAGATAAATATACATACTGCTAACACAACACCATTGTGAATAAATACAGACGGAAATAAGAAATGTTTCATCCAATATCAATAACCAGCCGACAGGAAGCGTCTCAAACGGGTCTGCCCACCTCACCGGGACGAAAAACAATTACTGGAATATATCAGAATATGACATATTAATTTTAATGAAAACTATTTACTATATCTAGTTCTGTAATTTATAATGAATCTGAATAAGTTTTATCTCAATCAATCAAATTTTAGTAGTCGAAAAATTTAAGGAATGGGGGGGGGGGTCTGCAGAATATATTTGCATGTATCTCGTATGATAAAGGTCTCTTGAAAACAATATTTGGTAGGTATTTAAGCTTATAATAAACTGATTCATTATATAACAGAGTATTGTTAATATGACAAGTGGGGGTTTACTGAAGGCCGAAAACTAAAAAAATGCAAATATCTCGGTTAATATTCAAGATAGTGAATACATGTATATTACAATATTTATAGTACATTTAATTTTCAATAAGATTTGTTCTATACGCTTTTTCGATCAGACATATAGTAACGGAACAGTTCTAAACGTTGGAGAGAAGGTACACAACAAAATATGTTTTCCTTTAGTGCAAATCCACCGAATCAGTATCAGAAACTCGGCTGTTTTTGAAACCAAATGAAAACTTATTATAGGAAGAGTACCATAAAGTAGTAGATAAAGACAATCAGTACATAAAACACGAATAATTACCAGGAAATGTAGAATGTTTAAAATGTGCAATAATGCTACAGACAACACGCGGGGCTTCGGAGTTAGCGATGCACCAGCTGCAGTCAGGAATGATCTTATAGGCCTTTGGTTGAATCCAGTTCAGGCCAGTTATATCACTACATAAAACATATCGAAGAAACACCATCAAATCTCGACTCAGCCTCACCCTCTACACTGGCTCAGTCTTTGCCCGAGATGCCGAGGAAAGTGAGGGCGTTGATACTTATCCTGCTCCTAATCGATGGGGAAAAGACACAATGTTACCAAAGACTTGTGATTGATGGAGTTGATGACTGAATATCCATTTCTGTTGAAACCGAAAGCCCCATGTACTTGAACAGTCTGGCATCAGAAGGAAGTTTGGCGGAATAGCTAGGAATGATTTCTCTTTGAGTGGATTCTGTGAAATGATTGGAAGGAGCGTTTGAAAAATTCGATGTTCGAACAGAATTTGCCAGTTCACGATCACTTCTTGATAGAGAGCGCGTAGAAGTTCTAAGCTGAGGATGAAATGACGGCCTCAGCAGAACATCTTGTCCAACCTTTAAAAAGGCTGCGTAAACTAAGCATATTTCCCACGTGATGTTTTACATTAGAGAAATCTGCATACTGGCAACACAACACCACCGTGATTAAATACAAACGGTAATGAGAAATCTTTCAGTTAATTAAAATACTCTTCTGAATTGTAAGAATAATTTGAATTTTAATAACTCAAATTTTAGTAGTCCAAGAACTAAAGAAGGGGGGGGGGGCGGATGAACAGAACGTATTTGCATAAGTCTCACAAAGTAAGGAACGAAAGGTAAGGATAGAAACGACAGGTAAAATTCGAAGAAGCTTCCACCTGAGCCCAGCAATGAAGGAAAGGGCTGACCTAATCCGAACTATACCTGACCACATGTCCCACAGACTTCATAAAAATGCAAATATCTCGATTAATATTCAAGATAGACAATACATGTATATAACAATATTTATACTATATTTAACCTGCAATAAAATTAGTTCTATACACATTTTCCATCCGACGTATAGTAACAGAGATATTCGAATTTTCGAAAATCCCCTTCTAAACCACTAATCCCTCTAGTCCGATTTCAGCCATTAACGAACTTGATCTGTCTTTTTACATAAAACGGTTAAATATCGAGTTTCGTAACGATCAAACAAAAATTGTGACTGATTGAGCGTTAACAGACAAATATATATATATATATATAATTTAAAAATACTGATGTACGGTAAAGAAGATATATCGAATTTTCCCCTGGTCCGATTTCAACCGTTAACAAACTTGACCTTTCTTTTTAAAGGAAACGATTAAATATCGAGTTTGGTAACGATTTAACAATAACTGCGACCACTAGAGCGGTAACAGACAAATATGTTTACAATTCTGAACGGACCTCATGTTCGTCATCTCCTAGGACCTTGTCCATCGATCGATTTAGGACATTTGAAGATTTTTTTCGGAATTCGGGGTCATGAGTAGAACCTCAATAAGTGATTTTCCTTCAGGGAAATCTGCTAAAATCTGCTTTGCAGATCCCTGAGCGATGGCTAGACTAATCTATAGAATGGCTAGGTTTTTGCTAGATCCCCTATCCCTGGAGAGCGGCGTGCCGACTACAGTAGCTATAATGGAGACGAATGGTTCTCGGGCTAACTCGGTTACCTCCGCCCGTCGAAGTATCCCTCGGGAATTCATCTATCCCTACCTAATCTAATCCCACTCCTACACTAGTTATTCCTACACTCCAATTATTCCGTTAATTAACACATTGATTTACCTTTGATCACCTTTTTAACTTCACGGGCTTCTCATATTTTAGTATTATTTTTTATCCACTGTAAAGTTTATTTAGGTTATAACAAATATATGCGAAGTTTATTTAGATTATAGCAAATATATGCGAAGTTTATTTTGGTTATAGCAAATATATGCGAAGTTTATTTAGGTTATAGCAAATATATGCGAAGTTTATTTAGGTTATAGCAAATATATTCGAAGTTTATTTAGGTTATAGCAAATATATGCGAAGTTTATTTATTAGAATGTCCGTCAGGCTGGTCCTGAACAAACTAAGCAGATTTCCCATTTGCTGGAATGGTACCAACTTAATTTTTTGTTTCTCTACTAATAAGAAAAAAACTCCACTACTACTCCTCTCTAGGGGGAGGAGGGTTGACGTATAAATCCACGGTTGAAAAAGTCCGTCACGCAGGGGCTGCGTAAACTAAGCAGATTTCCCACGCAAAGGCTTACAATAGATAAATCAACATACTGCTAACACTATCGTGAATGTCAAGTAATAAATACAGACGGTAATGAGAAATCCTTCAGCCAATTTTCAAATTAATAATCTCTACAGCGGAAAGCGGCTATTCACAAACAGGCGAGTCAACCACGCAGCGCTGAAAGTTAGATAGACCGTGTAGAAAAACAATCAATGAAATATATCTGAATACAACATATTAGTTTTATTGAAAACTATTTACTAAAGCTATTGCTGTAATTTATAATGAATCAGAATCATTTTCATCTTCTTCACTCACAATTTTAGTAATCCAAGAACAAAAGAAGGGGGTGGGTTAACGGAAAATCTTTGCATATATCTCACAAAGTAAAAGTTCAATGAAAACAATATTTGGTTTTTAACCTCGTAATAAAGCTGTTCATGATATAAGAGCTTATTTTTAATATGATATGAGTAGAAGTGGGGTTTCTGAAGGTTCAAAACTGGAAAATGCAAATATCTCGGTTAGTATTCAAGATAGAGAATAAATGTATATAACAGTATTTATACGAGTAGATCATTCAATTTGCAATACGATTGGTTCTATACGATTTTTCAATTCAACTTGTAGGAACGGAGATATTTCGAATTTTCAAAAATCCTCTCCTCTAAACCCTCATCCAAGTTCTCAATATAGGGTTTCTTAATATATCGTGTATTATATTTGGAAACTCAAATATAGTTTAACAACATATGAACAAAAAAAGCCAAATAACTAGTTTAAAATTTTCAAAGCAGTGTTCCGAACTTATTTAGAGACATTGCCCCTCTTCTCCTCAAATACCTTTTTTTGAATATTCAAATATTTGGAAATTGAAAAAATGAAGAAAAAAACCTTATCAGGTGCCAATACTAATGAGTATGTAGTGCACCTTCTCCATGGTGTACTTGGCTAGTTTATCGCAGGTTTTGTTACTTTGAACACCTAATGAAGTCTTTTCAGTGCTTCGTCACTTTTGTCGGTGCTTTGTTGTGTAAAAACTACACGTATTTTTAAGATAGTCACTTTTTATGCTGCGTAAATTTTTTCTCCTCTTTACAATCCACTGTTTTTTTATTGATACTATCTTTTTCGAGGTCTGTTTTAGTCAAAAAGAAAATGTGGCTCAGGATATAACAAATTGGAGTATTGTAGTTCTTAGCCAAAAACACTATTTTGGATGGTGGAAGGTAAGTAATGTAAGTATTGCTTTACTAAAAGAAAATAATATTAATTTTCATATAAAGTGTCAAGCCAAAGGTGTACGAGCCCCCGCTGGTCTTTTACTAGTGGAATGGTCAAATTCCTTCATTCAGGACATGTCTTATTAACTTTTCTTCTGCAGAAAGACCTCTTTAGCTTAAAAGATTTGACTAAGCATGGTTTTCAAATGTAATATGTTAGAGCTTTGGCAATATTTGCAGATTGCTTTTAATTTTGTTGAAATCTAATGTTTGTATATGCTGGAGAAGGAGAGTTTGTTTGAGCCTGGAAGTTGGAAGGTTCGATAGAAACTAAAGAGTTTGCAGACTAGGAAGTTGGACAGGTGGAAGCCTAAGTTCTGTTTCCGTCTTCAACAGTTCCCGGGAGGAAGTGGGGTTGGGGGGGGGCTTTCTTCCTGATTAACCCTCCTTATTGTTCCTCCTTACTTCCGCAAAGTACAGGCCTGCCAACTTCTTCTATTCCTCTAATTACAATGGATTCCGCTCTAGCTCTGGGTTATAGCCCATAGATCGGGAAATCTGACGGCAGTTCGCCGTTCCTTGCGGTAAACTTCAGACTTTTTCCCCCCTGTTTTTAAGTGGAAAGTTTTTGATTCAACGGGGCTTGAAGGTGAAAAGAGTGAATCGAACATGATGTTACTCATTGCTGAGATTGAGACTGTTTGTTGATCAATGGAAGTAAAGAAAATTTCGTTTTTTGCCAATAAAACGCGTCATCGGCTGCTGGAGTTGCCTTTGTGAAACAAGCTTTCAACTTCTTTTCAATCCATAGGTGCTCATTCATCCTAACATTTATGTATAATGGCAACTAGTCACTGACGACTCGAAAATTATAAAGATTGGATTAAGTACATCACTATAATATTCTTCATTCATTCTCATATTCTCGTATTAAGCCTGAAGTATAGACTAGCTATAGGAAGAATTAGATAAAGTTTGTAATCATTTTTTTTTCTTTTCATTTTAGCACAGATTTCTCTTACGGAAATCAGCTATTGAGGTTGTACTCATGATGCTAATTTTGAAAAATGTCTTCAAATGCCCACCAATCCTAGAAGATGACGAAATTGAGGCCCGTTCAAAATTATATATATATATATATATATATATATATATATATATATATAATTGTGTTGATGTTTTCGACCAGGTTATATTTATATATGGTGTTGTTATTCTTTTTGGAGTTTTGGTCAATGTTGGTGAAAAAATCTTAGTTTATGCCGATATTTCGAGAATCTTTATTTTCTCTTCTTCAGGTCAAGATTAAAGATACCTAAAAACTATTACACATGATTATTACACTTAGGACAAGGGTTATACAACCCTGTGTAAACAAAACAAGGGAGGCTAGTATAACCCTAGTCCTAAGTGCAATAGTCATATGTAATAGTTTGTAGGTATCTTTAGTCTTGACCTGAAGAAGAGAAAATAAAGATTCTCGAAATATCGGCATAAACTAAGATTTCTTCACCAACATTGACCAAAACTCCAAAAAGAATAACAACACCATATATATATCTGTTAACACACTGACGGTAATTTGTATTTGATTTTTTTCAAACTCGATATTTAATACTTTTATCTAAGAAGTATTAAATATAAGAAAGATTAAGTTAGAGTGGGGCTTTTGAAAATTCGAAATATTGATTTTAATATAAGTCAGATCGAAAAATTGTATAGAATCAATCTTATTGTCCATTAAATTCACTATAAATGTTGTTATTGTATATACATAGTTTCTCTATCATGAATATTAACCTAAATATTTGGATTTTTTAGTTTTTATTATTTAAATAAACCCCACTCCTGCTCATGCCTTATTGACATAATTTAGCGCATCAACAGCTTAACAAGGTTGGTTCTGTGATATTTTCCGATTCGACTGCCTATTCGAGGTCCGATTTCTGCCATTAAGGAATATGAACTTTAGTGTTAAATGAAACAGTAAAATATTTTTAATTTTATTCAAAAAGGAAAGTGACTAACTAGACGTCTCAACAATTATGAAATTTTAATGTTCTAAGGCTAGAAGTTTTCGATAAACTCCAGAGATGTCAAGAAGAAACTGGTCAAAAAAATGGGTTCAGGGTAAAAACGGCTAATCCCAACGTTTTCGTGATTACAATACTTCGTACAAGAAAGTAGATTGAAGATGCTTATACTGACTAGATTCTTTCGTGGATATCGTTATGCGGAGGTAATGGAAGTGTTAGCAATCAACGCCAGTCTGACTTCGTACTGCTGTGATTCACTGGTTATCCAGTAGAACTATATTTATGTATATCTCCACAAAAATGGAATAAAATATGAAGACTTAAGTTGTGGTGGGTTGTTGTAGAGTGAAGAATAGACTGGAGAGGGTAGATGATGATGAGAGGCTACTTCATCATTCATTGAAAATGACCCTTGATTAGAGTAAAGAGGTGGGGGGGGGGGCTAATGATGAAATATGGCCGACCCTCCAGTTGACAGCCGGGCCGCTAGAGAGCACTGCATGTCAGCTACAGCCCACTCTCTCGGCCCAAAGCACGCACTACTCACTCGTCGTACAGCAATCGACATATTTCACCAGCTCCTATCACAATGTTTGAGCAGATTTCCCCCAGAAGGGAGGTTATACTCCTGGCGACCTTCTTTGAAAATTGTTTTCATTACAACATTGAAGTATTATTGGTCGTAGCTGTCAGGCACTGAGCACACGCCTCCCCCTTCCCTGTTCAGGCACCTGCTAGATAGCTATTCGGACCAGGAGTCAGTATCACTCCAGCTCTAGATCTGCACTCATCTCTTAGTCAGGGACTGGTTTCTTTCCTTTGACTCGCTGCACTTCGGACTGCTCGCCTCTCGCTTTGTCACTGTCTCTCGCCGAGGATGTCCGGCGACAGGTCGTGTCTGATATCTTACAAAATAACATTCATATATATATATATATATATATATATATATATATATATATATATTGTAACGGGCTAGCATCAAGACCTGAGAGAGTAGTCGGGCCGTCTCTATGTGCAAGGAATAGATTAGTAACAGGGCTTATTTAGAGAGGAGGGTGGGAATGGAGGGAGTCGGTGCCTAGAGGTGAAGGAGTGAGTGCCCTTCTAATTTTTTTTTCTATATGTGTAAAGTGTGTAATATATAGCAATATATATATATAATATATATATATATATATATATATATATATATATATAGAAGAGGGATCTGTGAGTTAACATAATGATTTATGTTATAATATATAGACAGGTAAAATTATATGTATCCGGAGGACTGTTGGCCAAATATAGAGACCCCGAGTACTTTCCGTGGTGTATAATGGCCCTGACGAGTCCATGTGAGACGGGTAGTTTAATTAAAAAATAATAATTATTATTATTAACATAACAATTAACTGTAAAATCGTTATATATATATATATATATATATATATATATATATTATTTTCCTTTTTCTGGCAACGTTCTAGCCTTAAAGGAAATCTGCTAAAACGCCTTTCCTATAGCAGGTAGCAGGTGCACTCTCTGCAATTTATTTTTTTGGGGAATCCCAGTTGTCGTAATGCTAGTCAATTCAACAATTCTAACGAGAATTACAAACAAATAAAACGATTGAAAGTGGTTTAAAAGAAAATACTAATTTATATTATTTATTACAAATAAATTTGATATAGTTAAGATATATATCATTAAACACTGTAGAAATATTTGTATAAAACTTTCTCTCTCTCTCTCTCTCTCTCTCATACTTGCTCACACACACACACACACACACACACACACACACACACACACACTCACATACATTAAGAAATCGTAAAATGTTAAATATGCAAAACTAAAAACTAAGCAACTTACAAACTTCGAACGAATTTTGTGAATTAATAAAATTTCTTTGTATATGTGGATGAGATAATATATTATAACTAGTGGACCCGACAGACGTTGTCCTGCATGGTATTTCAAGTGATTAGGATATTAAATTTAATAATATTATGTTTAAACACAAAAGCATCTTTTAAGAACACAAAAAACAACTTTTGTTATGTGTACGTTTGCCTAATAACAAATAGAAAATGAAATATCCAGAAATTAGAAATTTCTATTCAGGCACCCTTATAACGCCCACTCCCATTCGAACATTAAAAAATTAAAATAGCTTATAATACGGGAAGAATTAATGCTAATTTACATATAGAGTTTTGTTAGGTCGGTTCAATCGTTAGCTTCCACTTTAAATTATTAGTACATATCTCGTTTATACTTTGTTATACGACAAAAGTGAATATAAAAAAATGAACAACTTTTATACTGCGCACATTTGCCAAAAAACAATAAGAAACGAAATATAGCTATTTTTAATTTAGGCCTCCCTTACAACCCCCTCCTGCTCCATCTGCCGGGCTGATTTGTAAATCCAAACCATCCAGGGCTTCACCCAAACGCATACAAAAAAATTCATTCAAATCTGTCCAACCGTTTAGGAGGAGTTCAGTGCCATACACACGTGTAGTAGAATTATATATATATAAAGATGTGTAATATTTCATATTACATTATAACATAAATTATGTTATACTAAAAATGATAATGGTGTAAATAATCTCTTGAGAAGGAGTTTTGACACTCGAAACGTGTCGGGGATTAAATAATATGTGACTGAATTGACTAAATTATTTTCCTGACCTATAATGGCTCAAAAACTATATATATATATATATATATATATATATATATATATATATATATATATATATATATATATATTGTTACGTTTTTTTTATTACCAACACCAGTAATAAACGTTTATAATAAGAGTTCTTTTGGATTGCAAAATTAAATACTCGCAAGTTTCACAGTTTTTATCACTGCAAAATTTATTTCACAATGCACAATAAACTTGGTGGTTATTCTTAATTACTACTCACAGTATACACTGATAGCGTTACTGTTCTTCAATGAGTCACAGTCCAATAATTCACTGAAATTCACAGAAAGACGGCACTGCACTGTCCTTTGCTTCGCGGCACTTCACTGTCCTTTACTTCGCGGCACTTCACTTTCCTTTACTTCGCGGCACTGCACTGTCTTAAACACGGCACTAAACTGTTACTTACAGTCACGGCACAACACTGTTCTTCTTATAAAAACTCTTTACCGCACTGCACTAAGTCGCACTGTAGCACTGATGTGACCATCAAGATCGCTGAGCATAAACTGACTGACTCGCAGCTTGCTGGTGCCTTATATATAGGTGGTCGGCATAGATCAAAGGGGAATGTTCTAGTTCATTCCAGGCTAGGCGGGACGAGCCCAGTAGCGTCTCGATCTCTTTGATCTACGCCGCCTTTCCAAATACGCGACTCTCTCTCTCTCTCTCTCTCTCTGAAGGATTATTCATCTATTTAATTTTCGCAACACTATATATATATATATATATATATATATATATATATACGTGCATATACACTCACATACATGTTAATAAATGTAAAATAAAAACTTGAACTTGAAAAAAAAAACAATTAAGGAGTCACAATTGAAGGTTAAAAAGAATACATTCTTTTTATATTACATTTTTCTTTCCTATCTAAGCTTAAGCATTTGCTATTTTAAAAAACGATTTAAGGGTTTTGATAACAAAATGTCGTTACTAATAGGCGATGTTGGAAGGTGATACTCTAATTGCTTTTGCTTGTCTTGTGTCAGTCTGCGTTAATAAATCAAGAGAGTGAACGTCTGTATAATGTAACTGTCGCATTTACAAGTATTTGAGTCTGAGAGTTCGAATCTGTGTCAGTATGGGCTTCTATTTTCGTGTCAGTTAGTAATTGTGCTGGAGAAAATGTATGTTACGATTGTGAGACAATAGACATTAAAGTAGGGATGTATAGCTTTATGTGATCCTTTATCTGTTTGAATCCAACGCTGTTACCGTAAATTAATACTTTTTTTTTATCTTAGAAAATATTTTAACACTGATGGAGTAAATTTATTTTAAATTACTCTTCGCTACTTTTAGAGGTATTCTTTACGTGGATAACGACTATTTCATTGCCCATAACTCTTTCAACTGTTTTGACCCATATGTAATGAATTATGCAATATTATTTGGAATTTGTTCTGTAACTTAGTCGTTGTTTTTTAGATTTCTCTTAAGAGAAATCAGTTATTGAGGTCGTGCACTTCACGTAATTTTCGAAATTCTTTTATCTAGGAGATGATTATGTAAAAAGAAAGATAAAGTTCGTAAACGACTGAAATCGGACCAGGGGGAGGGGGGGGCATAGTGGGAGGAATGTTGAAAATTGGAAATATCTCTGTTAGTATTCGTCGGATCGAAAAGTTGTATAGAGACAATCTTATTGCAAATTAAATTTACTATAAATATTTTCCGTATAATGACTATTAATGGAGATATTTGGATTTTTTAGTTTTAAACTTTCAGTAAACGCCCACTCCTACTAGTGTCATATTAATAATACGCTGTTATATCATGAAACACTTCATTGCAAGGCTAAATACCAAATATTGTTTTCATTGAACTTTTATTTTGTGAGATATAAGCAAATACGTTCTGTTGCCCCCCCCCCCTTTTTTGTTCTTTATTAATAAAATTTTAGTGATTGAGATAAAACTGATTCTGGTTTATTACAAATGACAGCACTAGCTTTAGTAAATTATTTTCAATGAAATTAATATTTTGTATTCAGATATATTTCGTTAATTGTTTGGTCTATCTATCTATTCAGTGCTATGAGGTTGACTGGCCTTTTTGTTTACAATTCAGCCGCTTTCCGTTGTAGAAATTATTAACTTGTATTGTAAATTGACTGAATGATTTCTCATTGCCGTTTGTATTTGTTTACTTAACTTTCACGGTAGTGTTACCTGAATGTATATTTATCTATTGTAAACCTTCGCTTGGGAAATCTGCTTAGTTTACGCAGCCCCTGCGTGACGGACTTCTATGTTTTCATCGTTCAAATTTCATAATTCCTGGACAAAAATGTAAGACAAATCACTGTTATAAGTTATGCACGATTGGACACTCAGTTGTTAACTTTAATTTCGATTCTACTGGAGAGAAAAAAAGCCCTTAACGTAGGGGCTGCGTAAAGTAAGCAGATTTCACTACGTGGATGGTATTAGTCAAGTGTTCTAATCTCACCACATATTTTCTATTTCTAGTGGAAGGGGAGGAGGTTACTGAAAATATACATAGAGGAGCAACTGTAGACCATCGATAGTTTAACATGATTGATTATGCAACACTTTACGATCTAACTCATAATAAGGGGGACATTTTGAATTTTCGAATCCACCCCCCCCTCAATCTAAACCCCAACTATTCAAGATCCGTCTTCAGCCAATTACAAATATGATCTTTAGTTTTGACTGAAACGGCTAAATATCGAGCAAATGTACATTTACGAGACAAGATCGTAAAATCTTAATTGATTATGTCATCACACAACGAATTTGCATGCAACTCGCATAATAAAGGTCTCATGAAATCAATATCTGATTCTTATGCTTAAAATAAAGAGGTTCATGTTATAACAGCTTAGTGTTATTATGACATGAGTAGGAGTAGGGGTTTACTGAAGGTTGAAAACTAAAAAGTCGTCACGCAGGTTCCCGCGTAAACTAAGCAGATTTCCCACGTGAAGGTTTACAATAGAGAAATTTCACGAGAGCCGAGCAATCAAGGAAACGGCCGAACGAGCTTTTGGCGGGAAAGTCACTCTCGTCCTTTAGCCGTCAATTTAATATAAATGAAAATATCTCAGTTAATATTCAAGATACAGAATAAATGTATATAACAATATTTACAGTAAATTTAATTTACAATAAAATTGATTCTATGCAATTTTCCGACCCGAGGTATAGTAACGGAGATATTTCGAATTTTCAAAAATCCTCGCCTCTAACCCCCCCCCCCCCCACTGGTCCGAGTTCAGCCGTTAACGAACATGATCTTTCTTTTTACATAAAACGACTAAATTATCGAATTTGGTAACGATTTAACAAAACTTAACAGACAAATATATATATATATATATATATATATATATATATATATATATATATATATATGTGTGTCTTAATATATATAAATCTCCTGTCACGATGTTTGTCCGTGATGGACTCCTAAACTACTTAACCGATTTTAAATTAAATTGGCACACCGTGAGCAGTCTGGTCCAACTTGAGAGATAGTATAGCTTAGATCTTTAATTATTGTCGCAATTTTATTTTATTGCAAATTATTTGTCTATAATTAATTGACAGTCACAATTATCTGTTAACTCCAAAAGATTCTAACAGATGTCGATACTTTTCGACTGGATTGAGTAAGTAATCAATAGATGGCACTGCTATGGTAAACCGACAAACGTGTCATATAAGCTACAATTCAATAGCATGATTACCACGTGTTATTGAGGCTAAAGTATAAATTAAATTTATTTTGTAGTAAACGAAATACCGTGAAATTCAATTATTTCTACTTTTTTAATTTTTGGTGTTAGCATAGCCAACCACGTGTTACTTAGACCGAAGTGTAAATCAAATTCAAATTATAGTGACGATAATACAGTGAAATTATTCCTGCTTTTTATTTATTTGTGCTTCATTATTCAAAATTCTATAATAATGAAATATATATGTACATGTAAGTGCTATCACATAATTATAATAATTAATTAATATATATTTA